>CM062818.1:1590585887-1591275832 GCA_031772625.1 Pinus tabuliformis
GGACAATGGAATGTACATCAAGGAAGAGAATATCTTGGTCTGCCCTTTGCCCTTCATGTCAAAGGGGGAGAGTGACTTGGTATGGTTGTTGCCATCAAGTCAAAGGGGGAGATTGTTGGCATTATGATGCATATGTTGTACTTGATGGCAACCCACTTGTAGCAGAACAACTCACTAATATATAACCAGATGAATCTACAGAAGAGATATCAGATGTGACAGAATACATGGGATGCAGGGAAACTCAAAGGAATCAGTTCAGATGTAATGTATAATGGAAACTTATTAAGATGAGAGTTCTCAATATGGTAAGTTAGCTTTGCCATCAAGTCCAAAGAGGGAGATTTTTGGCATTATGATACAGGTGTTGTCCTTGATGGCAACTTACTAAGATGACAGATCATAGTTCAAGCTCACAGAATGAAGAAAAAAGAGAAATATGTAGGTTCCCCTTGATAAAGCCGCGTATACACGCGGCTTAGCTGACGAAAAGGTGTGTATATGTATACACACACTTTCATGCAAGGCAAGGCATGTACATTTGGTTTTGGTTTGTGGTATTTGGACCATGGTATTGTGATCCATGGTATTGGTCCAAGGTATCTTGTCCGATGTATTGACCCTAGGTATTTGATCGAAGGTATTGGGTCTAAGTGGTTTTGGACCATGGTATTGAGTAAGGCATAAGACTATAAAAGGAGGGGAAAATCATTAGGCAAAGGCACTTAGAAAGTCTTGAATATCTGATGAAGTATGAGATCCAGAATGCAGGTTATGGGTTCATGATGCTTTGCTTGATCTGAGCTAAGGAGGAATTTCAGCGGTTGATGGAGAACAAGATCTAAGGATAGATCGGGATCAAATGGTTTGTAATGAATCATCTCTATATGGTTTGATCATGCTTATTCTAGATCTATATACTGAAGCATGTACTGTTCTGATATGGGAGTAACTTAAGTTTGAAATAGCTGCAAATCAGGAATGAATAATTACAGATGTATATGCTGGTTAACTTTGATAAAAGCGCGTACATATGTAGGTTAGATACATCTAAGTAGCGTATACCATATGAACCATGATGTTTGAAGTTATAGGTGGTTCTGGTTGTTAATGAGTTCTGGTGACTAGTTACTGGTGTCAATATTCTGCATATTCAAATTAGTTGTTTGTGTTTAGCTTCAATGTTGATGTGTGAGATCTAATAATGGATTAGGATCATAATGACTTATCTTTATGAGATCTGATGGACTAGATCTAGTTGCTAACACAGGTATTATCCTTCATATGTGATGATGTGGGTATGTATGAAGTCAGGAAGTGCAGTGAAGTTATAAGAAAGTAATTGATGACATATACGTTGGTTTTCTTTGGTGAAGTTGTGTATACACACTGTTTTGGCTCTTCCAAGTAGCGTATACACTCTGGTGCATGATTTGGATAATACAGTTGGTTCTGAATATTGTTGCAGATTTCTATGTTTCGCTCTGTGTTCTGGTGACTGCATTTTATTGACAGGGTTTCAGTGATTCAGTATTGGGTGATTTAGAGATTGATGATGCAAGTGGTGATTGATTTTGTGCTTCAGTGATATTGATGGGTCCAGTATGAAAATTGGATGAAACGTGGCCTTCAAATTATGATGTTGTGTTCCATGAGTATCCAATCTGAAATTTATGAAATGTGGTACCTAGAGGAAGAAAGAGAAGGTTGAATCCTTCTGTAGGTCAGCACCTACATACTAGTACATCAGCTAGTACAAGAGCTAAGGGGGTTGTAGCTCCCTTCCAGGAGAAGCTAAAGAAGGATAAAAGGTTGTAGCCTTCTGTAGGTTTTCACCTACGTACTAGTACATGAGCTAGTACAAGAGCTAAGGGGGTTGTAGCTCCCTTCCAGGAGAAGCTGGAGAACGAGAAAAGGTTGTAGCCTTCAATAGGTAGAAGCCTGCGTACTGGTATAAGACTGCTCCAATACAGAAATATTGTAAAAAGAAGTTTCTTATTAAAAGAAGATAGAGACGAATTGCAGCACATGGTTTTCACCCACATGGGGTTTCAACCTTACATCATGGTGTTCATGAGTGCTTCTTGTGTGTGATGATCTGTTCTGTTTTACTGCTCCTGTTTACTATTCATATGGTAATGAAGTTCCGATGCACTAATTAAGGATCAACATTTAATGGATTAACTGAATCATAAGGTTACTAGATATACGCTAGTTGCATTAGACACAGTTGCGTGTACACGCGGGTTCCATTATCTAAAGTAGCGTATATGAATCTGAGTATGGAAATGAAAAAGTTCTATTGATTTGATAATACTGATTCACCCCCCCCCTCTCAGTATTATTTCCAACAGAGTTGGCATATCAATCTATGGTAAACCATGAGGGAAGTTAGAATATATTACAATATCAGTTGATTCATGGAACTACCCTGTGGATTTCCCAGTGCTGTAAATGAAATCACCAGCTGGTGGCCATCCCCTAATTGTGGGAAGACAATGGCTGGCAACCGTAGATGCTTATATTGGGTGTCAATTTGGACATATGGTTATCTCGAATGGATTGAGTACTAAGAATTTAATGTTATATCCCCCTGTAGAACCTAGTCCATCAGCAAAACCATCGGCCCGCAAGAATCCTTTACCAAAGGAACAATCCAAATCTAAAAATGAGGAATGAAGGCTAGTCCTTACTATTGGACAGGTCCTTCAGTTGAAAACAGAAACAGAAGATGATATAATTACCGCTTTTATTAGTGATCCATGTTCTATTTCAGACTCAAATCAATGAATTCTAGAGTTCGTCTTGATCTGTGAAACATAGTAGAGTATCAGAACAGCCAATGGATTCGATGAGCTACTTACATCTGCGTACCATGAGAACATTTCGGTGGAAATAGAGCTAGGGAAGACCCTGAATATCAATCCATATCTGTCAGAATCCCAGACGAAATAGCTCTTGGACGTTCTTCAAGAACACAAGGAAGCATTTGCCTGGGACTATATAGACATGAAAGGAATTCCTACCAATTTATGCACCCATCATATATAGATCAAAGAGGACTATCGGCGTGTGAGACAACCTCAGAGAAGGATGAACCCTGCTCTAAAAAACATTATCAAGGAAGAACTTCAAAAGCTACTAGATGTGGGATTTATCTACCCCGTTTCAGATAGTCAATGGGTTTCTGAATTAGTGATGGTTCCTAAGAAAAATGATAAATGGCAGATATGCGTGGATTATAGAGAATTAAATAAGGCAACACAGAAAGACCATTTTCCATTACCATTCATTGACCAAATCTTGGATACTCTAGCTGGTAAGAAGTTCTTCTCCTTCCTGGATGGATTTAGTTGGTATAACTAGATCCAGATAGCGCTTGAAGATCAGGATAAAAGCACTTTCACATGTCCCTGGGAAGCTTTCACATATCGGGTCCTTCCATTTGGTCTTTGTAATGCACCTGCAAAATTCCAAAGGGAAATTTTGGGCATTTTCTCTGATCTAGTAGATGATAGTATTGAGATTTATATGGATGATTTCACTCCATACAGGGATTCTATTTGGTCCCTATAATACTACTGATTACCCCATTACTATTGTAGTTGTATCCCTTATTAATATTGTTGTGCCCCTATTATCCCCATATTGTTATTACTGTGCCCCATAGAATCCCTCTATTGTTATTTTCGTGGCTTTATATTATTATTGTTAGGTCGGCTGGGTTATATTGTGACTCCTTAGACTCCTATTTACAGAAAGGAGGTTTTGTCATTTGAATCATCCAAGAATTTTTCATTTATGTAATGTAAAGGAGGTTTCCCCCTCGAAGAGGCTAAATTCTAAGACGTTGATCTATCTTTTCTATCTTTTTCTTGAGCTGGTTTCATAACATTTGATATCAAAGCTTTGGATTCTAGGGTTTCGCTGCTCCAAACAGGTCAGAGTGGAATTTTCGCTATAACTTTTTTCTGGGACGTTTCAGAAGTTGCAAAAAAAACCCATTTAAGAAGAAATCGCGCTGAACCTCGGGTCCAAATTTCAGAGTTGTTCACGCTATATTTGCGGAGATATGATTTGAGGAAGTTGGTCTTTTTGCAGACTCCTAAATTACATTCCAAACAGGTGACCTGGGGAAAAGCGTCATAACTTTCTCTGTAGGCATCGGATTGAAATTTTGTAAGAAGGTACAGAAATAGGACAGACTGTAGTTTCTTGTGTACATTTTTAGATCCAAAGGTCGTAACAGTGACTGGTGGCATGTCGTACAAGTTCTCTCTACTGAACTAGTCTATAATCAAGTCACTGTGGGAGATTTTGCATAACTCTTCCTTGGAGAATCTAATTTGGGTCAGACTTGTGGCATTGGAAAGAGGACACAAAGGGCTACTGTAGGTCACAAATTTAGATCTAGAAGATTGGAAAGTATAGAGATACATCAGAGGCAATATCGAGCTCCTACAAAGTGAAAAAAGGTCTGTAGATTTTCTTAAATTTTTGCTTAGGCTTGGTTTGAAAATTTATTTTGAAGGAATTCAAAGGGCATAGTAGAGCATTATTATTGATAATTGATGCCCTGAGGAAAGAAAATGCAAACACCTAGTAAGGAACCTGAAAGCTCTAGCATGACTCATGAAGAAGATGAAGAAATGAAACATGATATATCAAAATTACAAGACCAAGTGCAACAACTATCCCTTACACAAAAAGGAACAGAATCTAAGATGGATGGTTTAAATAAAGGCGTAGAAGCTAGGATGGATTGTTTAAAGAAAGGTGTAGAAGCTAATATGAATGACGTGGAAGCTAATATGGATGATTTGAAGATAGATTTGAAGACAGACATGGAAGAATTGAAGATAAATATGGATAAGTTGCTACAAGAAAGGGTCACTAATTGTGAAAGGGTAGTAAAGGAAACTCATGATGAGAACAAAGGAAATGTTAATCATGATTCTATAGACTCTAATGTTGGATCAAAGACCCACCATATTCCAGAAATTGATATGAGGAAGTTTGATGGCAAGGATCCTGCAACATGGATATTACAGATGGAGCAATTTTTCGATCTCAATAATGTGCAAAACACACAAAAATTACATATTGCAACTTTATATTTGGAACCAAATAAATTTGTATGGTATCAATGGCTTTGCTCTTGTAAACAATTTATCACTCGGGCAATTTTTATGGATCAATTGATAGCACATTATGAGGATACAAAAAGCAAGACTTTTTTTAGCCAATTGATAAGTCTCAAACAAAAGGGTTCAATAATGGAGCACATTGAGGAGTTCCAAAAATTGAACATAAGGGTAAAAGATATTCTAGAGCAGCATAGGATTGATGTGTTCATAGGGTCTTTAAAGGATAATATCCAACATGATGTTCGCCTTTGGGAACCTGATTCATTAGAGAAGGCATTCAGGTTAGCAAGAAAAATGGAAAGAAAAATTATGGCAACCAGGAAGCATACCACTCACAACTATAAAGACGGAAGTGTTGTTGCTGCTAGTCTTCCACAACCTATAAGGTTGACACCACAACAATTGGAAGAAAAAAGAGCAAAAGGGCTTTGTTACAGTTGTGATAGCAAATACACTAAAGGTCATAAGTGTGCTGAGAAGAAATTATTCTACATAGATTGTGAAGGGAAGAAGAAAAGGAGCAAGAAAGGTCAAAAGAAGAGGATATACTCTAGGAACAAAGCCTAGATAAAGAAGAAATGAATCTGACCATATCTTGTAATGCATTGGCGGGAATTACCACTCCTCAAACCATCAAGATAGAAGGACAAATCAAGAAGAAAAAAATAATAGTGTTGATTGATTCAGGAAGTACCCACAATTTTATTCATTGTAAGGTAGCAAGAGAATTGAATTTCTTCTTATATCCAGCACCAGAGTGTCAAGTGATGATTGCAAATGGAGGAAGAATAAATTTCTCAGGAAAGTGCCATAATATCAAGCTATCCATGGGAGAATATGTATTGACTAGCCCAATGCTTTCCATTCCAATGGGAGGTGCTGATGTTGTACTAGGAGTCCAATGGCTACAATCCTTGGGTACAATAGCTTTTAATTTTCAAGAACTTTTCATGAAATTTTCTATGGAAGGAAAGGAAGTTGAATTAAGGGGTATTGCAGGGAAACTGGGAAAGATAATCAGCTCTAATGGTATGACAAAGCTTCTAAAAAAGGAACAAAGAGGTGTAATTGCATAATTATGTTCGCTAGATGTGTCCACAATGGAGTCATCTATTTCTCCAGATCTCCAAAAAGTCTTAGACAATCATTCCAAGGTATTTGAGGCTCCCAAAGGTCTCCCACCTATTCGTGATCATGATCATGCTATTCACCTGATTCCAGGAAGTATTCCTCCAAACATCAGGCCATACATATATCCCTATGCCCAAAAGAGTGAAATTGAACATATGGTTGCAGAAATGCTAGAGGCTGGTATAATTCAACCAAGTCAAAGTTCTTTCTCTGCTCCAGTCGTATTGGTGCACAAGAAGGATGGATCATGGCGCATGTGTCCGGATTATAGGGAGCTAAACAAGCTCACTATTAAAGATAAGTTTCCCATTCCTGTCATTGATGAATTACTGGATGAATTGCATGGATCAATTTACTTCACCAAGTTGGATCTTCGTTCAGGATATCATCAAATCAGAATGAAGATTGAAGACATTCTGAAAACAGCATTTAGAACTCATGAGGGTCATTATGAATTTTTGGTCATGCCTTTTGGCCTTACCAATGCACCTTCAACATTTCAAGGTTTGATGAATTCAATTTTCAAACCATTTCTTAGAAAATTTGTGTTAGTATTTTTTGATGATATACTAATCTACAGCAAGTCTTGGAAGGATCATGTTGAACATGTTGACAGGGTGCTACAACTATTGGAGGAGAAACAATTATATGCAAAAAGATCCAAATGTTTCTTTGGAGTACAAGAGGTGGAATACCTGGGTCATATTGTATCTCATGAAGGAGTTAAGGTAGACCCTAGCAAAATTAAAGCCATTAACGAATGGAAAATTCCCACATCCATAAAGCATCTGCGAGGATTTCTCGGGTTGACAGGGTATTATCGCAAGTTTGTTAAGAATTATGGGAGAATAGCAGCACCTCTAACAACATTATTGAAGAAAGATGCATTTTCATGGACTCCGGAAGCAACAAAGGCATTCGAACATCTTAAAGAGGCAATGTGCCAAGCACCGGTCTTAGCTACACCGGACTTCACAAAAACCTTTATTGTGGAATGTGATGCTTCAGGAAATGGAATTGGTGTTGTTTTAATGCAAGATGAAAGACCCATTGCTTTTGAAAGTCGTCCAATCAATGGAAATTTTTTACACAAAGCTATTTATGAGAAGGAAATGTTGGCAATACTCCATGCACTTAAGAAATGGGACCCTACCTAATGGAAGACACTTCAAGGTAAAAACGGATCATGATAGCCTTAAATACTTTTTAGAACAAAGATTATCCTCTGAAGAGCAACAAAAGTGGGTCACAAAAATGTTGGGTTATGACTTTGAAATCATCTACAAAAAAGGGAAGAAAAATGTGGTGGCAGATGCACTCTCAAGAAAGGATGAGGATGTGGAAGCATTGTTGTGTGCCATTTCTATTATCCAACCAGATTGGATAAACGAAGCAAGGGAGGAATGGAAGAATGACGAAGAAGTGTGGGCACTTATTCGAAAGTTACAACAAGATTCCAGTATGTCTGATACATTTAGCTGGCAAAATGATTTGTTATGGTACAAAGATCACTTATACCTCTGTAAGAATTCCCAGCTAAAACAAAAGATTCTTATGGAATTGCACACTTCTCTCTTAGGAGGGCACTCAGGATTTTTAAAAACTTACCACAGGGTTAAGAAGGAATTTTTTTGGGATGGCCTTAAATCAGATATTCAAAAGTTTGTGGCGGAATGTTTGGTTTGCCAAACAAATAAAGTTGAAACAATTAATACACCAGGTTTATTACAACCTTTATCCATTCCAAGCCAACGTTGGGAGGAGGTTTCAATGGATTTTATCACAGGTTTACCCAAGTCTGAGGGAAAGAGTGTCATCATGGTGGTAGTTGACAGACTTACCAAGTATGCACACTTTTGTGCATTATCACATCCATTTAAAGCCAGTACAGTTTCTACTGCATTTATGGAAACAATTCAAAAGCTACATGGAAACCCAAAGATTATTGTAAGTGACAGAGATCCCATTTTCACTGGAAATTTTTGGACAGAATTATTTTCTTGTCTTGGTACTCAGTTAACTCATAGCTCATCTTATCATCCTCAATCTGATGAGCAAACTGAGATAGTAAACGAATGTTTGGAAGGATATCTTCATTGCTTTGTATCTGATAAATAGACACAATGGGTCAAATGGTTGCCTCTGGCTGAATGGTGGTATAACACTTCCTTCCATACAGCAACAAAAATGACCCCATTTATGGCACTTTATGGGTATCATCCACCATCCATCACATCATATTTAAGAGAAAATTATAAGGTTCAAGCAGTGGAACATCACATTGAACATCAACAACAAGTCTCCAACTCTTAAGGATAACCTCGTGTTGGCACAGAATAGAATGAAACAACAGGCAGATCAACATCGTAGCGAAAGAAGTTTTGATGTAGGTGATTGGGTATTCCTACGACTACAACCATATAAGAAAATGTCCCTCAAGCAAGCTAAGAAGGATAATAAATTATCACCAAAGTATTATGGTCCATACAAGGTGTTGCAAAAGATTGGTACTATGGCATACAAATTGGAGCTTCCTGCAGCTTCTCGATTGCACCCAGTTTTCCATGTTTCATGTTTAAAGAAGGTTATAGGCGACAAGCTCCCAGTTCAAACAATATTTCCAAAACTTGACGAGGAAGGAAAAATTATATTGGAATCAGAAGCAGTCACAGAAACAAGAACTCGATAGCTACGAAATCGATCAATTTCAGAGTATCTTATCAAGTGGAAGAACTTATCCGCTGAAGATTCCACATGGGAGGATGAGAATTTTATATAGAAGCATCCAGAACTTCTCAAGAATTGAGGACAACACTTTTTTGAAGGAGAGGGGCATGTTGGGTCCCTATAATACTAGTGATTACCCCATTACTATTGTAGTTGTACCCCTTATTAATATTGTTGTGCCCCTATTCCCCATATTGTTATTATTGTGCCCCATAGAATCCCTCTATTGCTATTTTTGTGGCTTTATATTATTATTGTTAGGTCGACTGGGTTATATTGTGACTCCTTAGACTCCTATATATAGAAAGGAGGTTTTGTCATTTGAATCATCCAAGAATTGTTCATTTATGTAATGTAAAGGAGGTTTCCCCCTCGAAGAGGCTGAATTCTAAGGCATTGATCTATCTTTTCTATCTTTTTCTTGAGCTGGTTTCATAACAGATTCATTCAAGGAGGGGTTGGAAAATCTAAGAAAAGTACTTCAAAGATGTAAACAGGCACATGTCTCTTTGAGTACAATAAAATGCCACATGATGATGGAGGTAGGAAAAGTTTGGGACATTTACCTTCAGCTGCTATAATTTTAATAGATCCAACTAACATAAAGGTAATATTACACTTCCTGATACCTAAAACACCCACACAGGGACGTAGATTTATTGGTTGTGCTGGTTATTCCAGGCACTTTATAGAAAACTTTGCTGAAGTAGCCCATCCACTTTTTCAATTGCTGACAAAAGATGTAGATTTTGTGTGGACAGAATACTGTGATGCATCCTTTGTGAAGATCAAGGAACTTGTCTGTAGTGCTCTAATCCTTTTAGGGCCAGACGAGTTAAGGAGGGGTACCAATTCTTAAAATCTCTCTTTCTTTCTTACTCTAAATTCTTTCACTTAAGTAAACCCAAAACTTATCCAATTCCCACATTTAACACACATTAGGCCACATGACAGAGTAACTTACCTTTACTCTTCTCACTAAGGATAATACAACAAAATGTAAATAAATGTGAAAAATGTCAATTTAAAAGTTGGAGATTGTCATGGCGACCCATATAGTTTACATATTGATGAGCCTCACCAAGCCCAATCCTCTCAATGACACTCAAGGGTCCACAAAACCATGGTGCCATTTTGGCACATGATCTAATCCACAAGGAGCTCTTCTTTGGTTTGATGTCCAAGTACAGTTGTTCCCAACCTAGAACTCCTTGAACTACCTATTTCAATCTGCATAACTCTTCTTCCTATCATGTTCTACCTTTAGATTTCTCCTGATCACCTGCATTCCCTGTTCAATGTATGCCAACATATCTCGTCCAATAAGTACCATGTTAACTGGAGCACTCCAACTGATAGGAGTATTGCAACTCCACACATACAATGCCTCAAATAGACTCATCCCCAAAGATTCATGATACTCGTTTTTGTATGAAAACTCTAACAAGGTAAGATACTCCTCTCACTTCTATTATTTGATGCATCACATACATCCTAACGTGCCCTCCAATATCCTATTGATCCTCTCTGTCCGTCCATATTCCCAAGGATGATAAGTTGTACTAAAGGCCAAGTCTATTGCCAAACCTACAAATAACCCCTTCCAAAACATGGAAGTGAACTTTGCATCCCTTTCTAATAGAATATTCTTTGGAACACCATGAAATTTGAGCACATCTCGGATGAATACCTGTGCTACATAGCTAGCTGAGAATGTATACTTCACTAGAATGAAATGTGCAACCTCTACCAACTTGTCCACAACAACCATGAAGGAATCATGTTGCCTCACTGTATTCAACAATCTTGTGCTGAATTCCATGGAAATGACTTTCCATTTCCACTCTGGAATGGAAATTAGCTGTAGCAGTCCACCTGGATGTTTACACTCGGCCTTTGCTCATTGACAATAAAAACATCTAGCCACAAATACTACTACATCCCTCTTCAAACTTAGCCAATAACAAAATTTCTTCACTACCATTAGTGTCTTTTGGTAGCCTCAGTGACCTGAATAAGGTTTCGCATGGAACTCCCTCAAGATCACCTTCTTGAGATCACTACTATCTGGCACATATATCATGTCTTGGAACCTGAACAATCCATTTATTGTAAGACAATAATCTGTATGTTGTGCACCTGCACCTATACCTATAATTGTACTTGTACCTATACTATCACCCATGAATGTAACATCTCTTGTACGTATACCTATACTATCACTTGTACTTTTACCAATACTCTTATGTAACCTATTCACAATATCCATATATCTGACATCCTGTTGACCTGTCTACAAGATCCTATCCTATAGATCTGTCCCATAGTGTTATAGACATATTTGGGCTCTGCAACCCCAAACTCATATGTCCATAAACTAAGGGCTCTTTAGTCCCTAAAAGTGTTGTTTCATACCCTAAAGGATCATGGTCACTGATTACATCATTTCCCAGAAGTTCCACTTGAAAAACTACTCATAATTGGCCAAAATTGGACCATACTGACTGCTCCATGGTCAAGGTGTGATGCATACTGGCTGCCAAACTAGCCAGGTGTGATACACACTGAAATGGCCTTCTGTGGGGTGCGATGACTGAGAATAGACAAATGGTAGAGATAGTTTGCTAAGTTGATGATCTTGGAATCTTCCAGAAACTTCTCCTGTGACGCTTACCTCTCTGAATTCGCCCAGGGATGAGTAAGAGATTAATGAAATCTCCAAGTGGAACCAAGAAAAATCAGTGGAATGGCAATAATCAAAGACCTAGAGCTAACTCACACCCATGCAAGAAATCTATAAATGGATCCCTCATCTGAGAGATCTAGAGGCCAGAATTTTGTATTTTGTAAGGAAGTGTTGTTGGTTTATCTGTGAGAAGAGACATCGCATTGTTGGGTGATTTTCTTGTTCTTGAGGTGAAGAGGGCTTCTACACTGGGAGGATGATGCTAGATCAGACAGTTGGGTTGTAATCCTCTCTTTCATTATCAATAAAGTTCTTTGAGTTTTCCTCCATATAATCATATTTTTATGAACATTATTGTTTATGAATGCAATTGTATGGTCAATGTGTTTCTGATTCCGCATTGTTTATGATGTTTTAGATGGATATGCTTTGATGGTTTTCTGTTACTTTGACTCTACAGGTACTCTTTGAAGCGTGACAAGTAGGAGAGGAGTGGAAAATTCCATGAAGGGAGAGATAAATCAAGCAAGGATCCAAGCAAGAGATCCAGGTCGGTCCTCTTTTCTTCCCTGTAATCTATCACACTTAAAGGAACTCTCGAAAGGATTTCATTGTTTTTTTCTAAGATAGCTACCCATCTTAGTGGGACTAGCAGTTCGAATCGACATTAGTTTTCACTAAAACAAAATGGCAACTCCACTGGGGATCGAATAGTTTGTTTTCTTTGTTTATTATTTGCTTTATAAACTACAGACGGAGCCTGAAGTTAGCCAGCTAGACTTCGAAAATGCCTTTGTTATGTAATTACAAAGTAGATCAATGTTCTATCAATCAATCTCTGGGTTGGTTTATGAACTGAACATCTGATTACAACCATTCTAATTGCCCTTGTGGTAGCTCAGAACCTCATAAGATCTTACCCTATACTTTGCTTTTACTGTCCATCATAAATCAGCCTAAATCACTGAACTTAGCTGCAAATTTTCAGCAAAATCCAAGCTCAGTTTCACTCCCTGGTCCATTGCACTGTCTATAACAAGGCAACCTATATGCATCACACCTCCTTTGTGTTGCAAGTGAGATTCATCCCCGTTTCCCTGTGTTGCAAGTGCAATGATTGAGTGATATTGTTTCTCTCATTGAAATTTGTTTTCTTCTTCTTATTTTCAGCTTTATTCAGTAGTTCTGTTGTTCATGATTAGTATCTTCTTGCTGGAACCTTCTTCCTTCACATATTTCAGCCTCCATTAGTTAGGAATTGTAAATGTTTTTGTGTATTTTTGAATCATTTACAGTTTTCCTTTGTTGAAAGTAGCTTAATCGAACTGTCGTTTTTGATGCAAGTGTCGTCGTAATTTTCATTTTGAATGAAAAGAAGATTGTTGTAAAGTCTTCCTCTTCCAAATAGTTGATTGTACTTTTCTCATTGTACTTGATTTGAATCATTAGTATTTGAAGTGTCAAAAACAATTTTCAAATTTGAAATCAAAAAATGTCATCTTAGTATTCCTTTCGTCTTGAAATGAAATTGTTAGAAGTGTCACTTTGAAAGAAAATAGTTCAAATCTATACTTAGCTTTCCTTTTTGGCATTCACACATTAAGGAAGTGGAAAACAAATACATGCATGTGCATTTTCATTTTGATTGCATGCGAAATTTGATTTAGGAAAGTGCATTTAGTGTGTGCTCTATGCTCTCTGCTGAAAGAAAAATCATAATCTTCTTTCCTTTGTAGCTAGGATTTTCATTGCTAAAAGAAAATAAATGACTGTTTATCATTTTAGATTGCATATTTAGGAATTTTACATCTACATCACGCGGTGAACCTTGAAAGACAAACTTCTAAGCAAGATCAACTCTAAAATAAATCTCAATGAACATAAAAATGCTTTGGAACCTAACACAACACATCTAGAAGTCTAGGCTAGAGACGTGTTCCGGCATCGTAAAACCTGGTAACTATCATTTTCATCAAAGGTTGGGTGATTCCTCCTCTTTGATACAACAAGTGCCAGTATGGACTTGTGCTCCCCGTACCGTCGAGTATATATTGGGAGACCACAATAGGCTGATATCCTTTATCCTTAGGAAGTCGTGTCTGCCACCCTATTGATCGTAATGCACTGAACACAGCATTTGGGAAGATTGACTCTCGTACATAAGTCCTTGGTAATTTCTCTAACATTTATCACCAAGGTGTATGTTACAGTTTTGTGATTGGTTTGGTAATCCCTTTGTCTAGATTTCTAGAGTAGTCACTTTTCGTTCCTTTTCGACTCCTTAAAAGAAAAGGTCCATCCAAGCACTTGTCACTTCAGGCTCATTAAAAATTGAAGGCGACTAGAGTCACCTTTAGCTTTTTCTCGAATCTTAAAAATTGAAAAAGCAAGTTGCCTCAAAGTGTCTTAAAATTCATTTAAATCGGAATAACTTTTTCCCCTTTAATTTTGAGCTAATCAAGTAATCCACAATCATGGAAGAAATTCAATAAAAACCCCGTCATTTCGAGGAAACTAGCGAGTCAACTGTCTTTGTCCCTGGAGATGAAACCATCCCAGGCAAAACGGTCTCATTTAACTGAGTCCAATTCACCTAATTTATTTGAAACCTGTGTTTCAACATTGTCAGAGACTACAGTTACTCCAATAATCTCTGGTACATCTGCCTTTACAGAAAGTTTCACAGTTACAAGAGGATATTAGAACTGATCCTAGTGTGTAACAGTAGACACCTCTATTCCTAAAGCAGCTCCATCTAGGACTGATCTAGAAACTGAAGTTCACTCACTTGAACATCTGGAAGTTGAGTTCCAGAATTCAGAAGGTGTCACCCGTCCAATATCTGTTACTGCACAAGCTATACTTTCTTCAGCTCCAGAGATATTTTACGGACCTAACGGTCTAGCTCTTCCACCTAGATTGATTGCCATAGAAGAGATAGTAGAGGATCTTCCACCCAGTACTCCAATGCATTTTGGAACTTGGATCCGACTTATATCCTTCTACTACAGAAATTAGTTCTTTTAATCATCCTTCATCGCAAGTTCCTGTCGAATTGCTAGGAAATCTTTTGGATAGACTAAATATGTGTGAGCAACCATCAACATCTAGGATTGTGTCAACTAACACAGCTACGACAGAGCTTCCTGCCATTGTTCCTACAATTTTTTCTGGTATACCATCTGTCCCGACTACTTATCAACAACAAGCTAGAGCCCACTCAGGGACTATTTCGATGACATGGTCTATTCCTATTTCTTCATCTGTAATCTCATCTGGTATTTCTTATGTTGAATCTCAACAAGTTGATCCAATATGTCTTCAAAGTTGATCTACCTTTTAAACACTAGATTTCCACCATATGGGGGGTAGTGTGCATTTCATTATTCCCTCCTGGAGAACAAATATATGGGAGTTTACAACAAAATTCAGGTCAAACTAGAATTACATCCAGCGGTTGGGTACCAATACTGACTCAACAACCAAGGGTTGTATATTCTATGCAACCAATCCAACCTGTGTCGAATATTCCCACTACACTTGCTATTGTGACTGTATCGCAAGTACAAGTGCTACCTGTTGTGTGTCAACCTCAAGTTTCTCAGGTTCCAATACAACAACCTCTCATCTCTAGACTCATTCACAACCTAGGTTAGTGTCTCCTTACCTGAAACAACTCAGGCTCAAACAGGTACTATCACTCCGCATCTTGGTCAATCATCCAAGGACCTGAGCAACAAGGTTTTGTAAGTAATGGGCAACCGCAATTCCAAAACGGTTATCAACAACCATACTATAATGGTTATGCCAATCAACCTTTTCAAAGTTACCAGCATCAGATACATTATGCTGGTATGCAAAGACTTACTGCTCAGGCGATTCCATCTTATCCTAGGTATGATTCGCCTAACCTGAATCAACAGTTGCCTTTTGTAACAACTCTAGAATTACCAGATCTAAACTGGTTGATGAATGATCCAATTTCTTATGCCCCTTGGTGGCCAACGATTCCTCATGAACTTCCCTATGATATTCCTAAATTCAATGGAAATCAGGTGAAGATCCATCGAATTGTGTAATGACATTCCATTTGTGGTGTTCATCCAAGACCCTGAATGATGATTCGCTTAGGCTCCACCTTTTTCAACGAACACTAACTAGTCCAGCAAAAAAATGGTATATTGAATGCCTAGAGCTTCGTTTAATAACTTCAACACCCTTGCCACTACCTTTTTAACCCATTTTCAGTTACCCATAAGGTACGAAACAGGGATAGAACTCCTTGCCAACTTTAAACAGACAATATGCACTCACATATCTGATCATATTCATGAGTGGCAGTGTCATCAAGAATGGTAAAGACGTATGTTCTTGATCAGCTTTTAGCTGAATGGTTTATAAAGTCATTCTTACCCTCTAATACAGAGGATGTGGCTAAGGGAGGAGTTGTCATTGAAGAGCAAATCATTGCTCGTGCACAATATTTAGAATTTATCTATACTCAGTCTGGCATGCTCTACGACAAAATCCTGATGCTCCTAGACTAGAATTTTCCGTTCCTCCCCCTCCTAAATCAAACAAGAACTATCATTTGAGCGATGGCATGGTCGGTACCACAAGCATGAAAACTAAAAAGGCTACATCTAAAAAAGCTTGTACAGCTTCTAGTCAAAAAGAAGATGAAGAACCTCTTGCCTCAGAGATTAATGCCATGTCAACCAACAAAGGCAAAAATCCTAAGCAACCAGGGGAAAGAAGAAAGGGACAAACAAAAGGAAGAAATAGGAAGATTTGACTCCTGAAAAATCTTCTAGAACCCTACTGTTAAGAAGAAACCTAGTCAGCCATGTTTCATATACGATGAGGACCATTACACGAGAGATTGTCGACATCGAGTTCAGGTCACAAAGTTTTTCAAAAAGACTTCAAATACCTCAGCGGTATTGACTGATCCGTTTCCAAACCCAAAAACTAATCTGGTTGCTAGTGATCATGCTTCCCCATCGCAAGTGCTTATGCTATCCATCTCAAAACAACAAAATGATGCTGTGATATCAACAAGGAATAAAGATTAT
This sequence comes from Pinus tabuliformis, assembly GCA_031772625.1. NCBI lineage: Eukaryota > Viridiplantae > Streptophyta > Pinopsida > Pinales > Pinaceae > Pinus > Pinus tabuliformis. The sequence goes on from CM062818.1 coordinate 1,590,602,654, forward strand.
GGAAATCCACAATCGTCAAACAGCAAGGCTACAGATCAAACTGGTTGTTCGACAACACCTTTGCCAAAAGTTGTTCCACAAATCATTCTTGAACAAACAATAAAACCCCCTAGGGGAGTAGTACATAAATAAACGTTTAATCCTCGTGTTTGAGCAGCACAAAACTAAATATAGTGGAGGATCTAGCCCAATCGCCATCCGCTATGTCGACACTTGAAGTACTGTAGAATTGGCCATTAGCAATAGGTGGGATTGACTAGTGGATTCCAATCTAGTGGCCTTTAATCATAAAGGATACGAACCTCAATTACCAGCACAACTCGCTTTCCTCATACAGGTAAAAGCCCTCAACAAAAACTATTCATCAAACAATCTTTGATGATGGAGCATCTACCTGTATTATGTCAATGAGTTGCTGGAAAACTTTAGGCTCTCACCCTTGTCACGATCATCAATGACATTAAAAGCGTTCGATGGAATAACATACATGCCATATGGGATATTAAGTAACTTGCAAATTGAACTAGGGGGCAAGACAGTAGAAATTGTAGACGAGGTCACTGATGGAAACCTTGACTACAATATCCTACTGGGCAGGCCCTGTATTTATGCTATGGCTACTTTTGTGTCAACATATTTTAGAAAGATTGCATTCCCCTTTCAAGGCAGAATTACAATAATTGACTAAATAACCTTCCTCCCTAACAGCTTCTAAGTTACCAGAAGCATTCCATTGATCCATGGAAGCTCTCAATCGCTTCAAAATATCAGAGTAGGTCTCCTAAAAGACCCTTCCTTAATGGGTACTTTTTCCCTTCCACCTCCGAGTAATCTGGCGGAAGTGGCCACAGTGGAAACCTGTCACATGATATCTTCTACATCGTCAAAGATTAAGAAGAATTCTGAACATTTTGTTAGCATGGATCATCACCAAGTGTTGTCCCCAAGCCCTATAGAATTGTTGTAGCAATCAATATTCTGGGCATGGGCGGCAAACCCAATCAATGCTTGGCAAGCATTTAGATAGATAGGTCTATAGAGTATGGTACCTCTTTTGATCCTTAGTCTCATGTACATTCTACAGACGAAGTAATCATTCAGTCATGATGATAGGAGAGGTACCATGGAAGAGCACCACCATCACTTCCCGGCCTCAAGATAACAACGGGGATTATTCTAGTGACCTTAATCATCCTTCAGTTTTTTATTTTCTATTGAATATTGTAAATATGGTGGATTCAGAGCGAAATCTGTCTAATATTGAAGAAACTATTGCCATTAATATCTTGACCAAACCGAATGTTGTAGAGAATATACATGTTGGCAAATCTTGTTCTCCTTCAGAACTGGAAATATACTGCGCTCTCTTTCGCGAATTCAGAGATGTCTTTGCTTGGTCATATGAAGAAATGCCAGGCATTGACTCGAGCATCGTTGAACATGAAATCAAGATGTATCGAGACATCAAACGAATAAAACAAAGGCTTCGACCGGTTCACCTGAAGAAAGCCACTGCCATTAAGGCAGAAGTTGAAAAACTTTTACATGCTGGTTTCATTTACCCTGTTCCTCTCACTGATTGGGTATCGAATATTGTTCCTATGATGAAAAAGCAAGGAACGATTAGAGTGTGTGTCGATTATAGGGATGTAAATCAAGCTTGTCCAAAGGACAACTACCCTACACCCTTCATCGACCAGATAATTGATGAATGTGCCAAATGCGAAGTCTTTTCATTTATGGATGGATTTTCCGGATACAATCAAATCAATATCCGCCCATAGGACAGTCGAACACTGCATTTATATGTCCATGGGCCACATTCACGTAGCAAAAACTACCTTTCAGTTTGAAGAACGCAGGGGAAAAATTTCAAAGGACAATGAACTACGCCTTCCATTACATCAAACACATTGTTCAACTGTATCTTGACAATTTACCATCTCATTCACGAAAGTGGACAAATCATCCACAACATTTGAGAGCTATATTTATATGTTGCCGACACTACAAAATATGACTCAATCCACACAAGTGTGTGTTTTGTGTTGGTTCTAGTCGGTTACATGGTTTCGTAGTTTCGAAGGACGGAATTCGACTCGACCCATGTAAGGTTTAGGCAATCATCGACATGCCTCCACCTTCAAATTTGCTTCAGATTTTGGAAACTCCAACGGAAAGCAAACTTTCTAAGGAGGTTCATTCCAAATTACACCAACTTGCTAAAGTTTATACATGTCTTTTGAAAAAAGAAGTACTCTTCAACTGGGATCAGGTTGCGCAAGCTTCCTTTGATTCTTTGAAAAGTTCCCTAGTAAAAGCATCATTAATGTATGCTCTTGACTATCAAAAAGACTTTAACCTATATCTCGCTACTACAGATACAACCATCACGATGGTTTTAGTACAAGAAGACAATGGAATAGAACATCCTGTGTATTATTTAAGCCGTAACTTAAATGATACGGAAAGCAAGTACTCCTATGTTGAAAAGCTAGCTTTGGCAGTTGTTCAAGCAGTACAGAGATTTCGACACTATATACTCTTTCGCAAAACTACCATTTTGTCAGATTGCAACCCTATGACCTACATCCTGTCACGTCAATTGCTAGGGGGAAGTATTCAAAATGGATAACCATTTTGCAAGAATTGATATGGAATTCACCAAATCCAAATCAAAGAAATCTCTAGTCTTCGCGGAGTTACTTTGTGACCTCCCATCATCGTCCAATGATTTAACATCTAAAGCATCAATCGTGTATGAAATTTGTTTCTGATATCATCAACGATCCATGGTATGGAGATATACTAATCTATCTCCAAACCCAAACCTTCAGGCCTAACACCTCTCACTCAGAACAATGACATACTTGATACCAACCAAAAGACTACATGATTGTCAGGGATACACTTTATCATCGTGGTGTTGATATAGTTCTGTGGAGGTGCCTCATGCATTACGAGGCCAAAAAAATTCCTGAATCACTGCCATTTTGGCGCATGTGGGGGGCATCTATCTGGTTATGCTAGAGTACAGAAAATCTTACGAGCTGGTTTCTTCTAGCCTACTATCTTCAAAGATTGTATAATAGCAGTCAGAAGTTGCCATGCTTATCAATTTTTGGTCGCAAAACCAGATTACCACTTGCACCACTGCATCCAGTAGTATTTGCTGCCAGGGCATAGATTTCATGACATGTAACCCCACCTCGGCGGGGGGCATGGGTATATCATAGTCACTATCGACTATTTTACAAAATGGGTTGAGGCGATGCCTACATTAAACAAAAATGGTGAAACAGCTGCTCTTTTCTTTTTCAATCATGTAGTCTCTAGGTTCGGTGTTACAAAGGCTATAGCCACAGATCACGGATCACATTTTCGCAATCACATGATGGTTGAATTGACTGCCAAATTAGGGCTGTCCCATGATAGTTCTACTTGATATTATCCACAGGCTAACAGATAGGTTGAAGCGATCAATAAAGTCCTTAAGTGCATGCTGCAGAGAATGATTGGAGTCCACAAACGGGATTGGAATTTAATCCTGTACTCAGCTTTGTGGGCATATAGGACTTCGGTGAGAAATGTGACCGGATTTACACCTTTTTAGTTGGTGTATGGCCTGGAAGTTGTCTTACCGATTCAGTGTGAAATTTCATCTCTAAAGCTTGCAATCGATCTACTTCCCAAAACTTCAGAGGAAGAGGCTCGTTTCTTGGAGCTAATTAGCTTGGATGGAACCCATCATGATGCATGCTCCCTAACGAAGCACATAAGAAATGTGTCAAAGCACAATTTGACAAAAATGTCAAGCCTCGTGTCTTCTCAGAAGGTGACCTAGTCTTACTCTACGATCAGGACTCTGATAAATTGGGAGCAAGTAAGTTCCAATCATTATGGATGGGCCCCTACATTGTTAAGTGGGTATTAGCAAAAGGAGCCTATGAGCTGGTAGATTATGATGGAATTCGACTATCGTAACCCCGAAATGATTGTATCTTAAGCGGTACTATGCTTGATCAAGTGTAGTAATCTCTTTATAGATATGCTTTTGTTTCATTTTTGTTTTCGTCAAGAGTTGTCATTTTGGTTAGGTAATCCACTTTGCATTTGTTGCAGATGTCAGAATTTTTGGAAACATTCATTGGGTATGCCGAAGGAGCTAGTTGTAGAACGTGGAGCCTATCTTCTGTAGCCTAGGCCATCTTCGATCCAAGCGGTGAGTTAGTGAGTTTCAGAGGCATATGTATTGGTCAATCAACGAACAACATCACTGAGTACAACGTGTTGATGGAGCTTCTCTCTGATGCCATTTCACATGGCATACGCTGACTTGTTGTCAAGCTAGATTTGCAACTCGTCATTCTACAGCTTACTGGCATCTATTCAGTTCGAAACCCAGCTATCTATCGTATGTTCCTAAGGGTCAGGATTTTGGAAAGGCAATTTGATTCCATTCAATATCAACACATTTCCAGAAACTTAAACACATTAACTGATTCATTAGCAAATTATGTGTTAGATAAATTTGCAGCATTTGTAAAGAAAAGCATTTCATATCAACACTGGCAGCTGGATCACATAACTTAACCAAAATAAACTCTGAAAATAAAAAATATATAACTATTTATTTTCACATAATGTTTTGTGTACAAGGTAAAATTGGTCATGTGACCAAGAAACTCAAAAGTAAGTGCAGAAAAGCATCCTATACTAATGATTTTAATGATAACATGTCACCGCATGTGCGATCATACACAAGAGCCTAGTCCATCGACTCGGCACGCCAGTAGTATGGCGCTGTAGCCTCAGAGGTAACTTGTTGGTCCTCACATCGTGAATACCAAGGGTAAAACCCTCGATCTAATCTTGCAATACTGCCATGGTCTCTGCTATTTCCAAATCGCGAAGGACAACCCTCCCTACAGCCTCTCTTGCTAGAACGTCAGCTTCCGCCCTTGGGCATGCCGCTGGTTGCACTGGCCCAACATCTGCACAAGTACCTGGGTTCAATTAATCTTGATAAATCACAAAAAATATTATAAAACTGATAAACAAAGATATAGTCGAATCATCTTTACCTATCACACTCCACTGCTCGCCAACTGGCAATGGCAAATCCGGGTCACCCCAGAAATCCATCCCGACATGTGGATACTTTGAGAAGACCATTTCCTGACAGTCGAACCACTTAAAGAAGGCATCAGAGAAAGAAATATGTGGCTGACCAGCATGTCTGACCATGAGATCAACCCATATTTTCATCCTGGGTTCCCTCGGTGCTAGCAATCCTAGTGAAATATGCTGAGGCTGCATCAGGGGGATCCTCTCTAAGGCAAAAGTAGTCAAAATGGAACCGTAGTGAAAGTTCTTGGATCTTCCATTCTTTACCTTAGAGAGCTTTTCTTTTATCACCAAAGTACTGCCTCACACTAATTGAATACCTTTGGTTCCAGGCATTCCAAAGCATATTGCACATAAGATCTGTTTTCCAAATGAAGAGCCACACTACCAGCCAATCTAGCAAAGGTGAATAAAATGGTCCTCAAATACCGATCAGTGACGTCTCGAATGTTGATCTTGCCATCTCTACTAGATTGAGATCCATCCATCTCTACAAAGTTGACGGATATAATCTCTCACTGATTCACCTCCACGGGTGGATCCCAACAGTCAAAGAGGGGCACCACGCCTCGATAACCCCATCAAAAATTAGATATCCTTGATTTTCAGTGGAATAGATTTACCTCTAATCTGGAATACCTGGTTGATCGCATCCCAAGCATTGAAAAAATACTGCAACAAACTGATTTTTTTGCCTCATGCTAGATATATGGAAGAATTTGAGCAAACCACAGTTTCGCAATGCAGTAATAGTACCCTGATCATGTAAGGCAATCATGTCTTCTTCTTCATGCTCGCATTCACACCATGTAACGACCATCTTGAGCCAACAAATATTTGAGTCACAGACAAAAGATGAATTAGGATCCAAATTTGACAAAAAATAGGCAAAAAATTCATGAAAAATTACTGTGTTAAGTTTCCCTTCTACGCCCATCACACCCTGCCTTTGAACTAGGTGAGATGCATACTGACTGGCTAGTGTACAACTCAGTATGCATCGCACCCTTCAATATAGGGCAGGTGTGATGATGGGAGAATGAATTATTCAAACCCCAAGGGCTTAGAAGGAAGGGAAAACTTGCTCAGAATCAAAAAAAGATGGAATGAAAATGAAGAGCTCAAGGTTAGCTCCTACCTAGTCCTGACGGCACGGAAAATAGTCCACTGGATCTCTCGAAATCAACTAATGAAGTTTGAGGGGGAAAACTACTCCAGAGCTCTAAAATCCCAAATTTGAAATGAAATGGTAAAAATGAGAGGTAAAACTACTTTTATGTTACTATTCGTGTACTCCAAGTAAAATGTTAGTTTTTAATTCATTTTTCAGTCATATATATGTGTATTTCTAATCAATTTGATGGAGCAATTGAGCAGGTTGAATGATAGACGAAAGAATCTAACATTTTAAATGGCAAACTAAATATCATTGACCAATATCAAAGAGAAATTTTCCCGTAAGGTTCAAGCCGTTAAAAAGTAAACCTACAACTGAGCATAGTTTCTCCTTATTCGAGCTCATTAAAAAATGAAACTACCTTTGGTAAATAACCTTTGTAATCGCTTTGCTATCAGCCTTTTTGAACCTTGGTTGTGTTCCTACCGTCACCTCCATTCATTTGGCTGACCATACACTTCCACTTGATTGTTTACCCTTTTGATGAACAGCTGCAATGAGTGATTCTGATTGCCACCCTCTTCACACTGCCATGTTTTGAGAAGTTCAAAACTTACCTGGAACCGGTTGCTACCCAAAAATATCACTCGTTCCTAAAAAATGAGTCCCTTTTAAACTTTTTTTAGACTCGTTAAATAAAAAAGGATTGTCGAGCTATTGGCCTTTCCAGCTCGTTAAAGTAAAGGGAACACCATCCCTCCCATATATTTTAACCTTTTTGGACCTAAGGGATTATTAAACAAAAAGATCGAGCATTTGTCTTTGTCGGCTCTTTAAAGTGATAAAAAAGTCATCCCTTTCATATTATTTTATACTTTTTTAGACTTAAGTGATTATGCCACGAAAAAGTACTGTTGGGGTTTCCTTTTTGTCCCTTTTCAAACTCTCTAAAGATGAAAAGGACCAAGTTATCCTTGTCGTTAAACTCGTTAAAACAATAGCGACAAACTTGCCCACCTAGGCAAGAACGAGTCTCACTAACACTAGGCTCACTAAAAATAGAGTGGCAAGTTTGCCCGAAGGGAAAATTATAGACCAAGCATATGTTATCCTTGTCAAGCTTGACAAAAATAAAGAGGTACTAGTTAGTAATGACTGGGGAAAAAGGGAAGAAAACTTGAAGAATTTTATTGGTAGCGGGTCGCTCTTGAGCATGACACTTTCACTCCATCACCATGATCGAGTTGGGTTGGATTTTTTTGTTCACTATCACCATTGGTCCTTCTTACCATCCATGGGGTTAATGCTACCAGTCCATATTAGTGTCACTAATATGTTCAAGAGAATTCATTCAGAGAATTCACCATCCAGCAAATGCCTCATCCACTACAATACCTCCACCCTTCATTTTTCATGACTGCCATTCCTGAACCTTATATCATCAGATCGTTTTCACCTCCAAAAAAATCATTTGCTCCGTTTCACGTCATAGATGTGGGATACATCAAGGCCCTCCTACGACAGGTCACTTCTTGTCGACATCATCTCATTATCCAAGAAGTTGACTTAGAAACAACCCTTTCAGTACTTTGAAGCTTGCATGCCTCAATGGCAAGTTTCTCACTTCCGGCGATAGGTTTACATCAATGACCTTCGACCGAAAGATTTTGTGTGGTGTTTGACATCGGCTCATATATTCACACCACGTGAATTGTACTATAGTACCTTGAGGGTCATCATCATTATTGGTGACTCCTCTCGCATCTGTTAACAACTTACATTATTGGCTAGTAATCAGGCGATGTCTTTCCATGTTCGACTTCAGAACATCTTTTCACATGGATCGACTTGTACATTGGGCAAAGATTGAACAAGTTTTGAAGACCCCAAATCTAGTTTCATCCATCCGAGCTGCGATATATTCAGGAACATAAAGACATCAAATGTGCACATAATCTACACAGATAGTCATCTAAGCAAAAGAAGATGACTCTTCATGCGAAGAATAACTAGTCTACAATAGCAAATGATTCTCTGTCCTATGTACATGAAAATGAATTTATAAAGTTCAGCATGGGAATGCCTGCCCTACCTAGATCATGAAAATAATATGATGATGATGTATTATATTGTGTCTTATACAGGTCACCTTCCATTTTGAATACCTCGAATCCTCATGATAAAGCATTTCACCCGACATCAGAAGATTTACAACCTCATGCTTTAGGGGGCAACTGTTATAGAAATATTTGGCCACTGCAACCCCAAACTCACATTTCCATAAAATAAGGGCTCTTTAGTCCCTAAAAGTGTTGTTTCATACCCTAAAGGATCATGGTCAACTAATTACATCATTTCCCAGAAGTTCCACCTGAAAAACTACTCAGAACTGGCCAAAACTGGAACATACTGACTGCTCCATGGTCAATGTGAGATGCATACTGGCTGCCAAACTAGCCAGATGTGATGCATACTAAAATTTCCTTCTGTGGGGTGTGATGAGCGAGAATATAGAAATGGTAGAGATAGTTTGCTAAGTGGATATTCATGGAATCTTCCAAAAGCTTTTCCTGTGACACTTGCCTCTCTGAATTTGCCCAAGGATGAGTAAGAGATCAATTAAATCTCCAAGTGGAACCAAGAACTATCATTGGAATGACACTAATCAAAATCCCAGAGCTAACTCACACCGTTGCAAGACATCTATAGATGGATCCCTCATCTGAGAGATCTAGAGGCTGGAATTTTGTATTTTGTAAGGAAGTGTTGTTGGTTTATCTGTGAGAAGAGACATCGCATTGTTGGGTGATTTTTTTGTTCATGAGGTGAAGAGGGCTTCTACACTGGGACGATGATGCTGGATCAAACAGCTGGGTCGTAATCCTCTCTTTTGCTATTAATAAATTTCTTCGAGTTTTCCTCCATATAATCATCTGTTTATGAATCTTATTGTTTATGAATGCAATTGTATGGTCAATGTGTTTCTGATACTTTGACTCTACAGGTACTCTTTGAAGCGGGGACAAGTAGGAGAGGAGTACTGTTTATTCTATTTCCATGACTCATATCATACAACATGTCCTTCTTGCATAAGGAATCCACCAAGTCCTCTCTTAAAAGCGTATATGCATAATAAAAACTCTTTGTATGGATCTGAAATCTTTAACACTAGTGCATGTGTCAAAAGTTGTTTGAGTTTCTCAAAGCTATCCTCACACTCCTATGTCCATTAAAACTTATTACCTTTCCTCTCCAATGATGTGATAGGATAAGCGATCCGTTAGAAGTTCTTGTTGAACCTCCTATAGTAGCTTGCCAAACCCATGAAAGATATCACCTCATCCACATTGTTAGGAGCTGACCACTCTATGATGGCTCTTATATTCTCTGGATCTACTGCAGTACCCTCCTTAGAGACAACATGCCCCAAGTAGTGTACCTGAATCTGAAAAAAGCTACACTTTCTGAGCTTCCCATACAACTGATGTTCCCTCAACAACTTGAACACGGCTACTAAATGTACAACATGCTCTTCCTCATTTTTGGAATATACCAATATATCATCAGTGAACACAATAACAAACTTATCTAAATATGGACTCAACACACTATTCATCAAGCACAGAAATGTAGCTGGAGCATTAGTCAAGCCAAATGGAACTACAACAAACTCATAATGCCCATACCTAGTCATAATGCAATCCTCTAAATGTCCTCCTCTTTGATGCATACCTGATGGTATGCGGATCTCAAATCAATCTTTGAGAACATTGCAGCTCCCTTCAAATGTGTTAGGATCAGTAGGTTTATATTTGGCAAGTGTCTACAAACTACTTAATGGTTAGTTTGAAAAAAGTCAAACTTAATGTCATAGATGTTGTCATAAGTTTGAGTGTAATTATCGAAAATATCACCATGGGTGTGGTCATCAGGAGGTCTGATCAAAAACATGATGTTGTTATGAGTTATTGGAAAATTTGTCAAATTTTGAGATAACCAAGTCATGAGTGTAAATATTGGGATTGCCATGAGATTTACATGACACAATTGAAAATATCAATGTTTCAAAGCAAGATGGTTGTTCAAATTCCACCTTTCTTTTCTTGCCCTACTCTATCCTTTTTCCGTAAGAATTATAACCTAAAATCTATAATCCCTTTTTCCCATTCCCTATGTTTTAAATCCCCTACCCTACTACCCTATATATCTAATAAATCTTCACTACAAAACAAGAAATCATCACAAATCCCTTTTCCATTTTCATATTCAAGAACCATGATTGAGCATTTTAAAATGGTATTACCCACATCATCCTCTCATCACTCCAAATCCTATGATAAATCAAATATACTAATGATTATAAGGCCCAATTTATCGTGTTTTTCAAAATAAAGGCATTGTATGACATCACATAACAAGACAAATGTAAGCAGGTTTCAGTTGAAGAATAGCCCAAGAAGCTTGAGATGGAGTCTAGCAGGCCTACTACAAGAGCAACAAAGTTGAAACAGGGATGGGTACAACAAATGAAGGAGGTGGCCGAATCGCCAAATAGGCCAAACTTTGCTCCATGGACGGATTACCTCAGATATTTATAATAATTATAGGAATCTTAGACACAGAAAAGAATAGGTCAATCTCTAGTTAGGAGTTGGAAAGAAACCAGGTCACACTGAGTGTGGGAATCTGTTGTACAAAAACTCGGTTTTAGTCACCATTTTTCACAATGGTTTCCGACCCACATGGAGGAGACTTTTAGGAAACACAAATAGGTATTTTTCAAGAAGAGGCTAGATAACAATAACCTCTTCACATTTTTTCACGTGTAACATATCGAGAGTTTCGGATGCATCTTCAAAGCTCATTTTTCGCAATTCGTAAATTTCATGTTTTAAGTCATTGATTTTTAGAGCATTTTATGGCAAGCTGTGGAAGAATTTAGAGAACCTGAGAGAGGTTTACCTTCAAAAATATCATGTATAATAACCTAATTTAGTTTTTACATGGGTATTATTGTTTGGGATATATACCTAAGACATTGGCCCGATGTATAGGCGCTGCATAGATGCTGCACATGCCCTACCTATAAACTCACACGAGCATTGGGAAGAAGCCAGTTGTCAAATTTTAAAGGTGTTAACATGGAGAAGATGTGGCATCCAAATCATACCATCAAGTTTCAGCCACGTACCAACATTGGAAGAAAAAAGTGCCATCACAATTGTTGCGCAGCTACTATGCAGTCATTGCACACTCAAATCTAGTTGTCCTTTTTTTTGTTTCATTTCATGAAGATATTCTTCGAAGGTAGACTTTCTTTTATAGGGATTTCGTTTTTTTATATTAAGGTAAAGTAAAAAACAGTTACGTTTTTTTTCTAGGAAAAAGTATTAAACAACAAAAGCATTCCTCTTTTTGGTTTTAGTTCCATCCATTGTTTGGATCAATTATGCAATGTATCTAGACTCTTATTATTTCTTGTCATAGGTCTATTTAAACTCGAAAATACAAATAGAATAGATTATTTTTGGTTCTATATTATTTTGAGCTATTGTAGACTCATGTATGATGTGATTTTTATTAATGAATATGTTTGGGGTTGAAGTTTTTTCAGTTAACATTACAAAGATTATTGCGGCATGATGCTTCAAAATTATCACTCTCTGATGTATTTGTGATCTTATTCATGTTTTATCCTTAGTCTTGTTTAAAGGTGTAAAGGATCGGCTACAGTAGAATTCATCTTGTATGCTCTTGTTTAGCTGTACCGAATATTTCAGTTGCAAATAGAATGTTTATGCCTTTAAATTTTTAGATTCTTCCTCTTGATATTCACCCATTGAAATTGCGGTAACAGAAATGTCATTTTTTCTATTATTATGGATGAGTGTTTTGATTTTCATGTTCCACCATACTACAATTTGTTTTCCTATTTTGAAGTGTGTACTAGTCAAGCCTTTGTGTATGAAACTGGTTGGGAAATGCATAGGCATGATGAGCCAGGAAATTTATGATCACATGCATTAGTTTTTCCAGAATCCTTCACCAATCAGCAATTAAAATTTAAAACACTTTTCATATTTGGTCTTTACTAGAATTTGTGTTTCAAAGTCTCTTATCTTTGAGTTTTTTGAGTGAGGGAGACCCCTCCGGTTGGAGAAGACCAGTCTCTCAACCAAAAGAGGTCTGTGATTACCTCTGTGACCCTTTTCCTTCAGCCTAAAAGGAATCATGGAGTGCTAATGTTCAGGCAGAGGAAGAAATTTATTCTTCATGTCATTCCTTGTCTGAATTTATAGCCAACAAAGAAAATCATGAAAAGCAGGTTATTGAAGACCCTGTGGATGTGGACATTTTTGCTAATGTGGTTGACTTAATTGAAGATTTTCAAGAAAAAAAATTTTCCTTTCTCTAACATACATGGCAAGACTAATGAAAAAATTTCTCCCATTCCTTTTGAATATAGTCCTAAATTCATGAAAGTGTTATTTTCTCCTCTTATTGATCATTAAGTAAAGGTAATTGATCTTGCTTTTGAATAATCTTTTGTTGTTCAGTTGGAATCTTCAAGGGACGGTTATATTTTGTTTTCTATAAGTCAAAAATAAGGATATCTTAATGGAATCTTCCATGTTTTTCAAGATCCTATGGAACATTGTGGAATTCATGGATTATGAAGATATTTTCAGTCGGAAGTTTGAGTTGTCATTCTCTTAGTTTTTCTACCTACTCAAGGAAAGTGTGGGTGTAATTCAAGTAAGTATCCATTTTCTTGATTGGCTATATTGGTGGGATCATTTCACGAGTCTATGTATATCTTCAACAAGTGTGGGTAGTTATGATTCGAATTTGAAGCCTAAGGAGAAGTCCCTGAGATTCCAGTGATTTCTTGCGATAAATAAGTCAATTTGTTGATTAGGTTCAGTTAGTTAGTAGTCATTTTTTAGTTTGTAAATTATATTTTTAGTTTATCAGTTGACTCTATTGCCCAATGGATAGGCCACTAGTCTACTTTTTTGTTCTTGTCACCTTGCTGGGAGGCTTCCATCCCCAATGGAGAAAATGTTAGGGTTAATAGGTTTGTATTTTTTGATTTTCTACAAATTACTTAATGGTTAGTTTGAATAAATTCAAACTTAATGTCATATATTTTTTCATAAGTTCGAGTATCATCATCAAGAATATGGCCACGGGTGTGGTCATCAAGATGTCTAGTCGAATACATGAAGTTGTTTTGAGTTTTTGGAAAAAATTTCAGAGTCTGAGATAACCAAGTCATGAGGGTAGATAGTGGGTGTGTCATGAGATTTACATGAGACATTTGAAAATATCATTGTTCCAAAGAAAGATGGCTATTGAAATTCCACCTTTGTTTTCTTCCCCTACTCTATTGTTTTTCCCTAAGCATTATAACCTACATTCTACATTCCCTTTTTTCCATTCCCTATGTTTTAAATCCCCTACCCTACTCCCCTATATATCCAATCTTCCACTTCCATTTTCATATTTGAGAGCTATGATTGAGCATTTAAAATGGCATTACCCATATCATCCTCTTATCACTCCAAACCCTATGATAAGTCAAATCTCCTAATGATTATAAGGAACAAGTTATTATGTTTTGAAAAAGAAGGGGTGGTATGACATCACAAAACAAGGAAAAGGTAAGCAACTTGTAGTTGAAGAATATCTCAATCAACTTGAGATGGAGTGTAGCAGGGCTACTATAAGAGCAACAAGGTTGAAACAGGGATGAGTACAACAAATGAAGGAAGTGGCCCAATCACTAAATAGGCTAGAATTTGACCCATGGAAGGAGTAACTCATATATTTAAAAGAATTATAAGAACATTAAACACAGGCAACCACTAGTTGATCTCTAGTTAGAAGTTCGCAAGAAACCAGGTCACTCACCGTGGGACTTTGATGCACAAACACTCTATTTTAGTTACCATTTTGCAGAACTGTTTCCGACCACATGGAGGATAATTTTGGGAAACTAAACTAGATTTTTCTTAAATATAGGCCAAATAAAAATAACCTCTTCTAGGTTTTGAACAAGTGTAAAATATCTATAGTTTCAAATGCATCTTCAAAGCTCATTTTTCACAATTCGTAAATTTCATATTTTAAGTCATTTCTTTGTAGAGCATTTTCTACGAAGCTGGGGAGGAATTTAGAGAAACTAAGAGAGGTTTATATTCAAAAAAATATTGTCCATAATAACATCCTACATTTTTTACATACGAATTACTTTTTGGGAGATATACCCAATACATTGGCCCGTTATATAGGCGCTACACAGTTGTTGCTTAGGCCCTGCTTATAGACTTGCACGGGCATTGGGAAGATGCCAGATGCTAGAGTTTAAAGGTGTGAACGTGGAGAAAAGGCGGAAGCCAACTTAGACCAAATGTTTTCAGCCCATGGCATCTTTGGAAGCAAAAAGTGCCATGATATTTGTTGCGCGGCTGCTACACAATCATTGCACAATTAGTAGTTAGTTGTCCTTCCTTTTGTTGTTTCATTTCATGAAGATATTATTCGAGGATAGACTTTATTTATAGGGATTTAGTTTTTTATATTAAGATAAAGTCAAGAATACTTTAGGTTTTTTATTTTTTGAGGAAAAAGACTTAAACAACAAAATCTTTCCTCTTTTTTCTTTTAGTTCGATCCATTGTTTGGATCAATGATGCAATGTATCTATACTCTTATTATTTCTTGTCATAGGTCTATTTAAACTGGAAAATATAGATAGAACATGTTGTTTTTGGTTCGACATTATTCTGAGCTATTGTAGACTCATGTATGCTGTGATTTTTATTAATGAATATGCTTGGTGCTGAAGTTATTCCAGTTAACATTACATAGATTATTGTGGTATGATGCTTCAAAATTGTCACTCTCTAGTGTATCTGTGATCTTATTCACATTTTTTTCTTAGCCTTCTTTAAAGGTGTAATGGAACAAGTACAATAGAATTCATCTTGTATGATCTTGTTTAGATGTATCGAATATTTCAGTTGCAAATGGAATGTTTATGCCTTTAAATGTTATTTTTCTTCCTCTTGATATTCACTCATTGAAATTGTAGTAACAAAAATTTCATTTGTTCTATTATTGTGGATGAGTGTTTTGATTTTCATGTTCCACTATACTACAAATTGTTTTCCTATTTCGATATTTGTACTAGTCAAGCCTTTGTTTATGAAATTTGTTGGGAAATGGATAGGAATGATGAACTAGGAAAGTTATGATCACATGCATTATTTATTCCAGAATCTTTCATGAACCACCAATTAAATTTTAAAACACTTTTTAGATCCGGTCTCTGCTAGAACTAGTGCTTTAAAGTATCTTATCTCTGAGTTTTTCGAGTGAGGGAGCCCCCTCCGGTTGGAGAAGACTAGTCTCTCAACCAAAAGAGGTTTGTGGTTACCTATGTGACCCTTTTCCTTCAGCCTAAAAGGAATCATTAAGTGCTAACAAGTTGATCGAACAAGTCATCAATACTCAGCAAAGGGTAATTATTCTTGATGGTTACTTTTTTCAACTACCTGTAGTCAATGCATAATTTGGGAGTACCATGTTTCTTCTTTACAAACAATACCAGTGCACCCCATGGTGATACACTTGTCCTAATGTATCATTTGTCCAACATTTCCTTCAACTGCAACTTTAACTCAACCAACTCAGGTGTGCTCATTCTGTAAGGTTCTTTTGATGCTGGAGCTACCCCTGGCACTAACTCAATAAAAAAATTTACCTCCCTCTGAGGTTGAAACTCTATAATACCCTTAGGAAATACATTCTTCAACTAATACAAAACTAGGTACCTTCTCAACAAATATATACCCTCAACTTCCTTACCCTTATCATTAGAAATGTGCACTGCAAATAGCTTACACCCTTTTCTGCAACTACACTTTGCTTGCATAGTTGTCACCCATCCTAATTGATGTAGGTTCCTTCTTACCCTGTAAGACTCTTGGTTCTGCATTGTCATCAAAACATTCAATGGATTTCTCATAACATTCTACCTTGGTTCTATGAAGACACAACCAACCCATGCCCAACAACATACTATATGAACCTAATAGTAATAAATTCAAATGTGTTACAGTAGGCATACCATTCAAATAAAATGCTCAAGATAGTACCCAATGATGATCTTGTTTCTTCGTATTTATAGCCAACTGCACTAACCAAGATGTTGCATGCAATTTCTTACTCAAGCCAAACTTATCCACCAAGTCAGGAATAACATAGATATAATTAGATCCAGGGTCAATCAAAATATAAATAACTTGATCATAAATCTTACTATCCATCTCAATGATAGATGTCTTATGCTCCTCGTGTTTGTTATCTAATTCTGCATAGATACACGGAATACTCTGTCCAACATCCCCAATGTAACACCCCCTCCTAGGTCTACCCAAAGTAACCATGTCAATAGGGATAAACATGAGAAGAGAGGCTATTATGATTAGATTTGACCTCCTATGTCACCTTAAGGAAGTGGAATTGATAAAACATCAAATAGAGTCATCCAACATCATCAACTGAACCCTCGGGAGATACTACAACCACTTAGAGAGCATGTCTCTGCGTCCCACTACTATTCTACAACTCTTAGGCCATAGTCTCTCTCATGGTGTGGGCAAGAGAGTGTCCAGAAACCAAATTTTTCTCTCACAAGCCTGCCTGCCAGTGACTATGGACCCATATTTCTAGTTTTGTGCAAATGACCTTGGGATTTAATCCATTTTTCTAGCCCATAATGCTCGCCTCTACCTAGAACTACTTGTAACTTCCAAAATACATTAAAAACATGACAACAATGTTGATCAATGAGGACTATGCCTGAGCTTCCCCAACCAAGATTGAAATTTTGTCAAACACTTGGAATCAATGCAACCTACAGGTATAGGATACAAGACAGAGCATAAAAGACTCAAGCAACTTATTAAACATAACCAAAAAGATCTCCTTCTTCCCCATTCAACTACTACATCACCAATTAGGTATTTCATCCATCCATTTAATAGTTAAAAGTAAATACATGAAATAACCATGACATAACCAGCTATTCAACCATGCTTATAACCAACATAGAACCAAATAAATATCAGAGATATGACAACCATTAAATCCACATGTAAATTAATACAAAAGTAAGAGAACTTAGCTTTTATTAATCATAGGAAAATTTGACTATTGGGTCATGGAAAAGGTATGTTTTCTCCTCGTAATAGCATAATTAATCATTTGCCTTTATGTGTTTATCTTTGTTTTAGGAATAAATATAGAAGAAACAATAACAAAAGCTCAGTAAAATCGATTATCAACAAATTGGGTAAATCTATTGCGTTGTGTTACATTCTTTCCACGACTAGCCCATGTAGTTAAGCTGGGTGTTAGAGGGGGGGCGGAGCCCCGCTTCGTTGCATCGATTTTGTAACGGGGGGGGGAATCAAAGGCGGTTTGAGTTGTACTCGTGGTTTTGTGCATGATTTCTGCACATGTTTTTTGGACGTGATGGTTTTTGGTCCATGGTATTGAATGCTTCGACATGTTAAATATGTATTATAACATTGAAAGGAAAATAATGAAAAATCAAGCTGGTAGTCCTAGTTTTTGGATCTAGGGGAAAATCTTTGTGTATATGTGTTTTATGTGTTATGCTCTTGCATTGTTTATTTTTTGTGTTTTAGAATTTGTATGAAGGTAATTTCTATACGAGGTTAAAACCTACATTTGGTATCGGAGCTATTTTGGCTTCAAGGGGATGCCTTTGTTGCTGAGGGGTTTCACTCAGGCCTATGGTAGACCCTGTACAGTGGGAGATCTGTGAGATCGATTCTAGTGGTCAAAGAAGATGGCGAGTAGTGGAAAGATGGAGATGGAGAAATTTAATGGTCAGACTTTTGAGTTGTGGAAACTCAAGATGGAGCATCTATTGGTGGATAAAGATCAATGGATCATGGTAGATCCGGGTACTAAACCAACATGAGTGGCTAATGAAGAATGGAAGAAGTTGGATTGGAAGGCAAAGAGCACAATGCGATTGTGTGTCTCAGATTCAGTATTGCTGAATGTATCAGGGGAAGCTACGACGAAGGCTTTGTGGGACAAGTTAGGGACTTTGTACCAATTGTCTCTGGTGAATGAACTATTCCTGCAGAAAAGGCTGTATAACCTAAGGATGAAATATGGAGACTCAGTGACAGATCATCTGAATGCATTTAATACTGTGGTTAGTTAGTTAGGATCTGTTGATATTAAAATTGCAGATGAAGATAAGTGCATCAGTTTGTTGTGTTCTCTACCAGATTCGTGGGATAGTCTAGTTATTGCAATAGGTAGCAATGCAACTTCCTGGCAATTTAATGAAATAGTCTCATCCTTATTTATGGAGGAGATGAGAAGGAAAAATATGGAGAGCCAGAATGGTGATGCCTTGTCTATATGAGGACGGTCCCAGAACAGAAACCAAAATAAGTCATCGAGTGGGAGATCTAAATCTTTAGGAAAACCTATAAAGGTGGTGTGCTGGAAATGTGGAAAGGAAGGGCACTTCAAGAAGGACTGTAAATCTAAAGCTCTTGATAAAGGAAAGGGATCTAATGATGCTCCTTCTGCAGAGGAGAAAACCACCTCAGATGAAGGTGTGGATGTGTACTTGGCTTCTTCAAGTACACATGTAGATCATGAGGCATGGTTGATTGACTCAGGTGCATCGTTTCACTTCACTCCCCATAAAGAGTGGTTCTACGAGTATGAGAAATACGATGATGGTGATGTCTTCTTAGGGGATGATAGGAAGGCTAGAATCATTGGTCACGGAAAAGTAAAGTTGAAGTTGCAAGGTGGAAGGGTTAGAACACTTCCAGGTGTTTTGCATATTCCTGCATTGGCCAGAAATTTGATTTTTGTAAGCAAGATGGATGATGCAGGTGTAAAAATAGTGTTCAAGAAGGATACCTACAAAATGGTTCAGGGAGCACTGGTGTTGATGTAGGTAGTTCGAATTGGAACTCTGTAAAATATGCAAGGTAGCACTGTTATTGATGGGTGCAACAGTTCTACGGTTCCTAAAAGTGGAGTAGAAAATCGAGTGGTCTTTGGAGAGAAGACCATGTTGTGGCATCAAAGGCTTGGACATATTGGAGAGAAGGGCCTTTGAATACTTCATGGTAAAGGTATGGTAGAAGGTATGAGTAATAGCTCTCTGGATTTTGATTTCTGTGAAAATTTTGTATATGGGAAGCAGAATGGCATGAGTTTCCCCTCTGGTAGTAAGAGGGTGAAACAGATATTAGAACTTGTGCACAATGATGTGTTTGGACCTGTGAAGGTGCCATCACTGAGTAAGTCTGTGTACTATGTATCATTTATAGATGACTTCTCAAGGAATACATGGATATATTTCCTTAAGAAGAAATATGAAGCCTTTGACAGGTTTAAAGAATTTAAGGCTCTTGTGGAAAATCAGACAGAGAAGAAGATAAAGGTGCCGAGGACAGATAATGGTGGAGAGTTTTGTAGTAAGGAATTTGAAGAATTCTGTAAGAAATGTGGTATGGCACTACAGAAGACTATTCCATATACACCTCAGCAAAAATGGAGTTTCATAAAGAATGAATAAGATGTTGAAAGGGCAAGAAGCATGCTTAGTGGTGTCGGGTTAGGACAGGAATTCTGGGCAAAGGTGGTGGATACTGCATGTTACCTAGTCAACAAGTCACCTTCGTCAGCATTGGAGGATAAGACTCCATAAGAGGTATGGATTGGTAAGAAACCCTCTCTTTCACATCTGAGGGTATTTGGATGTGATGCATATGTACATGTTCCAAAGTAGAAACGAACCAAGTTGGATAGTAAATCTGAAAAGTGCATCTTTATTAGGTATAAGGATGGTTTAAAGGGTTATAAGCTTTGGAACCCAGTAACAAGGAAGGTTGTGTACAGCCGAGATGTGGTGTTCAGAGAGGTGAAAGATGTTATTAAACATGAAGTCCAGCCAAAGGAACTTGAGAAGATAGAGTTTGAGCTAAAGGAGGAAGAATCAGGCTCTATAGTAGAGGAGGAATCAGAAGATAAAGAGCCACAAACTCCAGCTGTGAGAAGATTAGTTCAAGAAAGAAGGCATCCAGAAAGGTATAGTCCATCTACTTTCTATTCAAATTTTTCTTTGTCTGTTATTGATGATGATCCCAGAACTGTGAAGGAAGCAGTGGATTTAGAGGATGGAAAACTCTGGAAAGAGGCCATGGTTTATGAAATGGCATCTTTGCACAAAAAATAGGCTTGGGATCTGGTGGAGTTGTCGGCTAGAAGGAAACCCATTGGCAGCAAATGGGTGTTTAGGAAGAAGAAAAATTCAGAAGGAAAGGCGGAGAAATACAAAGCTCGGTTGGTAGAAAAAGGTTATTCCTAGGTGCCAGGTATTGATTTTGGTGATATTTTTTTCCTGTTGCTAAGGTAACTTCTATTAGATTACTTTTATCTGTTGCTACTGCTTTTGATTTTGAAGTAGAACAGATGGATGTGAAGATAGCATTTCTTCATGGGGATCTAGAAGAGGAAATATACATGAAGAAACCTGAAGGCTTTGTGGTGAAGGGTAAGAAAGAACTGGTATGCAAGTTAAAGAAGTCTCTGTATGGGTTAAAACAGTCACCAAGGATGTGGTATCAGAAATTTCATACATTTATATGGGGACTTGTCTTCACCAGAAGCAAAGCAGATCACTGTGTCTATTTTGAATTAATTGGTGACCATGTTATTTATCTGGTCTTGTATGTGGATGATATGTTGCTGGTTGGAAATGACAAAGAAATTATCCAAGATTTGAAGACCCAATTGTCCTCCAAATTTGACATGAAAGATCTTGATGTTGCAAACTATATTTTGGGAATGGAAATTAAAAGAGATCGGGCAAAGAGGAAACTTTGGTTAAACTAGAGGAAGCATGTTGAGACAATACTACAGAGGTTTAATATGCAAGATAGTAAGCTGGTGAAGGTTCCTATTCCTGTAGGTGTGAGTTTATCTGCTGAACAGTGTCCTAAGACACAAGAAGAGGAAGAGGACATGTCGTGTGTTCCATATGCAAGTGCAGTCGGTAGCCTAATTTATGGAATGGTTTGTACTAGACCAGACATTGCACATGCAGTGGCATTATTGAGCAGGTTTATGTCAAAACCAAGGAAGGAGCACTGGACAACAGTGAAGCAGGTTTTCAAGTATTTGCGTGGCACTAGTGATTATGGTTTGTGCTACCAAGGAAGATCAGGATTAGACAGAATGTTGGATATTCGTGGCTTTGTTGATGCATACTAGGCTGGAGATCTAGATTTGAGAATATCTATAAGTGGGTATGTGTTTAACCTATTTGGAGGTGCAGTCAGTTGGATGAGTAAGAAACAATCTATAGTGGCACTATCAACTACAGAGGCAGAATACAGGGCATCCACTCATGCAAGCAAGGAGGTAGTTTGGCTGCAGAGATTGTGTTCAAGTATGGGGTTAGTACAGGGAGCTATAAGGATAGACTGTGACAGACAAAGTGCAATTTTCTTGGCAAGGAACCTCACATATAATTCAAAGACAAAGCACATTGATGTTCAGTATCACTTTGTGAGGGATATGATAGAAGACAAAAATGTGTTCCTGGTAAAGGTGGACACTTTGAAGAATATTGTAGATGCATTAACAAAATCTGTGAGCTCTGAGAAGTTCTCTTGGTTTAGAGAGACAATGGGCATTTCAGGGCTGGAAAAATGACTAAGCTCTCTTGTGGCCCCCTATGTAAAGGAAACAACAAGTGGGAGAATGTTGGGTTGTGTTATATTCTTTCCATGACTAGCTCACGTAGTTAACCCGGGGGTTATAGGGGGGGCAGAGCCCCCCTTCGTTGCATCAATTGGGGGGGGGGGGGGGGGATCACAGGGGGTTTGAGGCGTACGATATGTTAGGTTGGGAGGACCCACCTATGGTTTTGTGCATGATTTCCGCACATGTTTTTTGGACTCAATGGTTTGTGGTCCATGGTATTGGATGCTTCAACATGTATAAATATGTATTATAACATTGAAAGGAAAATAATGAAAAATCAAGCTGGTAGTCCCGGTTTTCGGATCCAGGGGAAATATCTATGTATATGTGTTTTATGTGTCATGCTCTCGTATTGTTTATTTTCTGTGTTTTAGAATTTGTATGCAGGTAATTTTTGTACAGGATTAAAACCTACAAAATCTAGTCACAAAAACCTAACTTTCACTATCTTTATATGCAGGGATGTGGATTGAATGATTGTTGTTCAAACTACAGAATAAAGGTGGCCATGAGAGGAAAAGGACAATGTCTTGATTATGGACAACAACGGAAGACTAGGAGGACCAATTCTATTCTGTGATGAAATCAGATTGATGGTTGCGAAATCCTCAAGATCCCCTAATCTTGAGGATTCACTTCTATCCATTTATCTTTCCAAAAATTGTGTAAAGTCATTATGCCAATTGAACAGCTAGTTAGGAATTTTAAGATTGTAACTATTCTTTTTGGACACATAATACTTTCATTATTGTGATGTTGTAACTCTATTATCAATTTTAATGAAGAAGATTGTGTTTCATCTATAATTGTATTCTGAATATCTTTCAGCGAGGACTTTTGGAGACTTTGGGCCCAGTCGATAGGAGATCTACTACTTTAATTGTGTTATATTTATTCCTGCTTATTCTTGTAATCACTTATTAATATTAGTTTGTGAAATTAATACTATTTCGATTGCTGTGAGGATTGATGATTCTGATTTGCATTTGTTGTTTAGACGAGATTCTAGATCTGGTCATGTGTTGCATCTGTGTGATAATCTTTACCAAATTGATTATGTTAATTTAAGCATTCGATTGTTGTTCATTTTAAAGTAATATTACCATATATCTCAAGGTTATAGTTGATTTCTTTCCATGAGATGTTTACATAGTTACTTGTTGTTCAATTGTTGTAGCTTTACTTCATGCTAAATGAATTAGTGTCAATACCAGTTAGATTGCTAAGAGTGATTCTTTTTACTTGCATTCTAATTTAGTTTCTTGCAGAGTAGATTAAGTAGATTTGAAAGTGTTTTAAAGAATTCTTTCAGAATTGTTTGGATTGAACCTAGTGAAATAGATATTAGTCAGCACAATGATTCCAAATCATTTCATTATGAATTGACCTCTAAATTCACCGGCATATACAATGTTGAACACTCTTGAAATAAACAGACTTACCCTGGGTTGATGATTAATGTAGGTATTAAGATTGCTTTTAATAGACATCTTAGTGCACCAACATTTTGGCGTTGTTGGCGGGGAAAGTGTTTCAAAGTTATTTATTTTTCTTTCGTTGTAAAAGAATTGGGTTTTAAAAACAGGAGGTAAGAACCTACGTAACCAACAAGTAAATTTCTTTCTCTTCAATCCACTCTTTAGCAAATGCATAGAGGTTAAATAGGAGTAGGGTTTCTTTTTTTTATGAATTACTAGTAATAAAAAGATAGAAAAAGATTAGAACCCCCACCTAAATCGACAAAACACAAGGGATCGGTGAACCTTGGGAGATCATCTTTTATATACGAAATCATAAGAAAAACATAGACTCAGGAATCAATAGGACCCTAGCCTGTATCTGAAAAAATTCCTATCGTAATCCCCCATGTAGCAGGCCCACCATCTGCAACTTACACTAATATTCATAGACAAATTGGAGGATATGAGCAGAGCTTTCAGAGTATAGAAAATTTACATTCTCATCCTTTACAAGAGGGAAAATCGTGCCATTTAAGAGAAGGAGAGGGAGAAACCAATGGAACTGCTAAGACAGGGCCACAATTGTCTAAACTAGGATCTCCTGTGATCCCAGATCTGGGCAATGCTGCAAAACCTTCTCGGGTTGAGGAACATCCACTTACTAAAATAAAAACCCCTGAAGTCCCTAAAGGATATTAGCACATTTTTGACCAAAAGGCGAATAAACCACCTAAAGGTTAGACCTTGACATTGGAATACTGCATACTCGATCCAGTAGGCAATGTTGCTATGAAAGTTATTCCTTTGAAAAACCTCCCAGCCTTTCATGGGATGACCACAGAGGATCCGGATGCCTTTTTTATTCAAGTTTGACATCCTCTCCAGAGGATACGATTATACCATCGACCCTAAAAAATTAAAATTGTTCCCTTATACTCTAAAAGGAGTAGCTTTGAGGTGGTTCATGGGTTTAGGCAGACATACTATTAGCTCTTGGGATGACATGAAAACTTCTTTCCTCACAAGATATCGGGACTATTGTAGGACTAGGGAATTAAAAGATGAAATCTTTAAGATGTCTGCAAAGGATAATGAAACTCTAGAAGAATATGATGAATGGTTTCACTACTATTTGTAGATATCCCCTCACTCCACATTACCAAAAAAAGTCCTGAGAGCCATCTTAATTAAAGGAATGAAAGAAGAATGGATGGAAAATCTAAATTTGATGGGGAAGGGAGATATTTCTCAAGAGGATTATGATGAAATCTTTTGCTTGTGTACTAGGTGTTCATGAGGTTGTACACACACTAGGTTAGAAAGTCGAGATACTATGACTAGAGGAAGAAAACTACTTAGTGGAGGCGTGACAAGAATGGAAATCTGTAACCTCCTGGAAGACTTCAAGACGGATATCCTGGGCACCCTTACAATGCAGTTGGACATCCTATAGGCTAAACAAAAACAAGCCTTAGCAGAACAAAACTTGGCCATTTTTTCCCCACGCTGTTGGAAGAAGTACAAAAAACAGGAGTGTCCATTGGACATGGTCCATACATGCATTATCTACACCAAGGACCATGCCACGAAGCAGTGTCCATCACTTCCATGGCCAAAACAAGTTTTCAAAGAAGCAGAAGAAGAGACATGTCCAGTATACTTAATGAACCAGTGTCGATAGTGGCAAGGCCAACCCATAGGTATGTCACAAGACACATCCCAGTTCTTTCCGTATTGATAATTTAATCAGCAATAGAATTACGGGGTGGCGTGGAAAGGTCAATCACCTTTCTCGAATTGGGAATCCCAATCATTTCCTATATCACCCTGTCCAACTTAGTCCTTTCTAGGTAATGGTTGGCCGAATTCTCCTTTTACTCCTGTTTGGCAAGGTAATCCATATCCATCCCAGTGGCATGCCTCCACTTCACAAAATTTAAACTAGTCTTCGAATTGGCAGTGACCTTTAGGGATAACCAATACACCTATGGGGACAAGTCCTCAACCTCAACCTACATTATCAGCTCCATATCTATTACAGAAAAATCCTCAACCTCTTCTACATCCCCAACTACGAGCCCAACCAAATCCAAACCCCAATAACGGACTGGTTCAGCTGGTGCAAATTGTCGAAATCTCATACTATGAGGTTGAAAAAAAGTGTGTAATGAAATTAGACTAAGGTCAGGACGCATTATCATGCCTAAGGAAGACAGAGACCAGCCATCAATTGAGTTAGAAACCCCACCTTATATACTCCATTGACTATGATTGACATAGAAATAAAACAAGGAGAAGATACAGTTAAGCATAAAGACCCCAAAAAATCATAGTTACCTCTCCCCCATTCCCTGAAATATTAACAATACCTAAACCAATTATTTATCTAAAATTTGATCTTATAGAGGAACTAAAAAATCTTTGCATTAAAATTCCTCTCCTTTCAGCCATCCAAGATATTCTTATTTATGCTAAAACAATTAAAGAGCTATGTCTGAAAAATCCAGTGAGGAAAGTAAAAGCTCCACCCATTATTCATGTTGTAGGGACCTTGTCTAATTTTCATTTGGGTGGGGAAACACCGATAAAGTATGAAGATCCTGGGAACCCCATAGCCATAGTCCAAATATATGGCCACTCATTTTTAAACACACTAGTTGAATTGGAGGAAACCATTAACATCTTAATGACAAAAACCTGTAAGACACTTGGTATCACAACTCTGGAACTAACCACCACCGTGCTAGAGCTTGTTGATCATTCGGTGGTAAGACCATAGGGAACTTTACAAGATATTATAGTTTCTATTGAGTCATGGGAGTATACAGTTGATATTCTTGTTATAAACCCAAAGAGTTGATTAGATGGGAACCCTCTAATTTTGGGCCAACCTTGGCTAGACACTGTTGATGCTTATATAGGTTGCTGAGAGGGCAACATGACCATTACAAAGGGGGATGTTGTAAAAAATATTGTTTTATATCCTCCTTCCAAACCAAGTTTTCCCATTGTAAAAATACATAAAAGCCCACCCTCATACCAGGAAGAAAGCATTCGTTCACCTTTTATAGTAGCAAAGGCACTTGAATTCAAGAATCGGACTGAAGATGATGTAATCAATAACTTTATCAATCAACCAGCTAATATGAATAATGTCAAATGTAAAATGTTAAAATCAATTCTTGACAATGAAGCCTCGGAAGACCCTTTGAAAGATACTAATGATCAGCATATCCAGACAATTGTTGTTCATAGCAACAAGCCTATTGAAATTCGTAGACCCACAGTTATGTGCACATCATATCTACACCAAAAAGGATTCTCATCATATCCGGCAACCTCAGTGGAGATTGAATCCACATCTCAAAGATACTGTAAAAGAAGAACTATAGAAGTTGTTGGATGTGAATTTCATTTATCCCATTTTGGATAACAAGTGGGTCTCTCCATTGGTAGTTATTCCCAAGAAAAAATGGAAGTGGTGCATCTGTGTGGATTATTGGGAATTGAACAAGGCCACATAGAAAGATCACTTCCATCTTCCATTTATTGATCAAGTCCTTGATACATTGGAAGAAAAGTAATTCTTTTCTTTTCTAGACGGCTTCAGTAGCTACAATCAGATCCAAATTGCCCCTGAAGACCAAGAAAAAACCACCTTTACCTGCCCGTGGGTTACATTCGCTTACAGAGTTTGATATCACCATTGAATATTATCTAGGGAAGGAAAACATAATCATGAATTTTCTATCTCGGGCTCCAAAGAAAAATGATACATTGGTAGTAGATGACCGGTTTGTAGATGAACATTTATTTTTTGTAGCAGTCAAAATGCCATGGTACGCAGATGTAGAAAACCATCTGTCAGTGGGAAAGCTACGCGGACACTTGATAGCAATGGAAAGGAAATAGATTGTGCAGCGCAACGCCCAATTTCCTTGCATTAGTAGATATATTTTTCATACAGGGTCTGATATGTGTATACGTAGATGGATTCATGAAGACGAAATCTATGACATCCTGAAGGCTTTCCATGACGAGCCTTGGAGAGGGCACTTCATAGATCGCAGGATGGGGCAAAAGGTACTATAGATGGGTTATTATTGGCCCACTATTTTTAAATATGCTAAGAAATATGTCCAAGATTGTGATAGCTTCCAAAGGATGGGCCAGCCTGGTTAATCTAATGAAATGTCGTTGCAGTCCCAATTGATATTAAAACCTTTTGAATGATGGGCATTACATTTTGTTGGCCCATTTCATCTGCCATCAAACCAAAATGCCTACATACTGGTTGCCATAGACTATGTAACAAAATGGGTAGAAGCAATATATTTTTCAAGAGCTACAAAAGAAGTTATAATTAATTTCCTTTTTGGGATATTTGTGTGGTATGGTTTTCCTCGGGAAGTGATAACGGAAGGAGGAGGGAAATTTCTAGGAAATAAGCTTACAGACACTCTAAGGAGCCACCACATCACACATAGAGTCACTTCCTTGTATCACTCGCAGGCGAATGGGCAGGTTGAAAGCACCAATAAGGTCATCGAAGAAATTTTGACCAAGCCAGTTTCAACACATCGGTTGGACTGGGATGCTAGACTACTAGAGGCCTTGTGGGCCTATTACACAACTTAGTAAAATACTACTAGATATTCTCTGTACCAATTTATAATTGTAAAAGAACCTATCTTTCCTATTGAATTTGAAATAAATATTCTCAAAACAGCCTTGAAAGTGGGGTTGGATCTAACAGAGGCCCAAACCAAACAACTTCAACAAATAAATGAGCTCGATGAGGCTCGAATACTTTCTCTACAATGCACCATAATTATTCAGCAGAAAAGGGAAAAGGGGCACGATAGACTTATTAAAAAGAAGACGTTTTAGAAAGGAGATTGGGCGCTCCTCTATGATTCCAAGTTCCAAGACTTTTCGGGCAAGTTGCAGAAAAGGTAGCTTACCCCTTATGAAATTCAAGAGGTACACAACAATGGCACTGTCACTCTAACTACCATTGATGAGTCTGGCCATTCTTTCAAGGTGAATGGATGTCGGGTGTGTTTTTATCAGAAACCACTCACCAAAGAATCTTTTTCTCAATGGGTACGTAATGATCCCGCTATGAAAATGTTAGTTGCAGGGAGTGATGACCTGACATCTTTACTTTCATAAAAATGTATCTTTCTTCAGCTGTAAATAATGTATATATTTTCTTATGGTTGGTTACAATTTAGTTATGCATCAACATCTAAATATGAGGATCTATCTTGTTTTTGGGTATGTTTAATATTGTTGTTCAATCAATTGAACAACTTCAGTTTTTCTTTTTGTGTGTTTTTTTATTAATTCGATTGAACGATTACTGTTCAATCAATTGAACAACACCAATTTCCTTTTGTATGTTTTGTTGTTCAATCGATTGAACAACACTAATTTTTGTGTGTGTTCCACTGTTCAATCGATTGAACGATTGTTTTTCAATCAATTGAACAACACCAATTTATTTTTTTCATATTTTGTTGTTCAATCAATTGAACGATTGTTGTTCAATTAATTGAACAACACTTATTTCTTCTTTCCTATTTTGTTGTTCAATCAATTGAACGATTGTTGTTCAATCGATTGAACAATTTTTGTTCAATCGATTGAAGAATTGTTGTTTAATCAATTGAACAACACCAAAAAAAAATTGTATGTTTTGTTGTTCAATCAATTGAATGATTGTTGCTCAATCAATTAAACAAAACCAATTTTTTTTTTTATATTTTTTTGTTCAATCGATTGAACGATTGTTGTTTAATCAATTGAATATCAATGATTTTTTTGTGTGCCTTTTGTTCAATCAATTGAACAACACTGATTCCTTTTTCTATGTTTTGATGTTCAATCGATTGAATGATTGTTGTTCAATCAATTGAACAACACCAATTCCTTTTTGTGTTTTGTTGTTCAATCAATTGAATAGTTGTTGTTCAATCGATTGAATAGTTTCTATTTGGTAGAACGAATAACTGTGATTTCTTTTTGTTGTTTCATTTCCAGTCATTCTTTCTTCCATTTTCTTTCTCTTCCATGTTTTGAGTGAAAACCATCTGTTTGGATTTGGAATTTGTACCTGAGATAAAGAAAAACAGTAATGTTAAAACCATTATGACTTGTAAAACCTTTTGATGGTCATATTTATTCTGAAACTGACATGGTTCATTTATATAATGAATGGTTGAATATCTTCTCTTTGGACACATCATAAAATGATTTCCTATCTTAATAACATGTTGGTTTATCTTTCACACTTTCAAATGGATAAATCCCTTTGATGTGATGATATAGGGATAAAAGCATAACTTTCATTGGCATTTTTTTACTTCTTACACCATCCCTGACTTGTAAGGAGTAAATGAGCCTCCCTCCCTTTACAATAAAAATATAAAAAAATGAAAATGTAACACACATCGTCTTAAAGGGGATAGGGGGTCTCATTACGATCCAGCCTACCATGATCATAAGGATGTAATAGGTGACATTCCATTATGGCCACCACGCCAAGGTAATGACCTTCTTGATAGTTACATCTGTCAGAAGGACAGGGGGTCTCATCACAAGGCAACCTGATCACTTTGTTATATCTTGGTGAATGGCACTATGATTTTCTGGTTACCATTCTCGAATAGTGGTTTGTTTATTGCAAGGAAAAGTAGAATCATCTAAATACTAAACGAAGGACTCTATCTCATTTTTGGGGTTAAAAACCAACCCTATCGAGGCTATGAATGCATGCTGGCAGCAGTCGCTCTGCGTGTGGTATTGAAGTACTATGTTACACTACCAAATACTCTATATCCTATTACCCCCCTACGGATTCATTTCTAAAGGAGAATTTCCCATTTGAATAATATTTATAATTCAATTAGCCAACATGCATGGTAAACTATATATTTATATGCATTATATCATTATTATCCAATCACTTGATACCAAAAATCATTAACATTTATTACCAGTCATGCATTCATCGCCTTTCCACCTAAGGTAAATATCTATTCACATAATGATCTAATCTATGTTTTATTCTTTTTACAAGCATTTGAAATATGTTGGCCTCTACTGCTCTGATTGGTTTTGTCGTATTTTATGTCGCTTTGATTGATTGTTCGGTTGCATATATGACTTCCCAACACCTCCCTTTTTCCCATGCATGGTGGGCATGGACACCCATTTCTCAAATTTGGAGGGGGGATGGTCTGCATTATGAATAACATGTGTGCTGATTTATGGATAGCATGTGTAATGATTATTAAACTGATTTCTAGTTGAAGGACTCCATTATGAATGCGTGTGTGTAATAAATATCAAATCATTTTTTGATTGGAGGGGGGAAGGCAAGCATTATGGATAGCATGCGAATTAATTATGATCCTCTGCCAAATATTGTTGATGAGACAAATAACATAATTTAGTTTGATATTAACTCTGAAAACAATGTCATTTCTCTATTAATAGCTTTAACGTTCTATGGTGTTGTTCCAAACTGTGAAAGTGTGAGAGGAGTGCATGCAAAATTGCAAGTGAACCAGCTGTTGAGTACCAAATCGGACCATCTTTCCATCCATTTCTATTATCCTTTTTGACCTTTTTGTACTCATTTACTTATGTTGTTATGTTAAACCTACAAGGTAAACACCCCTGACTTGTCCTTTCATGGAGTCTTATCTATTCACGGTACTGAAACATATATTTGACCACAACTTGGAGAACAAGAACCCTCGTTTCAGCACCTCACAATAGATCTGGTAATGGCCAGTCATCAAGAGGCCACGCAACTGGAGTCATGATTCCCCTGGAACTATTCTTGGACCTTTTTGCTATCTCAGACATCTAGTGATGGTGTTGTTCGAACTGATGTACATTTTGAAGATGCGGTTACCATGTTTCAGGGAGCTCTGTTAATCTCCCTCGATGTGTATAAAATGCAGATTTTTCATGTGAATGGGGGTTCTCCCATTGGTATTGTAATCATTTGTTACAGATTAATAAAATACCATCTATTTTTATGCTCCAATCTTTTTGGTGACTAACGCGGCCCTAATCAGAGAGCTGGGCCTGCTCTTCTGATCAGGTGCTACATCTTTGTTTGTGTGTCATTTGTTAGTCTATGCTTGTGTTACAGTTCTTTCTTGTTTATGATTATCTCTGAAGTTCTGTAATTAGTTTAATCTTACAACCATGTTTTGAATCTTAAACCATGAATGCTTAGTCAGGACAGATTATGCGTCCGCCCCTGCATATACCTTGCACATTTCCTTGAAAGGATACACACCCATATTCATAATTTAATGTCGGAGTAAGGTGAATAAATCGTTCATACCTGGAAATCAACATTTTGGCACCATTTCTGAGGAGGCTAACAAGGTGAAAACAACGATCCAGACCAACGAGAGGGTCAATCTCTCGTCCTGGGGAGAGAACAAGTTTTCTCACTCTTCTTTAGGTCCTGAGCGTAGGTATTCTTTCTGCTCATTTATTTTTGCTTTTTTATTTGATTTTGGGCCATTCTCTTGTCCTGGGGAGGGAGGAGTCTTTTGATGCCCTGTTCTAGGCCCTGAGCAAGATTTATTTCTTTTTAAACATTGTGTGTTAACTTTTTGGGGAAAACCATAGCTTTTACCCTGGGGAGGGAAGAGTCTTTTGATGCCCTGCTTCAGATCTAGAAGTATTAGGGCTCCCGTAGCATGTGTATGTTTCTGGTTCTTGTTCGAAGGAGGGAGGAGTCATCTGACGCCCTGCTCTGGGCCTAAAACCATAGATTTTTGTTTTGTTAGCTGCATTTCTTTTTGTAATTTTTTTCATCTTAGAGAGGAGTGGTCCTCTGATAGCTTACTCCAAGGTTGAAGCATTATAGGTTCATACTAAGACCCTCCATCATATCAGCGTTTGCATGAACAAAGAATCAAATAAGAGGGGCAAGGAGAGTGAAGTCTGACGGACATTCGGTAGAGAAACCAGTGCTAGATACAACATGCTCTGGTAATTTGACACAACAGGTTCCTCTAGTAGTGGAAGAAATATCTAGTAGTAGACCTGATCCAGAGAATCTTGCACTGGTGATATTAGAAGAAGAAATTACAAGTAGGACATTGACAGGGTCAGACTGCTCCAGTAAAGGAAAGGAAGTTGCATCTGAGGGGTGAGTCCATCAGGCCTCAGGAGAAGGAAACGAGGAAAAATTTCCATCACCAAGAGACCGGGGAAGTGCTACTAAAGCAACTCGAGTTCCAGTAGTAAAGATTCCTTAGCCACCCTTCACAAATCTTGTTGAAACCCCTAGTGACTATTGGAAGATATTTATGGCTCCCACAACCTCCACCATCAATTTTCTGATCAGGGATCTGGGAGCTGGCGCACCTACAAAGCCTATTCCATTGGCAGCCTTACCAAACTTTCATGGGCTCGTTTCAGAAGACCCCGACACATTTCTATTTGAGTTTGACATAGTGTGTCGGGGGTATGACTACACAACAGATGCCCAGAAGTTAAATATTTTCCCATCTACACTAAAAGGAATGGCTTTGTAATGGTTCATGGGCCTTGGAGGAAAATCCATTTCCACATGGGATGATATGCAAACAACTTTTCTGGAGAAATACCAGGATTACTGTAAATCCCAGAACATCAAGGAGGAACTCTTCAAGTTCACACAGAAAGAAGATGAAAGTTTGGAAGACTGTGTGGAAAGGTTCAAGTACACCTTACAAAGGTTAGGTCATTCTGACCTAGATAAGGAAATTTTAAAGATTATCCTCCTTCGATATTTTTGAGAGGACTCGATGGAACTACTGAACATTGTGGGAAAGGGAGATATCTCCAAGGAGACATTTGAAGATATTTACAATTTATGTATTCAATGCTCGAGGGGGCTTGCAAGGAATAAGCTTGGGATCCGATCAGTGAAAGGATCTAGCGGGGGTGTTACAAAAGCAGAAATCGGAAACCTGCTAGACAATTTGAGGACAGATATCCTCAGCACCCTATCAGCACAAATGGACACTCTGCAAGTAAAACAGAAGCAGCTGGAACTGGATAGGACCATGGCAATATTTTGTCCGAAGTGCAGGAAGAAGCACCCGGAAAGGGAATGTCCACTAAATTCCATAGAGGAATGTGCGATCTGTGAGCTCAATCATGCGACAAGCTCATGCCCCTCCTTTCCAGGCTTGAAAGTAGTATTTCAAGGAATGGGGGAGGACACGGAGCAACTGTACCTCATGGGATCCAGGAAGCCATGGCAGCCTCGACCACTGATGGGAAATCAAGGTATGTACCCAAATATATCTCAATATTTCAATAATTACAATATGGATCCTCATACCATGCCTTACCCCACCATGTGGCCGCAATACTAGTATCCACCTTGGTAGCAGTGGAACCCTCAAGCCAGTACAAGCCCTTCATGGGCCCCAACTTGGTGAGGCTCCCCTCCTGGTCAGTTTCCTCAGTAGATACCATAGTAGCAGCTCCAATTACCCTCCATTGTGCCTCCTAGTAACTATCCTGCCTGTCCTCAGCTTCCAATGCTACCTAACCCCAATCCTAACAATAAGAGAGCTCATCAAGCTGATGTTGTTAACCTGCCTTCATATAGTATCTCCACTATAGAGTTGTATGAAATGAATCTGAGATTAGGTCGGAGAGTTAATGTTCAACCTCCTCTAGTCATCATTGAACAACTTGATAATGAAGGTAAGGAGGAAGAACCAATTAGTAAAGAGCCAAAACAAACTGATATAAACCAGACACCTCCTGTTAAACAGCATCAATCTGAACCACCTTACCCAGAGAGACTAATTATGAGTAAACCAAGCCCTCAAGCTGAATTTGAATTATTAGGAGAATTGCAAAACTTATTTGTTAAAATTACCTTGTAATGAGCTATGAAGGATGTGCCAATCTATGAAAAGACTCTTAGGGAATATTGTTCAAAGAAACCTACCAAGAAAACTGAAGATCCCCTCACTATACATGTTATGGGAAAATTATTGGACTTTATGATGGGAAAATCAATGCTGGTGAAATATGGAGATCCGAGGAACCCGATTTTGATAGTATAGATTAATGGGGTAGAGATTCCAAATATGTTGGTAGACCTGGGTGCTACCATCAATGACATCACCATTAAAACCATGCATGTGTTAGGTCTTCGCAATTTGAAGCATACACCTACAATATTGGAATTAATAGATCGATGTACAGTCAAGCCTGTAGGGAAGTTGGAAGATGTGACAATTTCAGTGGATTCATGGCATTACCCTATAGATTTCCTGGTATTACATACACAATCTTCAGTGGGCGGCCATCCCTTAATTTTGGGTAGATCATGGCTGGGCACTGTAGACACTTACATTGGGTGTCACTCAGGAAATATGGTTATTTCTAATGGACATAACACTAAGAATTTAGTGCTATATCCACCAACAGAGCCAAATCTATCTATAAAACTGACAGGTGGCAAGAAAGTTGTATCTGCATTAGAGGCTGAAATGGAAGATGAATAAGTGAGACCAGTCCTCACTATTGGATAGGCCCTTCAGTTGAAAATGGAATTAGAAGATGATGTAATCAATTCCTTCATGGATGATCCTTGTTCTGTTTCAGAACCAACCCAGCAGATCCTAGAATCTACCCTGAGTTGTGAGACTCAGGAAACTATGGAAATAGCAGAAGGATTAGAGAAGCCACCTACTGATACACGCCATGAAAGTGTTCAAGTGGAGTTGGAACCAAGGAAAACTTTGAATATTAATCCAAACCTGTCAGAATCCCAGAAGAAGCACCTTATAGACATTCTGCGGAAACATAAAGAGGCCTTTGCCTGGGATTATGAAAATATGAAGGGGATCCCTACCAACTTATCCACCCATCACATATATATCAAGGAAGATTGTCGTCCTATAAGACAACCTTAGAGGAGAATGAACCCTACACTTAAAATGTTGTGAAAGAAGAGCTTTAGAAATTACTGGATGTATCTTTTATCTATCCTATCTCAGATAGCCAATGGGTTTCACCATTAGTTATGGTCCCTAAGAAGAACGGAAAATGGTGGATCTGCGTAGATTATTGAGAGTTAAATAAGGGAACGCAAAAAGACCATTTTCCCTTGCCGTTTATTGATAAAGTTTTAAACACATTGGCTGGCAAGAAATTTTTCTCTTTTTTGGATGCGTTTAGTGGATATAACCAGATCCAGATTGCTCCTAATGACCAGGACAAGACCACTTGCACATGCCCTTGGGGAACATTTGCATATTGGGTCCTTCCTTTTGGCCTGTGTAATGCTCGTGCAACATTCCAGAGGGAAATTCTGGGAATATTCTTCAACTTGATAAGTGACAGTGTTGAAATCTATATGGATGATTTTACTCCATATGGGGACTCATTTTTCGAAGGGTTGAAAAGTTTGGAGAAAGTTCTCGCAAGGTGTATACAACCATGTGTCTCTCTGAGTACAGTAAAATGCCACGTGATGATGGAAGAGGGAATCGTTATGGGAAATTTTCTCTCAGCTGAAGGGATCAGGATGGAACTAGCAAAGATAAAGGTAATTCTACACTTCCCAACACCTAAGATGCCCACACAGGTACGCAGTTTCATTAATTGTGCTGGTTATTATAGACGTTTCATAGAAAATTTTGCAAAAGTAGCACACCCACTGTTTCAATTACTAACAAAAGATTCAGAATTTGTGTGGTCAGATGACTGTGATGCAGCCTTTAAAAAAATAAAAGAATTAGTTTGCAGTGCTCCGATCCTTAGACGACTAGATTGGGCATTACCTCTCCACATTCATATGGATTCCTCTCAAACAACAATTGGTGCAGTGTTGGGACAGCAAGAGGGTAAGGTACCTTACACAGTCTACTATGTTAGTAAAAATTTGGCCCCCGCTGAATTAAACTACATGGTAGCTGAGAAAGAATTCCTTGCTATCATTTATGCCATCAATAAGTTTTGGCACTACATTACCGGGTATCCTACTTTTGTGCACACTGATCATGCAACCATTAGGTATTTAATGAGCAAACCTGTTGGCCCTGGTCGTATTACAAGATAATTATTTCTACTACAGGAATTTGATATTACCATAGTAGATAAACTAGGGAAGGACAATGTGGTTGCATATTCCTTATCTAGGATAGAACATGATGGTAAGGATACACCAATTGAAGATAACTTTCCAGATGAGCATCTTTTAACAGTTTCTATTAAGACTCCGTGGTATGCAGATATTGTTAATTATCTTGCTATAGGTAAAGTGCCTCGTCGTATGTCCTGCAAGGAGCAAAGGAAGATCATTCACTAGAGTACCAGATATTCATGGATGGCAGGGTATCTCTTCCATACAGGGGTTGACCAGCAGATTCAGCGTTGTGTGGTAGGAGATGATATTTTTGAGATATTAAAAGCTGCACACGATGGACCCTGTGGAGGACATTTGGCAGATAAAAGAATGGGCCATACGATGCTGCAAATGGGATATTACTGGCCCTCCATCTTTTGTGATGCTCAAGATTATGTTTGAAGGTGTGATAGTTGTCAATGGATGGGACAACTTGGGAAAGCAGATGAAATGCCTCTTTAGCCCGAGATAGTCCTTGAACCGTTTGAGAATGGGCCATCAATTTTGTTGGGCACTTTAACCCACCTTTTCATCAGAAAGCTTACATCCTGGTCTATACTGACTATGTAACTAAATGGGTGGAAGCTAGAGCAGTCACGAGAGCAACAGAGCAAGTAGTGGCATATTTTTTTTTTGAGGAAATCTTTGCCCAATACGGGACTGAAACAGAAATTGTATCAGATAGTGCATCACAGTTCACATTTCATATGATAGAAAAGTTGATGCAGAAATATGGGGTCAAACATAGAGTGACAACCCCGTATCATCCCCGGGTGAATGGACAAGTAGAAAGCAAAAACAAGGTATTGGAAAATATCTTGACAAAGATAGTAGCAAGCCATCGCCGGGACTGGGCACAAAAACTTCCAGAAGCTTTATGGCCATACAAGACAACATGGCGGAATACAAACGAGTTTTCTCCGTTTGAATTAGTCTATGGGAAATCCCCCTTATTTCCGATGGAATTTGAGATCAGTACACTCAGAACAGCTCTGGAAGTAGGCTTAGATCTATTAGAAGCATAGAAACATTGACTGGAACAACTGAATGAGTTGGATGAGATTCGAGTGGTGGCTATTTAGAAGACTATTGTTTTTCAGCAGTAGAGAATGAAATGGCACGATAAATTTATCAAAACTAAAGTGTTTCATGTCAGGGACTGGGCGTTACTTCACAGCTCCCAGTTTAAGCATTTCAAAGGCAAGCTTTGCACTCACTGGGTGGGTCCATATCAAGTGGACGCAGTGTTAGACACTAGAACGGTTAGATTGAGTACAATAGATGAGAGCCATACGTCGTTTTTAGTAAACCGACATCGTCTAAAAC
Organism: Pinus tabuliformis; assembly: GCA_031772625.1. Taxonomy (NCBI): domain Eukaryota; kingdom Viridiplantae; phylum Streptophyta; class Pinopsida; order Pinales; family Pinaceae; genus Pinus; species Pinus tabuliformis. The sequence continues at coordinate 1,590,640,707 of CM062818.1, forward strand.
TATACCACCATCTAGCCTCTAAAGATTCCTTTGTTAAAAATCTTTCTACTTTATCTGATTTAATGGTCATCGGAAAAGGGGATACTCTCACTCTATCCTAAAAAAAATTATATATATATATATATATATAATACTGTTGCTACTTACTTGTTTGTCTTATGCAGGAATAACAAAGAAATAAGGCAAGGAGAAATGTAACAACCAATGTTGTCATGAAGATATTGCTATATTCCACTAGTGAGAGGCACTAAGTGTTGTTACTCCACTGAGTGTTGTTATTTTACTAAGTGTTTTTACTCCTTAACTATTGTTACTCTATAGTTGCCATTATTCCACTAAGTGTTGTTACTCCACTAAGTGCCATTACTCCATAATTGATGTTACTCCATAACTGTCGTTACTCGGCAACTGTCGTTACTCTGTACCTATCGTTACTCCGTCAGTGCCATTACTCGGCAATTGTTGTTACTCTACCAGTTCCGTTACACCGCCAATGTTGTTACTCTGCAAATGTTGTTACTTCGTCGGTTCTGTTACTGTGCAACTGTCATTACTTCACCGGTGCCATTACTCCGTCACTGCTATTACTTCGCAATTGTCATTACTCCACCGGTGTCGTTACTCTGCAACTGTTGTTACTCCGTCGGTGTCGTTACTCTACAACTATCGTTGCTCCATAACTGTCATTACTCACTGTTTCCGTTACTCCCGGTGTTGTTTCTCGCTGTTCTGTTACTCACTGTTGCTACTATTCACTGTTGCTATTACTTGCTGTACTATTACTAGATGTTGCTCCTACTCCACCAAAGGTAGGTCCACATGTATGTCTCCGTTGATTTTATGGATTTAATTAAATATTCCAAAGAGGATATTAAAACATTCTGTGGATGGCCGTCATTAAGTTAGGGGGGGGAATCATCATAATGAATGATGACGTACCTTGAAAAAGCATTTATGACACATGATCCTTACCTAACCAAATCTATGATTTTGGTACTCCGTAATCATAATTTTGATGTGTTGAGATGCATATTCGTACGTGCCGAGTCGTATCAGTCACCCTCCCAACACACTGCATTAAATTTCAGAAACATCCCATAGTACCACCTTAACTTGTCATCATTCCCAAACGTACCAGTATTGTTCATCCATTGTTTCCAAATCAACCATGACATTATTTCAGTTTCCAATGGTTTGGAGACCTGTCACTCTCCCTTGCTAGCCAACTATAGTTGTCGTGTTGATTTCGCCTCTGCAACAATGCGTGGCTGATCTATTCACCATGAATAGAAGAATACTGGAGGAATTCAGAACAATCAAGAGGTGTGGTAGGTTTTCGAGAATGTAGGCTGGGATGTTTATTTCGACGGATTGAGGGGGTCGAATGAAGAAATGACGGCAGAATTTGCATTGAACTTGGGAGAAGGAGGTTCTCAGGTACGCGGAATTGAGATCCCTGTAACAGAGGAAATCATCGCGGATGTTAGTGGGCTTCCTCAAGTTAGGTAGCGATGGTTCTCGAGAACGACCCACCTCCCCGAATTCCCTGAGGCTTTTCTATAAGTGGGCGAGAGTATTGCACAAAAGGGTCGGGGGTATGACAGAAACTCACTACCACATCCTTGGGGACGAGTAGCAGAGTTTGTCATCAAATATATCACGTGCAAAGTAAGATACTCCACCATCTTCAAATACCATCTCCGTATACTAGCTCACCTGCGATTTCCATAGGCTGAAGCTTTTTCAATGAATGTGCCTTATTTTCTACTAAAGAGCCTTCACTTAATGGTACATTCGGCTCAGGGGTCATGGTAGGTATTGGTGGTCATCACTCACCATGGGTTAGTTCAGCTGTTGATAATGAATGCTATTGGACAAATCCCAATTCCATGGGAGCTGTTTTGGGATTCCACAGAGGAACAAATAGCAGTTGTTGTGGCTGCCAGGGCAGAAGAACCTGAAGCTATGGAGGAGGATGTAGAAGATGATGATTATATTGACCAGGAGGAGCCAGAAGAAATGGAGATGGAAATAGAAGAACTTGGAGATGAGGTGGGTCCCCAAGAGCAAGCCAGAACTATGGAGTCAATGGCAGATGTGGGGATTGATATAGAAAGGCCCACTAGTACCACAGTCGAGGCTGTCCCACAAGAACTAGTCTCGCCCATGGAACTAGCAGAGCAAGTTGATAACATGGCAACCATGGAAGTAGACCCACAACAGGCTAGCATGGACAAAGCGGTCGATATGGTGACCGAGGGTACTCCACAAGGATCTCCTACCACCATGGAGCTGATGGAGGAGGAGAATATATCTGAAGAGGAGGTCATGACCATTCCAACCATAGAACCCATGGAAGAGAGAGAATAGAGGCAAGAAGGGCCTAGAGTTGAGGAAACTAGGGGGCCCATGGAGGAAGTAGTGGGAGAATTAGGGAGTGAGGTTGACGCTGACCCACAAGAACCAGCATCAACTTTGGGGCCAAATGTTGAGGATTTGTTCCAGTTTTCCTTCTTTATCCCAAGAGAAGCAAGGGTAACTCATTCCCCACGGCAGAAAGAAGAAGAAGAGCTTGTTGTTCCTGTGGCTCTTAATCTATCACAAAGGCCACAACCATATGGGGTCAATTCTACACAAGCGGCAGGCACCTCGAAGCCAGAAAGGAAATAAGAGATAGAGATATCCGATGCTGAAGAACAGGGAGGGATCCCAACAAGCACAGTAGTAGGAGAGCATCTTGCCAAGGGATCATCGGTTGCGATGAGTGCACATGAAGAAGAAATTTTTGTTAGCGAAGAGGAGGGAGTAAGAGAAGTAGTCCCAATGAATGAGCCAATGACACAGCCTGGTGAGAAGGCCATGAAGCATGAAATAATTGAAGAAAGGCAGATAGTGGAGGAAAACCTAACAGTGGGCATAACAGAAGAGGTTTCGCGACATTTACCTCCAACTGTCGAAACGGAGGAAGTACTAATTAAGCAAGAATGGTTCGAGCCGTGTGAACAGCGAAGACTTATAATTAAGAAAAAGTATCAGCTACAGTTTAGGGAGACAATGTGGCTCAAAATGGAGGTAAGGAAACTGAGAAAGAAGGTGCACAGAATGTAGAAACAAATAAATAAGTACAAGAGGCAAGCCAAAAAGTCTAAGACGATCGGGGTTGAAGCAGAAAGTCAAGTGGACCTGACAGCCACAACCTTTATTGCCACTAAAACAGACCCGGTCGAACGACTATTCAAAGACTGGGAATATGCCTTAATAGCTGAAATATAGTCTTGGAAATCTACTTGTTGGCATTATGAGACAAGTGTTGTCCTTGATGGAAAATCACACTGATGACAAATCATAGTGCAGAAGGATAGCAGCAAGGAATTGATGATCAGTCTACAAGTATGAAGAAAAATATATACACACTGGTTCGCTATATACCAAGTCACGTGTAGACGCTGGTTGGCTTCAGTAAAAGCGCGTGTATGTGGAAAACTTATCTTTGGTCCACGGCGGTTATTCCTTGGAAGTTGTGCCTATGGTTTTGGACCTTGGTGTCTCGACGGACGTGTTGATCCCTAGTTTTTGAAGTTGATGGTATTGGATTTCTATGGCTTTGGCGCTTGGTATTGAACAAGGCCTAAGGCTATATAAGGAGAAGGAAATCATTAGGCAAGTGTATCTGATAAGTCTTGAAACATTTGAGGAAGTATTAGATCCAGTATGCAGGTTATGGGTTGATGATGCATTGCTTGATCTGAGCTAAGGAGAGATATCACCGGTTGATGAAGAACAAGATCTAAGGAGAGATCGGGATCAAATGATTTGAAAATCTCTATTATGATATGGTTGATTATGCGTATTTCTAGATCTACATACTGACGCAATGTTATGTTCTGGGTCTAACTGATGTCTGGTACAGCTGCAAGTTAAGAGAATTTATTTTTAGATCTGTACGCAGGTTGGCTTCGGTAAAAGCGCGTGTATACGCGGGTTGCTCTCATTGAAGTAGCGTATATCTTTTGAAGCATGATTTTTGGGTTTGCAGTTGGGTCTGACTGATATTACAGAGTTCTGTAGTCTGCTCTGTGTTCTGATGACAGGTGTTGACAAGGTTTCAGTGGTTCAGTGATTCAAATATTGATGATGCTAGTATTGGTTGTTTTATGCTTCAATGATTTGTGAATGAATCATCGTCTTCAGATTGTAATGTTGTGCTTCAGGAATATCCAGTCTGAAAATCGATGAAAAGTGGTACCTGAAGGAAAGAAGATTGTAGGCCAGCACCTACGTACTAGTATCTTAGCTAGTACAAGAGCAAAGGGGGTTGGAGCTCCCTTCCAAGGAAGTTTGGAGAACGAGAGAAGGTTGAAGCCTTCTGCAGGTTGTAGCCTGCGTACTGGTATAAGGCTGCACCAGTATAAAAGATTGTAAACTGAAGTTCTTATTAAAGAAAGATAGAGACGACTTGCAGTAGGTGGTTTTCACCCACATTGGGTTTCCACCTTATATCATGGTGTTCATGTGTGTGGCTTTTGTGTGATGTTATACTGCATCTGTTTACTCTTAATATGGTGAATAATGACCTGATGCACTTAACTGAAGATAAACTAACTGAATTATAAGTTTTCTGGTTATACGATGTTTTCTTTAGACACAGTAGCGTGTACATGTTGGTTCACTTAACTGAAGTAGCGTATATGTTTCTGAGCATTGAAAAAGTTTTATTGATCTGATAATACTGATTCACCCCCCCCTCTCAGTATTATTTCCAACAATTGGTATCAGAGCCGGTCCTTCAGAGAAGCTTGATCGCTTGAAGGAAGATCGTTCATCATGAGCAACTACGAGAGAGAAACATCAATCAGGCCACCGGTTTTTGATGGGACAAACTTCAATTATTGGAAGGTAAGAGTTACTGCCTATCTTCAGTCTCTTGGTACAGAATTTTGGGACATCGTAGAAACAGGCTACGCTTTTCCTTCAGCTACTCCTACAGATGAAGCTGAGAAAAAGAAGTATGAAACAAATGCGAAAGCAGTCAGTACCCTATTAGGATGTATATCCCAAACGGAATTCATGAAGGTAATGCACTACAAATCCACAAAAGAGATATGGGACAAAATTGTCACGAGCTATGAAGGAGATGAATAGGTAAAGCGTGCTAAACTTCAAACTCTCAGGATTGAGTATGAGACTCTCAAGATGTATAATGATGAAAGTGTGGCTAACTATTTTCTTCGGGTAGATGAGATTGTTAATTGTATGAAAAATTTGGGTGAAGAAATAAAAGAGGCTATAGTGGTTGAAAAGGTTCTAAGATCATTGTCCCCCAAGTTTGAATCTAAAGTATCTGCAATAGAAGAAAAGGAAAATCTACGAATTCTTACTATGTCTCAGCTACATGGAATTCTAACTGCTTATGAAATGAGAAAGGGAGGTCCATCAGACAGAAGAGAAGCTGCTTTCAAGGCATCAGGCAAAGAAGATTATTATGAAGCAAGCCACGTCCCAGAAGAAGAGGAAGAAGAATCAAATTTTGTCAGAAATCTTCAAAGGGGTTCTGGAAGGTTCAGAGGTAAGTTACCTTTTAAATGATTTGCTTGTGGAAGAGTAGGTCATTATGCTGCAAAATGTCCTTATAAGGATAGAGGAAAGGAACCTGCTAGATGGAACAAGAAATAGAGTGCAAATAAGAAAAGCTACTACACTCATGAAGATAGTGATGGTCTATCGAATAGTGATGAAGATGAACGAGGTAATGAATATAAGTTGTTAATGGCATTTGAAGATGATGATTATATGGATGCTATAGATGTGGATAACCTTTATGATGAAATTACTAGACTCAAGAGATGTATAGAAGAAAAGAATATGATCATTGATACTCTACAATTTCAAATTGATGAAAAGGAAAAACATCTTGAAAAACTAGAAGGTGAAATTGTTGGTCTTAGAAAAGAGATTGAGAAAACAAAAGCTATTAATCTTAAATTTGTTAAAGGATCTGAAACCTTGGATGAGATTATCAATGTGCAGCGATCTCCTCTGATCAAGACAGGTCTTGGATATAATGGAGAAACATCTCAAGCCTCTACCTCTAAAAGTTATCTTGATGCAGCAAGGAGAAACGAGCAAAGGCCAAATAAAAGTAATCAGGTGAATCAGGGATAGTTTACCTCAAGAACAAATAAATACCATCAAGAAATTTGGGGACAAACTGCCTTAAGGACAAATAGAAGCTACAATCAGCCACAGGTAAAATCTTCCCAATTTGCTCCAAGAATAAATAGAAGCTACAATTGGTTGGATGATAGATCTGATTATCGCAGAAGTTTCTTTAATGGACAATGCTTTTCTTGCCATAACTTCGGTCACAACACAGCTCAATGTGTTGCCTACAAGACAATCATGACTAGAGAAACTCAAAAGCAAGGGAGAATGACTGAAACCATGAAAAGGACTTATAACAACTTTTCGGTTCTTGAAAATGAAGTTGAATGCTCTATTTCTAATAACTTTGGTCATGAAGACTCTGAATGCAGGAGAAGGTTCCGGAAGACAATTCAGAAGGAGCAAAACTCAAATGTCAGAACATGGAGAATAAAGGAACCACAACCAGAAAGATGTGGGATAGCCTTTTATGCAGAAGGTCAAGAAAGTCTATGGTACATTGACAGCGGATGTTCGAAGCATATGACAGGGGACAAAGAAAAGCTTGAGTCATATACCGCATTAGAAAAGGGGAAGAAAGTTTCTTTTGGAAACGATATCTCTGCAGCCCTAAAAGGAAAAGTTGTTGCTCCATTGAAAGAGAAGGTCAAAGCTGGAAATGTTTTGTATGTTGATGGATTGAAGCATAATCTTCTGAGTGTCAGTCAGATGTGCGATCAAGGAACAGAGGTAATATTTAGATCAAATGGATGTTGTGTTCGTGATCTTGATACAGGCAAAATAGTGATCAAAGGAAGAAGGACTCCAAATAATCTATACATATTTGAAGAAAGACCACAACAATGCTATTTGAGCAAGGATGATGAACACTGGCTATGGCATAGGAGGTTGGGGCATCTAAGTTTTTCACAAATAAGGAAAGCATGCAAATATCAGGCAGTTCGCGGTCTTCCAGATATCAAAATTCCAGACAACACTATATGCAAATCTTGTCAGTTTGGAAAGCAAACCAGAACTAACTTTCCAGAGAAGGAAGGATTAGCTAGCATACCTCTTGAGCTAGTCCATACAGATGTATGTGGTCCATTTAGGAAAAGGACACCTCGAGGAGAAGAATATTTGATATTATTCATTGATGATTTCTCCAGGTTTGTCTGGTTAGGACTTATGAAGCACAAAGATGAAGCATTCGAAAAATTCAAATCCTTCAAAGCCTTGGCAGAAAATGAATCAGGACATAAAATTAAGTGCCTCAGATCTGACAGAGGTGGGGAGTTTACTTCAAATGAATTCTTCGATTTCTGTGAAGAACATGGGATAAGAAGAGAATTCTCTACAGCTAGAACTCCTCAGCAAAATGGAGTTGTGGAAAGAATGAACAGAACAATCCAACAAATGGCTCGTGCTATGCTTGATGAGTCAGGTACTCCCGCAACTTTCTGGGGTGAAGCTGCACATGCTGCAGTTATTATTCTCAACAAAACAAATGTCCGAGTAAATAGCACTCAAACTCCTCATGAGCTCTGGTGTGGTAAGACTCCTTCAGTGAACCACTTCAAAATCTTTGGGAGCAAATGTTACATTAAGAATACTGATGAGCAACTTGGCAAACTTGAACCAAGAGCAGATGAAGGCATTCTTCTTGGTTATTCTCCACATAGCAAAGCATACAAGTGCTACAATAAAAGACTTGGCAGAATTGTTGAGAGCATTGATGTAGTGGTTGATGAGAAGGGATATATTCCTAGGCAAGTTCATCATGAAGACATTGAAGAAGATGAAGGCTATTCTCAAAGGCAGAATGATGAAGAAGAAGAACCTCAAGAAGAAGAAGAACCTCAAGAAGAACCAGAGGAGCAGACAAGAATAGAAGAAAAGACTCCATCCAGATATGTTCAAAAGAATCATCCAGAGTCTCAGATTGTGGGGCAGAAAGAAGCAGGAATACAAACAAGAAGAAGAATTGCAGAAGCTTCAAGCTATTTGGCATTACTCTCTTCCACTGAACCACAAAATGTGAAAGAGGCATGCAAAGATGAATGCTGGGTCAAAGCAATGGATGAAGAACTTGAACAGATCGAAAAGAACAATACTTGGGAATTGGTTCCTAGACCAAAAGATAAAAATGTCATAGGGACTAAATGGGTCTTCAAAAATAAATTGAATGAAAATGGAGAAGTAATTAGAAACAAGGCCAGACTTGTTTGTAAAGGGTATGCGCAGCAAGAAGGAATAGATTTTGAAGAGACCTTTGCTCCTGTTGCAAGACTTGAGGCCATCCGAATGTTCCTTGCTCTCTCAAGCTTTCAAAACTTCAAGGTATTCCAAATGGACGTAAAATCAGCCTTTCTGAATGGAGACTTAGAAGAAGAAGTATATATTGAGCAGCCAGATGGTTTCATTCTTGGGAATAATCCAAACCTTGTATGCAGATTGAAAAAGGCTCTCTATGGTCTCAAACAAGCTCCAAGGGCTTGGTACTATCGATTGGACAAATATCTTCACCAACAAGGTTTTTCAAAAGGATCAGCAGATAGCAATCTCTATATGAAAGTTGAAAATAACAAATTGCTAATACTTGTTGTGTATGTAGATGATATTATCTTTGGCAGCAATGAAGAGGCTATGAGTCATAACTTTGCCTTGGTTATGCAGAAAGAATTTGAAATGTCATTGCTTGGAGAATTGACATACTTTCTTGGATTGCAAATTCAACAAAATGAAGGAGGTATTTTCTTGTCTCAAACCAAGTACCTCAAGCAGATCTTGAAGAAGTATGGCATGGAAGATTCAAAGCCAGTATGTACACCCATGGTTACAGGATGCAGCCTCAGTGCAAATGATGAATCAGCAGCAGTTCATCAACCAACTTATAGATCCATGATTGGGAGTTTGCTTTATTTGATAGGTACCCGACCAGATATTATGCATGCAGTAGGAATTGTTGGAAGATTTCAAGCCAACCCAAAGGAAACTCATCTTCAGGCAGTCAAAATAATCTTCAAGTATCTTCAAGGGACCCAAAACTATGGCTTATGGTATCCTAGAGATACAGATCTCACTCTTCATGCTTACACAGATGCAGATTGGGCCGGAAGTGTAGATGATAGGAAGAGCACAAGTGGTGGTGCTTTCTTCATGGGTTCCAGATTAGTATCTTGGTTCAGCAAGAAACAAAGTTCGATTGCTTTATCTACAGCTGAAGCAGAATATGTGGCTGCGGCATCTTGTTGCACACAACTTCTTTGGATGATGCAGACCTTGCAGGATTTTCAAATCACTTGCACTCCACCTGTCTCTATCTTATGTGATAATACAAGTGCAATCAGCATTTCAAAGAATCCAGTCATGCATTCAAATACCAAGCACATACCAATCAAGTACCATTTTCTTCGGGAACAAGTGCTTGAGCAGAAGGTCAAGCTGGAGTATGTTCCTTCTAAGGAACAAGTTGCTGATATTCTCACAAAACCACTGCCCAGGGAAACTTTTGAATATCTCAGACAAAAGCTGGGAGTAATTGATGCTTCATCCTACTGTTGAAGCTTGTCTATTCTACAGAAAAGTTGGTATACACGAGTTGCGTAAGGGATATCCGCGTATATACGCCGATTCATGCAGGGAAAGTTGCGTGTATGGTGTACGCGTGTTCCGCGTATGTATGCCGTTTTATGCAGGAGAAGTCGCGTATATGGAGTTCTGAACAGCAAGGGAAGACTCTGGTTGGAGAAGGTCTGAGATGGGTATGCCAGAATTCTTCAGGCACAGTTTCAGGGGGTGCAGCAGGCATAGGTTCAGGGGGAGCAGCTTAAAGTCTCATAAAGCATTGTTGGCATTTAGATGCTTTTGGTCCTGTTTCACAACTGTTGTTAGTTTCAGGAGAAGGAGCTCAGAAGGAAATCTTAGCTGCTGATATAAAAGATGTTTATCAGATGCTGCTGGTGTCTTTCATAAGTCTTGGTCTAGATTTTTTCGTCTCTATGTCATGTACCTCTTTTGTGATATCTTTTTATGGTGTCAAGGTCATGTAACGACCTATGTTGGTTTCCCCACTATGCCTGGGATGAATATTGGTTATTATATGTAAATTTCTGATGTATCCCCTCTTGGTTGGGAGTATGGATGTATGTATTGAGTCTTTTGGTGATAGGAAGGTCCTTTATGATGTACAAGTCTTAGTTCTTTTGAAGAACATCTCTTGCAGGTCTAGCCTATAGTCAGAGGGAGCATGTTTTAGCACAGCCAAGCAAAGATATCAGCATGTACTCAGCGGGAGCACAGCCCTTTGCCCTTGATGACAAAGGGGGAGAGTGATTTGATTTGGTGTTGTTGCCATTAAGTCCATTGGGGGAGATTGTTGGCATTATGAGACAAGTGTTGTCCTTGATGGCAAATCACACTGATGACAAATCATAGTGCAGAAGGATAGCATCAAGGAATTGATGATCAGTCTTGATTTGGTGTTGTTGCCATCAAGTCCAAAGGGGGAGATTGTTGGCATTATGAGACAAGTGTTGTCCTTGATGGAAAATCACACTGATGACAAATCATAGTGCAAAAGGATAGCAGCAAGGAATTGATGATCAGTCTACAAGTATGAAGAAAAATATATACACGCTGGTTCGCTATATACCAAGTCACGTGTACATGCTGGTTGGCTTCAGTAAAAGCGCGTGTATGTGGAAAACTTATCTTTGGTCCACGGCGGTTATTCCTTGGAAGTTGTGCCTATGGTTTTGGACCTTGGTGTCTCGACGGACATGTTGATCCCTAGTTTTTGAAGTTGATGGTATTGGATTTCTATGGCTTTGGCTCTTGGTATTGAACAAGGCCTAAGGCTATATAAGGAGAAGGAAATCATTAGGCAAGTGTATCTGATAAGTCTTGAAACATCTGAGGAAGTATTAGATCCAGTATGCAGGTTATGGGTTGATGATGCATTGCTTGATCTGAGCTAAGGAGAGATCTCACCGGTTGATGAAGAACAAGATCTAAGGAGAGATCGGGATCAAATGATTTGAAAAGCTCTATTATGATATGGTTGATTATGCGTATTTCTAGATCTACATACTGACGCAATGTTATGTTTTGGGTCTAACTGATGTCTGGTACAGCTGCAAGTTAAGAGAATTTATTTTTAGATCTGTATGCAAGTTGGCTTCGGTAAAAGCGCGTGTATATGCGGGTTGCTCTCATTGAAGTAGCGTATATCTTTTGAAGCATGATTTTTTGGTTTGCAGTTGGGTCTGACTGATATTACAGAGTTCTGTAGTCTGCTCTGTGTTCTGGTGACAGGTGTTGACAGGGTTTCAGTGGTTCAGTGATTCAAATATTGATGATGCTAGTATTGGTTGTTTTATGCTTCAATGATTTGTGAATGAATCATAGTCTTCAGATTGTAATGTTGTGCTTCAGGAATATCCAGTCTGAAAATCGATGAAAAGTGGTACCTGAAGGAAAGAAGATTGTAGGCCAGCACCTACGTACTAGTATCTTAGCTAGTATAAGAGCAAAGGGGGTTGGAGCTCCCTTCCAAGGAAGTTTGGAGAACGAGAGAAGGTTGAAGCCTTCTGCAGGTTGTAGCCTGCGTACTGGTATAAGGCTGCACCAGTACAAAAGATTGTAAACTGAAGTTCTTATTAAAGAAAGATAGAGACGACTTGCAGCAGGTGGTTTTCACCCACATTGGGTTTCCACCTTATATCATGGTGTTCATGTGTGTGGCTTTTGTGTGATGTTATACTGCATCTGTTTACTCTTAATATGGTGAATAATGACCTGATGCACTTAACTGAAGATAAGCTAACTGAATTATAAGTTTTCTGGTTATACGCTGTTTTCTTTAGGGATAGTAGTGTGTACACGCTGGTTCACTTAATTGAAGTAGCGTATATGTTTCTGAGCATTGAAAAAGTTTTATTGATCTGATAATACTAATTCACCCCCCCCCCCTCTCAGTATTATTTCCAACACTACTGTGGCTCAATACAAAAATGAGATGAAAAGGACTGAGGAAAGAGCCTCCACAACCATATTTGGATATGTGGAGCACACAGATGTTATGAGATTAAGGCATACAAAGCAACAGCTCAAGACGAAGCAGGTGGAAAAGAAAGTTGTAGAAATAAAGGCTGTTAAGGAGTAGATGTTCAATCTGGTGCAAGAGGTTATGGCATGTCGCCCCCCTGATTCCTGTTATTCTTTATTTTTGCATGAACATTTCCTTTTATTTTTCATGGAAAGCATCAGAAATGAGGTCAGCTATTAGATAGAAGATGGTGTACAATTCCTCTGAATCTTGAGGAGTCATGACGTGCCAAATCAACATCTGATGTGTGAGTTTTACCTTGACAGGTATCTACTATGTCTGGAAAAAGATTTTAACCTGGTTCCATATGTAGGGGACATTCATTTAAGGGCCCTCAACTCTATGCTTTTAATCAGATTCACTGGAAGAAGGCTTGTAACGCTTTTGAATCCAATCAAGTTACAAAGCCATTTATAGTAAGAGGAGAACATGAGAGGTCAGTCACAATGTTCAACAAGCATAACACCTTTTTGGGAATTGTGGAGAATAGAAATAGAATGTTGAGGACACAAAGATGGTGTCTTGATCTTTGTGTCAAGCAACTCACCACATTTCAAAAAGAGGCCCTTGATTGTTGTCAGAGAAGGTGGATGATGTCACCTACAGCTGTCCGGAACAGGGAACCTTTTGGGGCACGAAAGTTTGCATGAGTACTTGCCAAAGTGCCCAGATATGTGGCTTCTATCTAGACATGTGGGGCTCGATGGATGGGGATCTAGTTTCTGTTTCCTATTCTTTGGCTACCTACCAAAATTTACACTCCAGCTTATGACGTTCCAAGGGATTGGTGGAAGGGAGTTCTCCTTTTGGATGGGTTTAAAGTTCTAGGAACAGAGATGGCCTCATAATATGATCTTGTCGGGCTTCATGAGACTTATAGTCTGCAAAACCCAGACTTGCAGAGGTGGCAAACTGCATGAGGACACGCAGAAGACTAGTTGGGGGGATATGTTGGGTACCGAATTGGGCCATCTTTCCATCCATTTCTATTATCCTCTTTTACCTTTCTGTACGCATTTACCTATGCTGTTATGTTAAACCTACAAGGTAAACACCCGTGACTTGTCCAATTCGAATATTTTAATTAGTGAAGTAATTTCACGGAGTCTTATCTATTTGTGGTACTAAAACATATGTTTGACCGCAACTTGGATAATAGGAACCCTAGTTTCAGCACCTCACAACAGATTTGGTAACGACTAGCCATCAGGAGGCTGCGCAACTGGAGTCATGATTTCCCTGGAACTATTCTTGGACCTTTTTTCTATCTTAGACATCTAGTGATGGTGTCGTTCCAACTGATGTACATTTTGAAGATGCGGTTACCATGTTTCAGGGAGCTCTGTTAATCTCCCTCGCTGTGTATAAAATGCAGATTGTTCCTCTGAATGGGGGTTCTCCCATTGCTATTGCAATCATTTGTTACAAATTAATAAAATACCATCTATTTTTCTGCTCCAATATTTTCCGTGGCTAACGCAACCCTGACCAGAGAGTTGGGCCCACTCTTCTGATTAGGTGCTGCGTCTTTGTGTGCGTGTCATTTATTAGTTTATGCTTGTGTTACAGTTCTTTCATGTTTATGATTATCTCCGAAGTTCTGTAATTAGTTTAATCTTACAACCATGTTTTGAATCTTAAACCACAAACCCTTGGTCGGGACGAAATATGTGTCTGCCCCTACATATACCTTGTGCATTGCCTTGAGAGGATACACACCTAGATTGATAATTTAATGTCAGAATAGGGTGAATAAATCATTCATACCTGGACACCAATACCAGCTACTGAGAAACAACAACCATGGGAGGAAAACCCATTTGCAGTGAACCCATAGTGCTCTGGGTTTTAGACCAGGCTCATGAGATTCTTGAGCGCATTGGTTGGCTTCAATACTTGACCAAATTATAGGGACTTCATGAGGAAATAACACTTGAATTGCTGCAAAATTTATAGAATGGCTGCACCACGATGAAAGGCAAGAACATAACGGTCTCCAAGGAAGTCATTTCTGAAGTCTCTAGAATTCCAACAAAAGGTATGAGATGGACAAATAAACATGTTCTTCCGAAGGACACAATAAGAGTGTTCCAAGACCCAGAGGAGCAATTGGTGCACAAAGGAAAAAGGATTCACCCTACAACATTGTTTAGAGGTATATCACATATGATGGGCATCACAACATGGTAAAACCTTGACAAAATAAATTGTTAGCTATTTTGAAGTAGAAAATTACAGTTAATTTGACATTTTATTTGAATTCTTTATTGCATGATGTTGCTCGTCAGGCCAGGAAGGCAAAGGACCCACATCTTTTCATTAGTCATCATCGGTTGATCAAATTAATCATCATTCATGGACTGTCCAAGCAGCAGCTAACCCGAGATAAGCTTGTAAATTCTACTTTGATCCCACCCATAGAAAACCCAGAGACTGAACAACAGGGGGTAAGAGTGACAAGTCCAAAAAGGAAACAAAAAAGAAAGAATCCTTCTTTGGCCTCGGGCTCAGTAAAGCGAAGACGCTCTACGAGGATAAAATCACAGTGGCACACCCCAATTCAAACAGAAGAGGCAGGGCCATCTCACATACCCTCTCCAGGTCCATAAGATGACTCTCTGAAAGAATATGGGGAAGAGGTTTCCCAAATACTGGAGAATATGGGGACATTCTATGAAGGGAGGGAGCTATCTGGAAATTTTGAAGGGAAAAATTATGCCCCTAACTAGTCTGCCCCTACTGGCAGTTTTAGTCATGTTGAAACCTTGCCATTTACTAATAATTTGGAGGGGCAAAGGGAATGAGTTCCTTCTATGGAGAAACCCCTTGAAGAAGAGGCTAATGCAGAGGAAGCCCTCTCGGATGGAAATAAAACAGAAGCTACAATTCCATTGGAATCCACAACAAAGGAAAACCCTACAGAAGAAACCCTGGAGGATACAAATCAACCAGGGGACACTATCTTAAGAAGTCCCCGGAGGACGAGGCCCATATAGAAGAAGACCCTAAAAATGATAATCACTCAGGAGACACCATTCCATTAGAGTCTCTTGAGAGGGAAGCTCATGAAGAAAAATACCTGGAAGGCGAGAATCCATCAACAGACATTGTTCCATTAGAACCCCTTCCTGATATTGGCACAATTCCACCTAAACCTGAAGTAAATACAACTGTGCCACCACTGATCAAAGACCTCATGATAAAGAAAACATATAACGACATATTGAGGAAGTTTCTTAAGAAGTACAAGAAGCAGAAGAAAATAGTTAAGAAACTGAGAGAATGGTTGAAGGAAGAAGTTAGGATCTGGAAATTGAAAGTAGAATTAGAGACCATAGGGACCCAAACAGAACACTGCTCGTGGGAAGATATGGAAACCTAGACTGGGATCCCTTTTTTTTGTTTAAAAGGAACCCAAATAGAGCAATGTCTTTTAAAGAGTAGTGAAATGAAGACAGAATGTCCTTGTGTTTTCCTAATGGAAACCCAAATTGACTTCCCCACTACTGATGCTATTTTCCAAACCAATTATGAAGAGCATATTCAGGAAGACTAACATATGCCCCAAGCAATAGTTTAAGTTTTTGTTCAAACTGGTACTGAAGGAAACACCCAAGTTGATTGTTGTATGACCCGAGAAGCAGCTGAGGCTACTATTCGAACTCACTCAATGGTAACGCAGGATGATGAAGTCCATACAGAGGAAATGCTTGACTACATTCCTCTGGTAAGGGAAGAAATTATTATAAAATTGCAAAACGAACTAACCAAGACTCAGCATGAGTTGCCTCGACATAAAGAGGAAGTAGTGTTGCTACAATTAGACTAGAAATAGTGAAATAAATTTGAGGCACTTACTGTCACAGAGGATGAGACTTTCACTAATTACAAAGATGAACAAAAGAAAGTCAAAAAAGCACAGGCCAAGCTGCGGAAGGCCAAGGAACAAATTGAAACTATTTTCTCTCTCTACTTAGATGCCTTGTCGTACTGAGCACCTGCCACCAATTATGCACTATTCTTGTTAGAAAGATGCCTCTTACTGAAGGTTAAATCCGTTAACGATGGTAAGTTAGTGGAAATTAAGACCATTCCAGACTTTGTCAAATGCTTCAAAGAACAAAATGAATAGGTACAACGCCTTTTATGTGAATTGTACATGCATAATTTTTTCTTAGAGGATGACTTGTAAAGTAATCCTAGCCCCTTCATTGGGGATATCCAATTTCAAGGTTTTCTTTCCTTTTCCACTAATCAGATTAAATGGGCTAGATCCCATAATACTTTTCAAAAGAGGGAATATGGTATAGACTTATGGGTTAGCGGAGAACCCACAAAACCCCTACCCCTTTCTGTCAAGCATAAACAGTTCATGAAATGTACACGTGTTGTGGGTCAATTAGGACCACTCCATACAGACATCATACAGGCAAGAAAGGAATACCTTCAGGAATTTAAAGAAGAAGCTTCATTTGCAACAAGAGAAAGATCGGAAGCCTCTAGTAATAATGTCAGGAACAGGGAGCCATTAGGGTTTAGAAATTTCAAAGTTGCCTCCACTCGCGTACACAAATACAACAATATGGTCCTAGCATGGGCCCTGACTAAACAGGGTGCCGATACAGAAGTCCAATTATCTGCTATCCTCCTAATAGGTATTACAATGATTATAAGTTTCCAAATCACTGAGTGAACTAGGCCTTTATAGTACTGAAACATAAAATCAGTTTTAGGATGTATAAGGATGAAGTATATCATGCTTATTCCTTGACTCAACTACACCTCAACCATCTTATTGGATGAGGACATGCAAAAAGGTAAGAAAGAGAGTATGTTGGGCCATGGAAAAGGTATGTTTTCTCCTCGTAATAGCTTAATTAATAATTTTCCTTTATTTGTTTATCTTTTTTTTAGGAATACATATAGAAGAAACAATAACAAAAGTTGGGTAAAATCGATTATTATCAAATTGAGTAAATATGGGCACGAAAAACTAACCTTTGCTATCTTCATATGCAAGGACGTGGCTTGAACGATTGTTGCTCAAATGACAGAACAACAACGGCCAGGAAAGGAAAAGGACAACGTCTTGATTATGGACATGTTGTGGTAAAACACAACCCCCCATCATTTTGTCACACAAAATGTGGGGACCCTCTAGTTTATTTTTGTATAACTCCTTCTCTACTGGTGTTTTGAGTGACTCTTGATTTCTCTGCTATTTAGTGCTTGGCTTCCAGTTTTAAAGGATATAATCATGTCTTGACTGTCGCCTTGTTTGATGGTAACATTTCGCATCTATGATGACACTGGTTACATAAAGGTGATTTAGCATCTTTCGTTATCACGTGACCTTTGCATTATGCATTGGGCTTCACATGGTGTACATCTCCTCCTTATCACTCGATACATTCCTAAGTTTCATTGCTTTCAATATTTTGGCAGTTTGCTTCAATGCCATCCTCTTTTGGATTATTTGATGAGTTTGGTTGGGCTAGACTTTCACATGGCACTTTCATAATCATACCTCTTCATTGAATATATATAAAATAATATATTGTATTTATAAATATACATTTTGTTTTTGTTTTTAATCAGTTTTATAGAATTGCATATATTCTAGTTTATTAATTTAAATATGTAAATATATATAAATAAAAACATTAAAAAAAACAAAACAAACCAAACCTTTATAAATTTGTTGTATATTATGGTTTGTATATAATAAACAAACAAAAAGTATTATATAAATTTTATAAAATATATTGCACATAATGTAAATTAAATATGGTGCACATATTACGTTATGAAATTAAAGTACATCAAATTTAGAATGTAAATTATAAGGAAATCATGTATGTGAAATCATTAATGGTAACGATTAAATGCCAATTCACTATACCAATCAAAACACAATCCCACGTGCCATGACTTAAACGATGAATATGGCGTTCCGCTAATGGAAAGGCGCACCACATAAATTTGTATGGCAATTTTAAATGCATAAAACTACATATGATTTTATTTGTTTTTGATTGCAGGGACGAGGATCCTACGGGATTTAGTTGCGAAATCATAGAGCAATGCGCCATCTCGTCATTCTCAGCACATCGAATTTTGGCTGGCAGTTATTTTCTTACGGAACGCTGATCCCAGATTTCTTCCGAGACAGATTTTCCGCCAAATTATGTACTTACTGTCAATGCAAACAGGATTGAAAGAAATGAATGATGCAGATGACGAATAGATGATAAATACATGCTCCAGATCTCGCCCCTTGATTCCAGATCCACGTTTTATTACTGATTATTTCTTTATTTTTATTTTTATTTTTTATTATTTTTATAGATTTGTGATCGTATTAATCTCATTAAAGATTTTTTTGTTTACAGGTATGAAGATCATGGTTAAGAAGCCCGCCCAAACTCAATTGTGTGACTTTTTACCAAATTATACAAAGAGTTTGGTCAAAACAATAAAGATCTATTCGAGGAATTAACCTGGAATCACGCAAGAAATAATATAATACACTCCATAAATTGCTTAAAATCCGTTTTCTCTCCTCTTTCAAAACGAAATTCATGCCAACGATGCGGGGAGGGTTTAATTCGATTGCAACATATAGGAAAGAACCTGAGATAGAGGAATTGTATCAAGACGAGATAATGTCTTCTAGAAGAAAACAAAAAAAAAAAAACGAAAATCTAGCAGGAAATACGCACTAAACTTTATGCCAAGCGTAACAAAGTCAGGTCTGCTCATCCTGTAAGGTGCTTTGGATGTTGGAGTCACCCGTGGCACTAACTCCATAGAGAAATATAGCTCCCTGTGAGCTAGAAACTCTGCAAATTCCTCAGGGAACACCTCCTAATACTACTACAAAATAGGGTACCTCCTCATCACATATGCATCCTCAACATCCTTTCCCTAGTCACTGAAAATTTGTACTGCAAACATCACACAATCTTTTTTGAACCTACGCTTAGTCTGCATAGAGTTAAACATCCTCACAAACGTGGGCTTCTTCTTTCCCTACAAGGTCCTCTTTTCCCCACTATCGTCCACACACTCAATGGCCTTGTCGAAGCAATCCACTTTGGTTTTGTGAAGGTATAACCAATCCATACGCAAAATCATATTATACAATCCCAATGGAAATACATTTAAATGCGTTGTAGAAATACCATTTAACTCAAATGCAATAGCTCCTACATGAAGGTGAACTTGCTTCCTTTTACTTGTAGCCAACTGTACCAACCAAGATTTTGCATGCACTTCTTTTCTCAAACCACACTTATCCACCAGGTTAGGATTTATATAACAATAGTTTTATCGAGGATCAATCAAAATAGAAACAACTTCATCAGAAAGCTTACCGTCCATCTCAATGATCGATGCCTGATGATTCGCCTAGTTGTTGTCCATAGCTACATAAATCCGGTGAATGCTATGACCAACATAACGAATTGTATGTGCCTCCTCATCACTGTAGATATGGGGTCTACCACCACTCTAATACTACAAACAATCCCTCTTATGATGATCCTTCCCACATATGCAGCACTACAATGGTTCCCTACCACTGCCTCTAGCCTGTTGCTCTCCATGTCCATTCTCATTTGTATTGAATCTCTTGTAATGAACTACATTATCTTTCTCACTTGCGTCTTGAGGTCTTCCTCTCTTAGGTGGCCATTTTCCTTTAGCTTTGTCATTTCTCTTCAAGTCATGTTTCAGCTCAACTTTTCATTTCGACTGCTCATAACAATACTTCAACATTCAGATGGCCTCCTTTAATGATATAGGCTCATCGAACTCAATTCGGTCTCTGTATGAAACTGACAATCCACTAATGAATCTTTGAACCTTGGCCTTTTCCTCTCTGAGGTAAGGCGCATATCTCAACAACTCCAAAAATTTTCTTGTATACTCCTCATTTGTCATAGAACCCATACGAAACTCATAAAAATCCTTAGCTTTGTCATCATAATACCTCTTAGACAAGTAATTCTTCTTCAAGAGCCTTTCAAAGGC
This sequence comes from Pinus tabuliformis, assembly GCA_031772625.1. Lineage (NCBI taxonomy): Eukaryota > Viridiplantae > Streptophyta > Pinopsida > Pinales > Pinaceae > Pinus > Pinus tabuliformis. The sequence goes on from CM062818.1 coordinate 1,590,660,991, forward strand.
ATTCTGAGTCAAATCATCCTTAGTATGTCCTTCACATTCTTCACATCTTCCCACCAAATATACGCTTTACCTTTGAGACTCAAAAGGGATATCTTTGCTTTCATTTTTTTTTGAGTAATCATGGAATCTAAAGAATTTTCTCATGCCAAGCAACTATCCACCTACATAAGAAATTCCTAATCAACTACACATACACATAATTGCATGTAGTAGAGCATATATGATCAATTCTTGTAATCAACCTACAAGACTGATGCAGGTAATCAATCAAACAAGAATGCAAGCCAACGTACAAGGATGTAATCAAACTACATATAATTGTACAACTAGTTGTATACTCATGACAATGTATTCCATAAAATCGACATCAAGTTCCTCAAGATAACCTTAGCACTACCATGATCAATATGATGCAGTGCAACAAGCACAAGGAATGAAAGTGTAAGAGCCACACATGCAACTGACATGCATGCATGACCAACACATTCACCCATATCTTTAGCACCATAGTTGACCCAAAGAGAGTGCAACCATCCTCTGATATCAATATGTAACACCCTGCCCTAGGTCTACCCTAAGTAACCATGCCAACCGAGTTAAAAATGAGAAGAGAGTCTACTATGATCATGTTGTGGTAGCTACAACCACCCTCCAAGATTTTTCCTTAGCTTCATTTTGGAGCCTCCCTACCAACCATCATTAGCAGCATATCTTGCATCGTCAAGCATATACACTTCAGTTATTTCTCAATGTCTTGTTAGCTTGTGCATGTCAGTTTATTTAACTCCCCTAACAGGTTGTCTTTCTGGAGTTAAACCATGTGTTGGCCAAGAAGCTCCCCCAGAAAATTACGGAATTTCCGAGGTTAACCAGGTTTTCCTCCAGAAATTGCACAAATCATCTGGCTAGCCTCCTGAGCTCAAGAATTGCGCAAATCATTCTGTTAGGATTCCCCCAGAAAATTGTGCAATTATGGAGGGGAACCAGCCTTCCCTCCAGAAATCGTGCAAAAAATCTTACCAGCTTGCTGAGCTCAAGAATTCCGCAATGCTCCCTGTCAAGCTTCCTTTGAAAAATTTCCCAATTCAACCCAGGAGAGTTACTCAGCCTAGGAATTACACAATCTTGGGAGATAGATACCTGTTCCTCCTAGAAATTATGCAATCCCTCTGGGACAACCAGCTCTGCTAAACCCAAAAACTGCGCAAATCCCTCTCCCAAGATTGTAGACTGCTGCATGTTCCTTTAGGTAGACCAATCACCTCCGCGACTAAGTTATTTTGATTTTCATGCATGGGATTCTCTTCCTAAAATAGAAAAAGGAAACATGCAAAAGCATCCCTAGATCTAGGGAACTATTCATAGTAGTTGGAGGTTACATGCAAAGGTCGTTTTAGAAACCTCTCGCCAAGTGTCATTGTTTCCTAGATTTTTGGCATGCACATCATAACCTCGATCTTATCAAAAATCATCATCCAAACATTGTATAGCTCATTCCCCACATCGACCTTATACATTTGACATTCCACATTCCATCCAGGAGTCTTCGACGCTTTTGGCTTAGCTATTTCAGGGTAAGTCTTCTTTTCATTTCTTGCACTGTGTCTCTATTTCTTTTTGTGTTTCAGTTTGTGTAAATGTTGTCTTCTTGATTTCAATGAATTATTGCTGTCGTTTTGATGTATGTTATCTTATAGAAGCATCATTTCAGTTTTCATTCACATATCACTGCTGTCGCATGAATGAGATTATTTGTGCAACAACAGTTGCCGTTGCAGCAACCCGTTTCACACACATGAATGTTTTCCCATTTTTTGAATCCCACACTTGTTTTTTTCATGCATGATCATTCATACTTGTTTACGCTCATTTTGACCATGCATCCAGACTTCTCATGTTCTCAGTCGCTCGTCGGTGGGTCTAGGCTCCCCTAGCCCGAACCTTGCCTTGCCCAGCTAGCATGGTGCATTTCTGGAAGTGAAGGCTTTGAATTCCCTCTAAAAATTTTGCAAGTCTGGCCTAGCATTGACCTCTAGGCTTGCATTGTGCAATTCTGGGAGGCAGTGCCTTGCTACCCCCAGAAACTGCGCAATGCAATTTGTTGGTTTACATGTCACTGTTGACTGTTGACTGGACTGTGCATTGCATAGTTCTAGTAGTTAGTTAGCTCCCGACAGCGTGGACTATGCTTTCCGTAGTTTTGGCAATCAATCTACCAGCCTCTCAGTGAAAATTCTGCAATCCTTAGAGACAGTCACACAGGTTTGTTGCATGTTAGTCCTCCAGTTTTTTTTGGTTTTCAAATGAAATATTTCTTCTCATGGGTGTTGCTATGTATCCAGGTATCATAGGTGTTCTTCTACCTCTCAGTAGCATAAGTACAATGGCTTCCAGGAGAGCGGAGTTCAAGACACCATTTAGAGCATAATTGTGGATGTTGTCGATCAAGTGTCTATGAACTTGCCTATCTATGAAGACATCAAGTTGTTCATGGACAAGGATATCAAGATGAAATGGCAGCAACATTACAATGAAGAGCACCATCAGTAGCAACAGAAGGTGGCACACCTTCATGCAACAAATGCAAGAGGAGGGTTGTTGAAAGTGCAAAGGCGGAACAAAGTTGCAAGCAAAAGAAGATCCACCTATGATGAAAGCAGCTTTCAAGATTGATCCTATGAGGTGACAATGTGATAGGACAGTCGTACAAAGGCAGAGAGAGAAATAGAGAAGGAGATGCAGGTATTGAAGCAGCAAATCAAGGAAGAACAGGAGCTGCACAGATGAGAGAAGGAGTTGCAACAGTAATAGGTACAACAGGAGGCGCAACATCCACAAACTGGTGAAACTATGCCCATATATGCTATAGATCCAATCAGCAGCTAGCATGGAGAAGAAAAGGTGAGCAGTGTTGTCGATTGCATGCAAGGGTATTCAGGAACGTGGATTTCATTATGCGCACACATGCGATCGCACCCATTTGGCACACTCATCGAGGCAAAGACAAGAAGCAGGTCCGACTAGAGTTGGACATGTATTTTGACACGTTGATGCGCATCATCAGCAACACACACTTGGAGAACGCACATACACTATGCATCAGTATGTTGCTGGTCCAGCTGAACTAAAGACAGTGATAGAAATGTTATCAAATGAGTTGGACAGAGGAGCCATATCAGTGTACCTGGATGCAACGGAGGCAAGAGTTCACTTTCAACAGGACGTCACCATTGAGCACACAGACACCATCATGGATGACCAATCTTGGCATCAGTTCACCACCATTGATCATTGCAAGGATGTCAAAGAGTTGGTCTTACCACAACAGTCCCAGTGTTAGTGATGTCTTGCATGGCTTGCTAAAGCCTATTTTGTCTCACATGGTACATGTGCAGATTGTATGTAACATCTTGTCAAGTGGAAGTTCAATCGTCGATAGTTGAATCTAACATTCTGTTGATGCCACGAAAATCGTTGTATCAACATTGGGGGATAACCACCCGGTCCGGACCTTAATACAGCTCCTTTTCCATTTGAGATGGTGGCTCCTACTGGATATAATGGGACCAGTTTCCCAATAATGAATAAAAGGGGATGGATGAGTGATTGGTTTTCTTAATAAATGATAATAAGTGGATGACTTAATCTAACAACGAAAATATAAATAACTATTCTATCCCAAGAAGCTTCTATTCTTTCAAGTGCAACGCTTGATGATCTCTGTTCATTGATAGGCATATAGATGACTCTACGCAATAAACATAGAAATTTATTCACTTAATGATTACTTTGTTCAAATAGTTGAACAAAGTGGTTAACAAAACATTGTTACACTTATCCTTTTATATTACCAATACATGTATGATTAAAAGAAAAGCATGCTGTAAACATCCAGTAGTGGAAAGTATAAAGAATGTTGTTAAAAACACATGCATATATATGATAATAGCAAGAGCGATCAAACAACAATTCACATAAAAAGAATGAACTCAGACATAGATAGTAATACCATATGAGCTGCAAATCATTCCCAACATCAATCGCTATTTGAATTCCTTCTTCCGACTTAGAGATACTTTTAAACAAAGGCAGTAGTGCACATCCACATAAAAGCTTCGTTGTCAAAATTGGAATAATTGGCCCAGTTTTTTATAAAAAAATATGCCCGAAGTACAGTAGTGCAACTTCAGGTTTAAGTCATATACAAAAACTTACGACCCTTTCTAAATACATGAAAGGGTCTATAAATACTTAATTAAATTAACTAACTACAAAATTAAAATGCTAGTAAATTGGTACACTTGATCTTGAATATCTTCCTCATAGCAATCTGGCAATCGGCAGCATGATTCATCACTTTGGCTGTTTGCCTTTCGACCTGAGTTGGCATATTGCTAGCATTGGTTCCACTTCTGGAGGTTGGTTGAGACGAGAATTGAGTTGAGCAGCATAGGTGGCATCTTGTATATCGGGAATGATACACCCGATTGCATCTATCAGGCACTTGACGGCGGCTCTCTGGCTATATGGTTTTACTAGGAACAACCAATAGGTGTCCCAAGTCAAACTATTAATACCTGCGATCAATTTCCCATTCTTCTCCAGCTCTTGATAACATGACTGCTCCAATGTTTTAGTCGATAGTAATTTACCTGGGGTACATTGAGAGATCATGTTAGATAAGTAGAGAGTATCATTAATCAATTCAACCAAATTACTTGTGGTTAACTTGCATCTGGAAACTGTTCTCTCTGCCTTCATTAGCTGGGACTGCCATTCCATAAATAGGATCTCTTTATGGGATTCTAAGATTTTTGGCAAATTAGCTGCCTGTCCCTCATCAGTGTCTTGCCACTCAAGATAATTGGTCAAGGTCTCATCGGCCTGCTCTAAGTCTGTTCTAGCATCAACTGATTTATCAATTATTGATGCTGTTATATCACATAAGGGTTCTGCTTGAGCGATTTTTTGACATAACAGCCTTATTTGTGTTACCAATGCTTTGTTAATCTATTGTGCTTCTGCTCTGAACTCTGCAGGCTCCGGAATATTCTTGGACTTTTCTATTTGGGCTGATAATTGAGCAATTTGCTCATCTTTAGATTTCCCCATTTGTTCATGCACTGCTTTCAATTTTGCCAACGCTTCCGACAACTCTTTCTGCTTTTGAATTGCACTTGAATCAATCCTTTGTTTCTCTTCCTGCAATTGTTTATTCAATTGATTTTTTATTTGTTGCTCTGTAGACAACTGTTGTTCGAGTTGTTGTGCCTCCGATAACTGTGCTTGTAGCGAGGCGATTGCTTGGCCCTTTTCTTTTAACAGATTAGTCACTTCTGATGCCTTGTCCATGGTGGCCACCGAATAGGCTCCAACATATTGGGACAATTTTGTAAGGTCATAAGAAGGATCAAACTCCTCTTTCCAAACCACATTGGCTGTCATTGTTTGTTCAGGAAAAAGGGAAGTTTGATCAGTCCTTCTCCTTTTCCGCTGTCGTTTTACTACAACCCTGTGCTTTGGGCTATAAAAGACATCCAATGGAGGTATATTCTCCACTTGCAAAATGATCTGATCCGAAGGATCCTTGGGAATTATCTCTATTCCTGTAGAAGGGGGTAGGCAGTTGGTTCCACTTGGAACCTATTTTGATGTTGTATCCTATGTGTCAGCCGCTTTAGATGTATCGGCTTCCTTTGAGCTCTCAAGATTGCTTATGATTGAGTCGAATTGCTGCCATTCCTGGTGCAGTTTCGAGTCAATCTGGGCATCTACATTCACGTCCGTGCTACTTTTCTCTTGCTCTTTCCTCTGCACTTCCTCCTGCTCTTTTCTCTGCGCTTCCTCCTGCTCTTTCCTTTGCACTTCCTCCTGCTCTTTTCTATGCACTTCCTCCTGCTCTTTTGTTTGGATTTCTCCAGCAATTTCTAATGTAGCAGGAGTTTGCTGTTCAGGCTCGCTTGACTGTGTCATCGGAGCCGTTGCTAAGAGATCTAGAGGCAGAGTTTGCAACCTCTGTTCTCGAAGTCTGTTAAATTCAACTAACCCGTCATCATGATATCTCATTCTGGCGAGTGATTGAACCTGGAATAGCGACTCAGCTGAGGAGAATAGGTCATCAAACTCATCATATTTATGTTCAAATTTAGTGAGTTTTGCCTGTTCAAGTGCATTGTAGGCGACTTTGTTTGGATCAAATCGCTTATTAGGAAGAGTGGCGAGATTCAATGCCTTAATCTTATCTGCTTCTTTCTCTGCATATTTATAGTCATGCAGAGCGTAAACACCACATCTTAGAGGAAAGGGAGGCCAAACCTGCTTCTTTTTATTCCTTAGAGTCTGTGTAACTCCTTCGGATGTAAGCTGATATGCTACCTCTCGAGCCAACAGTTTGTCGGGTGTATACAAAGGGAGGACATGAGGCTTGACATAACTACCGAAAACTCTTACATAGGTGAATTTTTCTTCTCCAAACCATCGCCCTATGGCTGTCAAGTCAATCTCTGCTTGAGAGGAAATCTTAGGAGCAGGCTTGTCAAAAATGGCATAGTGAATGGGTAGCATAAAACCATTGTAAACTTGATATAAATGGTGTTTATAGTGGGATTTCCATAACTTCTGGTGGTATATATGAATAGGCATGGGATCTTGTGGAGTCCATCTCCACCCCAGCACAGGAAATTCTAAATTAAAACAGAGGGTATCCAAGATGTAGGCACTATAGTAAAATGGGGGAATAAACCTTTCAGTAACGCAGGATTTGTTTCTGAATTCAAGAACCGCTATTGCTAACTTATCTGACAGTATGTTTCCCCAATCCATTATTTCACTATTGCAAGTTGCTTCCATTAGAGGAACCATCTCTATAGTTAAGTTTGAGGAATCATGTAACCCCCACAACCCACACATCATTACTCTGTCTTAACAATAAGGAGAACTCAAGGAATTGATAGAGTACTTACCCGAAGACTCATGCTTGTGTCTTGCTGGGTTTTGCCTCCAATCCCGTATGGGATCTGATTCAATGTTGTTTTCATTTCTGAATTTCTCCAGGAATGCTTTGTTGTACTTCTTCTCTGGTGCAGGCAAATGATACATTTGCCTCAAATCATCAGGTTGGAACGAGCCGAAGACTCTCCCATCCATGGTGCAAAATGTCTTGTTGGTGATTGGGATTTATTCAATTGCCCATCTCACCACATCCATATATGGGAGAATTTGTTCTCGGGCTGCTATCCGATGAAGGTAAGAGTCGGCTAAATCCTTTAGAGTAGCATCAAACTTCCGGGTCGGATCTGCTGTGGCTTGCACAGTTGTTACCTCAAGTTCTTCGGCCTCAATCAGATTGTAGATGTTCAGCCAAGTAGTTTTACCGAGTCCTAGACATGTGGTGTCCGATATCAGTCCCTTTTTGCTTGGTCCTGGATAGGCAATGTGTTGTCCTGTAACTACCGAAGCGGAAGCTATTCCAGTTCTCTTAGATTTCTTCCCCATTTGGCTTAAATTTGCTACTTCGGAAGAGCTCTACAGAGGAGAGGAAATGAATGTAATGCGGAGAATTGGTGGCGCAACCCAAATATGAACGAGATATATAAATCAATGAATAATGGAGGATTAACTTAAGGTGGCCGCGGATACAATCTCTGAAGAGATTTTAGCCTTACTGTTTCAATAAATGGCCGTTTAAACCTGTCAATCCTTTAAATGCTCATCATATCGTTTATTGGCCGAATAATTCATTTAAGCGTGGCTTTGATGTTTTGGCGGTTGAGCGCAAGTGAATCACTATCGGGAAGAGAAAGGCCTTTAATACTAATTAACCGTAATATATCCCGGCCTTATCAATCCTTTTTGAAATCCGCGCCTAGATTTATCGCAATTAGCGATCGGGGAATGTTTGAGTTGTTATATTGGTGTCCTTTCGGAATCCCCGATCGCCGATAGCAATATCGCCAATTCACATCAGGAGTTTTAAACGAGGGTTTTTAAATGCATGCATATTACATTCTCCAATCGCCGATAGCGATATCGCATCGGAGCAAAGAGAGGGGACCTTTGTTATATTCGCTTGCCATTCCCGATATCCGATAGTCATTTGTGCATTGTCGCATCGGGGAAAAGCAATGGGTCTTATTGTTGTGCATCCTTTGTTATTGCGATATGCGATCTTGCGATCGCTTTATCGCAATAATAAAGGATTATTCATTTTTTATTATAAGACCGCTTATGTGATTTATCAAAAGGTTTATAATGTTTTATTTGTTTTCGGACCTTTTGAATAATGCTAAGTTGATACCAATTTAATCTAAAAGGGACCCATTTCATATTATAGTTTTGAAAATAAAAATTTTATGAAATGGGGGGTTGTTGTAGAGCACAACAATTGGCGATTCGATGGGAGAAACAGTTATCTCTAAGAAATATTGAAATACTTAGACTTTCTTTAAATAGGAATCTTATCAAAGAGGAAAATTCTAATATAACTAGGTATATATACATTATGAATAAAATAAAAGCTATTTTGCTAATTTATTCTCTCGTTAAAATTAGATACATTCTAAGTTTTAAATTGGCCTCTATTGGTTGATAATGATAAAATAGAAAACCTTTCCAACTCAGCCTTTTTGATTAACTCCTTTGTCATAGGTAGAGCCTCTGCTGCCAGCAAACGTTCATAGTTTCGACAGGGATACCTTTTAACCATTTTATTGTCCTTTATCCCATCCATTTCAGAGTATGATTAAAAGAATGAATTCAAAACATGCTTTCATATTTTGTATTTCTTTTTTCTTTTCTATTATTTTGTAAGATAAAAAGCCATTGTCCTGGTTTGGTGGCCAGCTTGTTTGACAATGCCATTCACTGGTAATAATCTAACCGAACAAGCTGGCTCGTGATGAGACCCCTTGTCTTATGATTATAAGCCATTACCCTGTTTTGTTATGCAGTGTTGGTAATGTTGGTAAACTATTTCCCAATGATCATGGTAAGCAGGCTTGTAATAAGACCCCTTATCTTTTATATCAAATATTTTAGAATTACACTCTGAGTAATCATAAACTTGGATGAATGGGATGGACAATTTTCTCCTTAAGAGCGAATGGATGACAGAGTAAGAGTTGAAGATGCTGAAGTTGGATTAGTTTCTTCTTTGATATTGATAACCTTTTTGTGACCAATTTGTAAACCATAAAATGATTTACACTACTTCTAAACCTTGAGAAGATTTCACAAAAATTGAAAGGTGGTTTCAGAATGTGAATATACCTAATTTCCTAGAAATTGTCCCTTTTGTTTAAGGCTTCTATTATTTAAAAGTAAATATCAACACTACTTCTTTGAGCAACTTTTCAATACAGCAAAGGTCAATGGAAGATACCTTACAACTTTATTTCCTAATGGTCCTACAAACTACAAATTCTACTGAACTAAAAAGAGAGAAGGGGTTACCTCCTCAATTGAAGAATTTCTTTAAGATGAGGCCATTAATAGGAAGAGAATCTCTCTTTCCCGATAAATCTTGTAATATGAATGTCGAATGGCCTATCTTCTCGCAGATCTGAAATGGTCCAAGCCACATCTTCTGGAACTTGGTGTGTTTTCCTTTATCCTCATGGGCTTTGTCCCATTTCAGAACAAGATCACCAACTTGCAACTGTTTTGAACTAGATGAAGTTGAATCAAAATATGACTTGATAATTTGCTAATGTTTTGCATGAATAATTTTGGCCTTTTCTCTTTCCTCTTCTAAATTTAAGATTTGATCATGTCTAAGTTGAATAGAAGAAGAAGGGCTTTCTTCAATAAACTGAACTAGGGCTAGGGAAGGAAGGAAAAGATTTGTTGGTAGCGCTACTTCTTTCCCATATACAAGATTGAATGGAGAAGAAGCTATGGAATCCTTCTGAGTTATCCTATCAGCCCATAGTGTGAATATTAAAGATTTGTGCCAGTTTTTATGATTCTGTTTGATAGTTCGCTTAATAATTTTAATTAGATTTTTATTGGTAGACTCTACTAAACCATTACCCTGGGGATAGTAATTGGCAGAATATTTCAATTTAAATCCTCTTTTAATAGCGAAATCAAACATAGCATTTCGAGAGAAATAAGATGCATTATCAAAAACAAGAGCATTTGGGACACCAAACCTGGTAATGATGAATTGATCTATGAATTCCATAATTGCCTCATAATTTGTTGTCTTTAGAGGAATCTCTTCAACCCACTTAGAAAAATAATCAGTGGCAGTAAGGATATACTTATGCTGTTTGGACGAATGTGGAGTGATTTATCCAATGATGTCCAATCCCCATTGCTCAAATGGTTGTTCAATGTTGACTGGTTGCAACGGGAAAGCTGGATTTCTTTGTCTTCCACTGGAAGTTTGACAACTTCGGCATTTCCTTACATATTCATGAGCATCTCTGAACAGGGTGGGCCAATAGTACCCAGCATGAATGATTTTGTGGGTTGTTGTGTCAGCTCCAAAATTTCCTCCTGCTGGTCCATCATGTAATTCCTGCAAAACCTTTTGTGCTTCAGGTTTTTCTAGGCATCTTAATAAAACCGAATCATAATTTTGCCTAAAAAGTACATCATCAATAATTGTGAAGGTTTTTTCTTTTAATCTGATGGCCCTTTATTTTTTATAAGACAGGTTAGGAGGTGCATACCCATTTTTCAAATAAAAGATCAAGTCTGCATATTGTGATTCAGAATCAGTAATACTTATCTGGTTGATTTCTTCAGTATGTTCTATATCACCTGGTTGTTGAATGTTGGATGCTCCTGCTAATAACCTACAAAAACCTTGGCCTCTAACAATCTTTGCTGGCTTGATTTCCAAGTCATATTCTTGAAGTGCTGTAACCCAATTTGCCCTTTTTTCACCTAATTCGCTTTGAATTAGTAATTGCCTTACTGCAGGAAAAGGAACTATAACTTTTGTATGGGCTTTTAAAAGGAAGGGTCTATAATTTTTGACAGCTTTATACACAGCAAAGGCTTGTTTTTCTACATTAGAATAATTCAGTTCAGCACCCTACAGGTTTGAGCTATAAAATGAAATCGGTGCTTCCAAGTTGTGATCATTAATCTGAGTGAGTACTGCTGCATAAGATGAATCGGATACGATAGTATACAATGTGAAATGATTAGAAAAATTAGGAGTATTTAAAGCGGGGGCATTGATTATTGATTGTTTGATTGAATCAAATGCTTCATTTTCTGTTGATCCCCATCTAAACACTGAATTTTTCTTAATCATAGTTTGTAGTGGTAAAATGATGTGCGAAAAGTCTAGAACAATTCTCTTGACAAAATTAATTTGGCCTAAAAATGACTGCATGGATTTTTTATTATGAGGAAAAGGAATTTCAGAGATTTCTTTAATCCTATCCCAGATCAATATAAATGCCATCTTTGGAAACAATAAAGCCCAAGAGATTTGCTTGATTAAGAGCGAAGAAGGATTTTTTGGGATTGAGTGAAATACCATACCTTCTACAACGTTCAAAGATTTGGTTTAAATCATGCAAATGATTGGATATTTTCTTAGAAAATACGGTAATATCATCTAAGTAGACAACTATTGTTTTGTTGATCAATCCTTCAAAAGCTATATCCATCACTCTTTGGAACGTGGCTCCTGCATTAATAAGTCCGAAAGGCATTTTCTGATAAGCATAAGTTCCCCATTTCGTTCTGAAGGTAGTTTTGAGTCTGTCATCAGGATGGACCAAAATTTGGTTATATCCTGAAAAACCATCTAAAAAGGACATTAACTCAGAACCTGCTACTGAATGGAGTATCTGCTCCATGGTAGGTAATGGGAAATTATCTTTTTTACTTGCCTTATTCAGATTTCTGAAATCTATACAAATCCTGATGTCGCCATTTTTCTTCCTAACAGGCACCATATTGGAGACCCAGTTCAAGTGCCGAACGGGAAAAATAATCTTAGCTTTCAAGAGTTTATTAAGTTCTGATTTTATTTGACTCTCTAAGTTCGGATGTATTTTCCTCAGCTTTTGTTGAACTGGTTTTTGTTCAGCGAGCATTGGAATGGTATGCTGAATGATAGATGCATCATATGTCTTTAAATCATCATATTTCCAAGCGAAGACCTGTTTATTTTTCCTTAACAGTCTAATGAATGATGTCTTTTCTTCCACAGAAAGTCCTAATCCCAAATTAACGTTTTGAGGATTTTGCTCAGTGCCAAGATTTATCAATTCAAACCTTAAGGTGGAACTTTGGAGCTTTGTATTGGTCACAGGTTTAAACCTGTCTTTAATATCGTAAAGATCCTCAAGCTTCACCACAGGCTTCGGTATTGAGTTTTCCTCATGCTTTTCTCTCATCTGAAGATCATGCTCGCTTTCCTCAATGATCTGATCATCGTAGGACTTTTCGGAAGTCAAAAATTGTAAGATGTCTTCATCGTGATTGAACACTCTCCAATTAGTGACATTGTCAGGAATTGATGGTCTAAAAAGTAACTCTACTGAAAATCTATCTGGGCTATAATCTTCGGAAGGTAGGAGTTTGGAAGCAACATTGGCTAGCAAGTCGGCTGCTGAATTTTGAGACCTAGGGATGGAAGAAATATTGAATGCTAAAAATTGAGAGGTGAGTTCTTGTACCAGTGACTGATAATGTTTGAGGTGGCTAGAAAGACAATTAATCCTGTTTCTCACCTGTTTAATAATAATTTCTGAATCACCAAATACTTTCAAATATTGAACCTTGAGACCAATCGCTTCGTATAGTCCTTGGACTAAGGCTTCGTACTCAGCCGTATTATTTGTGCATTCAAAATCCAACCTATAGGACAACATCGTTTTTTCTCCCTAAGGGCTAACCAAAATACATCCTGCCCCCGATCCTTCGCTAGACTTAGACCCATCGAAATATAGTGACCAAAATAAAGAATTATCAACAATTTTATTTACAATTTCCTTAGTAACATTAAAACATCTTGATCTATCTGTTTGTGAATAATTTTCGATCTGAGATGTAAAATTGTTTACTGAGAAAGGAGATGGTTGGGCAGTGAAGTTGCCAAAGAATAACTCAGATGAATAATTCCCCAAGATATTGTTATTAAATTCTATTGGTTGATTCTCTTGGTCAAATTCTGTAGTAGTGTGAGTCATGTGTTTTTCCCGATCGATTTTTATTTGATTTGGCTTTCCCTTGTAGGGAAGCCACATGTGGGACCAATCGGTGGAAATATAACCGTGGAGTTTTTTGGACCAATCTCTACTTAAAATCAACCCATAAAATTCAGGTATATCAGCGATCAAAATATCAATTCTTTGAACTACTCTAGGATCAACCGATAACCTGATAGTTACAGAACTAATTTCCCCTAAAACCTGGACTTTGGTTCTATCTAACTGCACAATGTGAATTGCGGACTTTTGGGGTTCAATGTTCAGTTTGGAACAAACTGAAGCTGGCATTATATTAGAGGATGCCCCTGAGTCAATCAAACAGTTGTGTAGGTTTCTATTGTAGATCTCATAGGTTAAGAGGAAAGGTGGAGTATGAGAATTTGATCTATCCCCAATTAAAACTGCATCAGTAGCTTCAACCATACCAGAAGGTGGTTGACCTGAATCATTTGCAGCTTTAGCACTGGGAAGAGGTGAAGAAGGAACAACATTCAATTCTTTGAGAAGCAATTTCTGCTGATGTTTTAATTTACTAAGTTCAAACATGGTGATGTTTGCCTTAGTCTTTTTCATGTCATCAACAATATTGTAATCCATTGAATCAGATACTACCAACGTTTTAGATGTTGAAGGTATATTTGAGGATGATGGTTGGTTTTGAGGTACTGTTGCAGCCGACTTTCTTGTGGGTACCTTTTCCTTTGTAGTAGTAGCACCTGCACTCCTTTTCTTTGAAGTTGCCTGGACAGGTTCAGGGGCGCTTTTACTCCTAGTAGTGACAGGAAAAGCTTCTTGTTCATTCTCTGTATCGGAGTTAGGCAATATGAAGTCCCACATTCCATGGCATTCAACAACTTCCTCTTCTTCATCAGTTGGTGAAATTGTTTCCTCTTCTTCTTCTTCAGGATCTGAATCTGCATTAGATATAACATTTGGTGGTTTTGATTCAGTTTTCTTGTAATTCCTAAATGGCCTTTTTGTTGAGGTTTCAGCTACTTGTTTTTTGATTTCAACCATTTCATTTGACATAGTCTTGAGGACCTTTTGCAGACCCTCCATATCATATGGATCTTTTGGGGTTTTCTTCTTTGAATCATCTTTAAAAGAAACCTTTCTGGATTTTCTATCTTCAAGAGCAGCCTTCTTTTCTAGAGCATTAATACGTTTCTCCATAGCAAGTGCTTCTTTCATGTTTTCAGCTAAAGTTGGTTTTCCTGCCCTGTCTACAAAAATAGCTATATTGGTAGGTAGGGCAGTTATATACCATTCGCTTCTAATTTGCTCACTTGGTTTGGAGGCCGTTGGGATTTTATTCAAGAGTTTATTGAATCACGCATTGAATTCTTTAATCGGTTCCCTATGCTCTATCCTAAGATTGGAGAGATCATTTATTAATGTGGCTAAAGATCTATCATCACCATACTTAGTGAGAAACTGTTCTTGGCAAGTGGTCCAACTGGTAATGGATCCAGAAGGCAAGGAAAAATACCAAGATCCTGCTGATCCTTGCAAAGTATAAGGGAAAAGCCTAACGACAACATCTTCCTCAGTTACTCCTTTCAAATTAACTGATAACATGAAGTTATTAATATGTTCCTCGGCTTGTGTTCCATCATCTGGGTTAAACTTGGGTAGCCATTTTTTAGGAGCATCAGGCAATGCATGTAATGGTGCAGGCATGTTGACCGCACCAGGCCTAGTCCATGGATCTGCCATTGAAACACCAGTAGTGGATGATACTACTGTTGAAATTCCAGATGTTTGGGAAGGAGTTGATATTGAGGATTGAGTTGATTGGGATGCTGAAGTTCCTAATCCCTGATGAACAACAATATGTAATGAGGGAGTGGATGATTGACTTCACCCTAGGGAAGATGAGATGTAGGATGTGGATGAAAGTGCTTCACTGTCAAATCCTTTAGTGTTCTTCTTTGCCCTTTTCCTTTTAGGTAAAGGGAACTCAGTAGGTTCAATACTGAGCTTTCCACTCTGAAGTCTAGTGAGAGGGTGAGGTAGATTGAATTGCGAAGTCTCACTGCTCTGAGATACCTCAGATTTCTGTGGTGATATCGAGAAGCCTTGAAGTTTCTAGATGAGTAACTGAACTTCAGGGGACTCAGGACTTAATCGTTCTGGAGTATGATGGGTTTGAGCAGTGGTAGTTGATTCCTCTTCTTCTTGCTTGGATACTGGAGAACCAACATGCAATTGGGAAGTACGAGGTGATGTGGAGGGAGATTTACTCTCAGAATGGTCTATAGATTTGGGTTTGCTCACCATTCACAGTTCATGCCCTCCTTCTAGCGCCAAAAATGTTGATGCCCCAAAAATCATTGTATCAACATTGGGGGATAACCACCCGGTCCGGACCTTAATACAGCTCCTTTTCCGTTTGGGATGGTGGCTCCGACTGGATATAATGGGACCAGTTTCCCAATAATGAATAAAAGGGGATGGATGAGTGATTGGTTTTCTTAATAAATGATAATAAGTGGATGACTTAATCTAACAGCGAAAATATAAATAACTATTCTATCCCGGGAAGCTTCTATTCTTTTAAGTGCAACGCTTGATGATCTCTGTTCATCGATAGGCATATAGATGACTCTACGCAATAAACATAGACATTTATTCACTTAATGATTACTTTGTTCAAATAGTTGAACAAAGTGGTTAACAAAACATTGTTACACTTATCCTTTTATATTACCGATACATGTATGATTAAAAGAAAAGCATGCTGTAAACATCCAGTAGTGGAAAGTATAAAGAATGCTGTTAAAAACACATGCATATATCTGATAATAGCAAGAGCGATCAAACAACAATTCACATAAGAAGAATGAACTCAGAGATAGATAGTAGTACCATATGTGCTGCAAATCATTCCCAACATCAATCGGTATTTGAATTCCTTCTTCCGAATTAGAGATACTTTTAAAAAAAGGCAGTAGTGCACATCCACATACAAGCTTCGTTGTCAAAATTGGAATAATTGGCCCGGTTTTTTATAAAAAATATACCCGAAGTACAGTAGTGCAACTTCAGGTTTAAGTCATATACAAAAACTTACGACCCTTTCTAAATACATGAAAGGGTATATAAATACTTAATTAAATTAACTAACTACAAAATTAAAATGCTAGTAAATTGGTACACTTGATCTTGAATATCTTCCTCATAGCAATCTGGTAGTCGGCAGCATGATTCATCACTTTGGCTATTTGCCTTTCGACCTGAGTTGGCATATTGCTAGCATTGGTTCCACTTCTGGAGGTCGGTTGAGACGAGAATTGAGTTGAGCAGCATAGGTGGCATCTTGTATATCGGGAGTGATACACCTGATTGCATCTGTCAGGCACTTGAGGGTGGCTCTTTGGCTGTATGGTTTTACTAGGAACAACCAATAGGTGTCCCAAGTCAAACTGTTAATACCTGCGATCAGTTTCCCATTCTTCTCCAGCTTTTGATAACATGACTGCTCCAATGTTTTAGTCGATAGTAATTTACCTGGGGTACATTGAGAGATCATTTTAGATAAGTAGAGAGTATCATTAATCAATTCAACCAAATTACTTGTGGTTAACTTGCATCTGGAAACTGCTCTCTCTGCCTTCATTAGCTGGGACTGCCATTCCATAAATAGGATCTCTTTATGGGATTCTAAGATTTTTGGCAAATTAGCTGCCTGTCCCTCATCAGTGTCTTGCCACTCAAGATAATTGGTCAAGGTCTCATCGGCCTGCTCTAAGTCTGTTCTAGCATCAACTGATTTATCAATTATTGATGCTGTTATGTCACATAAGGGTTCTTCTTGAGCGATTTTTTGACATAACAGCCTTATTTGTGTTACCAATGCTTTGTTAATCTGTTGTGCTTCTGCTCTGAACTCTGCAGGCTGCGGAAGATTCTTGGACTTTTCTATTTGGGCTGATAATTGAGCAATTTGCTCATCTTTAGATTTCCCCATCTGTTCATGCACTACTTTCAATTTTGCCAACGCTTCCAACAGCTCTTTCTGCTTTTGAATTGCACTTGAATCAATCCTTTGTTTCTCTTCCTGCAATTGTTTATTCAATTGATTGTTTATTTGTTGCTGTGTAGACAACTGTTGTTCGAGTTGCTCTGCCTTCTGCTGTGCCTCCGATAATTGTTCTTGTAGCGAGGCGATTGTTTGGTCCTTTTCTTTTAACAGATTAGTCACTTTTGATGCCTTGAACATGGTGGCCGCCGAATAGGCTCCAGCATATTGGGACAATTTTGTAAGGTCATCAGAAGGATCAAACTCCTCTTTCCAGACCACATTGGCTATCACTGTTTGTTCAGGAAAAAGGGAAGGTTGATCAGTCCTTCTCCTTTTCCGCTGTCGTTTTACTACAGCCCTGTGCTTTGGGCTGTAAAAGACATCTAATGGAGGTATATCCTCCACTTGCAAAACGATCTGATCCGAAGGATCCTTGGGAATTAGCTCTATTCCTGTAGAAGGGGGTAGGCCGCTGGTTCCACTTGGAACCTCTTTTGATGCTGTATCCTATGTGTCAGCCGCTTTAGATGTATCGGCTTCCTTTGAGCTCTCAAGATTTCTTATGATTGAGGCGAATTGCTGCCATTCTTGGAGCAGTTTCGGGTCAATCTGGGCATCTACATTCACATCCGTGCTACTTTTCTCTTGCTCTTTCCTCTGCACTTCCTCCTGCTCTTTTCTCTGCACTTCCTCCTACTCTTTCCTCTACACTTCCTCCTGCTCTTTTCTCTACACTTCCTCCTTCTCTTTTGTTTGGATTGCTCTAGCAATTTCTGATGTAGCAGGAGGTTGCTGTTCAGGCTCGCTTGACTGTGTCATTGCAACCATTGCTAATAGATCTAGAGACAGAGTTTGCAACCTCTGTTCTCGAAGTCTGTTAAATTCAACTAACCCGTCATCATGATATCTCATTCTGGCTAGTGATTGAACCTGGAATAGTGACTCGGCTGAGGAGAACAGGTCATCAAACTCATCATCTTTATGTTCAAATTTAGTGAGTTTTGCCTGTTCAAGTGCATTGTAGGTGACTTTGTTTGGATCAAATCGCCTATTAGGAAGAGTGGCGAGATTCAATGCCTTAATCTTATCTGCTTCTTTCTCTGCATGTTTATAGTCATGCAGAGCGTAAACACCACATCTTAGAGGAAAGGGAGGCCAAACCTGCTTCTTTTTATTCCTTAGAGTCTGTGTAACTCCTTCGGATGTAAGCTGATATGCTACCTCTCGAGCCAACAGTTTGTCGGGTGTATACAAAGGGAGGACATGAGGCTTGGCATAACTGCCGAAAACTCTTACATAGGTGAATTTTTCTTCTCCGAACCATCTCCCTATGGCTGTCAAGTCAATCTCTGCTTGAGAGGAAATCTTAGGAGCAGGCTTGTCAAAAATGGCATAGTGAATGGGTAGCATAAAACCATTGCAAACTTGATATAAATGGTGTTTATAGTGGGCTTTCCATAACTTCTGGTGGTATATATGAATAGGCATGGGGTCTTGTGGAGTCCATCTCTACCCCAGCACAGGAAATTCTGAATTAAAGTAGAGGGTATCCAAGATGTAGGCACTATAGTAAAATGGGGGAATAAACCTTTCAGTAACGCGGGATTTGTTTCTGAATTCAAGAACCGTTGTTGCTAACTTATTCGACAGTATATTTCTACAATCCATTATTTCACTATTGCAAGCTGCTTCCATTAGAGGAACCATCTCTATAGTGAAGTTTGAGGAATCATGTAACCCCCACAACCTATACATCATTACTCCGGCATAACAATAAGGAGAACTCAAGGAATCGACAGAGTACTTACCCAAAGACTCATGCTTGTGTCTTGCTGGGTTTTGCCTCCAATCCTGTATGGGTTCTGATTCAATGTCATTTTCATTTTTGAATTTCTCCAAGAATGCTTTGTTGTACTTCTTCTTCGGTGCAGGCAAATGATACATTTGCCTCAAATCATCAGGTTGAAATGAGCGGAAAACTCTCCCATCCATGGTGCAAAATGTCTTGTTGGTGATTGGGATTTCTTCAATTGCCCATCTCACCACATCCGTATATGGGAGAATTTGTTCTCGGGTTGCTATCCGCTGAAGGTAAGAGTCGGCTAAATCCTTTAGAGTAGCATCAGACTTCTGGGTCGGGTCTGTTGTGGCTTGCATGGTTGTTACCTCAGGTTCTTCGGCCTCAATCAGATTGTAGACGTTCAGCCAAGTAGTTTTACCGAGTCCTAGACATGTGGTGTCCTATATCAGTCCCTTTTTTCTTGGTCCTGGATCGGCAATGTGTTGTCCTATAACTGCCGAAGCGGAAGCTGTTCCAGTTCTATTAGATTTCTTCCCCATTTGGCTTAAATTTGTTGCTTCGGAAGAGCTCTGCACAGGAGAGAAAATGAACGTAATGCGGAGAATTGGTGGTGAAAATCAAATATGAACGAGATATATAAATCAGTGAATAATGGAGGATTAACTTAAGGTGGCCGCGGATACAATCTATGAAGAGATTTTAGCCTTATTGTTTCACTAAATGGCCGTTTAAACCTGTCAATCCTTTAAATGCTCATCCTATCATTTATTGGCCGAATAATTCATTTAAGCGTGGCTTTGATGTTTTTGGCGGTTGAGCGCAAGTGAATCACTATCGGGAAGAGAAAGGCCTTTAATACTAATTAACTGTAATATATCCCGGCCTTATCAATCCTTTTTGAAATCTGCGCCTAGCTTTATCGCAATTGGCGATCGGGGGAATGCTTGAGTTGTTATATTGGTGTCCTTTCGGAATCCTCGATCGCCGATAGCGATATCGCCAATTCGCATCGGGAGTTTTCAACGAGGGTTTTTAAATGCATGCATATTACATTCTCTGATCGCCGATAGTGATATCGCATCGGAGCAAAGAGAGGGGACCTTTGTTATGTTCGCTTGCCATTCCCGATATCCGATAGTCATTTGTGCATTGTCGCATTAGGGAAAAGCAATGGGTCTTATTGTTGGGCATCCTTTGTTATCGTGATATGCGATCTTGCGATCGCTTTATCGCAATAATAAAGGATTATTCATTTTTTATTATAAGACCGCTTATGTGATTTATCAAAAGGTTTATAAAGTTTTATTTGCTTTCGGACCTTTTGAATAATGCTAAGTTGATACCAATTTAATCTAAAAGGGACCCATTTCATATTATAGTTTTGAAAATAAAAACTTTATGAAATGGGGGGTTGTTGTAGAGCACAACACATTCATAGAGTAGTTGAAGAGTAATGAGGGTAGGTGAACAATCACAAAGGGGAATGTCAAGGGCCACCACACCCTTTGCTATATATAGTCCCTCATAACTCATTGTATAGGCTTTTGGTTAGCGAGGCTTCTGATAGGAGTATCTTAGAGAAATCTTGGAGAGTATTGTAACGAGCCTTGGTTTCTCCACTGTGCAGAGCTAGTATATCTCTTTAGAGGAGTACGCGACAATGACTATAACATTCCGCTATCAGAACTAGTGGTTGGTCATGGTTGTATTGTATGACTGGAACTTTCACTTCTTAATATAATAGAGCCAACAAGTTTCATTTATATGTCGTGTTGTATTTAAGCTATCTTGTTTACTCTAAATGATATATGTATATGTTTTCTTACGCATGTGTGTATATTTTTGTATATGTATGCATGAATCTTACTAAAATGTGTTGTTGGTTTAACCATCACATTCGATTCCTAGCTCACTTTCCTTCCAGTTTGTGATGCAACTTTACTCATGTGTTCCCTTCTTAATTCCTTGTTTTCATAGGTTTCGAAGGGGTTCACTCGCCTCTCCCTTTGTGTGTTGGAATCATTCATGCACCTTCCTTACCTGATTGCATATGTCACACCCTTGCTAGCAATAGGGACATTTTACTTGCCTCTATGCGCAACAGTGGTCAAGGCGATACCATACAACCCACTGTTATAACGGTCTGAGGTCTAGTTGGGACTTCTTACTGGGGAGATCCCTTGACATGTTGGCGGGTACAACATCATCAACGATTTGGCGCTACAACAAAGACCAGATGACAAGCTGAGTCCTCATCATATGTTTTGAGTCTTCTCACATCTATCATGGAGTTTGTTATAGTTCGCCCTCTGAAATGTCTCTCCAATGGACATATCTTCCAAATTGAGAGGGAGTTCTAGGATCACTTGTCACAAATCACATATGATTGTGAAGGCGAAGTGGCCTCACCTGAGAACTTATATGACTTCCACACGCTCATGAAAGGCATGGAAGATTTTAATGAAACAAAGGTTTGTTCGTTGCTCGCAAACACACTTTAAGACCACTCATTGCAATGGCTTGGAACACTACCTCATAACTGCATGCACTCGTTCAAGTAGTTCAATGATCTAAGCAAAATTGTTTTCCACCATTTTGATCCTGAAGTACTTGATAAAAAAATTGTTAAAACAATGGAAGGCCCCGCACGAGTCACCTATGGAGTTTTCAGAGAGCTTCCATCTATTCATGTTTGAAGCCCCAAAAAGTCAGATGAAATTTCAATATCTCATGGATAGATTTGAATATTTCCTTATCAAATATGTCAATCCCATGAAGAATTTCAAGCTCAAACCCCGTTAAGCATAATTCGGTGATGGAGTTGAACAATCACAAATGGACATGGTTGTTGTCACAAGTGATTGTTCAATGTCCCTTCATCAAACAACTCCACCATCGCAGAGTGATGTGGGAGAGAATGCACACACATATGTTCAATTGTCACATCCTCTTGACATCTCTCATCTAAGTATGAGGACCATCCCTGTATGTCCGTACCTCCTCTGTTTTTTCCTGACATCCTTGATGATCCTGCCATCCCTGATTTTCATGTGTATCTCCGTCCATGGATGCACCCATTGTTGATCATTTGTAGGACACACCATATGTCAGCCCATCATCCAACAACGAAGAGGACTAATAATTAATTGAAAACTCACTTGATCTTTCATCTTCTTTTTCTGGAAACACAGACGGTGAACATCCTTGTTTCTCATCTACCACTTCATGTGATTCATCAAATCATAAGGATGCCTACAAACATCCTGCATTTTCTAATCTTGGTTGTCATGATCTCCCTACTTCTTCATCCAATCACAATATTTATTCAATTGTTGTTAATCCATCTAAGACATTGTTCTACGATGATCTATCTGTCGAAAAACTCGAAACCCCACAGACTATTGAGGCACTTCAGCTCGAGCTGATGGTTATGTCAGGTCCTTGCAGTCTTGAGGTTGGTTTCACTTCCAATTAGGAAGTTTTTCAAACACATGAGGCTCCTCATCAGTCATTTGTATGCATTGAAGATCAATCTCACATACAAATCATGCTTCCTCCACTTGAGCTACACGATCCCATTGCTCATGCATTGGAGGAATCTTACACAGCAAGCACACATGCACGACACAATTTGTCTTTGTTTCTTTTGTTTGATTGCATATCACATTCAAGAGTGTGCGTATGCTTAACATCTGCATGAAGTGTCACACAACACCATGGTAAGTCCACGGATGACATGTCATGCACTTGCACTCACTTATGTCTTGTGGACACATTTAAGCCCGAAGTGTGATTGTCTTCATTGTTATATCTTTTCTTTTTTGCTAGTTCACACAACTGTGTTGTTTGCGAACCATGACTTCACCAACATGGGTAAACCAAAGCACTAGTGGGTGCAGTGGAAGTATCACTTCACATGAGTAGACCCATGCATTGCTAGTTTAGGAGTAGAAGTAGTGTTTTCCTTTGGTTTGTTTGCTTGCATGCATGTTTTATTACTCACTTTGCATGTTTCTGTGTTTTCCTTATTGTTTGCTTACTCTCTTTGCTTATGCATTTACTTCTGCTTTTTGCTTTGTTTTCTAGTTTGTTTTCTTGTTTAGATCCGTAGGTTAGTCTCACATGAGACCGTGCGTGACTCTTGAAACAAGCTGGGTAAAGTACAAGAGGACTTGTATAGTTATCAATACTTGGTTATTTGTCATCTTTCATTTGTATGAAGAACTTGTTATCTTTAGTCCATAATACATCGATGGAAAATACGTACTGTTCGAAGTGAAGCTTGGTGAAAACACAATGCTTTCATGCTAACTAGTATCACCTACTCTAGTCACTTGTTCTTGGGTTAATCCTTGTCAGCTCAGTAAAGTAGATTAAGGCGAGGGGGGAAACCTTAACAAGCACGTCAGAGGTATATATAAACTACTTCTCTAAATGAACAACCTCTTCTGATCTCAATAAATCAAGATCCCTCTTCCGCCTCTAAAATGAATAAGTTCTATGCATAGTTACAAAAAATGAAAATGTGAAAAAAAATTGAAAAAATGAAAACTAAATAAGGTGAAAGAGGAGAAAGGCTTCCTACACAGAGAGGTGATGCAAATAACTCTGCTAGGGTACTGGCCAGGCTTGCTGGTAGCAGAGCGATGCTTGTGTTCCTGTGTGACTCCATCGAGGTACTGTCCAGGCCTGCTAGTAGCAGAGCAACACCATAGATGAAACTAAAACTTAGACGACCATAAAAATTGTGGACCAATAGACCCCTCATCCCCAATCAAAACAACTATGTTGACTTGGCTTGGAATGTGTGCCAACCCACCAAGAGCTTGGCATATGCTACATCTTACAATCAAGCAACTGTGGAAACCAAAATGAACAGAGAACTGAACAATACTTTTGTAGGTGTCAGACTTTCTTTTCACGAAAAAGGTCCATTCAAAGAGTTGGAGTTCTACCAGTGTGTCACCAAGTGTTGTAGCGACTACAACCACCCTCCAAAAGTTTGCCTTAGCTTCATTTTGGAGCCTCCCTACCAACCATCCTCAACAGGATGTCTTGCATTGTCAAGCATATAGGTTTCAATTGTTTCTTAGTGTCTTGTTAGCCTGTGCATGTCATTTTGTTTCACTCCCCTCGTAGGTTGTCTTTGTAGACATAGATCATGTTCTGGCCAAGCAGCTCCCCTAGAAAATTGCGTAAGTCTATAGGGGAAGCAGCCTTCCCTTTAGAAATTGCACAAATTCGGTGCACATGTTATTGAGCTCAACAATTGCATAAATCATTCTGTCAAAATTCCCCTAGAAAATTGTTCAATTATGGAGGGAACCAGTCTTCCCTCCAGAAATTGTGCAAATCAGCTGGCCAACCTACTGAGTTTAATAATTTTGTAATGCTGCCTGTCAAGCTTTCTCTGAAAAATTACGCAATCCCTTTCGAATAGCCAGCCTATAAACTGTGCAAATCCCTCTCCCATGCTTGAAGACTGCTACATGTTCCTTCAGGTCGACCGGTCCCCTCCCAAACTGAGCTATCCTGATTTTTATGCATGGGATGGTCTTCCCAAAATATCAAAAGGCATCCCTAGATCTAGGTAAGTATTCATAGTAGTTGGAGGTTACATGAAAAGATTGTTTGAGAAACCTCCCACCAAGTGTCACTTTTTCCTACATTTGTGGCATGCGCGTCATAACCTCAATCTTATCAAAACTCATCAACTGGATCCTACAGAGCTCATTCCTCACATCGACCTTGCAACGTTGACATCCCACATTGCATCTAAGAGTCTTCAAAACTTTCAACTTAGTTGTTTCAGGGTAAGTCTTCTTTTCATGTCTTGCGCTGCATTTCTATTGCTTTCTGTGTTTTGCTTTGTGTAAGTGTTGTATACTTGATTTAAATGAACATTTGGTGTATTTTTTACGTATGTTAGCTTATAGAAGCACCGTTTCAGTTTTCATTCGCATCTCATTATTGTCGCATGCATGACACTATTTTGCACCAACGGTCATCATTGCGGTGAGTTGTTTCACACACATGCATATTTTCCTGTTTTTTGAATCTTGCACTTGTTGTTTACATGCTTGATCATTCACTCTTGTTTACACTCAGTTTCACCATGCATCCATACTTCTCATGTTTTCAGTCACTCGTCGGCGGGTCTGGGCTACCTTAGCACGGATCTGGCCTTACCTCGCTAGCATGGCACATTTCTGGAAGTGAAGGCTCTGCCTTCCATCCATAAATTATGCAAGTCTGGCCCAACACTAACGTCCAAGCTTGCATTGCACAATTCTGGGAGGTAGTTCCTTGTTTCCCCCAGAAATTTCGTAATGAAGTTTTTTGGTTTGCATGTCACTGCTGACTGAAATTGCGCATTGCACAATTTCAATCCTCAGTAGGCTAGCCTGTGGCATGTCACTGCTAACTAAAATTGTGCATTGCGTAGTTGTAATCCTTAGTAGGCTAGGCTAGATTGTGCATTACCTAGTTCCAATAGTCATTCAGCCTCCTCACAGCCTCGACTATACCTTTCGCAGTGTTGGCAGTTAGTCTCCCAGCCTCCCGGTGAAAATTGCACAATCTTCACACACAGTCCTCCAGTTTGTTTTGGTTTTCGACTGACAGATTTCTTTTCATGAGTTTTTCTGTGTCCGCAGGTATCGCAGGTGTTCGTCTTCCTCTCAGCAGCATAGGTACAATGGCTTCTAGGAGAGCAGAGCCGAAGACACTGTTCATAGCACAACTAGGGATGCAATCGATCAAGTGTTTATGAACTTGCCTATCTATGAAGACATGAAGTTGTTCATGGACAAGGATATTCAGATGAAATGGCAGTGTTGTCACAATGATAAGAACCATCAACAGCAGCAAAAGGTAGCAAACCTACATGTGACAAATGCAAGAGGAGGGTTGTTGACAACATAGAGGTGGAACAAAGTTGCAAGCTTAAGAAGATCCAACTATGATGAAAGAAACTTTGGAGATTGAGGATATGAGGTGACGAACCAACAAGATGATCACGCAAAGGGAGAGAGAGAAATAGAGAAGGAGTTGTAGGTGCTGAAGCAACAAATCAAGGAAGAACAAGAGCTGCAGAAATGAGAGAAGGAGTTGCCACAGGAATAGGTACAGTAGGAGGAACAACATCCACAGACTAATGAGACTATGCCCATGCAGGCTATAGATCTATTCAGCAACTGAAATGGAGCAGACAAGGTGAGAAGTGTTGTCGATCACATGTAAGGGTATTGAAGAGCATGGATGTCATTGTGCATGTGCAAGTGATCCCACCCATTTGGCACACTCATCGACGCCAAGACAAGAAGAAAGTCCTACTGGAGCTCAACATGTATTTTGACAAGTTGATGTGTATGGTCACCAGCACCCACTTGGAGATCAGCACAGACACTATGCATCAGTATGTTGCTGGTCTAGCTGCACTCAAGGTAATGATACGCATGCTATCAGACGAGTTGGATAGAGGAGCCATATCAGTGTACCTAGATGCAATGGAGGCAAGAGTTCACTTTCAGCAGGATGTCACCATTGAGCACACAGACACCATCACGGATGACCAAGCTTGGCATCAGTTCACCACCATCGATCATCGCAAGGATGTCGAAGAGTTGGTCTTACCACAACGGTCTAAGTGTTAGTGATGTCTTGCATGGCTTGCTCAAGCCTATTTTGTCTCACATGGGTACATGTGCAGATTGTATGTAACATCTTGTCAAGTGGAAGTTCAAGTGTCGATAGTTGAATGTAACATTCATAGAGTAGTTGAAGAGTCATGAGGGTAGGTGAATAGTCACAAAGGGGAATGTCAAGGGCCACCCCACCCTTTGCTATATATAGTCCCTCATAAGTCATTGTATAGGCTTTTGGTCAGCCAAGCTTCCGATAGGAGTATCTTAGAGAGAGCTTGGAGAGTACTGTAATGAGCATTGGCTTCTCCATTATGCAAAGCTAGCATATCTCTTTGGAGGAGCAGGCGGCATTGACTATAACGTTCCATTGTCGGAACTAGTGGTTGGTCATGGTTGTATTGTATGACTGGAACTTTCACTTCTTAATATAACAGAGCCAACACGTTTCATGCATATGTCATATTGTATTTAAGTTATCTTGTTTACTTAAATGATATATGTATATGTTCACTTACACATGTGTGTATAGACTCTTTCTCTATATGTATATATGAATCTTACTAAAATGTGTGGTTGGTTTAACCATCACTTTGGATTTCTAGCTCACTTGCCTTCTATTTTGTGATGCATCTTTGCTCATGTGTACGCTTCTTAATTATGTGCTTTCACAGGTTTCCAAGGGGCGCACTCACCTCTCTCTCCATGTGATAGAACCATTCATGCACCTCCCTTGACTTACTGCATATGTCACATCCTTGCTACCAACAAGAACATTTTACTTGCCTCTATGTGCAAACGTGGTCAAGGTGATGCCATACGGTCCACCGCTGGGACTCCTACACTAAATAGTTTCAGGTCTGGTTGGGACTTCTTACCAGGGAGATTCCCTGACATGTTGGCGGGTCCAACACCATCAAAAAATCAAATTCAACCTCCTATGTCACCTTAAGGAAGTGGAATCGATGAAACATCACATATAGTTGTCCAAGAACATCAACAAAACCCTAAGGAGACAAGTCATCTACTCAGACAAATTGTCCTTGGATCCCCCTGCTATTTTGTAGCTCTTAGGCCATAGTTGCTCTCATTTTATGGCAAAGAGAGTCACTAGAAACCCAAAGTCACTCTCACAGACCTGCCTGCTTGTTATTAGGAAATCTAGTGTTTATGCAGAGCTGCTAGTCCCACTAAGATGGGTAGCTATCTTAGAAACAAACAGATTAATGTTACTCTCATTTTCCTTTATGAGAAGTAGATAGGAGAAGATCAAAGAATACCAACCTCAATCCTTCGCTTGGTTCTTTGCTTGTTCCTTCTCCTCACCGACTGGTCTTTGCCACTTCTCCCTTGACCGCTTCGCTTCAAAGAGTACCTGTAAAGTCAAAGCAACATAATACCTTCAAAGTGAAGAGATCTACAATCATAAACAATATAGGACGAGATATGTATTGACCACACAAATGCATATACTATCATACATATAAGAATGTGGAGGAAAACTTGAATAGCTTTATTAATACGAAGATTAGAAGAGAGGATTACAACCCATTGTTCTGACCCAGCGTCATCCTCCCAGCATGAAAGCCCTTCTTCACCTCATGAAAAGCTTAGATCACCCAAAACTATGATATTCCACCAGGAAACCAACAACACTTCCTTACAAGATACAAAGTTCCAGCCCCTGGATCTCTGGGATGAGGGATCGATATATAGATGATTGCAGGGAGGTGAGTCAGCTTCTAGGATTTTGATTAGTGTCTTCTCTCTGATAGTTCTTGGTTCCACTTGGAGATTGATGATCTCTTACTCATCCCTGGGTGAATTCAGAGAGGCAAGTGTCACAGGAGAAGCTTCTGGAAGATTCTATGATCATCCACCTCGCAAACTGTCTCTGCAATTTGTCCATTCTCACCCACCACACGCTACATAAGAGCTTTTCAGTATGCATCACACCTTTTACATTGGGTAGGTGAGACACATCGCACCCTTAGCACTAAGCAACCTGTATGGTCCAGTTTTGACCAGTTCTGAGCAATTTCCTATGGAGAACTTCTGGGAGATGATCTAATCAGCTGACCTTGTTCCTTTAGGGAATGAAACAACACTTTTAGGGACTCAGGAGCCCTTGGCTTATGGACATATATGATTGGGGTTGTAGTGCCCAAAAATGTCTATAATAGTTGCCCCCTAAAGAATGAGGTCATTAATCTTTTGATGTCAGGTGAAATGCTTTATCATGAGGATCCGAGGTTTTTCGAACTGGAAGGCGACCTGTAATAAGATACAATACAACACATTATCTTCATAATATTTTGATGATCTAGCTGAGGCGGGAATTCCCATGCTTAGCTTTATAAATTCATTTTCATGTACATAGGACAGACAACCATTTGTGTAGCAGACTGATGATTCTGGCAGAGCCATCATCCTTTGATTCAGATGATCATCTATGTAGCAATGATGTACATTTGATGTCTTTATTTTCCTGAAAATATCGCAGCTCAGATGAATGAAACTAGATCCGGGGTCTTCAAACTCGTCCAATATTCGCCCGAAGTACAAGTCGATCCATGTGAAAAATGTTCTGGAGTCGAACATGGAAAGACATCGCCTGATTACCAGACAATGATGTAAGCTGTTAATAGGCGCGAGAGGAATCACCGATAATTATGATGACCCTCAAGGTATGATAGTACAATTCATGTGGTGTGAGAATGGGACTTGGCATCAAACACCACGCAAAATCTCCCAGTCGAAGGCCATTGATGTAAGCCTATCGTCGAAAGTGAGAAACTTGCCATTGAGGCATGCAAGCTTCAAAGTACTAGAAGGGTTGTTCCTAGGTCAAATTCTTGGATAATGAGCTGATGTCGACAAGAAGTGACCCGTCGTAGGAGGGCCTTAATGAATCCCATGTCTATGACATGGAACAGAGCAAATGACTTTTGGAGGTGAAAACGATCTAATGATACAGGGTTTAGGGTGGCGGTCATGAAAGAATGAAGCATAAAGGTATTGCAGTGGATGAGACACAAGATGGGTTGCTGAATTCTTTGATCAATTTCTCTTGAACATATCGGCAACACTTGGAATGGATTGGTAGCATTAACCCCAAAGATGGATGGTACGATGGACCAATGGTGATATTACCGGTGAACGGAATAACCCAACCCGACTCAGACATGGAGTGAAGGTGTCATGTTCAAGAGCAACTTTGCTACCAATAAAGTTTCTTCAAGTTTTCTTCCCAATTTTTCCCCAGTCATTGCTGACGAGTAGCTCTTTATTTTTATCAAGCTTGAGGAGGATAACGTATTCTTGTTCAATAATTTTCCCTTCGGGCAAACCCGTCGCTATGTTTTAATGAGCCTAGTGACAGTGAGACTCGTCCTTGTCTATATGGACAAGTTTGTCGCTATTGGTTTTAATGAGTTTAACGACAAAGATAACTCAGTCCTTTTCAATTTTAGAGAGTCTGAAAGGGATGTAAAGGAAACTCCAATAATCCCTTTTCGTCATATAATCCCTTAAGTCCAAAAAAGTATAAAATAATACGAAAGGGATGAATTTTTGATAATTTTAACGAGCCGAACAAAACAAGCGCTCGATCTTTTTGTGTAATAATCCCTCAGGTCCAAAAATATTAAAATCTAAAGGAGGGATAGCACTCCCGGTAGCTTTAACAAGCTGGAGAGGCCAACTGCTCGGTAATCTTTTCTTATTTTACGAGTCAGACAAAAAGATCTTAAAGGAGACTCGTTTTTTGAGGAACGAGTGATAATTTCAGGTAGAAACTGATTCCAGGTAAGGTTTGGAATTTTCGAATCATGGACGTGTCACAAGGATGGCTAACAGGATCACTCTTCGCAGTTGTTCCTCAAAAAGGGTAAACAATCAAATGGAGGCATATGATTGGCTAAAACAGAGTGGAGGTGATGATGAGAACATGACCAAGGCTCAGGAGCTAATGATAATGCATTCACAATGGTTATTTACTGGAGATTGGTTCATTTTTTAATGAGCTTAAACTCTAGGGAAACATTTGCTCATTGCTTAGGTTTAATTTTTAACGAGCTTGAACTTCACATAAAAACTGCTTATGCCCGTTGTATAATAAGGATATCTCATCGATAGATTCCGTTTTTATGGAGCTTGCACCTTTCGAAGCTTTGCTCTGTATCCTTCCTTTATGTAAGCTAGGAATGACCAATCCTATGAGTTTAAAGGGTTTGAGAACCTACAAACTAAGAAAATAAATGGTCACTCTTCACTTGCACGCAAAAAGGTTTGCAT
Organism: Pinus tabuliformis; assembly: GCA_031772625.1. Classification (NCBI taxonomy): domain Eukaryota; kingdom Viridiplantae; phylum Streptophyta; class Pinopsida; order Pinales; family Pinaceae; genus Pinus; species Pinus tabuliformis. The sequence goes on from CM062818.1 coordinate 1,590,691,936, forward strand.
GCCCCCAGGTATAGTGAAGTAGAGTTTCGAGGTTACCCCTCAATTTGCAAACAAAATGTTTGCTTTGTCAGGAAAGGCCTACCTTATACAGGTTACCCCTCAATTTGCAAACAAAACATTCGTTCTATCAGGAAAGGCCTACCTTATATAGGTTACCCCTCAATTTGCAAACAAAACATTCGTTCTATCAGGAAAGGCATACCTTCTAATGGAGGTACCTTATCCAGTCTAATACCATTTTCCTATACAGCTGGGTGTTAGACTAGTCATATATCCTTCACCGAAACCTACTCTATACCCAGAGTGTTCCTGCCAGAGTAGACCAGGGCACATACCCCCTGGGTTTCAGTCACGACCCCCTGAATTACTCACATTCTTCAGGTGGACGAATTGGAGATTGATTAGACATTCCTTGCATGAAAAGACGATTTAGGGATGGAATTTGACTATTAGCTATGTGTGAGCCAGGGAATGAAAGCTGGTTTATGAGCTGGACCACTCACCTTGATACAGAAAACACATTACTCGAAAGAGTGAGGAGACAATGGCTCCCATGCAATAAATATAGTCATTCCCAAGGAGTAGATTATATTCTAGAGGTCCTTGGACTACCATTACATTCATATAAAAGGTTTTCCTTCTCAACGTTATAGGCACATTGGGGAGGATCTCTAATGGTCGACTGGTTCCTTTGTCGAATCCTATCAGATTTCTCATCTTAGGCAGAAGCGATGGCGAACCAAGCGCTTTCCAAGCAGTTAAGGAAAGGATACTCACAGAAGACCCTTCATCTATGATGGTACCGACCATGATCATTTTGTAAGCTTGTACAATGATTTGGAATGGTACATTAGCTGGTAAATGGGGTCTGCCTAGTAGATTCCAATCGAAGGAAACGACTAGGTTGCTTGGAGGTGGGACCGAATAGACAGCCGGATATGACTTTGAAAAACTTCATTCCGGTGGTAAAGGAACGGGTAGATTGCCCCCATGTTCATCAGAGTCTGTGTTTAAGAAAAGAATTTGAACAGTGTCGTTCTCATTCTCTTCGGTGATTGTATCATCTAAAGATGGACCTTCTGAAGACAAAACTGAGTCGACTACTGCCTCAACCTTTTCACTTTCATCTGGTATGGATTCAGCAGGATTATCTTCAGTGATAGATGCTTCGATCGACCACAATGGCGTGTCAGTCAGATTTTCAACTAGTGATGGACTCGGCAAGAATTTCTTATATCTAGGAGGAAGCCGTAGCGGTGAAGCAGGATGCTTATCCAAGACTCTTTTACTTCGTTTAGGAAGGGACAACGGTGGACGATGTGATCGCCTTCGCACAGTTTACAAGGAAATTTACATTTCCTTTTCTGTCCAAATGCTTCACTTTCACTGGTTGATGGTGTACTTTCGACATGATATTCAGAGGTTGATGACACCGGATTGTGCAAATGAGGAGACCAGTCCCTTAAGATCCGAGGGATGTAAGGACAATCTCGATGATAGTGGTCCCCTTTGCAGATGACACATGGAGATTTAGGCTTGGACAGTGCACTGTGTGGATTTTCACTAGACGATGCCCGTTTACCCCTTTTCGCCTTTGGCTGCTTCTTCTTCTTCTCCTTCTTCTCTTTCCCCTTCTTCTCCTTCTTAGTTACTTGTTTTTTGGCTTTACCAGCTTCATCCAGCGAAGAGGAAGGAGGAGAGGGAGAATCGGATGAAGTGGAAGGTTGGAGGCTAACTTTAGTATCATCTAGCTGCTGACTCGATTGTTCAGGAATCACGGTGTTCTGAACGACGGAGGTCAAGAAGAGCCATATCGGCAAGCCAATCGTCAATCCTAGAAGTGACAATGTGGCCATATGGGGTGCACCAACATCTCCCCAAGAGGAGAAAGGACTAGGATTTCCTCCAAGGGGAAATCCTTGGTTGGTGGACTCCATTTTCCTCAACCTAAGACCAACGTGGGAATAGTGATATTATTTCGATTAAAATAAATTTTAGACGCTTTGACACAACTTGTTTTTTCAATTTTTAAGAGTCGAGAAAAAACAAAAGATGACTCTAGTCGCCTTTGATTTTTAATGAGCCTAAAGTGACAAGTGCTCAGATGGACCTTTTACTTTAAGGAGTCTGAAAAGGAATGAAAGAGACTACTCTAGAAATCTAGACAGAGGGATTACCAAACCAATTGCAAAACTACAGAATACCTTTTACGGTATGACAGTCAATCTTCCCGAATGCTGTGTTCAGTGCATTGTGATCGATAGGGCGGTAGACACGGCTTCCTATGGATAAAGGATATAGCCTATTGTGGTCTCCCAATATATACTCGACGGTACGTGGGAGCACAATTCTCTACTTGCACTTGTCATCTCAAAAAGGAGGAATCACCCAACCAACAATGAAAGCGATAGTTACCAAGCTTTACGACGTCAGAATACGTCTCTAGCCTAGACTTCTAGATGTTGTGCGTTAGTTTCCAAAGTGTTTTTAGGTTCATTGAATTTATTTTACAGTTTATCTTTCTTAAGAAATTTGCCTTTCAGGTTCACCGTGTGATGTAGATATACAATTCCTAAAATGAAATCTAAGATGATAAACAATCGTTTAATCTTCTTTTTGCAATGAAAATCCTAGCTACTAAAGAAAGAGAGATGATATTCTTTCAACATAGAGGAGAGAGCACACACTAGATGCACTATCCTAAATCAAACCAACGAGTAGTCTAAATGCAAATGCACATGCATGTATTTGTTTTCAGCTTTCTTAATGTGTGAATGACAAGAAGAATGCTAAGTACAAATCTGAATTATCATTTCAAAGCGATAGTACTAACAAATTTCTCTTCAAAAACGAAAGGAAGATAATGACAACACTTTGCTATTTTGAATTGAAAACTACTTTTGACACTTGAAAAACTACTAATTCAAATCAAATACAAGAGTAACTGTATAATCGACCATCCAGAACAATAGAATTATTTTCTTTGACTGAAAACGACACTTGCGACACTTCCAAATCAAAAGACGACAATTTGATTACGTTACTTTTTGTAAAAGAGAACTGTAAATGGCGCACAATACATAAAAACATTCACAATTCTTTGTACTATGGAGGTGGAATCGTGCAAAGGAAGGGATTTTCCATAGTGGTATACTGATCACAGACAGCAAAACTCCTGAATAAAGCTGAAGAGAGTGAACACAAAACCAAAATCTGAGAGCAGAAGAGGTCTTATCTGATCAGCGCACCTGCAACACAGGGAAAGTGCGATGCAGCGCACCTACTGCACATGGGAGGTGCGATGCATCTAGATTCCCAAGAGGAGAAAGTGCGATGGTCCAGGGATGAGACTTCAACTTGGTTCTTGGTCACAGTTTGCAGCTTAGTTCAGGGATTTAGGCCGAGCTAATGATAGTCAGTAAATAGAAATCACAGGGGTTGATCTAATGAGGTTACTAGAGCCACCACTAGGGCAATTAGGATGTTTGCAAATCGATTGTTCAGTTTATAAACAAAACCCGGAGATAGACTGAAGCAGCATTGATCTACTTTGCACTTGCATAGAAAATGCAATTCGAAGGCTAGTTGGATTAACTTTAAGCTCCATCTATAAGTTTATAAAATAAACAAATATAGACAAGAAAACAATCTATTCACTCCCTAGTGGAGTCGCCATTTTTTAATCGAGAAATCTAGTGTCTATGCAGAGCTGCTAGTCCCACTAAGACGGGTAGCTATCTTAGAAACAAAGAATACCAACCTCAATCCTTCACTCGGATTGTTGCTTGTTCCTTCTTCTCACCGACCGGTCTTTGCCGCTTCTCCCTTGACCACTCCGCTTCAAAGAGTACCTGTGAAGTCAAAGCAACATAATACCTTCAAATTGTAGAGATCTATAATCATAAACAATATAGGACCAGATATATATTGACCACACAAATGCATATACTATCACACATACAAGAATGTGGAGGAAAACTTGAATATATTTATTAATATGAAGATTAGAAGAGAGGATTACAACCCATTGTTCTGACCCAGCGTCATCCTCCTAGCATGAAAGACCTTCTTCACCTCATGAAAAGCTTAGATCACCCAACACTATGATATTCCACTAGGAAACCAACAATGCTTCCTTACAAGATACAAAATTCCAACCCCTGGATCTCTAGGATGAGGGATCCATATATAGATGATTGCAGGGAGGTGAGTCAGCTCCTGGGATTTTTATTAGTGTCTTCTCTCTGATAGTTCTTGGTTCCATTTGGAGATTGATGATCTGTTACTCATCCCTGGGTGAATTCAGAGAGGCAAGTGTCACAAGAGAAGTTTCTGGAAGATTCTATGATCATCCACATCGTAAACTATCTCTGCCATTTGTCCATTCTCGCCCATAGTACCCTACATAATGGCTTTTCAGTATGCGTCGCACCTTTTACACTGGGCAGGTGAGATGCATCGCACCCTTAGCACTGAGCAACCTGTATGGTCCAGTTTTGACTAGTTCTGAGCAGTTTCCTATGGGGAACTTCTGGGAGATGATGTAATCAGCCGACCTTGTTCCTTTAGGGCATGAAACAAGAATTTTAGGGACTCAAGATCCCTTGCTTTATGGGAATATATGATTTGGGTTGCAGTGCCCAAAAATGTCTATAACACTGCTAGCGAATGTGGACCAAAATTGCTAGTTTTCTGCCAGCGACCCCGAGATTTGAGCCACTTTTCTAGCCCATAATCCTAGGCTTTGCCCAGAACATGTTGTAACTTCTAGAATTCATTGAAAAGATGATAAAAATGTTGATCAATAAAAAATCACCCTCAAGACTAGGCATGAGCATCCCCAACTAAGACTGAAATTTTGTTAAACACTTGGCATCAGTGCAACCTACAGGTCTAGGATAAAACACAAAGAATAAATGATTGAAACAAATTATGATACATAACCAGAAGGATCACCTGCTTCTCCATTGAACTAATACATAAGAAATTAGGTTTTGCATCCATCAATTTAACAGTTACAAGTAAATACATGAAATAATCATGACATAAACCAACCATTCAACCATGCTTATAACCAACATAAAACCATGTAAATATCAGAGATATGAAAGCCATTAAATCCACATATAGATCAGTGCAAAAGTAAGATAAATTAGCTTTTATTAATCATAGGAAAATTTGACCACGTTTGGGACTTCCATGTACCACTAGACCAAAGACATGGCTGAACCAAATATTTCTTTTAGCCAGTCACTCTCGTGCCACATCCCAAGCATGAATGTGAGATCTCATAGAACAACAAATCCAAGAACAAGCAAGGGAATCTAGAGGTTATACCACCTCCAACCTTACCAAACCATGATCACACCAAAACCAGTGCTTTGATCACAACTGAACAGAACTTGGAATTCCATCCGGAATCAATCACTATCCTTGAGGAATTTACCACAATCCCAACCCAGATCACTAGGCCCTAAACTGAGACTTCTCCCTCAAGCTTTACCGCGTATCCCGCTACAAACAGTCAAGGGATTCCTAGGCCTTTGGGAATGAACCTTGAGACCATCTCTGCCCTGAATTCTGAAATCCATCCGGCAATTCCAAAGCTCAATAACCGAAATAAAATCCCAACATGCCATGGCATCCAGAAAAAGTCTAGGCTAGGCTGAAATCTACTGCCATAACCCGAAAAAACCATGCCACTAATAGCAAGAGAACCATACACCAACATGTAAAATCATGCATGTCCAGAAAATCTAGGAAATCACACATCAAAAAGGTTACTTACAAGTATTCGTGCTGAAGTTTCTTGAGTCTTTCTTTCCTTTCCTTGATGCTTGCCTTCTTTTCCTTTTATTTGCTCCAAACTAGAGAGCTCCAAGAAACTCTAAGTGAAAAAAAGTGAGAGAGAGAGAGAGAGAGTAATGCGGGAGCTCCAAACTTGGAATGACAAAAGGTTGAACTGACAAAAATCCATGAGCTAGTCCTCAGAAGCCTTTTTATGAACGAGGCCTCTATTTTCTTCATCTTGCATTATTTTCCTTAAATTTCCTCTTCACATGCACCCTGTGACCTTTCACCTTAATTTTCTCCTAATTTCCTTTATTTTCATAAATAAATGTGCCAAAAGTGCCTTTTTTCCTTTTAATGCCTTTGACTTAGCCTTTTCCAATTTTCCTTCGCCAAAACACACATCTAGTGATGCATAGTAGGATATCTTTGCCAAACATTCATCTTGGAATATGCTTCCCTTACTTGTGGTCTTATTTTCATTTATTAACTTTTATTAAATGAACTTTTCATCGGGATTGTTACACCCAATAGTCTATGCCTCCTACGCACTATATATCGTAGGCCTACCACTCTCATACTATGGACAGTCTCTCCTACAATGATCTCCTCCACAAGTCCAACACTGCACGAGCTCCCTATTTTGTTCCTTAGATTGGTGTCCCTATCCTCTATCTAATTAATTGAACCTCTTAGGTGGTGCAACATTTTCCTTATTACCTAAATCCTAAGGTCTTTCTCGTTTCTTATCCCATTTTCCTTTATTCTTTGCATTACCTCTCCAGTATGGCTTTGTCTCAAACCTGCATTTCGATTGTTCATAGCAATGCCTTAGATTTCGGGTGGGATCCTCTAATGATCTAGGCTCATCAAACTTAATCTTGGCTTTAAATGCCATTGGTAATCCACTAATGTACCTTTGAATCTTGGCCTTTTCCTCTGTAAGATAAGGCACATACCTCAACAACTCCAAGAATCTGCTAGTGTACTCATCATTTGTCACGGAACTCATCTTTAGCTCATAAAATTCTTTGGCCCCATCATCAAAGTATATCCATGAAAAATACTTCATCTTGAATAGCCGCTCAAACTCACTCTAGGTCAAATCCTCCTTATGAATGCATCTGACATTCTTCACATGTTCCCACCAAATGTTCATGATTAGGATGCTTATCTGAAATAGAAATGGAATAATACTTCTGTCTATCCACTCTCCTATCTGGAGTGTCCAACAATCTACCATTGCTGATCGTGTCATCTCTATCTAACCTATGAGCACCATGCGACTCACTGCCATATGCCTTGGGAGTTCTATCCTCTTGTTCATAGTTGATCCAACGTGATCCTTGTCACTACAAATCTAACAAACTCTGAAGTATCACTGTATTTATCACTTCTTGTTTCTTGTGTGCCTCCATGATTCTGTCATTATCTGCCTTACAACTCTTTATCTCTTCCTTTAAGTTTCTCAGTGTAACTTCCAGATCGAAAATTTCTCAACACCATACTGCTCTTCGGATTCATAGGGAGAGTCTTTGTAGTCAATCATCTTGCTATCCATTTGATATTTCTTCCTGCAAGGTATATCATGGTAGCTAAATAAAATCACAATAAACCAATGTACCTTAGTATAGCTCAGGGAGGATACCTTGTCTGCAAGATTAACAAATCAATGTGATACATGTATAACATAATCATGATAGCATATAGAAACATAAAACATGAGCATATGACCATGCAACCATCATTCAAGATATGGTACAGTCATCAATGCATGACCTCAACAACAATAGACACCATGAACTCATGGATGACAACCACCATCATTACGTCATTATACACTTGACCACATGCAAACATGAACATGCATAAGAAATACATAACCAACTACACATATGCATAAGCACATATGATCAGACATGAATGAAAAATACTTGAAATGAAACATGCCACAAATGATACATGCAACCAGGCTTACAAGAATGTAACTAACAAGTAAGATTACAACCAAACATACTACAAAGATACATGTGAGAGATATGAGTCGAAATATAACCAGTCATACACTCACATCGATGAATCCCACAGTAAAACACATCAACTCTACATGACGACAACACTACAACCATGAACAACATCATGCAAATGCAACGAGCACATGGAATGCAAGTGCGAGAGACACACATGAAACTAACATGCATGTATGACCAACACATAGCCCATCTAGTCTAAGGGGTGAACCATGCTATGATACTACTTTGTAACACCTTCCTCCCACATCTACCCAAGAAATCGGCCATCCAGGGTAAACATGTGATGAGAGGCCACTGTGATATGATTTGACCTCCTAAGTCATGCTAAGGAAGTGGAACCGATGGAAATACACCATACAGACATTGAACATCAACTTCAAGACCATCATGAACCAATCCAACACTTTAAACACCTTGCCCTTGGGTCCCACTAAAATTTTCGACAACCTAAGCTTCAGTTGCCCTCATGCTATAGGCATGACAACGTCCATAGACCCAAAGTCGCTCTCATAGATTTGCCTACTAGTGTCCAGAGACTAAATTTGTCAGTGCTATGCTAGCGCCCCTAGGATTTGAGCCATTTTTTAGCCCCAGAGCCCAGGTCAATACCCAAAATTTCATTACACCTTCAAAAGAGTAAAATAACATGGAAATGATGGTACTGGAGAAAATGATTGAATGAAACCTTGACTGGACCCCTACTAGGCATGACAAACATTTCAACAAACATAACATGAATATCTAATCTACAGGTGTAAAGAACAGTTATGAGCATAAGAGTCTCATTCTTAGCTAAGAATTGCTAAGAACCATTGGTGCTTCAACAAATCAACTTCCATTTCATCCATTAGGTCATAGATACATTGATAATTCAATTACAAGTAAAAATATGGTGAAATCCATACATAGATGTTGTCATAAAACACATACGTAACCGACATAATAGAAACAAAAATACCCATGAAAGTACAACCATGTAGACCATATATAATCCATCAAAATGCTCATAGAAATACAAGGAGAAATAACCTTTCATTAATGATGAAAAATCCAAACTCGGGATGGGACTTCAACATTCCACCCGATCATATAATGGTTGAGCAAAATCTCTCTTCAGTCATTCACCAATGTGCCATATTCCAAGTATGAATGTGGATCTCATAGAACACATCAATCAAAAACCATCTAAGGCTTCCCGAGGCTATCCACCTCAATCCATCAAACAGTGATTGCACCTCACGGTCGGACATCACCAAAACCATCATCAGGTCAGTCTTTATCATAGCCATCCAGGGCTCTAGAGAATTTGTTCCAACAAAAGATCCAAGACTAGTAACTCAACCCACAGTTTCTGTTGGGCTCTAGAGTGTTTGTCCAACCAATGCTCCAAGACTAGTAACTCAACCCACCAAGGGCTCTAGAGTTTTTGTCCAACCTAGGCTACGGGACCAGTAACTCAACCCAAGTTGTTACAGGGCTCTAGAGCATTTGTCCAACCAAGGCTCCAGGAACTAATAACTCAACCCAAGCTAAGAAAACATGAGAACCAACCAAAAGTAGAAAATGAATGTAAACCCACAGTCACCATGGCTATCCAGGAAATGGCAAGGCCATGAAATCCACTATTAATCCAGGCAATCCTCCATGCCAGTGACATATCACAACCAATAATCCACATGCGTATGAGATGCATGCCCAGACTAGTGAAGAAATAATAGATGAAAATCAGTACCTGCAAGAAAATCTAATGTAGTTGTTGATCCTGATGCCTTCTTGCGCTTTCATGTTCTTCCTTTGCATTCTTGCTCCAAGAATCCATGTATGCCCGTTGAAGAGTGCTCCAAGAAAACTCTAAGTCTCCAAGAGCATGGGAGAGAGAATAATGAGAGCTCCAAAATTGAACTGAAAAAGGGTTACCAACTGATCCTCAGAAGCCATTTTATGAATGACACCTCTATTTTCTTCAATTCTCCATTTTTTCCCTTCATTTTCCTCCTCACATGCACACTGTGACCTTTAACCTCCTTTTTCTCCTAATTTCCATTATTTTCATAAATAAATGTGTAAAAAATGTGATTTTGCCTTTCCAAAGTCTTGGTCATTGCCTTTGCCAATTTCCTTAGCCATAAACAATCACAAGTCATCACCATAACTAGGATTTTTCCCAGCATTCAGCTTCGAATAAGTGTCCCATCGACTGTGGTTATTATTTTTCCTTTATTGACTTTTATTACATGGAATTTTAACGAGGTTGTTACACCAAATGTAACATCCTCGACAAACAAGCATATTGATGTTATGAAACCAGCTCACAAAAAAGTAGAAAAAATAGATCAACACCTTTGAATTCAGCCTCTTCGAGGGGGCAACCTCCTTTACATTACACAAATGAATAATTCTTGGATTACCCAAATGAAAAAACCTCCTTTCTATATATAGGAGTCTAAGGGGTCACAATATAACCAAGCTGACCTAACAATAATAATATAAAGGCACAAAAATAACAATAGAGGGATTCTATGGGGCACAATAATAACAATATGGGGACAATAGGGGCACAACAATAATAATAATGGATTTTATGACAATAGTGATGGGGGAATCACTAGTATTATAGGGACCTAACATGCCCCTCTCCTTCAAAAATGTGTTGTCCTCAATGCTTGAGTAGTTCTGGATGCTTATGTATAAAATTCTTATCCTCCCATGTGGAATATTCAACGGGTAAGTTATTCCACTTCATGAGATACTCTGAACTTGATCGATTTCATAGTTGTCGAGTTCTGGTTTCTTTGACTGCTTCAAGTTCCAATATGATTTTTCCTTCCTAATCAAGTTCTAGCAATATTGTTTGAACTGAAAGCTTGTCACCTATAACCTTCTTTAAGCATGAAACATGGAAAACTAGGTGCACTCAGGAAGCTGCAAGAAGCTCCAATTTGTATGTCATAGTACCTATCTTTTGGAACACCTTGTACAAACCATAATACTTTGGTGATAATTTATTATCCTTCTTTGCTTGCTTGAGGGACATTTGGTTATATGGTTGTAGCTATAGGAATACCCAATCACCTACATCAAAACTTCTTTAACTACGACGTTGATCTGCCTGCTGTTTCATTCTATTCTACACTGGCAAGGTGAGGTTATCCTTTAAGAGTTGGTAAACTTGTTGCTGATGCTCGATGTGATCTTCCACTGCCTGAACCTTAGAATTTTCTCTCAAATATGATGTGATGTATGGTGGATGATATCCATGAAGTGCCATAAATGGAGTCATTTTTGTTGCAGTATGGAAGGAAGTGTTATACCACCATTTAACCAGAGGCAATCATTTGACCCATTGTATCTGTTTATCAGATACAAAGGAACGAAGATATCCTTCCAAACATTTGTTTACTATCTCAGTTTGCCCATCAGGTTGAGGATGATAAGATGAGCTATGAGCAAATTGAGTACGAAGACAAGAAAATAATTTTGTCCAAAAATTTCCAATGAAAATGGGATCTCTGTCACTTACAATAATCTTTGGGTTTCCATGTAGCTTTTGAATTGTTTCCATAAATGCAGTAGAAACTGTACTCACCTTAAATGGATGAGATAATGCACAAAAGTGTGCATACTTTGTAAGTTGTCAACTACCACCATGATAACACTCTTTCCTTCAGACTTGGATAAACTTGTGATAAAATCCATTAAAAACTCCTCCCAATGTTGGCTTGGAATGGATAAATGTTGTAATAGTCTCGGGGTATTAATTTTTTCAACTTCATTTTGTTGGAAAACCAAACATTCTACCTCAAACTTTTGAATATTCGATTTAAGGCCATCCCAAAAAAAATCCTTCTTAACCCTGTGGTAGGTTTTTATAAATCCTAAGTGCCGCCCTAAGGGAGAGGTGTGTAATTCCCTAAGAATATTTTGTTTGAGTTGGGAATTCTTACATAGGTATAACCAATCCTTGTACCATAACGAATCATTTTTCCAGCTAAATGTATCATATGTACTGGGATCTCATTGTATCTTTTGAATGAGTGCCCAATCTTCCTCGTCATTCTTACATTCATCCCTTGCTTTGTTTATCCAATCTAGTTGCATAATAGAAATGGCGCAAAGAAATGCTTCCACATCCTCATCATTTCTTGAGAGTGCATCTGCCACAACATTTTGCTTCCATTTTTTGTAAATGATTTCAAAATCATAACCCAACATCTTTGTGACCCATTTTTGCTTCTCTTCTGAAGATAATCTTTGTTCTAAAAAGTATTTAAGACTATCATGATCTGTTTTTACCTTGAAGTGTCTTCCCATTAGGTAGGGTCACCATTTCTTAAGTGCATGTATTATTGCCAACATTTCCTTCTCATAAATAGCTTTTTGTAAATACTTTCCTTTGATTGGACGACTTTCAAAAGCAATGGGTCTTTCTTCTTGCATTAAAACAACACCAATTCCATTCCCTGAGGCATCACATTCCACAATAAAGGTTTTTGTGAAGTCCGGTGTAGCGAAGACTGGTGCTTGGCACATTGCCTGTTTAAGATGTTCAAAGGCCTTTTTTGCTTTTGGAGTCCATGAAAATGCATCTTTCTTCAATAATGTTGTTAGAGGTGTTGCTATTCTCCCATAATTCTTAACAAACTTGCAATAATACCCTGTCAACCCAAGAAATCCTCATATATGCTTTATGGATGTGGGGATTTTCCGTTCCTTAATGGTTTTAATTTTGCTAGGGTCTACCTTAACACCTTCATTAGATACAATATGACCCATATATTCCACCACTTGTACTCCAAAGAAAAATTTGGATATTTTTGCATATAATTGTTTCTCCTCCAATAGTTTGAGCACCATGTCAACATGTTGGACATGATCCTTCAAAGACTTGTTGTAGATTAGTATATCATCGAAAACTACTAACACAAATTTTCTAAGGAAGTGTTTGAAAATGGAATTCATCAAACCTTGAAATGTAGAAGGTTCATTAGTAAGGCCAAAAGGCATGACCAAAAATTCATAATGACCCTCATGAGTTCTAAATGCTATTTTTGGAATGCCTTTAGTCTTCATTCTAATTTGATGATATCCTGAATGAAGATCCAACCCGGTGAAGTAAATTGATCCATGCAATTCATCCAATAATTCATCAATGATAGGAATGGGAAATTCATCTTTAATAGTGAGCTTGTTGAGCTCCCTATAATCTGGACACATGCGCCATGATCCATCCTTCTTGTGAAACAATACTAATGGAGCAAAGAATGAACTTTGACTAGGTTGAATTATACCAACCTCTAGCATTTCTGCAGCCATACGTTCAATTTCGTTCTTTTGGACATATGGATATCTGTAAGGCCTGATGTTTGGAGGAACACTTCTTGGAATCCAATTAATAGCATGATCATGATCACGAATAGGTAGGAGGCCTTTGGGACTCTCAAATACCTTGGAATGATTGTCCAAGACTTTTTGGAGATCTAGAGAAATGGATGATTTCGATGTGGGAACCTCTAGTGAACTTAATTGTGCAATTATGCCTCATTGTTCCTTCTTTAGAAGCTTTGTCATTGTGTTAGAGCTGGTTATCTTTCCTGGTTTCCCTGCGATACCCCTTAATTCAACTTCCTTTCCTTCTGAAGAGAATTTCATGAAAAGTTCTTGAAAATTAAAAGCTATTGTAGGCAAGGATTGTAGCCATTGGACTCCTAGTACAACATCAACACCACCCATTGGAATGGAAAGCATTGGGCTATTCAATACATATTCTCCCATGGATAGCTTGATATTATGGCACTTTCCTGAGCAATTTATGGTTCCTCCACTTGCAACCATCACTTGACACTATGGTGCTGGATATAGGAAACAATTCAATTCCTTGGCTATCTTACAATGAATAAAATTATGGGTACTTCCTGAATCAATCAACACTATTACCTTTTTCTTCTTGATATGCCCTTCTATCTTGATAGTTTGAGGAGTGTTAATTCCAACCAATGCATTACAAGATATGGTCGGATTCATTTCTTCTTTTTCTAGGGTTTGTTCCTAGTGTATATCCTCTTCTTTTGACAATTCTTGTTCCTTTTCTTCCTCCTCTCCATAATATATGTAAAATAATTTCTTCTTGGAACACTTATGACCTTTAGTGTATTTGCTATCACAACTGTAAGAAAGCCCTTTTGCTATTTTTTCTTCCAATTGTTGTGGTGTCAACCTTGTAGGTTGTGGATGGCTAGGGGCAACAACACTTCCATCTTTATGATTGTGAGTGGTAGGCTTCCTTGTTTCCATAATTTTGCTTTCCATTTTTCTTGCCAACCTGAATGCCTTCTCTAATGAATCTATTTCCCAGAGATGAACCTCATGTTGGATGTTATCTTCTAAAGTCCCTATGAACACATCAATCCTATGCTCCTCTCGAATATCATTTACCCTTATATTCAATTTTTGGATGTCCTCAATGTGATCCATTATTGAACCCTTTTGTTTGAGATTTATCAATTGGCTAAAAAAAGTGTTGCTTTTTGTATCCTCATAATGTGCCATCATTTCATCCATAAAAATATGCCAAGTGACAATTTATTTACGAGAGAAAAGCCATCGATACCATACAAACTGATTTGGTTCCAAATATAAAGTTGCAATGCGTACCTTTTCTATGTTTTGCACATTATGGAGATCGAAAAATTGCTTCATCTGTAGTATCCATGTTCTGAGATCCTTGCCATCAAACTTCCTCATATCGATCTTTGGAACATGGTGGTTCTTCAATCCAATGTTAGAGTCTATGAAATCATGATTAACATTTATTTTGTTCTCATCATGAGTTTCCTTTACTACCCTTTCGCCATTAGTAAGCATTTCTTGTAGAAACTTTGTCAAATTTGTCTTCAAATCTTCCATGCCTTTCTTTAAATCATCCATCTTAGCTTCCACACCATCCATATTAGCTTCCATTCCATCCATATTAGCTTCTACGCTGTCCATCTTAGCTTCCACGCCATTCATCTTAGCTTCTACACCTTTCTTTAAACCATCCATCTTAGCTTCCATGCCTTTCTTTAAACCATCCATCTTAGCTTCTACGTCTTTCTTTAAAGCATCCATCTTATTTTCTGTTACTTTTTGTGAGAGTGAGATTTGTTGAACTTGGTCTCGTAATTTTGATATATTATGTTGCATTTCTTCCTCTTCTTCATGCATCATGCTAGAGCTTTTAGGTTGTTTAATAGGTGTTTCCATTTTCTTTCTTCATGGCATCAATTACCGATAATAATGCTTCACTATGCCTTTTTAATTCCTTCAAACTAATTTTTCAAACCAAGATTATGCAAAAATTTAAAAAAAACTACAAACATTTTTACACTTTGTAGGAGCTTGATATTGAATTTGATGTATCTCTGTAATTTTGGATCTCCCAGGTCTGAAATTTCTTCCTGCGGTAACCCTCTGAGTAGTCTTTCTAACCCCACAAGTCTGATCAATATTAGATTCTCCAATTAAGAGTTATGCCAAATATCCCACGATGACCTGAGTATAGACTGGTTCAGTAGAGGAAACTTGTACGACGTGCCGTGGGTCACTGTTTCAACCTTAGGTTTTGAAAATGACACCCAAAAAAATTACATTCCATCCTCTTTCTGTAACTTCCTACGAAAATTCAATCTGATGCTCAGAGCAAAAGTGATGACGATTTTCCCAAGGTGACCTGTTTGGAATGTAATTCAGGGGTTTGCAAAAGCCCTAAATTCCTCAGATTATATCTCCGAAAATATAGCGAGACAGGATCTGAAATTTGTGGCCGAGGTTCAGACCCATTTCTTCTCAAATGGTTTTTTTTTAGCTTCTGAAACCTCGTAGAGATAGAGTTATAGAGAAAATTCCACGATGACCTATTTTAGATGAAATTTTGGAGCTTGCAAAACCCTAACTTCCTCAGATCACATCTCCAAAAATATAGGCAGACAAAATCTGAAATTCAAACCCAAGGTTCAATGCAATTTAGTCTCAAATAGGAATGATGTCGATGGGCCAATTTAAGTTTAGAAAATTCACTATTAGTTTCAATTGTAAGATCTCCTATTTTCAATTTAGATTTCAGTTACAAGCAGTGTAACAGGACTCGCCGATCAATCGCGATTAATCACGAGTCAAAATCTGCTCGCTCTCCGAACAATCCGATCTAAATATTTGCGAGTCAAACTCATGTTGACCAATTTTAACTCATGGCCAATGCAAGTTTGACTTGAGACTTGGCGATTAAAGTAGATTCCTGTGATTGATTCTAATTTACTTGATTTTCAGCCTTGACTCAACGAGCACGAGTTTTTCGAGTTTAGGTATGCCACATTGCTAAAAACTAAATGTTAGTCATTCCAAAATCTATTTCTCATTTCTTAGGCCCAAAACTCATACATTGAAACCTTCAATAATCAATCACTACTCACTATTACACAGTCCAGACTCAATATCAGGGAACCGCCAAGGTGATACTAAGTATAGACTCCATATCGGGCAATTGCCAATGTGTGCTCTATCCATACTCCATATCGACCCTTAGGCAGTCGCGCGTCACCTTTAGCGTGTGTTACCTTTAGTCTTAGTCACTTCACTATTCAACAATCGAGGTACATTGGCACTTGGCTTAAATAATAGGTATATTATTATATTGAAGTTTCAATATCATTTTCAATGGCAAGTTTCAAGTTTCACTGTTCAGCAATCGAATGTTCAGTGTATTCCTTTGGTTATGACTTTTGAACCCTATAAATGCGGCCTAAATAGATTTTAAAAGTGCACTAAGAAATGGTTTCATACCAACCATCAACCAAGTCATCAAGCATTCCTTCCTTGGTCAATGTCTTGTCGACTTCAAAGGCTTTAACCATGCATTCACAACTTTGGGTATTTTCGTTCTTCCAGAATCTGTTATTGATGTATTGATTCAGTTGTCTTGTTCTAAACGAACTTGCAAATTCAAGATTACAATGCAATATATGTTGATAATATTTCCTTTAGGTAGAATTTCCTCATATATACCTAATTGTTTTTCAAGTTCATAATGATATATTAGGTTGAAATGTGCTTGTGTTGCTAGACAGACTCCTCTTGGATCCTTAACAAAACCTCATATCCTTTAAAACCAACCCCCTTTTTTGCGAAGTTATATATGGAATTTTTAATTTTAATATTTTATTGTAGTTTACAGGAGCCAAATTAAATAGAAGGCACAACTCCAAATCTAAACAAAAGCTACAATTTAAACACAAGTCCAAAACAACAACAATGTCGAGGGAGAAGGACATTGCTTGGGCTTATTGTGACAAGATTCTTGGAGACCCTAAGATCCTTTGTAAATTTTGCAAAGTGAAATGTAGTGGAGACATTTATAGATTCAAGTACCACCTTGCACAAATACCCGACCATGATATAGGTCTGTGCAAAAACGTTGACGAAAATGTCAAACACCAAGCAACCTTGACCATTGATATGTTGAGTCAACAAAATGCAAAGAAAGAGAAGCAAAAAAAAAGAAATAGGAACTCCTGTAGTTGAGAATTTTTCTTCCACTACTGCATTGTCATCTACCTCTGTTGAGTCCTCAATGCAGTTCCCAAGTTTCCCACACATGCCTCCAATTCCAAGTCAAAATCAAGGCTAAATGAATCCTCCTACATTCAACATTATTGGTGGAAACATAAACACCTTTTTTTCTCGCTGCACAAAACCCGATTCCCAACCTACCTTGGATACCACTGGTTGGAAAAAAATATCCATAGTCAGGCAAGGAAGGCCATTGCTAACTTTTGGTACTATTCTGACATACCTTTCCACTGTGCCATAAGTCCTTGTTGGCAAGCTATGATTGATGCAGTTGTTGTTGCAGGTCCAGGGTTCAAAGCTCCTTCAATAGAGAGAATTAGGAACAATTTGCTATTAGAAAGTGTTGAAGATGCCATGCTTGTGCTATCTAAGTTTATTTCACCATGGGTAGAAACAGGGTGCATGATCATGAGTGATGGATGGATAGATCAGAAGAATAGAACTTTAATAAATCTCCTTGTATCTTCTCCAGTATGTACAATGTTTCTCAAATCAGTAGATGCTTCAGACAAGGTTAAGGCTGCACAACTTATTTGTGAAATGATGGAGGAATTCATTCAAGAAGTGGGAGAATAACATGTTGTACAAATTTTTACCGACAATGCAGCTAATTATATGGCTTCTGGTAGACTTTTCAAGATCAGGCACCCCACTATTTTTTGGACATATTGTGTTGACCATTGTATAGATTTAATGCTTGAGGACATTGGTAAGCTTCATTGCATACATGACGTTGTGGAGAAGGAAAAATCCATAACCAAATACCTATACAACCACATTATTGTCCTAAACACCATGAGAAAATACACTAAAGGTAAGTAAATTATTCGACCTTCAGTGACTAGATTTGCAACAAATTTCATATATTTGCAATTTGTGGTTGGGAAAAAGATAAATCTGAAGAGGATGTCCTTGGGACCTGAGTGGATGGCATCTAAACATTCCAAGACCATTGAAGGCATTGAATTTGTTGCACTTGTGTTTAATGATGGCTTTTGGAAATATGTCGAGGAGATTATTGCTGTGATGATGTCCCTTGTTAGAGTTCTCAGGTACTTCAAGTCTTTTAACTTTTTCATGTTTTAAATTTCATTTCAAGCTTATCTTTATTTTCAATGTTTCATATTAATTTAAATTTGAAAGCTTGAACTTTCAGGATGGTTGATGGTGACAAAATCGATATGGGTTACATTTATGAGGCGATGGATCTCGTAAAGGAGGCCATCAAAAGAAGATATGCAGATGAGGAGGCAAAGTATATGCCTCTTTGGGACATTATTGATGCACATTGGGATAGGAAATTGCATTCCCCCTTACATCCTACTAGGTACTTCTTAAACCCATAGTATTTTATGATAAGAGCAAATTTAATGAGGATGGGGAGGTTCAGAGAGGAATTATGACATGCATGGAAAGGTTCTTCCCTAATACAAAATTTCAAAGTCATGTATTTTCCCAACTATAGGATTATAGAGCACCACCTAAACTATTTTCCTATACCAGTTTTATACGAGAAAGGTCTAAAGTGTTGCCAGGTACCCTTTAAGTCTTGAAGGCTTTATCAATTAATTAAGTATGTTTAAACTTTATTTTGTATGTTAAATGTTTTATTAAATTTTGTCATCTTTTTAAGTTTTTACTATCTAGTATTTAGTACGTCTACTCACGAACCATTGCCACTTGCTAGGCCTTTGGTGGCAAAACTTTTGTAGTGATACACCATATTTGAAGAGATTTGCCATTCGAATGTTAAACCAAGCATGCAGTGCTTCAGGTTGTGAGTGCAACTGGAGCATATTTGAGAAAATACATTCAAAGAAGCACAATTGATTGACACAAAATCATTTAAATGACCTTGTATTTTTCCATTACAATCTACAACTTCACAACAAGAAAATACTAGGTGAGAACTTGAATTTGAAGGTTTCATAATCTGATTTGGAATTTAAAGTTTAAACTTTAAAGTTCAAAGTCAAACTTAAATTCACATTTCAATGTCTCATTATAATGATAGTTCTGAATCATTCACCAATAGACCCTGAAGAGATAGATTTGAAAACTACAAATGCAACAGATATGGTGCAATTAGAGGAGGCTCCTCTTTTAAGCCTACATGACTTGAAGAACTTTGAGAGTTAAGCAAGTGGAGGAGTGGGAGGAATCGCTTCTAGTTCTCACTATTAAGAGTCTTATACTCTTAGTTACTGATTTTTTCTAATTAGTATGTAGTTGTTTGTAAATTTTTAGAAGCAGTTGCTTCTAGTTCTATGTAGTCACTAGTTAGGAGTCATGACTCAGTACTTTGGATCATGTTTGGACTCATAACATATATGAGATGCTTATTCATTCATGATATTTTGGACATCTATTGATATTATGAATTGTTTGGACATGGTTTTACTGAATATCAATGAAAAATGATTTTTCTTTTAATTCAATATATGTGTATATTTTTATTTATTGAATTCACTGATTTTTTCCTAATTTTTTTCCAATTTTTCCCCAATATGATTAAAACTCTTAGCTCTTTTTCCTCACCAATTTATTTTCTATTCCAAGTCTGGTAACATTGGTTACAAGTTTCATTATTCACGTATGAGTGCTAAGGTGTGCTAGATAGTGCCAATGCATGTTGAGGAGTGTTAGGGAGTACTAGGACAACACAAGGGAGCACTAGGTCAAAATGCATGGAATTGAATGAATATGAGAGTGTGTTGGGGAGTGTCAATCAATGCTAGTTGTCATGCCAAAGAGGGAGTGACAAGGTATGCTAGGAATGGGTAAGGCTTGCTAGGGAATATCAAGGAATGTCAAGAAGTGCTAGAGTGTGCTAGGTCATTCCAGGGTGTGCTAACATATGCCAAATAGTGCCAAGGCATTCTAGGTGCTAAGACATGCTAGGATGTGTAGGGAGCTAGAGTATGTGAATATGAATCAAGGAGTTTCAAGGCAACAAAAGGAATAACCAAGATAAAATGAAAGGAAATGAACGCAAAAGAGGGTTAATAAGTCGAGACTTTATCTTTCTCAAAAGGGGCATGCTAGGCACACTAATAATATATTCCAATACATGCCAAGTGCTAATTTTTGTCAATGCAATATTATGCCAATGAGTTCCAAGGCATGTTAGGGACTACAAGGAATTCCAACACATGATAGAGGAGTGCTATGCTATGCTATGGCATGCCAACATGTGCTTTGGCATCTTACTCATGGCAAGATGTTCTAGGTACAAAGATGTTCCAGGTACAAAGATGTTCCAAGACATACGAGGTGCCAAGGAATGTTAGTGTATTGTTCCAAAGCATGTTAATGTGTGCCATGAGTGTTGATGAGTGTTAGGTCTCTCTCATTAATAGAATCGACAGAGCTTGATTATGTATTAAATAACATAGTTCCTACAAACACTAGTGGAATTTTATTTAAACGAAATTTGCTAGATAATAAACCTAATAGAGATGAATCATGTGTTGACTCATAGGAAGACTATATTCTTATGACTTGAGGGAAATGACACACACTAATTACTTCTTAACAAATTGACTAGCTATTATAACCACTATGATGTTGGACACATAATGAAAAAGACTCCACAACAATGGTCTTAAATCATTATATTTTGACAAAAAAATATAGTAACAGGTACATAGCATCATCAAAAACTCATTGGAATGATCAATGATGACGAACAATTTTTGACCATCACCAAAAGTAACCAAAAAGAGAATTTGTGAGGGTTAATAAAATATCGTCACTCGAAGTGTCACCAAAGAGAGAACTATTGATGGGCCTTTAACGACCTTCAACAAAAGTGTCATCGAAGAGAGAATTAGTGATGGGAAATTAATGACCTTCACCAAAAGTGTCATTGAAAATGGCTTTGGTGACAAACCTTATAGGAACATCACTATATACACTTACAACAATGATTTTTTAAAGACTGTGACCATATGCGACATTGGTGATGGACCTTAAAGGTTCATCACAGGCATGAAGAATCATCAAAAACTCATTGGAATGATAAATGATGATGAACATTTATTGACCATCACCAAAAGTAACCAAAAAGATCATTCGTGATGGTCAATAAAAGATTGTCACTAGAAGTGTCACCAAAGAGAGAATTAGTGATGGGCCTTTAACGACCCTCACCAAAAGTGTCACCAAAGAGAGAATTAGTGATGAGCCTTTAATGACCCTCACCAAAAGTGTCATTGAAAATGGCTTTGGTTACAAATTGTAAAAGACCATCACTATATACACTTACAACAACGCTTTTTTAAAGATTGTCACCATATGCGACATTGGTGACAGACCTTAAAGGTCCATCACAAGCATGACCCTCACCAATGACCTTTTTTCTTGTAGTGATAGATATGCAGTGTAATTCATTTATACGAAGTTCAATGATAAGTTGTACACATGTGTGTCAAGGATCATCTAAGCCACAACCCTAATCTAAGAGGATTTAACAAATTCCACACCTCTTATTTCTATTGCAATTAAGGGCCATGTTGAGGTGGTAAATGAAATTCTTGCTATAAATAGCCAATTTACAGGGATTGCTAGAATAAATGACAAGAATGCACTGCATTTGGCTACAAGAAGTGGTTACATAGATATTGTGAGAGATTTATTAGCAAAGGATCCAAAAATGGCTCGATGAATAGAAAAAAAGCGCCAGACAATAATGCACATGGAAGCCAAAGGAGACAACTACTTGGATGTGGTGAAGGATCTACTTTAGGCTGACCCAATAGTAGTTATGTTACCTGATAGAAATGGAAACACATCACTACATATAGATACAAGAAACAAGCGTGAGGAGGTATTGTCTCTTGATACAACCTACAAGAGTTTCCTCTAATTGTATGACCTTGTTTAGAGTTGTACACTTTAAGTAGTATGAGAAGGGAGTTGTCAGTTCAACCAAGAAATACAAAGGTAAGATTTATTTCCACTTGGTGCCAAATCAACAAAAGCACAAAATTATTCCTTAAAAATAAGAAGTGCATGCTTTAACCCTAACAAATTTTGCAATAAAATCCATCTTAACATCCACACTAAATGATAGCATCCATAAATATTAGATTTTAGTGAGAGTAATTTGAATTTAGTAGTAATGTAAATATACCACATAATTTTATAAAAGTTTCTTCAACACTAAAAAATCAAGGGGGGTTAAACAAATAGCGAATGAAACTGAAATAAAGTAATTCGTCAACAAGATTCTGTCCAAATAGGGTGCAAAATCAAAATCCTTGAAGTTGCATTTATTTGTAATAATATTAAGCGAAAACAATTCTTTCAAAGATCTTCATGTGTGTTGCTTTGAACTAATTTACATCTCATGTGACATTAATTTGTCATTCATCTAATATTTTCCTATGGCAGTCTTGCGCTTAGCGAAATTTCCTAGTGATGATGTCATTCCTATTATACATTTTTGCATATCTTGAATTGTCCTGACGATAAGCATTCTTTTAAAGTGATCTTAATTTCTGAAAGTTAAAGCTCTCTCTTCTATGTTTTTAAAGATATCATGTTTCAAATCTAAAGATAAGCTTGTTAAATTGCATGTTTATTTCACAGGTAAAAGATTGATCATGTACTCTTGATTTTATAGAACGATTACCTTTAGTAAAATGAATAATTTCGTTTTATTTAGATATGAATTTATTACTTTGTCATAGCTACCATCTGTTTTTATTGAGTTGCACTGCAGTGATGTAACATTTCATTCTACCATGGAATTTCTTGCTCTTATGAAGTGACAGGCACATGTAAAATCCAGAGCCCTAATCAAAATCTTCCACTAAACATCAGATCTAGTTTATTGAGTTTTTTGTTGATATTTAAATTGTAGTTATTGTAAGAGACAAAACATTTATAGTTTTTGGAGAGTAGGAAAATTGTTGGACATCATATGTCCTCTTATCTTTCATGATGAGATTGAGAGATGTCTTTAACAATCAATCAATACAAAAAAAAAAGATGGTGTAGTCATTGACCTTATGCAGTAAACATAATATATCATGAAATGAACCATTGATCATTTTGAGAGATCACTTAATGATTTAGTTTTCAAAAGAACTGATTTCCCTCATTAACTAATGCAAGGCTTGTTTTTGGTTAGTATCCAACCTGGGTTGAACTTGAATTTTGTTTTTGGCCAACAAATAGTTCAGGACTAACTTTACCTTTAGCATTATTGATAAGCTCTTTACATGTTTTCAGTGGAAATATTAGAGCACCCA
Source organism: Pinus tabuliformis (assembly GCA_031772625.1). NCBI lineage: Eukaryota > Viridiplantae > Streptophyta > Pinopsida > Pinales > Pinaceae > Pinus > Pinus tabuliformis. Next base: position 1,590,715,619 of record CM062818.1, read on the forward strand.
AAACGTTTTGAGAAACATGAATTTCCTAAACCATAACATATACTCTTGTTAGAAAAGAATAGAAGCATGTCAATGGAAGACTATGCAAAGTTTTCTTAAGAGAATTTAACCTCCTTTTAGCTAAACGGAGACAAAGCAACATAATTACATCAAAGGTGTCTCTTTGTTGGCTTGGGTTGAACAAACACATATTCTATTCCTTCAGTGTATCTTTGCACCTTTAAGGGCAATTGCTAGTGCTATTCTCTATGGATATTCTTGTACTTCCACTAGATCTATTCTATAAAGGTAGAGGGGTGATGAAGTGTATTTTTGTATTGTACTTCTCTTTCCTTTGAAGTTTTTGTCTTCACAACCCTTTGTTAGTTGAAGTACTTATGGGAGGACATACTTATCATTGAGAGGTAGAAAGTGTTTTTTTTGTATCCATGCAATTGCATCTTTGGATACTCGTGTTTGGTGAGAATTTGGAGTTGTTTGAATGCTCCTTGGATATTTTGTTTGTGTAATGGCTATTAGCCAAAGTTTGTACTTACAAGTTTAACATATGTTTAGTGGTTATATTTCAGGGTCATTTTTATTGGTTGTTGTATTTTGACATCTTGAATTAATTAATAATGAGAAACACTCCCAATTAGTTTTCAAGACCCCATAGTTACTAGGATTCAAGAACGTAGCTCATTATTCATAATTGCATCACATATACTCACTGTTTTTGACTTATTGGCATGCACATTAATGTTCTAGAGACAAATTTTTATGATGTCACAAGATATCTATATGATTCACAAGATGTGAAATCAATCTTTGATGTAGTTTCTGATTTTAGGTTTGATAATTATAGGTCATTTATAGGCTATAAATGTCTTCAAAGTTTCACTTCTAATTGAGTATTCAACTGAACATATTGAGTATCTGATACTCAACTATTTTCCCTCCAAATACTTTTCATAACTTCAATAACCATTAGGTAAGGACTTGAAACTTCGATGTTATTTTGTTTCTTTAGTAAAAGATTTGCGAAGATTTTACAAAGTTTTGTAATTTATTGAAAGTTGTATAATTTACAATTTATAAAGTTTCAAGGTCTAATTTTTTATAGTATAATTCTTTAAAGGGTGCTACCTCAGTGGAAGAGCACCTTCCTTACAAGAAGGAGGTTGGTGGTTCAATTCCATCATGCCCTGATATTCATATGGAATGACGATGATCAATTTTTGGCGTTAAAGGCTCTTTTGACCATTACCAATGAGCTTCTGATGACATTCTTTTACCTTCACCAAAGTATGAAATGGTGACAGTCAATGAACACGACCATATATCTATATCTATATATATATATATATATATATATATATATGCATCAATAGTGACGTTAAATTTTTCGTGAGAAAGACTCTCTTGACTGTCAACAATGAGCTTATGGTGACATTTTTTGACTGTCACAAAAATATGAAATGGTGACGGTCATTATCCATCATTATAACCATTATTCATGAGAGACCTTGAATGTCACCACAACACCTATACTTTTGGCGACTTCAATTTTTCTATGACGGATGCTAAGGCCTATCACCATTGCTCATATGAAATGGTAATAGTCAATATCCAACATTATAAATCATTATTGGTGACAGACCTTGAACGTCCCCATAACACCTATACTTTTGGTGATGCCACCTTTGGTGACATTCAATTTTTGATGATGGAGGCTCTTTTGACCGTCACCAATGAGCTTATAGTGATATTTTCCGACCCTCACCAATTTCCTTTTTCCTTGTAGTGAAATATCCATCATCTAGTGTAGAAGAGTGGCTTGCTCAAGTCATAGAGTTGTATTTATGTAAATTTAGAATTGTGAAAATAATTATTTAGTGCTCCATAAACTGTAGCATTTATAGAGTTAATTATTACAAAAAATGATAAATAGAGGAAGGCTTAAAGACTATTTGTCTGGCTATCTTGAGAGTGTGATAAAATTCCATGGTGATGGAATTTTTAGTATGTAGAGATTGTTCACATAGTTTTGCAGAGTTATCTCAGAGAATTGTTTGCAGAAATCAGAGATAGATTTGAGAACAAGATTCAAAATTTATATGTTGTTTTTGGTAGAGAATTGGTGGCTTGTGGTGTGTTTGAGAGAAGATTTTGTTGTGAGAATAAGAGAAGAACTTCCCTCCTCTGGGCCAAATTTTGATTTGGATTTTATGTGGAGAATGATGGTGTTTTTGGGTTGCCCATGTTGAGAAGATTAAGAACCCATTGTGAAATATTCTGAAATGTGGTTCACATGGGGGAAGTCAAGGCATGTTGGCTTCCTCGTAGACATTGATTCAAGAGGTTCAATACAAAGAACAAATTTCTCCATACAATATGATTTGTATAGTCCAATGGTATTTGGTAAAGGATCATTGATCGTGGAGGCTTCCAACAGATAGATTTTTGTAGATCCGTGAGAGAAACAGATTTCTTGTTTGATAGGTGCCAACATACTGTGAAGGAAGCCAAGTCTTCGAGCTTATGGTTGTAAGCTAATCCATGTAAAATTTGTTTTGCAGATTAATAGAAGAATTAGAGCAGCACACCAGTAGTAGGGTGGTTTTCTCCTAAAAGGGCTTCCACCAGAAATACTTGTGTTCTTATGTGTGCATTCTTGTGTTGATGTTCTACATGGTAATTACTCTTTGAGTTTATTTCCCCTTTCATGTTTTGATAAGCTAATATTTTCGGTGTGTGTGGAAATTAGTTAATCAATTTTTTTCTTAAATTGATATAGAGGCCATCACTGCTGATCCACCCCCCCCTCTCAATAGTGATCTAGTTTCGAAGAATTGGTATGGGAGCCACGTTCTCTTCAGTGAATCTTGACCACTTGAAGATTAGATTATGGGTCGTCGCCAAAAGAAAAAAGAGGATGTCTCAAAGGAAAATGGGTTTGAAAAAATAAAATATTTAGTCCATTGCAAATGAAGCAATAAATTCTAAAATCTTATCGCAAACGCTTGTCTCACGAGGTAATATGTTGAATCATTTTTGAATTTTGATTATTATGATTCGGTTGAGTTACATAGTGAAGAAGAAAATGATGTTTCCCTTTTTAAGGTCGATTATGCATAAAAAATGGTTGGAATAAAATAATTACTTGCTCAAGTGGATAGACTAACAACTACATGTAGAGATCATGAGAAATTGTTGCAGATTTTTCATGAGAATGAGCTCACTACCTTGAGGACCTAGCTCAAAGACTCATAAAGAATTGAATAACTATCATGCAACAAGCAAAAGGAAAATAAAGACTATGTAGAAGCACTCAAAAATGTAGTAGATCAATTGAGGAAGTTACTTGAAGAACCAACAACTTGAAAAGCTTAAAACCATCATAGCAGTGAATAAATATATACCTTTCCTTGAAATAGGACAAGTTCGGATGTAGGAGAGATTAACAAAAAAGAACCAAACAAGCCTAAAACAAAGGTTGTCAACAGTGATGACAATATTGGAGAAAAGAGGTAGCATATTCATCGACAACAGCAAAGAAGAGAACCAAAAAGAGTTTCTATGTCAAGAATATCATACACTCCTAGAGTTTATAGTAGCAGAGTTCAAAGGAGAAATCATAAGTAATTTTCCCCTTTGACGAACAAGATTAAGTGTTTCAACTGTCAGTAGTTTGGACATGTGGTAACCTTTTGTAGGAGTAAATTAGACAGATCTATGCACCAACTTGGACGACAAAGAAGAGGATCTTCTTTCAGGTATATAATGTTATTTTAATGGTTTATGTTATTCTTTTAACCTGTTTGGTCATAAGGCCATTGAATGTGGATATAGTACGAGAATATGGAGATCTAGCATGAGTGAGAAAATATTAGATCCTTTGGCTTCATATCTTGGTCACATAGAGTGTTATGTGTGTCACAAATTTGGTCACATGGCTAAGGATTGCAATATACCTATATCCATGAGGCCTTTAGTTCAAAAGCAGCAGCCAAATAAGCATGCACAACTAAGGAACCAACGAGGAGCTATGTGGAAGAAAAAGGAGGAAAAAATAGGAAAGTGTGGTATTTCTCTTTTCTCACGTGATGAGGATGATAAGTGGTATATTGATAGTGAATCATCACACCATATGTGAGGAGATAGGAGAAAAATTCACTTCTTGAAGATATTCAATAGTGGTCATGTTGTTTTTGAAGGGAGTGAACTAGCAAGAGTGTTAAGAAGCGGTAAGGCCAACCTTGGTGAAAAAAGGACGAATTCAGAAGATGTTTGGCTCATTGAGGGTTTAAAGAACAATATTAAAAGTGTGATATGGATGGTTGATGGAGTTAAGGAAGTGGTCTTCAACTCCAAAGTTTGTTTCATATAGAAATAAGGATCAAAGAGGATAATTGCAAAAAGAGTCAAGACACTAGACAATGTTTGTGTTGAAGGGAAGAGTAAGAAAAGAAATGAGATCAAGGAAGTACTCTTCATCATCAGTTTTTTTGGTAGGAGAGATCAAAACATATTACAGTCCACTCTTACATGATAGATCGTTTAGAATTCCAGATGAATGTGAGGACTTCATAAGCTCTGGTGGAGTATATGGCATATCTTGTTTTTGCACGCAGTTAGGATGTGATGTTAATGATGCTTATCTCTTTGATTATGATTTCTTCATGATAGATTTTTTCTATCGATGTTGTTTTTGATAAGGTTATTGTGATCAAGAAGAAAGATCGCACATCCTCATGGGGGGAATCTCATATGCCTCCATAGTTTTTTTATGACATTGATGTCATCATGGTTCCTTGGATAAGTTTACTATATGTTCCATGTTATGTGCTTATATAACTGAGTTTATTGGAGGAGATTGTAATTTGGTTGTGAATAGATTATATGTTGCCTATATGACTTGACATGCAGTTGGCATGTATTACGCATCTTGGTTTGATAATGTTATGCATGTGATGTTGCTATGTAGTACTATGATGGTGGATGATGTTTGTATTTCTATGTATGCTTGTTGATGTGATATTTCTGCTGTTAGTACATCTTATTTCTATTTTTAGTTTAGTTTATATTACATAGATTCATGCTCCATATGATGATTATTGTTGTTGATATGTCTTACTATAGAGAGATGATATAGTGGGTTGATTGGTGTGCTATATTTACAATTCATAGTGTGTCAATATGTTGTTGGTTCATGATGTTGCTGATATATTGATTCCATATTTGATGATTTGGAGATGCTGAGACATGTCTCATATATTATTTATATTGATAATATTTTTCTTCCATAAAGAGGACATGTTGTTGATCATATGCTCTATGTACTTGCATTATGGCATTGTATTAGACATGCACTGATGAGAGAATTATTATGAGAGCCACGTTTGGCATATGTTGCATAATGAGTCATGAGAGTTAGTGCAACTATTTATGGGGTGTTAGTACTATTGTTACAACCATGTATTTCATGTATTATTATTGTACACTTTCATACATATCATTGTGGGACATTCTTGAGTCATGTATGCATTGAGAGAGACTTATGGGAGTCTTGGTTTAACCATATATGGGCTTATGTTGTCATTGTACAGTCATGTATTATGATTTTGGTAGCCATGCAATAGGCCGATCAAGCCATATACTCTATTTCATATTGTTTGGTCATAGTCATTGGTCCATGTGAAGTAGCCTCTTGAATATGGAAATGAGGCATTGGAAGTGATATATATATATATTTATATTAGTTTACATTCGGTCATGGAGATGTTTTTATTCAGTGGATTATGGTTGGTCATGCTGTTGTTAGGGATACTATACAATGTTATGAGTTAGTGATTATTGCCACTGGATAGTAGATTATGGAGAGGATGTATTTTCTGCTATTGGTTCATTTTTGGTTGATATGCTACTACTGCTATAGATTTGATTAGGCTTATTGCTACTAGTTGGTCACATTATGTTTTTGTTGTTATGTGTTTGCGATTTGATCTGTTCCTACTATTATGACAGGGATTATGTTGTTGTTGCTTCAGGAGAGAAAACATGTGTCTCAATTATTGTTGTTGCTTCTTATTTTCATGCTTCCTTGGGAGTAAGAGATTTTATTGTTGCTTCTAATAGTATATGTATATTGTTTCTCTAGTGTGTTGTTGGTTGAGCATAGCTTATCTCTAGGGGGAGCTGATTTCATAATTTTTTTTGTTACATGGAGGAATGTTGTTTTTATTCTCATCTTTTAGTGCTACATTCCCTTATTCACCACTTGAATATGATACTGAGTGGAGTTTTTGTTTTTTGTTGATGGATCCCATTGGATGGAGAGGAGCATATAGAATTTTTCCTTAATATGTTTAGCCATTTTCCATTGATGTCAAAGGGGGGCAATGTAAGGATGGAAGTAATTTTACACATGGTATTTTAGAAGGTTGGATTAGCTAGGGTTGTCATCAATTCCAAAGGGGGAGATTGTGGGAATTGATGTTTGTTGTAGATGTGTTGTTGGTTGGCTTTGATGTCAACCTGGCATCATGGGTTGCATGTTAGGAAGTTATGCATCGGTATGTGTGGCTGCAAGTGATTTGTGCATGAATGATCCGATCCTTGTCATGTCTACTAGATTAAATATGTGATTTGTAGGTGTTTCATATAGAGTCTGATCATAGGATCTCATGGTCCTCATGATCATGTTGTTGCATAGAGTTATATGGTGGTGTGTTGCACTTTCCATGATGATTAATTGTGAAAAGGTGTTGCATAACTAGTACAAAGTAGAGATTTCATGACCTCCATGTTCATGATATTTATATAGGTGTTACTCTTTATTCACAATGTTGCTACACAAGTTGGATTTGAGGAGTTTGGTAGATTAGGTTTCCATGTCCTAGATTAGGTCCTCATGTTGATGACATGATACATAAGGATTAAAGAGGGTATACAATGTCAGAGGATGTTTGAGTTGGTTGTAATAGTATTGGATGATGTTTGACATGTTCTAGAGATGCATACTGATTGCATAGTTGTTGTGTAGTAGGTTGATGGCCTAGGTGTTAATATATTTGTTGGTTGGTATCCAAGTCAACCTAGTTTGAATTGTGATAATGTTGGTGATGTGGAAGTGGCTTAGTGAAGTGTTGCAAATGTGACAAGGGAATCTTGAGGTATTTCTAATGATGATCAAGATATGGAAGAAATTTGGGCAAACTATAGGTTGGTTTGACTCAGTTTCTTCCATTCCTTGCCACAGTGGCAGGGATGAAGGCTTGTGGTTGTGACTGAAGGACTCCAGTACAAGTAATTAGAGTCATAATTGTGCATATTTAAGATTGTAACACCAAAGAATTACAAAAAAAAACTTTTAGTATATATTTACCACATAACAACTAAGGTATGAGTGGATTCATGAAGCTAGGCTAGTTATAAACTATTTTCTATTGACTTGGAACAAGCAAGTACTTAGCTATCATTTTTTCAGACATAGAGTAAGATAGATTACTAGTGCATTACGGAAATGCATGATTCATTTTAAATAAAATCATGTATCACTAGGAGATAAGTCTTTTCATGTAGCCAATCGAGATCAACTAGTGTTGTGCATGTGACTTAGACTTAGAGCAAAAATTCCTTCAGATTCCTTGTGCATCTTAGCAAATTTTGGTATTTTGGTGATATTCTTGATAAAAATTTTATAGTATATGGTTGGAAAAGGAAAGGGATCTTATATAAATTGGTTAAAATTGAAAATAGCCATCATCTAGTGGGGAAAGGTGGCTTGATCAAGTCGAGGAGGAAGATTTGGGAAAATTTAAAAGTGTGAAAAAATTGCTTAGTTCTCCATAACCTATAGAATTTATTGAGTTAATCATTATAGAAAAATGATAAATAGAGGAAGGCTTTGAGTCTATTTGGTTCATTGTCTTGGGAGTGTGAGAGCATGCCATTTTGATGGAATTGAGAGTGAGCAGAGATTGCAGAAACTGCTCACATAGATTTGCATAGTTATGTCATAGAATTGTATACAAAAATCATAGATAGAGTTAAGAAGAAGATTCGAAATTTGTATGTGTTTTTTGGCAGAGAATTGGCAGGTTGTGAGAATGAAAGAAGAATTTCCCTCCTCTGGGTTAGAGTTTGATTCATATTTTGTGTGAAGAACAATGGTGTTGTTGGGTTGCTCATGTTGAGAAGATTGAGAACCCAGTGTGAAGTATTCAAAGACATGGTTCGCATGGGGGAAGTGAAGGTTTGAAGGATTCAAAGTAGATAGTGATTTGGTGGATTCAGTGGAAGGAACAAATTTCTTCATCTAATAGGAGTTGGATTGTCCAATGGTAGTTGGGCAATGATCATTATTTGTGGAGGCCTCCAAAGGATAGATTTCTGTAGATTTGTGAGAGAAAGGGATTGAATGTATGGTAAGTGCCAGCATACAGTGAAGGGAGCCAAGTCTTCCAACTTATGGTTGTAAACTAATCGATGTAAAATTGTTTAGCAGAGTAATAGAGTAATTAGATCAACGCAATAGTAGTATGGTGGTTTTGTCCTGAAAGGGTTTCCACCAGAAATACTAGTGTTCTTATCCATGCATGTTTATGTTAATGTTATCCATGGTTATTATGATTTTAATTTATTGTTGCTTTCATCTTTTGGTAAGCTAATGTTGTGGATGTGTGTGGAAAATAGCTAATTGGACAAAACAATTTCAAATTGATATAAAGGCCATCACTACTGATTAAGCCCCCCTCTCAGTAGTGTTCTAATTTCCAACATTCTATGGTTTCCAAAGTACTCAGACTCATTATTGATGTTTATCTAATCAAAACAATTTTAGGTATCTTAGTCTCCTTATGTCACCCGACCGCCAAGGCCTGCATAAAGTTTAATTTTCCACATATTTTGTCCTACATAATTCATTCCCAAATGACATAATTTGGAGAAGGGAGGTCTTTTCATTACCAAGCTTACTTGGTCCACATTTTTTCATACACAAATAATATGATCACCTTGGACACCTAATCTCAACATGGTGGATGAACACAATGCTTTGTTACCTATGTATGAGTAACTACCCATGGTCATAAAACCAGAAGACAACTAGGGCTTTTTAAATTATGTTTCTTCTTTTATGTTAGCTTTCTATACCTTTTTACATGGTCAACCTTTACCCAAAGTTCCTTAGTTCCTCAGGGAAAATTTACAATTCACTCTCGATTCTAGACTTGGTGATTGGTACCTATTCCAAGAGTATACAGTCATCAAACTGTATGGATTTGTAGGAAAACCTTACCAACTACCAACATTCTTAACTACCCAAATATTTGCATTGGAGCACATTAGGAAAAGGTTCAACAATGAAAATGTACATTTCACTTCCAAGAAGGCATATGCAGCTTCCCACCTCCCTCATGAGGTAGGGCCATTTGTGGTTAATTCAAGGAATCCCTTGGATATTGTGGAGAAGATCCTGCAGAATCATTAGACAAATTTTGAGGTCTAAAATGGACCTCAAAACAAAAATGTATAGAAAAATAAAATTTATAAGAACCAAGAGGATGAAAGATGATGATGTCAACCATGGGGGGTGATTCATTTTTTTTGGAGTTAAAATGTAAAAATATTAAAAATAAATAAAAATAAATAAATAAAGCTACTTGTTCAACTAGTATATTCAACTCACCTCCATAAAATTTTAATGAAATTTCAAGTGAGATAACTCATTGGATGAAAAATTTAATTCTTCATCCATTGAGAATCCATGTCGTCTACTTTCGATGGATTCTATTACACAAAACATGAGAAATACATTAAAACCGTGATTGCAAACACATTTTTACATGTATTTCTCTTTTTTCGTGTAGCAAGGTCCATTGAAAATATGCAACATGGTTACTCCTTGGATGAGGAATTAAATTCCACATCCAACGAGTGTTTCCTATCGAAATTTGAGTAAAACCGTAGGGATATAAACTGAAAATACGAGTTGAAAAAGTAGTTTTTTTCTTTTTTCCCTCCAAAATTTGATGATGTAATCTAATCTTATTTTATTATTTATACTATTATTTTATAATATTCCTTAGGAGGTCCATTTTAGACCCTAAAATTTCTCTAATGTTTTATTTACCACGAGCAAGAGTATGGGAGTATGACCCTCATAATATCATTTATGATCTGAGCAAAGGCAAGGATTGAGAAAATCATAATCATGACCCAAATCCCATATCAGAAGATTGTGTCAATAAGTATACATGGAAAGAAGTCAAAACAATTGTACATCTAGTTGAATCAAACATCTCCCACTCTTAAGGAAGAAAAGAGTCACTTCAGAACCCGTGGATGTTAATCAAGGGGAGGAGCCTAGCTCCAAAGTGACAGAGTTAGGCGAGTTTTCCATGACTGGAAAGGTGTTAGAGGTGGAACAATTTCAAGAGATATCTAATCAAGCATCCAAATAAAGAAAATGAGACATAAAAATAGAAGAAAAGCAACCAATTCCCCTTATGTAGCCTAAAGGTGTCACTGGACTATGAAAATGGACTTTTCAAGTTAGTGGTATTATAGTCCAAGGTATAAGTAGTCAGATCTATGTCAGATTATTAAGTTCATAAACTATCCCTACTAGTAAATCATGTTTGATATATAGATATCATGGAGTTGAATATGCAAGTCACCAACATGGTGTATAGAAAAATGCACAGAACTAATACCACAACTTGGAAATTGCAATATGTGTAGGCCAAGGCTATGAATCAATTGAAATATGAAAAGATGGTATGTAGATCTAGGAAAATGAAGATGAGAACCATTAAGGACAAATTTAACCACTTGAATATATTTCCTCGTGATTTTAAGCAACATAAAACCATGTTGGAGGATAAGGATTAGGAGATAACCTCCATGGAAAAGTAGCTCAAAATACCAGATGCACATCTTATGCAAACAAATGGGTTGGAAGAGTTGGAGAAGAAGAACCAAAAGCTCAAGAAGAAGATCTATGATGCAAAAATGAAGAATAAAGAATACAATGGCCAAGTTGTGCTACTAGAGGCACAAGTTTAAGGAATTAAGGAAAAGATGGGGGAGACTTCTCAGTCCCACCAGATCCTTAGTGTTCTAGCTGGGAAAATGGAATCACTGAAATTATCAGAGGATTATAAGAAGTTACAAGTTCTAGTCTCAAATCAAGAGAAACAACTAAAGATAAAATAGGAAGAGTTATAAACTACCAAGATGGAGTCATACCAGATACAAGATCATAATGGGCAGATTGAAGCAAAGCTAGAGGTATTGAGGAGGAAACACGAAAGTAAATCCTCATTTAAGGCTTCCAGAAGAATAATATGGGAGAGGAAAATGAATATAGTGGACAAGCACTCAGATCACATGGATTTGATCTAAGAAAAAATAGAAACTATCAAAAGGGCCCACAGTGAAATGAATGCTTTAACACTATTTGTGAATCCCCCACCATGGCTAGAGAGATAATAGAATTTCTTGATCATATTCCCAAGGAGGATGTTGTGAAAGAAAATATTAATACATCCACGTGGGTAGAAAGATCTAATAAAATGAAAAGAAAAGAAAAACTAGTGATATTTGTCGAGAAGAAAGTAGAGGCACTAGCAAAGGGAATATAAGCCTTAAAAAAATGTTAGGTGTTGTACAAGATGAAATTTCCAAATTTATTTGATGGTAACAGGGACCTACAGGGACCTATATTCCAAGGAATCCTTGAGGAAGATCCTAACTAATATTAAGAAGATAAAAAAGGGTTCAAGGAGGAGGACCATTCCCTTCATAGAAATGAGATTGTGAACTTGTATGAAGGTCATTTTAAACTTTTGTTCATGTTAAAGAACCCTTTGGAAAATCAAGGCAGGTTTGATTATGACATGGTAAGAAATGTGGATGGATCAATTTCGGATGCATAATCATATGATATTCCATTTTCCAAAGAGTGGAAGGGTTTGTTGAACTTATATAAGTTATCCACTCAAAGGGAACTGCACAGTTGTATCTTGTAGGACTAGTGCCACAGGTATATCTCATAGAAGAAAGTTCAAGTTCCATGCCTCCATAATAGGAGTAGGTATAACTATAACTTCAGGCATCAACATCAGCATAGCCATGACTAGCTTCACTGGAAATCCAACCAAGGTGATGCACACTCTTTAGCCAATTCCTAGGACAGATAGAGAGAAGCATTGAACGCATGAGCAAGAGAGAGAAATACAAATCCACTACTGCCAAATCACATGGGGCGCACCCTACATATGGTAGATTTTTGGGAACTTCTAGTATAATTTAGCTACAATAGCTATCATGTTTGAAAAATATTTCTAGTGGTTACTGAGTACCACTAGTGGTTTAGGGTTAGAGTCTTTGGTCTTGAAAGTCTCTATAAAGGCCTCATTTTGATGTAATCAAACGAGAGAAAAAGTTAAGTGTAGGTGAAACTCCGTCAATTTTTTTGTAGAATCTCCTCATATTTTTAAAGATGTTGTAAGGAGCAATTCTTAAGTATGTCTTGGGTTGTCAATGCTTCTTTCCATGAAATTATGAAAACCCACCTTGTAAGTTGAGTTTTGCACTATATTAATACAATTGCAAATATTTCTCATGGAAAATAATGTTGTAAACTTGTTTTTTGTATGAATTTTTAATGTGATTATTAATTAAAGAGAATTATGAATCAATATCATTACATGTCTTTTTATCACATTCAATCAAATGGCCGTGAACCTAGATCCATCATTATCCATTGAAACTTTGCAATCATCCCTTACAAACCAAAAAATTTCAGTTTCCAAAAGTTACAAGAATCCTATATTAAATTGGCTAAAAACCACAATTTTATGGCTTAGCTTACTTGCCTTTGAGACAACCTGTGATGATGTAGTCTTCATACATTTGGCCTGCATCGGTTAGTGCATGTTTATTTTGAAAAAAGTGCGATGATTGATGGAAATGCATAAAAAAAAAATGATGTTTCTCTCTCTAGCAGCTTCAAAAGTGGTTTCAACCATTTACTGTTGGATTCGATACCAAACTCCTACTATTGCATTATTATCTCCTATATCCCATAACTTACCTCCCTCTAATGTGGATCTAATCCCTAGAATGGTAAATCCCAAACGACCTCATTTATCCTATCAATTCATGGCCTCCCATGGAGTCTAGGTTGGATTTTGGAGACATTGAATTATGCCCTTAGGGTATTCATTTGTGTCGAGAGCTCCATAATTCATCCATTTTATTTAGGTTGGATTGAAATCTTACCATTGTGGTAAAGGAATGACAAGATATCTGGGAGGGATTCACATGCTCAAGGCCTAGAACGGTTGTAATTATTTTATTAATACAAAAGTACATTATTTCTGCTATACATTATGTCTATTTATGCATATGTAGAACATCAATCCTTGAATTCTTGTTTAGAGCTATTTTGATATGTTATTTTGTATGCTTTGGTTCTCTTTCTTGTTTTGGATGATTTGCAGGTTACACTTATAGAAATTGGAGTTGGAGTTGGAATTAACAAGTAAGAAGGAGGAAGCTTGCATTGGATTCCAAGTAGGTTATCTTCCCAAATTTCAAATATCTCTAAGGAAGAGCATTACAATTTTCTCTTGGTTGTTTCTAGACTAAGCCAATTGGTATAGGAATATTGTTTCTATTTACATAAGGAATTTATCCATAAAACAACTTGGTGACACCACTAGGGAATGAGATTTTCTTTAGTGGCTTTCTTTTCCTAGCATTTTAAGACCTATGAATTAAACTCTATTTATCTTGTCCAAACTATCATTAGACTTAGGGAAGATTAATTTTAAGTTTGGTTAGGGTTTGTATTTTGTATTTTAAGTGAATTAGCCCCATCAGATTTTTTCTTTTGAGAAAGAGGGATCCAATGCACATGTCCCATTCTGTAAGTGTGATGACTCGGGTTGGTTTTCATATAACACCTGCAATGATCCTATTAATGCAAAAAATTTAAATTTTCTTTACCTTGCTTTGAACTTCGTTTTATTTGCAGTGTTATCCTAACTCTCTGGTTTTGTGAAATGTCTCTACAAAGCAAGAAAATTGTGTGTACTTGAGTGTGATTGCATTTTTTACAAGAATTTGTTTCTTCTTATTTCTTCTTATCAAATAGGAATTTTTTACATTTGACTTCATTATTGATTTATTAAAAAACTTTTTGTATTACAATAACAATCTGATTGAATTGTTTTTTATTCAATTATCTAGTCGGATTTCTATTTTTCTTTACATCGAAAATTGAAAGAAAAATAAAAGAAACTTTCATTTTCTCATGCATCGGGACTTTGAATTTTAGAATTGGAATAGTAAATTTGAAGATCTAGTTCGGAATTTCTTGTTTTATGCATCATTATTTGAAATTGCTTCCCTTCTTTAGTTATATCTTCAACGAATGAAATATTTCTCATGCTAGTTGTATTTTAGGAGTTGAAAGGAATTCATTTCGATCCTTGAGACCAAAACCCTAATCAACATTAAAATTTATCAATTAACCCAAGGAGAATTTGAAACATTAAAGACACATTTAGTGGTCTAGGCTAGAAGACGTGTTCCTCTAAACATAGGAGTTTCCATTACATGTCAGCATTACATCCCTAGGATGCTTGGTTTTCCATGTACCTCAAACTATATTAGAATGTCCTTCCACATAACTTTGGGTATATAGGACAACACTCCATGTACAATAACTATATTAGAATGCCCCCATCATATGGTTACACAATAAACAGCACTACTACGGATTGTGCTTCCGTGTACCTCCAAGTATATTTTGGAAGTCCCCATTAGCTTGCAAACTAGCCATAGGTAACCGAGTCAGATGCCTTGTTAACTATGATACACCAAACAAAACATTCGGCGAGGTTTCCTCCACGTAGCTAATGATATACTATAGTTTAGAGGGGCATGGTAATCCTTTTATACCTAGTTACTTCTTTTTATTTTTATTTGTTTTTTGACTTTTCAAAATAAATTAATTAACTCACCTTTTACTCCTTAGTAGACTTTAGGTTGAGTCCGATGGCAATATTTTTAGAGTCTACCATTCAAGGAAACCTCTTTGATGGGAATCCTAGTCCTTTTCCATCAGTTGGAAATATTGGCGCCCCTTACATGGCCACATTTTCACTTCTCATATATGCATGATAGGTTTACCGGTATGGTGTTTTTCAACCTCCATGGTTTTGAATGTCCAAAATGCTTGATGTTGTCGCTATGATCAACACCCTCCAAAATTTTGCTCACACTTGAATTTTGGAGCCTATTGAGGATATTATAATCTGTCACTCTATATTATCATTTGATCTTTTGCAAAGCGTTCATTTCCTCTTTCTAGTTTCAAACTATCAAATCATTTGCACTCACATCCACAGTATTCGATGATTTCATGAGAACAGTCCTTTTATGCAAGCTTGAACAAGCATAGCACTATCCATGGAGGTAGTGCTTGTGCAATTTTTAACTCATGGCAATAATCACCATGCACTTTCGTCTATAGTCACCCTCACCTTGGATGCGTTTGTACTATTATTACAGAGAGTTTACTCAATTGTTTCTTATGCACACTTACGCTTTCATAACTGTCGGTTTCACATTCGCGGTAGTCTATCTTACTTGTTTTCACTTTAATAAGTAGTTTTTCCTTGTTGTATTCACTTTGTGATGTGTCTCTTTCAAGGTCATTCGCACCTTGCAAGTTTCGGCTTATGTTTTCATCATGTCACAGGTGTTGCTTTTGTGATTTTCACTTCTACATGTGTGACACCATTGCACATCATCAAAGTTACCTCTAGTGTACTCTTCTACATTAAATGGTCTTACATATCACTAGAGTATGTGTTGGACACATTCCTATAACTTAGCATACTATTTGGTTATATTTGTCATAGTTTTTGTAACTTGTGTTCTAAGTGTCATAATGTGTCGTTTCAACTTTCACACTTAGACATAAGTGTTGTTTTTTTGTTATTTCGAGGTATGATTGTAATTCATGAGTAATGTGTATTATTTTTTCTTGTATTGATGGTTCTATCTGTGTGATACAATATTGAGTCATTCCTAGATGCATTTTCCTCATTTACTCTATCGATCCCACACTCAGCCATTGTGAGAAATCTTCTTGGTCCCTCAAGCTAGCGCAAGTTCTAAAGGAATTAATCCTCTTACTAGGTGATAAGAATAACTTATTCATGAGCCTCATTGAGATATATTTCCTCCTATACTCATGCACTAAGTATTTTCTATGGTCTCCTCTCTCTCACAGTGCATTAGTAATTCCAATGGATAAGTCACCTAGCCTTGTGCAACCTCCCTCAATGAAAAAGAACATTATAGATGAACAATTATCCATTGTGAGAGAAACTTGGACCCTCCTAAGCCAAAGCTCACTTAAAATAAATGAAGCACACTTCAAACACCCAGTGAAAAAACATAGTTCAAAAGAAAAAGGACCTTTTCTCCTCTAAAAGGTGCACTCTGGACAACTAAGGACCTTCTTGCCTTCAAAAGCACACACTAATACCCTAAGCGCACTTCAAAACAATAAGAAAAATTTGAGACTATGAGTGAAATCCTTTGACTTAAAGAACTACATCCTCCTTGAGAACATGGTGCACTCACGAAACACGAAGCTTCATCCTTCCTTTAGAGCGCACAATACAATCATGAAGCATGAAGCATCCGTTTGAGATCTCTCCTTTGGAATGAAGAAATGCACCCTCCTTGAGTGCATGAGCCAACCCTAAAGGATTGAGTGTTTCTCCCTCATATATTCGGCATGCTCCCTTGTGTGGTCCTTGTCCTCATCAATGCATGAGCGTACCTTGAAGTCCTGAAGGCCTAAAGTCTGACTCCTTTGTCTCTTCAAAGTGCACCCTTGCTCCCTCTTAGTATCTTTGAGTGCTTGAGCACACCTTGAAGGCTTGAAGGCCTACATCCTCACTCCTTTATCTCTTCTAAGTGTTCCCTTGTGCCTTCTTAGTCTCTTTGAGCACTTGAGCGCACCTTGCAGGCCTAAGTCCTGGAGCCTCACTCTTTCATCTAATCGGAGTGGACCCCTACACCCTTGATCTATCTCTCTCTCTTACTTGACTGCACAAGTGCACTATGAAGGCCTCTTATGACCCTACTCTTATGAGCCTTAATGAGTTTTTTTGTACCCTCCTAATGAAGCCTTATTATTTTAACCCGTTCATGGGCCTATTATGAGCATGCCATTCCATTATCTAGTTAAGGATAGAATAGATGTTTTAAGATTTATTTTTCCTTTCCATGAATGATCTTCATTCACAAGAGTGTTATATTAGCATGATAAGGAGATACTTAATAATATAGCAAGGATAAAGGATAAACAAACACCCACGAAGAAAAAGAACAAAAAATAAAAATCACGAAGACATGAAGCACATCATGAACCAAGATAAAAAGAAGACATTGCATGATGACTCAGAGGATTCCTATAGTGATCAAATACCCTTTATAGGGTGAAGATAATCAACAAATCATATCTTCCATAAAGATGAAGCATAGATCAGATTTATCATCAAGAATGCAAGATGAAGCAACAAGGAAGACAACTTGGCATTTCCATCTCATCATGAAGTCAATTTCATCATGGTAAAGTTGTAACTTGTATAAGTATCATCATAATCGTCAATATGTGTCCATGTGTCTTTCAACATCATGTGGGATGTAATGATGTATTCTCAAGAAAGGACAAAATGTAATGTGTGGAAGTCCAAGAATCATATGTGGAACATGAAGATACATATAGTCATATATGGACACACATTGTATAGATGCCCAAAAGTCATCTAGAAGTTCAAGATTTGTTTAGAGGTCCAAAGGACACACTCTAACTTCCAGAGTCATGAGGGTAATCCAAGAGTATGGAAGATATGAAAGGTCATTCCTCTTGTTATACAAGTGACCTCACAGCTCAAGCGAGAAGCTTTTCGAGGCTTAAGCTTTGCAGATTTAGTCTTGGCTTCTCTACAAGGCATAGTAGAGAAAAATATTCTTTGGATAAGCAAGAAGTGACTTAATATTCAACTATTGGAAGTAGTGTCTCACCATTGTAACCATGTACTTGGATCTTTAAGCTTATAATTGAAGCTCAATGAGCCAACACATTTTCATGCATGTATTATTAATGTCTTAGGACTATTCTTTGGATGTTTTATATAAATGTTTCACTCACATGTACTAAGGAAATTGATCTATTTCAGTGGCCTGAGTGCTTATCTTATTGAAGGTGTGTTGTATGTGGTTTAATGATCATTGTGTCTAAGTGAAATATTTCACTAGATAACTAACAAATATTTCTTTCCTCATGTGTCTCTCTTAGGTTAGTACTATTACACCCTTCTAGAGGCTCACTTTTGTTTCTTCCCCCATAAAAGTCTTCGTTTACACATTACAATTGATGTTTCATAATGCCAACTTACTTTCTTGTTCAAGGGTTATGCATATAATCTCTTATGTTATTTATTTAAACCAAGGTGAACCTTACAATTATGGTGGCTGGGACGATACTCCATACGAGCCTCCTAATCTAAACAATGTGAGTTCTAATGAGGACTTTACATCAGGGAGACCCCTTGTATTTCCAGCACTATCAACACTCTAGCACTAGAAGGAGGGTCAAATGACAAGTTATGCCCTTTGATTCTGTGTTGAATCTCTTATCTTTAATGGCTCAATGTCAAATTATAATCTTGAAGTGTTTTTCTAACCTATCTCCTGGTAAAGTTTCAATCTTGGAGGAAATTTTTCATGTCAGTTGTTTCAATTTATGTTTGACATTGATAGTGGTACACTTTTGTCGAAACAAATAAATGATTTTCTTATGTTTCGTAAATGTCTTCAAGTCGACAATGAAGATGGTATGTGTATTATATTCACCCTCACTCTTGAAGATCATTTTAATGAATGGTGTCATACCTTACCATCTATTTCCATTCATTCTTTGTGTCAATTTCTCAAGGAGCTTCATCAAGATTTTTATAGGAATGATTATCGAGCTGTTGATAAAAGAATTAAGCGACTTAGAATGGAGCTTAATAAATCAATTGAGGATTTTGAAAAGAGATTCTTCTACTTATGTTATGAGTTTCCCAAAGAACATATGGATTGGGATTTCTTTAAGCAACAACTTGAACCTTTTGTCCACATCTCTTTGGATCAGTGTGAATCTAAACCGCCAAGATGTTCCTATTCTCCCAACTTTCGAAAAGTGTGAGACAACCCAAATATCAGAGGAGGAGGCTATTGTTCCTTTTATTTGTGTTCCTCCTCCTTCTCTGATATGGATTTGGGTGCCTCCTTGTGATAATGTTGAAGTTGGGAAATATGCAAATCAAAATTTGAATCCATCTTCTCAACCATCATCCATTTCCCATGATCCCGATCTGACTGATGATAATTTGGAATGGTTTATGAAGCCTATGGTAAATATTAATCCCTCCATTCCACCATATGGTATTAATACTCATAACTTTAGTCTTAAAGCTGATTTTGATTTGTGTCCTCCTCTATCATCTCTTTTTCACTATCCCTTTCCCTTTGATCCACTTCATCATTCTCTTCCAATTCCAAGTATCGATTAGGAACAACGTAGTCAAACTTCATAGATAGAGGAGAAACAAGGTGAGGATTATTTCGATATTTCTTCTCTTTTTCAAAATCCTCCATGTCAATATTATGTTCTCCCATCCTTGCTTGATTTTGAAACTATAAATATCGGTGATGATTCAAATGAAGTTAATTTGTTGAATCATTGTAAGGCCTTGGAAAACGTTCATTCTATTGATTTTGACACTGTTTTTGTATGTAATGATGGTTTCCCAAGTGCAACTTTCAATCTTGCAGTTTCTTGAGAAGGATTTGTTTTGAAAGTCCTAGATCTTGAATCTAATTTGGTTAAAGAAGTTCTTATTGAAACCTCCTCTCCATCCCACTAGCCCTTGTGTACCACTACTTGTAATGCATCCAACTCATCTAATGAGTTGGATTTTGAATTGACATGTGGTAGTAAGATCATCCATGATGAAGAGGAAAGTAAATAAATTGTAGAGTATCCTTTCCATCCCTTATCATTTTCAGTTTCGCATGAATAAAATTCATATATCTAGGTTACTCATGAATTTTTTTGAATTTATCCATCTTTAAATGTTTAATTGGAAGAACCTTATGATTTGGGTGATCTATTTGTTGAAGGTGTAAATTCCGAACAAATCATTTATGTAGTTGGCTACCCCTTGGATAGTAGTAATTTAGTTGAAATTATTGATGGTAGCTCTCCACATATCATGCATAATGTGATTCAATCCTCAAAATGGAATTCTATAATTCTTCAAAGTCTCAAGACTCACAAGGAAGTTGAGTCACTTCAACTTCCATTGATGGTTATGCTATGTTCTTGTGACTCTAGTAAGGTCCCTGAACCAAATCAGATTTGGATATTCTGGTGAAATTATTTCGTTTTCGTGATTTCATTGAATGTAAACCCCTTCTTGAAAGATTTTTGGTACTTCATACATAGTTTTTCTGACTTTCAAGATTTGGTCTCCAATCAGATTGAAGGTCATATTTCCGTTGATTTATCTTCATGCAAATCTATTATATCAAGGTCAGTTTTGGAATGTATACCTTTCATCGAGGAGAAAGTTGTCAAGTTGATCATTATACAAATTATCTTTCGTTGAATGATTCATACATGTTGCATTCTTTTTAAAGTAATCAAATCCTAATCCTTCTAGTGAATATTCCAATAATGATTTCTTTCCTCATGGCACCATATATCCTCTTTAATGTCAATAAATGTTGGTGTTATTTTCTTAATCAAGTTCAAACTGATTTATCTTCATCCTCCATTGACTAAGAATCTTCCACCTTAATCGATTTATCTGATCATGACAAATGTTATTGAATGTACCATGTTCCCACTAGTATAACTCATGATACTTGTTCTGGATCAATTGATCCTTACGATTTATAATTTCAATATTTAGATAATTATCAATTATTTGAGGAACTTCGACCTCCACTGATAGTTATGTCAAGTCCTCACTATCTTGACAAGCTTTCTGAATATGATAAGATTTATTTTCCCTCATGACATTCTCATCATGATTCCATGCCATTAATTGAAAATTATTTCTCTCAAGGGTTTCATGATCATCAAGAGGAATATTTTGAATTTCATGATCCAATCTATCATCAGTTAGAAGCATCTTACTTAGCTAGACCATTTTCTAAAAGTAAGTTCTAATATTTCTTGATGTTTTCTAAGGAAGACAATACAAGTGTAGGTATATTCACAAGGAGCCATCAAGGTTGGTTTTCTTATGATTTTCATTGAAAATGTAAGGTAGTGGGTTGGGTAATTTCAAGTGGTATGACACATATTTCTTCCTTTAAGAAAGACCTTCAATGTTTTGTGCAATATTTTCAATCTTATATCTTTTCTATTGCACATTATTATATATCGATTTGATGTCTCTTATCTTGTTGTTTGCAGGTCATGACCAATTATGATGGTTTCATTGTAAATATCATTACACTTATCCCTAACCTTCTAGCTTGTTCGACTAGGAGCAGGCTTAGTTGCATTTAGTTTTACTTTCATTGCATCCACCCTCTACCCTTCTCTCCATTAAGTCTTTTCATTTGTTTGTTTTCGTATTGTATATTTTGCATGTTGTTTTATTTTCTACCTCCATTTTATTTATTTTTCCTTCTTTCTTTTTTTTGTCTTTTCATGTATGCTCCTTTTGCTTTTTTAGTTAAAATTTGCATGAAAAATGCTCCTATTGGCTGAAAAGACAATGTGGTAAAACTTTAAAAGGGAAATTGTGATCGTGAACAATGTTTGGTTAATATGATACCTCTCTCTATCTTGGGTTTACATATCTTTAAAGTTAATGATGTTTGAATGGAAAATATGATCCACTCAAACGAAAATCCTTTGGTCCAACTATAAATCTTGTATTCACTGCAACAAAAAAGGTCATTGGTGAGGGTCATTGGTGAGGGTCATGGCTATGACAAATCTTTAAGGTTCATCAACAATGTTTCATATGGTCATGGTCCTTAAAAAAGTGTTGTTTTAAGTGCATATAGTGAGGGCCCTTCAAGGCTTGTCACCAAATCCATTTTCAATGACACCGTTGGTGAGGGTTGTTAAAGGCCCGTCACTAATTCTCTCTTTGGTGACACTTCTAGTGAAGATATTTTGTTGGGCCTCACTAATGCTCTTTCTGGTTACTTTTTGTGATCGTCAAAAAATATTTTTCATCATTGATCATTCCAATGAGTTTTTGGTGACACTATGTTAATGTTGCTATATTTTTTGTCACAAGATAAGAGAATTGTTATGGAGTATTTTTTATTATGTGTCCAAGGCAACAGTGGTTAGTGTATATCAATTTGTTTATAAGTAATTAGTGTGTATCATTTCCCTCAAGTAATGAGAATATAGTTTTCCTATGAGTCAGTACATGATTCATATCTATTAGGTTTTTTATCTATCAAATTCCATTTAGATGAAGTTCCATAGTCTGTGTAGGAACCACATTATTTAATACATAATCAAGATCAATCAATTCTATTAATGAGAGAGACCTATTACTCCTCAACACCCCTAGCACACCTTGACATGCTTTGGTACACACTATCATTCCTTGCCACCTCGCATGTCTTGGAACATCTTTGTACCTAGAACATCTTGTCAATATTAGGATTCCCAAGGACATGTAAGCATGTCATAGCACAAGATAACACTCCCCTAGCATGCATTGGCACGCCCTAGAAAACCTTGGCATGCATTGACATACATTGGCACTTGGCATGCATTAGAACTTGGCATGTATTAGAACCCATTGTTAGTGTGCCTAGCATGCCCGTTTTGGAAAAGGTAAATTCCTCACTTTTTAAACCTATTATGTGTTCATTTCCTTACATTTTATCTTGTCTCTCCCTTTTGTTTCCTTGACACTCCTTGACACATGTTGGCACACCCTGACATGCCTTGGAACTATTCGGCACATGCTAGCACACCCGAGAACTCGCTAGCATAATCTAGCACTTCTTGACATGATTTGTTTTTCCCTAGCATGCCTTACCACTACCTAGCATACCTTATCACTCCCTCCTAGGAACACCTAAAAATCATTGAAACTCTCTGGCACACCCTCATATTCATTTATTTCCATGTAGTTTGACCTAGTTCTCCCTTGTTTTTCCCTTGTACTCCATAAAACTCCTTGATATGTATTGGCACTCTCTGGCACACCTTAGCGCTCTTCGACATGCCCTGCCACTCCATAGTATGTGTAACACTCCTTGACACACATTGGCACTTGATGCATTGGCACTTGGGAAGCCTTAGCATGCCTCATGTGCGTTGATATGCCTTGGTATGTTTTGGCATGGTTTGGAATGGTTTAAGAGTAAAGTTATTTGAGATCAATTACTGAAAAGTAGGAGAGAAGTAACAGAGGAAGATTTGGCTCTCATAATGCACTAACACTTGGAACTTGGCACGTATTGGCACCTATACTGCTACAAAAAGGACTTTATGGATTGTTTGACTTGCAACAGTCTTTCCAAAACTACCTCTAGAATTATTTTTAGGGATTTAGGGGATGTTTTTGAAAGCCGACCTGAAAGTTGTGAAAAGTTGAACTTTTTTTTGTGGGTTTATAGCAACCACCTATAAAATTGTTTTGTCATGAATTTTGGAGTTTTTTTTTTTTTAAATTATTTCCCCTAAATATATTTTTCATGGTGGTTTTTTGAAAAACCTCCTAGAAAGCCATGGAAATTGAACTTTGGGAAGCGGTAGTGGTGTCGGGGGGGGGGGGGGGTGGTGGTGTTAAACAACTTCCCCTAAATATATTTCTCATGGTGGCTTTTAACCCCCACCCCACTGCCTGAAATTGGTGAAAATTGAACTCTTTTTTTTGTAGCAGGGGGTTTTTAACAATCACCTCTAAAAGTGTTTTCTTGTGAATTTTTTGGGGGGAGAGGGGTGGGGTTTAAATGACTACCTCAAAATACATTTTTCATGACAGTTTTTTGACAACCCCCCTAAAATTCATGAGAATTCAACTTTTGGAGGCGAATTTTGAAACCCTTAACCCCCCCCAGAGAAAGGTCATGGGAATTGAACAATTAAAGGTGGTCATTTAACAACCACCTCTAAAAGTTCAATTCTCATAATTTTTTTTGTGGGGGAGGGTGTCCAAAACCACCTCCAAAATTTTAATTCTTGTGACTTTTAAAGGGGGTTGTTTGACAAAACCACCTCCAAAAGTAAATATTGTGTCCTCCTAAGTTTTCGTAAGGGCTCAACCTCCTCTCGGCCTATGGCCTGCAAAATAATTTATATCACAAATTTGTAAAAGAAAACAAGGCTATCACTCTTGAGATTTTAGACTATAAATAAGGCCTAATAACCAAATTGTTTTATATTATGCATTCAATTTTTTTTATCAGATATTATCATTCCTTCTTATGAACAAGAATTTACATACTCTGTAGTCTTCATGTGGCCATAGGAATAACCCATTCCTAAATAAGAGAATCAAGAAATAAATCTCTCATTCTATCCAGGAAAGAGGGCATTCCATACCAGAATCTGGAGCAGTTAAACATAATCCACTCCAAAACAGTAAATAGAAATTTTTAGGCATTTAACTCATAGATGTGTGGAATAAATTTATAACAAAAACCATATGCATTCAAGAATTTATGGTGCATGACGCAATGATGATACATCATTCAAAGCCATACATTAAATTTCACAAGGAAATCTTTAACTTCATTTCTCTAAAGCTAATACTTTCCATGACAATAAAGAAAAGGCCAAACTAAAAGTGGGAATTCCATTTTCTACACAACCATAGAACAGATATACCTAGAATTAATTACAATAATCACCCTCAAGCCAGATCAACAATCTAAAGGGAATTCCTTTTCAACAGCCTTAGCCAAAAGCATTCTTTAGTAAGTAGATGATAAGAAATACGTAAATAACTTCCCCTAAATATATTTCTCACGACGGCTTTTAACCCCCACCCCACTGCCTGAAATTGGTGAAAATTGAACTCTTTTTTTTGTAGCAAGGGGTTTTTAACAATCACCTCTAAAAGTGTTTTCTCATGAATTTTTTGGGGGGAGAGGGGTGGGATTGAAATGACTACCTCAAAATACATTTTTCATGATGGTTTTTTGACAACCCCCCTAAAATTCATGAGAATTCAACTTTTGGAGGCGAATTTTGAAACCCTTGACCCCCCTAGAAAAAGGTCATGGGAATTGAACAATTGAAGGTGGTCATTTAACAACCACCTCTAAAAGTTCAATTCTCATAATTCTTTTTGTGGGGGAGGGTGTCCAAAACCACCTCCAAACTTTTAATTCTTGTGACTTTTAAAGGGGGTTGTTTGACAAAACCACCTCCAAAAGTAAATATTGTGTCCTCCTAAGTTTTCGTAAGGGCTCAACCTCCTCTCGGCCTATGGCCTGCAAAATAATTTATATCACAAATTTGTAAAAGAAAACAAGGCTATCACTCCTGAGATTTTAGACTATAAATAAGGCCTAATAACCAAATTGTTTTATATTACGCATTCAATTATTTTTATCAGAGATTATCATTCCATCTTATGAACAAGAATTTAGATACTCTGTAGTCTTCACGTGACCATAGGAATAACCCATTCCTAAATAAGAGAATCAAGAAATAAATCTCTCATTCTATCAAGGAAAGAGGGCATTCCATACCAGAATCTAGAGCAGTTAAACATAATCCACTCCAAAACAGTAAATAGAAATTTTTAGCCATTTAACTCATAGATCCATGGAATAAATTTATAACAAAAACCATATGCATTCAAGAATTTATGGTGCATGACGCAATGATGATAAATCATTCAAAGCCATACATTAAATTTCACAAGGAAATCTTTAACTTCATTTCTCTAAAGCTAATACTTTCCATGACAATAAATAAAATGCCAAACTACAAGTGGGAATTCCATTTTCTACACAACCAAAGAACTGTTATACCTAGAATTAATTACAATAATCACCCTCGAGCCAGATCGACGATCTGAAGGGAATTCCTTTGCAACAACCTTAGTAGAAAGCATTCTTCAGTAAGTAGATGATAAGAAATACATATGAGAGTGGGAAGTTTACCTACTAGTCAAGCATAGCATAATTTAAACATAAAGGGTGGTTTATCAACTGGGTCAAGCACTGTATGAGTGATTTATCAACCCCCAACAAGCACCCTCTATGGTTTATTAGCTAGTCAATCATAATGTAATTACACAACAATGGGTCATTTAATAGTTGTGTCAAGCACTCTATGAGTAGTGTATTAGCCCTTAACAAGAACCCTTCTACATGTGGTTTATCAACCCTAACGAGCACCCTTATTCATGTGGTTTATCAACCCTAGCAAGCACCTCGAGTGGTTTATAAAGTAGTCCCATGGAAACCACTCATTCCATTTCCTCCTCATCCTCTTGCTCTTCTAGTCACAATTTTCTCTTTTAGGGAAAATCCCATTCCCTTAGCTCATAGATCTATAGATTTACTCATTAGCTTCACCATTAAGAGGCCAAACTCCAACATTATTATACATTTTCCTTTTTCTCATTTCCATAGGGGTCCTTTCATGTTCCTCATGGAATCTTCCTCTTCTTTTATTTTTCATTATTTGCACAATAAAATTTATTTAAGGTTCCAGCTAAGCCCAATTGGGTTTATCTTTCCTCTTCCTCTTAGATCATGGATCTGTGTTCCAACACTTCAAGCCATTACATAAAAACATACTTATTTATAATCTCAGGGTATCATTGCATTACAAAAATAATGGGAGAAAGTACCAGGGGTGTCATAGTACCACTATGTCTATGTTTGGGCTTGTCTAAGCTTGTTTCATCTCCCTGTGTTTAACATGTTATGTTGAAGATGCTTTCATAGCATTAGTCTTGTGTGTTTATTTTTTGTTTAGGTGTTTGGGGTCCTAACTAGCACATATGAGGAAAAATGAGAGACAACATTTTATTTTGTTTCTTTTGTTCTCATATTCATTTATGTGTAATGTTTCTATGTTTAGCTTAGTTTTTGTATAGTTGACTTCATTGTGCCATGCTTTCAATCACATTCAAAAGTGATAGTAAATGGGAACGTAGATTTAAAATACTTTTTCATATACTTGCAGTGTTGCACCTGCTACACGATTGGGAATGTCGCATGAGTTTACCATTTAGTTTCTCTCAATCCCTATCAAGGGAGCTATATTATTAAGGTGTTTGTCACCAACAAGGGGCTTTTTAACACTGTTTTAGGGAAAACTATTGTCGATTCAAACTGCTAGTCCCACTAAGATGGGTAGCTATCTTAGAAACAAACAATGAAAGCTTTTCAAGAGTTCCTTTAAGTGTGATAGATGAAAGAGAAGAAAAGAGGACCAACTTGGATCTTCTGCTTTGATCCTAGCTTGATTTCTCCTGTCCTTGATAGAATTTTCCACTCCTCTCCTACTTGTCCCGCTTCAAAGAGTACCTGTAGAGTCAAAGTAATAGCAATCCGTCAAAGCATCTCTATCTAAAACATCACAAACAATGCAGAATCAAAAACACATTGACCATACAATTGCATTCATAAATAATAAGATTCATAGATACAAGATTATATGAATGAAAACTAAAAGAACTTTATTAATAGTAATGTAAGAGAGGATTACAACCCAGCAGTTTGATCCAACATCATCCTCCCAGTTGTAGAAGCCCTCTTCACCTCATGAACAAGCAAATCACCCAACAATGCAATGTCTCTTCTCACTAACAAACCAACAACACTTCCTTACAAAATACAAAATTCCAGCCTCTAGATCTCTCAAATGAGGGATCCATTTATAGATGTCTTGCAAGGGTGTAAGTCAGCTCTGGGTTTTTGATTAGTGTCATTCCACTGATAGTTCTTTGTTCCACTTGGAGATTTCAATGATCTCTTACTCATCCCTGGGCGAATTTAGAGAGGCAAGTGTCACAGGAGAAGTTTCTGGAAGATTTCATGATCATGCACCTTGAAAATTGTCTCTGACATTTGTCTATTCTCGCTCATCACACCCCATAGAAGGCCATTGCAGTATGCATCGCACCTTGTCCATGGAGCAGTCTGTATGGTCTAGTTTTGGCCAGTTCTGAGTAGTTTTTCAGGTGGAACTTCTGGGAAATGATGTAATTAGTTGACCATGAACCTTTAGGGTATGAAACAACACTTTCAGGGACTTAAGGAGCCATTATTTTATGGAGATACGAGTTTGGGGTTGCAGTGCCCAAATATGTCTATAACACACACATTTTATAATGCTAGGGGTGAAGACAAGGTCTTCAATGTGGAGCATCTTATCAATATGTAGATTTGTTGAATGCTCGCTATATTCAATTTTGTTTTGAAATCTTCAAATATATAACTCGATTCTAACTAAATTATCGGTAAATCATTAATGCAATCAACAATCATTCCTATTCGGAATATCTCCTAGAGCAAACTCCTTCCTCAACTCTGGTTACATGAAATTCCTGTCACTGTGATTATGAACTAAAATTATTTATATGTGGATATTCAGATTCTTCTCTTTAAGACATGCACTCACATGTGTAATGTTTTGCTCAGTATCAAAGCTATGCACCAAGGCAGAAACCTTCCATATACATAGGTTAAATCCTTTTTCTTATCAACCTTTACCTTTCAACTATATCATCAAGATAAACAAAATACTTCATGACAATTGAATAAGTATGATTACTTTGTAAAATCATTTGTAAGATGGAGAACATCTCCCAAAATGAGTCTGCCATTTCCTAGTGAATTTTATGTTGTGATTACACCAAACTCATGAATCACTAGTACATATGGGTGGGGAAATCCGATGTGGGACTTCGAGATTTTAGTTGTATTTCGAACTTTTACTGCCATGTATATATATATATATATATATATATATATATATATATATATATAATACCGTATCTATATATATATATATATATAAAATACCATATATATATATATATACATATATATATATATATATATATATATATATATATATATATATATATATATATATATATATATATATATATATATATATATATATATATATAAAATCCCCCACTTTCTTCAGATATCTAATGAATATAATTATCAATGGATATCCGATGATACGTTAGTCAGATATTCGATGATAACTCTATTCATCGGATATCTAATGAACATTCTATTTTCATTGGATATATGATGTTTTACCAAGTCAATTATCTACCTATCCAAATATCAACGTTTCGTAGAGATGATGAATTGTAATGTCATATAAACATTTTAAAAAGGTAAAAATAAAATTTAAATTTAAATAAATAAAATATTAATAATTATAATTATAAAAAAAAAAAAACATTTTGGCTAGTTCAAATTACATAAGAATAAAATAAAATTAATAATTATAATTAATTATGATTCATAATTAAATCCTAGAAGACCCCTTTACAACTTCAATTCTGAGAAAGAAGAAAGACCCTCTCTATAAAAGAGCCTAGATCCATTTTAATTCTAGATCTACCAAGCACTGAGAATGATCAAATCTCTCTAGATACAGACATATTTTAAAGTGAAAATAACTTTGATGTGCTCAATACTTACTAAATATGGAGTTAAAATCAATACATACTCATTTAAGTGAAGCTAAATTTTAAAATTATTATTATAATTTACATTTTAAATATTAATAACTTATTAAGATATCTTCACTAGGTTCATAAATATCTTTCTAGCCAGAAACATGAAACCTACCCTTTTCACTTTATAACAGTAATTAAAATCTCATATAAATTTTAAACTCAGAATACAATACCTACCTCCCACTATTCAAAGTAAATTATTGCCACTGGCACAATAATGATATACTAACTTCAAAAATGAATATATCCATTAACTTTAATACCAAATCTATACTATATTACTAGCTTCACAAAATAGACCTTCCACTTCCATCATTAGGGTGTTAGTGTATGGTATCCTTCTAAAGCCTTAACACCCCCCCCCCCCCCCCCCCCCCCCCCCTTAAAATCCATGTTACTCTTCAAACCTGAAAAACTCATGTAATTTCATTCTCTCCATGATCTCAATGGTGTCTCATTATGGTACATTCTCAAGGTTTGTGACATCTTTCGTTAATTCAAGTGGTAGAAGAAGGAGCTCATTCAAAGCTACAAAAAGTTGTTCTACACCATCAAACCCTATACCCCACTTCAATGACTATAGAAGTTCGTTCATGAATAATGCAGTGAGATTATGAAGGTGTTGCGTGGATACATTGATTCCATTACAAAATGTAGTGGCATATGTGAAGCTCTAATCTCATCTTAGTGTTAAAACTTGGGATCATAGTACTCTCTCTCTCTCACAAAAACCTTTCTAATCTTTTCTATACTTTTTTTTTTCCTTGTAATGGAGGGAAAATATCTATGGTAGAAAATTGATGACTCTTTAGACTACAAATGCTCCCTATTTCTTTCAAAAACATAGATCAGAGGTTTATGCATGATTTAGAGAATGGCCATACCTTTTCAAACATTGGGTGCTTATGTATTCTCAATTATCACAACCTAACTGTTTAAGATTGCACCTATAATGGTTACTACAAGAGGGGCAGTTTTGAAACCTAAGGGATACTTATGGATGACATCCTTCATAGACAGGTTGACATGTACTAGTGTTACTATCCCAGGGGATTGAAACCAGCCACATGATGACATGGAACAAAAAGCCAAATTCCCAACAATAATGGTGATAACTTGAAGTGGTTGAATAAATATTTCTCAATTGACAATACCTAACAAATACAAGGGATTGATTTTTAAATTAGGATCTTAGGTTGGCTTCAAGCATTTATAATAATAGGGATGTTTGAATACCTAACAAATACAAGGAGGGGTTCACGCTTAAATTAGGGACTAAAACAATTATACCTATAGAATACATGCACCCAAAAAATCATAAACATATCATTGACCTTTATAGGGTGCAAATTTCACCAGAACATGAATGTTTCATTTAAGATTACATGGAGATCATTATCTGACATCCCATAATAATTATTCATAATTTTAAAGTTGTTTAGGTTGTATTAGATGCTAGTACCAATGTTTTAAAACTTGGCTATCTAGGACATGGACTTAGATGAGTTGAATGAATTGACCCTTGAGGGAAGTAACCTGGACAGCACACTATCTTAAGAGATGGGTTTGGTACTGATCTAGCTAATTCAACACTAAATTGGTCCAATGTAGTCCTGTCCATATCTACTCAACCAGGTCCATACCAAAATGGTCCTCTATATGCTAGATTGTCAATTTTTGGGAAGAAATATATATATATATATATATATATATAACCTAGAAAGGTGTTTTTCTTATTTTAAACCCTAAAAACAAACTTTCTTGATTAATTGAGAGAATTTGGAGTTTTTAAAGCCACAAGCAAACTTGGAATGATATGTAAAATTTCTAAAGTAAAATTTTTTTGTTTTCTTTATATTTCCCTTACCCTTTCTACTCTTTTCATTTTGCTTTTCTTTTGATTTATACCCTCATACTTTTTTAATAAATATTATCATTAGTTCTTTAGGATTTTTTAGAGGGGTTGCACGTCATTGAACCTCATAACTCATCACAAATTCAATAGACTTAGTTGTTTTCAAAATTATAGCAAATTAAGCTGCATTGAATTGAAGGCATGTCCACTAAACCATCAAAGTATGCCAAATTTAAGCTTTCTCCATTGCTAGATTCCACTTGTGAAATATATACTTGCTAAAAATAACACTTCCAACTCCTAGCAAATAGGTGTTCCCAAATATAAAACTAATTGTTTTAGTAATTGAATAAAATACTTGATATATAGCCCATTTTTTTTGGATAATACTAATCCAGCCTTAGAATGTATAGAAGAGATTCGCTCGTTAGAGATTGTTATCATATTATAACTTGGGATGGGATTTTTTGGATTATCCACTAGTAACAGTAGCACTAACTAGGTTATGTAGCACTCAACAACCCCCATTATCCTTAGACTTACAATAAGAAATAATGGGGACCCTTTAAATTTTTAGGAAAGAGTCCTTTCTTGTTTTAATAAAATAGGACCAATTTTAGATTTTTAGCTTTTAAAGAAAATATTTTAAATATGTATATTTCTAAAATAAAACCCTTTTGAGACTTAGGAACCCTTCCTTAGTTTTTATGCAAATAATGTGCAACTCTAAGTAATCTCATTAAACTACATTTCCATTAAAAAACCTTTAAAAACATCACCGAAGGTTTCAAAAGGATGTTTGAATAAATAAATGGAAATACCATAAATGCTAGTCCCACTAAGAACTACAAGTAAGTATTTATCGACTTATCCGCGTTGCCAATTTAATAGTAAGTACTAATAATGACATCATTGATAGTGAAACGAAGACAACAATATCACCCATCACAAAGTGTCAATTGCGAAATGTTGATTACGATATCGTAGTTTGTCACTTACCAATATCGTGTTATGTCAACTGACGAACCTGAATATTGCATTTTGTTAACTCTCGATGTTCTGATATCACACATTTGACATCCCTATTTATGACCATATCAACGTAATATCTGAAAATGGCATATCGTAAAGTCATGTTCATATCATATGATATCGGAACACCGATAAAGAAAATCTCTGATATAATGACAAGTGTCAGCATCACGTGAACAAACATTTGAAAATTAAATGGCCACTCTATGTGCTTATAGTTTTGAGGTTTTAAATGAATTGCAATGATTTTTATATAATGTAGAACCATGTTTTCATTAAAACTGGAATTCAATTGATAAGACTCTGTGTTTTATGAGTTCTTGCTGCTCATCCTAGTTTGCTTCTTAAATAGGTGAATTCTGGTGAACAACAATTAAATAAAATGTCAAGGATAACAAAAGCAAGGAGAAATTTTGTAGTTCAGCTGCAGACAACATTGCCTCTTGAATAATTTCACGAGATGGCACTATTGTTTACAAATACCTCACGCACTCCAGATGCAGGGTCCTCCTCCCTGGAGCTCATATAGAAATTGTTCGACAATGAAAGCCCAAGGGTAATTGAGAAAAAAAATGTTATTGGTAATGATCCCACTTTGGATGCTAGCAATGCATGGAATGATGTAGCTAATTTAGTTTTACACGGAATTTTTTCCTGTCCTAAGATTCTACCCTATACAGACATGGTAAGATGGGTCACTGATACCCCAGATATTACAAACAAAATGTTTCCAACTCCTAAGAAGACAATCATTGGATCATTCAAGGTAGAAGATTTAAGGAAAACATGCCGTATACCTCTACCACAGAAGAGGTATCATACTCAATTTGCCCAGAAGTTCATGTAGGAGAATCTGAACCCAACAAATATATCAAAGAATGGAGGAGGGACCGAAGCGCATACAAATGAGAAGACAGGGGTATGTATTCATTACCCTTTATTGTTTGTCGTTTCTCTCATATTGTTGTTACGATGTGTCGCCTCTATGGTTACCCAAATACACATATATTCCCATAGGAATTGGTACCGGTGATGGAGGTTTCTTTTGATGGCTATATCATGGATTGGGAAAATATTTTTTCCAATAATTTAACTACTCAAATTCACAATTAGAGATAGAAGCACAATGTTATTGAGATTACTTCTCCCCCTTTCTTTATGAGCACCTAAATCATGGACGCTATTTGTTTTTCTTATGATTTGCCATCTATAGGTTGGAAGTGGACAATTCAATACCCTACCCCTATTTTTGTTTAGCTTGATATCTTGTTGGAAACCAGGTATCATACTCATTATTATAAAATATGTCATGAAATTGTCCTGCCCATCCACCAAGAGGTCTTTGAAGTGAAGTGCCTAGACTCTCCACTAATGCTAATAAGGAATTAAATCCATTAATAAAGTGGTTTGGGGAAGAAACATTTACTTATATTCTAGTTTTTGGTGGCCTTGCCATCATCATGTTTTACCTCTTTCTGTTCTGAACAAATTACTAGCCAAAGAAATTGCCTACCAAACAGTTGGTAATGGCTTGACTAAAGTGCTCAAGGATGCGAAGGAAACTCTTTGGCCTTCCATTCCTATCCCTTGTGGTACCTATGCATTGGAAAATTTCAGACATGCTAAAATTGAAATTGACCAAATTAAATCTTTTAGTTTTCCAACCATTTGAAACAAACAATATGATCCCAATGGTGTTACGAAAGATGTCACGGCATAGGCCCGAATCAGGAAGTTATCAAGTGAGTCTAATAAATTCGACAATTTATTTGAGATGGTTCCAGAATATTCTATGGTTCAAAACTTAGTAGAGGAACACTAAAATGATTAAGAATTGATTAATTTTTATCAATATCAAGAGCGGAGAATGGCCCATCTACCAAAAATTTTGTTAAGACGGTCCCAACAGAAGCTTGAAGTCTCAAATGCATTAGCCTCCTCTTTAAAGAATCCAATTATTCCTCAGGTTTTAATGATAGCCATTGTAGGTGTTCAGCAAATGATGAAAATCAAAGAATAAAATAAGTTCGATGAAGTATGGGAATAATTTAATCATTTTTTATCTACTGAAGAAACTTGGGATGTTAATACAATAGTCAATAAAAAAACATAGAAAGTCACAAAAACTGAAGGGACAACCTCATTCATTTTTGAGGTTCACAAAAAGACTATTGTTCTTGAGACTCCTAGAAAAACTAATGTTGATGAGGCTACCAATAAAAATACTGTTGCTGAGGATATGGAAATCATCCCAGTATTTCCCACATCGGAAATAGTCCTAAAGATTGAAGAAATTCCCTTTCTGGATGTATTTTATAGTCCAAAACATAAAGCACTAATGAGCAAGACAAGAAATAAGAGAAAGATCGAACAAGCAGAAGCATCAGTTTTAGACGAGACTCCTTTTCAAGTTCTCTGAAAAGGAGCCCAAAAAATCTTGATGAGGAATTAAAAAAGATTTCATAGTTTGCATGAGGTTATGCTAGTGCTACTATTCAAAAATTAGTTGAAATACAATTGCTTTTGAAGGAAAAGTACCAAAGGATTATTCAATTAGAGAAAGATTTCGAAAATGAAAGACAAGTGATTAAGCAACAAGGGCAAACAAAAGTTTTGATAACTTAAAATTACAGTTTGAATTTGAAATCAAAGACAAAGATGCACATGTAAAACAAATGATACAAAAGATTAAAGTTGAAGGATAGTCCAGAAATAAATAAAGTTTGAAAGGAAGAAGGAGAACTAGATACTCTCCTCACTAAGAAACATGTTGTATTTTGTCACAAATTAAATTTAATTCATGATTTGTGTAAAACTAGTGATTCTTTAGTTATCCAGTTGTTCAATCTGCGAACATTTTATGAAGAAATTGAAGAGAAACTCTCTAAGCATATAGATTGGCAAGATAGTGTTGAAGTAAGATCAACTGAATTTCCTCAATTCGAAGAATCTCAAAAGGATATCGTTTTCAGTGACTTGGACATCAAAATGAAAATAGCAGAAATCGCTATTACTAGAGCCATAAATCTTGCTTCAAACTTCATCGAACATATCACCGATACCTTATGCCAAGCCAATCTAACATAGGAATTCCCAAATGACACTTTTCCTGATGTCCAAACCCTAAAGCAGTCATGGCAAGAAGTTTCCAACAAAAACGTCAAGGATATCCAAATTTTATCAAAAGTGAACCTTGAGGGTTATTGACATTTCTTAGTGGAACCACATAGTGAGTGACTAGTGCTAAGGTGTCTCTCTAATGAAATGGCTCAATTCCTTCCAACACTCAGTGATGCAGTATTCATGGGAAAGATGTACATGCATCTGATTCATCCCCGCCAACTGAAGCCAATAACGAATTTACGTGGACTTAGAGAACAAATGAAGAATCAAGTTGGAGCACAGTCATGAACTTCTTGTTGCAATAGCTGGCTATCTTTAGATTTTCTTTATTTTTAGCTTAGTTTGTTAAAGTTTTTCTGAAAACATTTATATATTTTACTTTTCTTGTAATATTAATAGGTTATTTAAACCCATTTCATGAATTTAGAAATGGGTTCTGAATTTTTGAAAGACAACTTTGAACTTGCATTATTGTTTAAATCCAAAGTTATCTTATTGAGAAGTGAACCTGAAGCTATCTTTTTATGAGCAAAGTAATTATCTATTGGGTACTATTATCTTTATATTACTGTTATGTTTCATTGAAATAGATAGTGAATATCTTATAAGTTGTTTCATTATATAAATTCTTTGAAACCAATCATACATTGTCACTATTGATGTGTAGGATTGTACCATTTGTGATTGTATATGAGATAAGGAATTCTTATGTGTGATTAAGTTTTATTAAACTAAATTAATTAACTATTTAATTAATTTAGTTTATCTTATTAGTTTTCCTTTCATAAAGTGTTTAATGATCTATATTGTTGCATGATTTGTGAAATATTTCTATGAATCACATATAAAGTGATATTACTCTCAGGATGTAAGTAGGATACGTTTCACTTAGTAATATCATCTCTAGATTTTAAGTCATTCCATTAGTCTCATTGTGTTTTTATTATTCTATTATATCTCTTTAAATGGGAAACTGGTTCCTCTACTCCCAGTCGGACCCACCATTTTCAACGGAGAAGGAGCTACCTTAAGTTCTAGACCTGGTGATATTGCCTGATGTTGAGGCAAAGATTTTCCAACCCTCAACCTTTTTAGTGCTAGAAGTAGGTCCCCAACTATGAATGAGAACAACGTTTAATCCTAAATCAAAAGGTCATCCAAAGAGTCATTCTCCCTCAAAATCTCCCGCAACTTCTAGATATCATTCTAAATCTCCTACTTCTAGACCAAAAGTTGTGAAAAGAACTACAATATCTCATAGCACACACCCTAAAACATCTGATCAACCTCCTTCTTAGGAGTTACCTAAAGTTCATAACCTAATTCAGAAATTAGAAGGAATTTCTATTTAAGAAGAATGGTCACAACAATCTGAGTTATGTGAAGGCG
This sequence comes from Pinus tabuliformis, assembly GCA_031772625.1. NCBI lineage: Eukaryota > Viridiplantae > Streptophyta > Pinopsida > Pinales > Pinaceae > Pinus > Pinus tabuliformis. The sequence continues at coordinate 1,590,752,810 of CM062818.1, forward strand.
CTGTATTATCATCTTTCCAGACTTCTCCTATTTTGACTTGATCCCAAAGTGAGAAGCTTGGGGTTACTCCATTTGATTTTCCCTTACATTCCCACCGAAGAAAGATGAAAAATCTGAATCTCAATCATCTACTAATGAGATTTTATCATCCACACCACCACAAACACCTTCATTTCATCCCTCATCACCAGCATCCACTCATCTGATCAATCCTTCCATTCATGCCCCTTATTCTCAATCAAATGTTGCTAGTTCTATTAGCACTAGCACAGGGGCTACTTCTTCCACACAGTCAACCTCTTCTACTATCAAAACTCCTTCTACCTAAGTTTCGATAATGCCTAGACAACAATAGCCAAACAAACCTTGGACCAATCATGGAGTTGTTCAATTGGAAGCACATATCCATCCTTTACCTAAAAACCCTAAAATATGGAGGCCTAAGTTCAATCCAGATGAAGGGATGCCAGCAGAAGAGAATTTACATAATTACATGTTGGCCATTAATCTTAATGGGGTTTTAGAAGAAGATTGTGTATGTATAATTTTTCCCTATAATTTTGTGGGATCATCAGGATCTTGGTACTTTTCTTTACCAGCAGGTTTAATTATTAATTAGAATATATTTCAAGATAAATTTTTGACTAATTTTTGTGATTATCATACAACAACTAGTTTAATTAACGATATTTCCAATCTTAAAAGAAATCAAGGTGAAAGAATCAAAGATTTTAATTCTAGGTTCAATAAATTGCTTAACAAGATTTCGGAAACTTCACAACCTAGTGAAGATGTTCAAATAGAATGGTATATCTCTACACTTCCCTCTAATATTGCGATATTCATAGATAGAGATGTTATAATCACTTTAATTGACAACATGAAATAAGCTTTATTTGTTGAAAAAAGAATTTTAGCTTTAGAGAAGAAAACCATTCTAGAAGAGAGAAAATCAAAGAAAGTGGCTTTCAAGGAAGAAATAAAAAATAAACCATCTAAAGACACTTTTGATTTAGAGGGATTACAAAACGTTCTCAAGGAAATGTCAAACAAAATTGTCGAGAATAAGAAACAAGTCACAGATACTTCAAAAAGACCTTTCAGACCATTTAAGAAGCCTCAGTCTTCATCATCTAAACCACCTAATATTACATCTAATGTTGAATCATATCAACAGGAAGACAAGGAGTTAGCCCTATCTATGGAAGAATGAAAATAATAAGAACTAGTGGAAGCACATGGATTATGGGATTTTATTCTTACTACATCAGAAAATAAGGAAGAAGGAGAAGCTCTACCAGTTGAAACTAGGAGTAAAAAATATGTTGATTCATCATCATCAAATCAGAAACAGAGGTCAACCACTCCTATTAGTAAAGATAAAAGTGTAACCAAGAAATATCCTCCTAAATCTTCTCAATCCATTCCATCTTTTTCAAATTCCACTTTTGCATCTAAAACTCTTGTTATTTCTGATAAATATATAGAATATAACATTGTGGAAAATATGAAGAAAGTTAAAGCTAATATTTCCATGTATGAGGTGAGCAAGCTTAAGTAACAAAAAACATTATTGCTAAAAGAATTAAATGTTGTTCATACACCTCCTTTTCCAACTACTAAAACCTCACTTGGAAAAGGAGGGCCTCCAAGTGATTCCATAGATAAAATTGATTCTTCTGATCCAATTTTAATTTGAGACAGGTCAAACTCCCATACCCTACCTTTTCTTTTAGCCTTTGATATTTTTAATAAAAATGTTTGATAGACTCAGGTGCTTCATCAAATATTTTTCCATATTCAGTTTGTCTCAAGCTAAACCTAACCCTTGAGAAAGTTGTAGTTCAAATTGTGCAATTAGATATAACAAAGGTTAGGGTATTAGGGGAATTAAATTCTATTTTAATAAGATTATCCTCAAATCCAGAGGTATGTCAATTTATTGATATTCTGATTGCTGATATTACTGAATTTTATCATCTTATTTTAGGTAGAGATTGGTCTGAGAAAATACATGGGTATTTTGCCACAGATTGGTCACACATATGGCTACCTTGCAACGGGAAACATAACCAGATTCAATTGGATAGAGAAAAGCATATGAAATACTAAGTTACAGATTTGGATGAAGAAAATGAACATGTAATTTTTACCAACAACATTCTTAGCAATTATTCTTCAGAATATTCCTCTGGAAGTTTCACAGCGCAGAAATCCCCTTTCTGAGCAAATTTTGTTTTGTCTCAAGTTGAAAATTATTCACAAATAATTTTTACTAAACCTATTAATGTTGTAAATACGCTTGTAATTAAGCATGATCATTTATTTCAGACACTTTATTTTGATGGTTTTAAATCTAATGATGGTGCAGGGGTTAGATGCATATTGATAAGCCTTAATGGTGAAAATACTATGCTGGCATGTAGAATAGAGTTTGAATGTACTAATAACATAGTTGAATATGAAGCAATATTACAAGGATTGCATAAATCTATAAGTCTTGATGTTGAATATCTGCAAATCTTTGATTATTATGAAATTGTTATAAAACAAGTTAGAAACAATATTCATTTTGTTTTTAATAATCTTAGATAGTTCCAATCCTTGATTCAAAATATTACTTCACATTTCATCGTATTTAATATTTCCCTGCTACCTAGACTACAGAATGCTAGCACAAAATTTTTGGTCAATGTTGCATCTAAACGAATTCCATCTGAAGATTTTATTCCAGATAGATTTTCTATAGAATTGATTTTTCGCCCTTCCATTGCTGATAATGTCACCAATTGGAAAGTATTCAATGATGATGAATATATCCTTGATTTTTTGACATTTGAAGAATATTATTTTGATGAAGTGATTAATGAAGATGAACATGATAGAAAATTGAATAAATCGAATAAAGAGAATGCTTTGCCAAAACCTGTAGTTATATTAGAGGATCTTTATGATTTAAAAGACAGACTTGAAAAGGTCAGCAATTGCAAAGTACAAAGTTCAACTTTGAGATTTGAACTAGTTAACATTGGATCTAATATCAAACTACAAAATATTAACTTAGGCCTTGGGTTTTCATCAGAAGAAAGAAATACACGTATTCATCTATTGAAAAGATATAAAACCATCTTTACTTGGAATTATCAAGATCTCAAAACATATGATATTTCTATCATTCAAAATGTTATGCCAATGATACCTGATGTCAAACCCATTCAAGAAAAACTTAGGAAGGTTCATCCAAATTTGGAAAGTCAAATTAAAAATGAATTGAATAAGATTTTAAAAGCCAAAATTATCTTTCCAGTTAGACATTCCAGATGGGTTTCTAATCTTGTACTAGTTAGGAAAAATAATGGTGATATCTACATCTATATTGATTTTAGGAATTTAAATAAGTCATGTCAAAAAGATGATTTTCCTCTCCCACCAATGGAACAAGTTTTACAATCAGTTGCTTGTTCCAAACTAATGTCTTTTCTTGATGGATTCTCAGGTTACAATCAAATACTAGTTCATCGAGAGGATAGATTAAAGACTATGTTCAGAACAAAATGTGAAACATATACAGATGGAAAAATTCTTTTGGATTGATGAATGCAAAATAAATTGACATCACATTCAAGGGTTTAATTAATAAAATTGTTGTGGTATATCTAGATGATATTACCATATATTCCGAAAAGAGAAACAATCATTTGCATGATTTAAAATAGATGTTTGAAAGATGCAAAAGGTATGGAATTTATTTAAACCACAAGAGGTTATTTTTTTCTTTGATTGAAGGAAAACTCATTGGCTTTACTATATATAAAAATGGAATTTGTATTGGTCTAGAAAGAATCAAAATAATCTTAGAAAATCCATTACCACATACCAAAAAATCAATGCAATATTTTCTTGGCCAAATAAATTTTGTCAAGGGATTTGTCCCTGAATTTTCTCAAATCGTTCTACCATTACAAACCATGATCAAGAAAAAATTTCTTTTCAAATGGCGAGACAATGAAATAGAGGCACTTAAATTAATTAAACAACTAGTAATTGAGACTCTCTCTATTAACTCCTAAATTTTATGATCAATTCATTTTATATACTGTTGCCTCTGAAGTACCATATGCAATAGTCCTAACACAACCTAATGAACAAGAAATTGAAGCTCGTATTATTTTCCTCAATTCAAATTTCCATGGAGATGAATTAAACTATTCTGGAGTAGAGAAGAAAGCCTTTGAAATTGACAAAGACATTAAGTATTTCATGCATTCTATCCTAAAAAATCATACTAAAGTCATCGTACCTTTCTCAACAGTTAGGTAATTACTTATTCAAAAAGAATTAGGAGAGAAAAGAGCTAACTGGGTCACTGCCTTACAAGAATATGACCTAGAAATAAAACTTGCTAAAATTGTAAGAGCTCAAGGGTTTTGCATATTTATTAAAGGAATGAATAATATCTCAATTGATGAATCCATAGGTAATATTTATCAAATCACTGAGGTACATCTTGTTGATACCAAATCTCGATATCCTGACTTAATATTTTATTTAAAAAATGGTTATGCTCCATCAAAGCTTGATTTTAAAAGAAAGAGAGCCTTGAGATTAAAATCTAATCAATATCAACTCATCAATGATGTTTTGTTTAGAAAGAATTACGATTATGTTTTGTTAAGATGTTTGGAAAAAGATGAAGCAGAAAAAGTCTTACAGGAACTTCATGATGGGCCAGCCGGTCGATATTACAGTGCATATTCAACTGCTAATAAGATCGTATATGCTGGATATTACTGCCCAACCTTATTCAAATACACTCACATGTATGTAAGAAGATGCAAAATTTGTTAAACTACTTCAGGAAGACAGAAGAAACCATCTATTCCTTTGCAACCTATCAACATCCAACAACATTTTGAACAATTGGGGCTAGATATAATAGGTGAGATCTTTCCTCATTCTTCCAAACAACATAAATACATTTTGACTGCAATAGATAACTTTACAAAATTGGTAGAGTCAATAACTCTAAAGCTTTCTAATTCTAAGAGGATTACTCAATTCATTGATCAATTTATCATTACGAGGTTTGGTATCCCTCATGTTCTTATTTTTGACAATGCTTCTTATTTTTCTAGAAATGCAATGAATTAATTTGCTCTAAAAGAGGATTTAAGCTTAAGTATTATGCAAATTACTACCCTTAGGGAAATGGTCTAGTAGAGTCCACTAATAAAAATATTATCAGGATTATCAAATGAATCATTGACCAAAATGAAAGAAACTTGCATAAGGCTTTTATATTTTCTTTATGGGTCAATAGAATAAGTCAGAATACCTCTATAGGTACTTCTCCTTTTCATATAGTATATGGGAAAGAATCTATTTTACTGACTAACCTAGCTTTTCCCTCATTGGCCCTAGTCCAATTCATTGAGGAAAAGCCTTCTCCCGATCTACAATTAAGAATGTCTCAAATCCTTAAATTGGAAGAGGAAAGAAATAAATCCAAAAAAATTCATGCCCACCATAAACAATTGGTCAAAGCTTCACTTGATATAAATTCAATTAAAGATAAAATTTTTGAAATTGGAGACTTAGTTTGAAATGGGTTCAGTGCATGAGGATAAAGGAAAACAGACTAAATTTCAAAAACTATGGCTTGGTCCCTTTTAGATTTTGGAGAAGATAGGTCCATCAACCTTTATCTTGCAAGATTTTCAAGTGAAGAAAGAAACTCTTCCCATTAATGGACTTATTCTAAAAAAATATTTTTCTTAAAAAATAAAATATGTAAATAAACTTATATGAAAAATAGTGTTTTAGTTTTATAGTGTTAAGTAGTACACTTTTTAAGTATATATTGGAATTTTATCTTCATTATTCAAGCATGAACTTAATCAAGAAATGATTTAGAAAGAAAAACTATAAATTGAAATCTAGTATTGTATCTATTTTAAAAATTTGAATGGTGATAACCATTTAATTGTGAAATCTTTTAGCTTGAAACTTTAGAAAATGTGTTTGTTTGTAAATCGGTTTTGAAAAATTATTTTTATAGAGGCAAATATTATTATGAAGCATTAGTGTTTTTAACTCAAATGGTCATCCAAAACTCTTAAGGAGTAAATGAAACCTCCCAATCCATAAATTTTAAATTTTTTAGAGTGTAATTCAAAAATATAAAAAACATAAAACTTAAGAGGTCTCATAATGAGCTGGCGTATCATGATCATAGGAAACTAATGACATTGACATTATAACTATTGGCAACCACACCAATATGATGATTTATATTCGCAAGACTATAAGACAAGAGTTATCATTATGAGCCAGCTTGTTCAATCTTATTATAACCTGTGAATAACATTATCATCATCTGGCCACCAAACTAGGATAATGACTTTAAAGTAAAAAATTCAAAAAAAAAAATTATAAAAAGAAAAGTGTTTCATTACCTCTAAAAATTCTATTATGACATGGATGGGATACTGGTTCATTTTGGTTAAATTTTAACCTTGTCGAGGCTATGAATGTTTGTTGGTAGCAGTGGCTCTACCAATGACAAATAATTGTATTCTATACTCTAAGCTTCTAATACTTTTTACTTTAGTTTTTCAACCTATTAGTGATGAATTTACACAACTAATATTTTTATCTATAGAAAGCTCTGAGAAGATTTACGATAAAATAAGTTGTCTCACTTCAAAGTTATCTATATCGATCTAAATTTCAATCATTCTTAACTTTCTAAAAGAAATTCTTAATAAATATTAAAATCTATTTATTATTACAGGGATTAACTATTTCATCCACTATGTCGCCAATTGTTGTAGTACTCAACAACCCCCATTATCCTTAGACTTAGAATAAGAAATAATGGGGAACCTTAAAATTTTTAGTAAAGAGTACTTTCTTGTTTTAATAAAATAAGACTAATTTTATATTTTTAGCTTTTAAAGAAAATAGTTTAAATATGTATATTGCTAAAATAAAACCCTTTTGAGGCTTGGGAACCTTTCCTTAGTTTTTAAGAAAATAATGTGAAAATCTAAGTAATCCCGTTAAACTATATTTACATTAAAAAAAAAAATTAAAAACATTGCCACAAGCTTCAAAAGGTTGTTTCAATAAATAGGCAGAAATATCATAAATGCTGGTGCCACTAAGAACTACAGGTAAGTACTTATCAACTTATCGGCGTCAGTAATTTCATAGTAAGTACCAATAATGACATCACTGATAAAAAAATGCGGATAACAATATCATCGATCACAAAGTGTCGATTGTGAAATGTTGATTGCGATATCGCAGTCTGTCACTTACTACTATCACATTCTGTCGATTGATGAATGTCGATATCACATTCTGTTAACTCTCAGTGTTCCGCTATCACATGTTTGACATCCCTATTTATGACCATATCAATGTAATATCGAAAAATGGCATATCACAAAGTCATGTTCATATTGTTTGATACCGAAGAATTGATAAAGCAAATCTCAGATATAATGACAAATGTCAACATCATGTGAACAAACATTTGAAAATTACATGGCCAGTCTACGTGTTTATAGTTTCAAGGTTTTAAACGATTTGCAATGATTATACTATAATGTAGAAGCATGTTTTCACTAATATTGGCATTCAATTCATAATACTCTTTATATTTTATGATTTCTTGCCATTCATCTTGGTTTGCTTCTAAAATAGGTGAATTTCGATAAACAATAGTTAATGGAAATGTCAAGGATAATCAAAATGAGGAGAAAGTATGTAGTTTAGCCGCACACAATATTTCCTCCTAAAGAAGTTCACGAGATGGCACCATTGTTTACAGGTACTACATGCACTTCAAATGCAGGGACCTCCTCCTGGGAGGTCATATGCAAATTGTACGAGGATGAAAGCCCAAGGGTAATTGAGAAACAAAATGCTACTGTTGATGCTTGACTCTAGATGTTATCGATGCATGGAATGATGTAGCTAGTTTGTTTTTACACAAAATTGTTGTCCGTCCTAAAATTATACCTTATACAAACATGGTAGGATGGGTCATTGCTAACCTGTATATTATAAACCGAATGTTTCTAACTCCCAAGAAGAAAATCATTAGATTGTTCAAGGTGGAGTATTTAAGGAAAATGTATCATATAACTCCACCACAGAAGAGGTATTATACTCAATTTGTCGAGAAGTTCATGACAGAGAATCTGAACCCAATAGGTGTTATCAAATAATGGAGGAGGGACCCAAGAAAACACAAAGAAGAAGATAGGGGTATGTATTCATTATCCTCTATTGTTTGTCCTTTCTCTTATATTGTTACTATGATGTGTCATCGATATGGTTACCCAAATACACAAAAATGCTCAGAGGAATGGGTATCGCTGAGAGAGGCCACTTCTGATGGCTATATCATGGATTGGGTAAATATTTTGTCCAGTGATTCAACTACTCAAATTAGCAATTATAAACAGAAGTGCAATATTATTAAGAGAACTTCTCCCCCTTTCTTTATGAGCACCTATATCATGGACGCTATTTGTTTTTATTATGATTTTCATCTATACGATAGAAATGGACAATTCAATACACTACCACTATTTTTGTTTACCTTGATATCCTATGGGAAACCAAGTATCATCCTCATTTTTATAAAATCTATGATGAAATTATCCTACCCATCCACCAAGAGGTCTTTGGCAGCAAAGCGCCTAGACTCTCCACTGAAGCTAATATGGACTTAAAGCCATTAGGAAAGTGGTTTGGGGAAGAAACATTTACTTATGTTCAAGTTTTTTGTAGTATTTCCCATCATAATGTTTTGCCTTTTTTTGTTCTGGACAAATTATTGGCCAAAGAAATTGCCTATCAAATAGTTGGTAATGGCTTGACTAAAGTTCTCAAGGATGCGAAGAAAACTCTTTGGCCTTCCTTTCCTATCCCTTGTGGTACCTATGCATTGGAAAATTTCAGACGTGATTAGATTTAAGTTGACCAAATTAAAGCTTTTAGTTTTCTAACCATTCCAAAAAAACAATATGATCACAATATTGTGGCAAAAGATGTCACGGAACAGGCCTGAACCAGGTAGTTTTCAAGCAAGCCTGATGAATTCAATGATTTATTTGAGATGGTTTGAGAATATTCTATGGTTCAAAATTTATCAGTATAATACCTAAATCCTAAATAGTTGATTAATTTTAATCAATATCGAGAGCGGAGAATAGCCCATCTGCTAGAAATTTTGTTAAGACAGTCTCGACAGAAGCCTGATGTTTGAAATACATCAGCCTCCTCTTCAAAGAATCCAATTATTTCCTAGGTTTCAGAGATATCCACTGCAGTTTTTGAGAAAACGATGAAAATAAAAGGAGAAAAGAAGTTGGATGAAGTATCATGGCAATTTAATCATGTTTTATCTATTGAAGAAACTCAGGATGTAAATACAAAAGTCAACAAATAAACCGAGTAAGTCATAGAAACTGAAGGGACAACCTTGTTCACTATTGAGGTTTTCGAAAAGAATATTGTTCCTGACACCTAAAAAAACTAATGCTGATGAGGCTATCAATAAAACTATTGTTTCTAAGGATATAGAAATTATTGAGGCATTTCCCACATCAGAAATAGTTCTAAAGATTGAATAAATTCTTCCTCTGGATGTTTTCTACAGTCCAGAACATAAAGAGGCAATGAGTAGGTCAAGAAAGAAGAGAAAGATAGAACAAGCACAAGCATTAGTTTTATATGAGACTCCTTTTCATGTTCTCTGGAAAGGAGCATAAAAAAATCTCGATTAAGAATTAAACAAGCTTTCACAATTTGCACGAGTTTATGCTAGTGCTACTATTGACAAATTAGTTGAAATGCAACTACTTTTGAAGGAAAAATACCAAAGGATTATTCAATTAGAGAAATATTTCGAAAATGAAAGACAAGTGATTGAGAAACAAGGGCAAGCAAAACTTGTCGAGTTATAGAAAAGATTTGATAACTTAAAATTATAGTTTGAATTTGAAATCAAAGAGAAAGATGCACAAGTACAACAACTACAACAAAAGATTAACCAGCTAAAGTATAGTCCAGAAATAAATGAAGTCTGAGAGGAAGTAGGAGAACTGGATACACTCCTCATTACGCAACAAGTTGTCTTTTTTCATAAATTAACTTTAATTCATGATTTGTGTAAAAGTGGTGATTATTCAGTTAACCAGTTGTCCGATCTGCAGACATTTTATGAAGAAATTGAAGAGAAAATATCTGAGCATATAGATTGGCAAGACAGTGCTGAAGGAAGATCAATTGATCTTCCTTGAATCGAAGAATCTCAAAAGGATATTGTTTTCTGTGATTGGGACATCAAAATGAAACAAGTAGAAATGGGTATTGTTAGCGCCATAAATCTTGCTTCAAACTTAGCCGAATATATCACCGATACCTTATAGCAAGCCAATCTAATACAAGAATGCCCAAATGACACTTTTCCAGATGTCAAGACTCTGAAGCAGTCATGGCAATAAGCATCCAACAAAAAGGTTAATGATATCCAAAGCTTATCAAAAGTGAACCTTAAGGTTTATTGGCATTTCTTAGTGAAACCACATAGTCAGTGGCCAGTTCTAAGGTGTATCTCTAATGCAATGACTCAATTCCTTCTAGCACTCAGTGATGCAGTATTCAAGGGGCAAATGTGCATGAAACCGATTCATCCCCCCGAACTGAAGCCAATGACGGATATATGTGGACTCAGAGAATGAATGAAGAATTGGATTGGAGCACAGTCATGAACTTCTTGTTGCAACAAATGGCTCTCTTTAGATTTTTTCTATTTTTAGATTAGTTTGTTAAAGTTTTTCTGAAAATTTTTATTTAGTTTACTATTTTTGTAATATTAATAGGCTATTTAAACCCCTTTCATGCATTTAGAAAGGGGTTCTGAATTTTTGAAAGACAACTTTGAACTCGCACTATTGTTTAAATCCAAAGTTATCTTATTGAGAAGAAGAACCTGAAGCTATTTTTTTATGAGAAGAGTAATGATTTATCAGGTACTATTACATTTATATTAATTCTTTGTTTCATTGAAATAGATAGTGAATTTCTTATAAGTTGTTTCATGATATAAATGATTTGAACCTAGTCATACATTGTCACTATTGATGTGTAGGATTGTATCATTTGTGATTGTATATGAGATAACGAATTCTTATATGTGATTAAATTGTAATTAGCTAAATTAATTAAATATTTAATTAATTTATTTTATCTTATTAGTTTTCCTTTCATAAATTATTTAATGATCTATATTGCTGCATGCTTTGTGAAATATTTCTATGAATCACATATAAAGAGATATTATTCCCAAGAAGTAAGTAGTATAAGTTTTACTTAGTAATATCATCTCTAGATTTGAAATCATTCCATTAGTCGCATTGTGTTTCTATTATTCTATATGTCTCTTTAAATGAGAAACTAGTCCCTTTATCCCTAGTCGGACCCACCATTTTTGACGGAAAAGGAGTTTCCTTAAGTTCCTGACTAGGTGGTATTCCCTGATATCGAGGCAAAGATTTTCCAATGCTCAACACCAGGGTATGCACTAGTTCATCCTAAGGATCTTATTTCCAATCGTAGTTATGAGTTTTATGATTAATTATGTTGATCAATGATATGTTGTAGGCTAGTATCTTAGAACATGTTGGTTTCTTGTCTTTAGAGGCTATTTATAACCTCATTGATTATGTATTTTTTCTTAGAAATGTATTGCATTTGGTGCTTCACCATTACATGTTGTATACATGAGCAAACTTTTCATATTTTGTCTCAAATAATCTAGAATATTTAAATCACTTTGTTTTTGGTTAAACCAATTGTTAGAATTTGAATTGAGCCTATTCTACATGGAGTTCAAGTCGAGTCAAGAGAAACTTCAACCGATTTCAAGGATGAGTTATGTTTTAAGACATCGAATGCTAGTACCTTGTAGATTCAATTGAAATAAGTGTTAAGTCATTGGCTTGTCAAGAAACTTGGAAAATGTCAAGATTGTATTGAATTGAGCACCAATAATTCCAACTTCCATGTAAATGGTGCCTTTCTATGTGAAAAGCAGAAAAATGGATTTCTTTCATCTCTGATATGATATGTTCCGGGGTTTCCAATTAAAATACTTTTTTTTCGTTGGGAACTTTCATACTCCTCTACCTACGTTTCACACCTCTCTTTGTTCCCATCACTTTGTTGTTATCATTCTACTATCCCATGCTAAAATTTAGGTTTATTCTTTCCCACCAAAGGTTTGGTCTTTTAATCTATCAATATTTTGATGGTTCTATATTTTTAATTCTTTCCTATTTGGTTGTCATATTTTCCCCAAATTTGGAATGATTCTCAAGAATCATCTTCCCTTTTTTTGGAAATTCTTGAGTGTGCTTGTGAAATTAGTTTTTGTTACTCTTTCCGTGAAATCCAAAAACCGTTGTTGTTTTACTGTTTCTCCACTGAAGTAATATTTCTTGTTAATTGATCCTATATTACTTACCTTCCTAACCAACATTGATTGTATCTATTTCCCTTCCTTATTTTCAATTTTCTTCCTCCAATTCATTCTCCCTTCTTCATTTGTCTTGAATCTCATCTTCAAGTCACCTAAAATAAATTAATACAAATACAAAATGTTGAATATTGGTTAGATATTGTATGATTTAGGTAGCTCCACTTCATCTCTACTAAACTTCCTCCTTATCCTACATGTTCCATTTTTCTTGTATTGCAATGTAATGTATTTCCCGTTGGAAGCTCCTCTTTTATCATATTAAGATAAATCATCACTATGTATTCTAGTTCAAATAATTTTTGCCTTCTATACCACCAACCTACACGCTATACTTGTTGGGTGTAATATAGGGCATATTAATCGACCAATATTTAATTGTCAATCTGGGAGTTCATAAACTTGGAGGTGCAGCACTGGAAATGACAGAGAAGGATTTCAACAACCTACAAATCCTACTTCTCTCTTTCCTAATTATGCTTGCAGAGTCAAAAGAATGGAAAGCAAATAACACCAAAAGAATTCTAGTGTCAGAATCAAAAAGGAAGGTACGTTTAAAAGTTGAATGAAAGGGACTTCAAATTAGCATAAAAAATCCTGATCACTGAAAGATGGAAAAGCATATATCTGAGACTAAATGTCAGTGCAGTCATAAGACAAAGAAATAATTAGTCTGTGAAGTACATTTGTCTTCATTAAATATTTTCCTTCTTGCACTAAACCATCGTTCTTGCATGGCAACAACGTTCCTGTACTGGAACAAGCTTCCTATACTAAAGCAAAGTTCCTGCAGTGGAAGTATGTATTGTGCCTGCACTGAACATTTCAACCTTCATACAAGAGCTCTGGGTTCTCATACTAGAGTACTCTACTCCTGTACCAGGATATCGATTTCTGTACCAAAACAAAACTTCTTGTACCAAGAAATCAATGTTCCTATACTAGGTTTCCAAACCACTAGTAGAAAATGAAAAGCGTGTTAACTAAAAATAAACTGTAGGGCAAAACCGAGCTATGGAAATAAATAATCATAACCAAAATATTGTTTAACTAATCATACATTCAGAAATGAAAGGTACTTCGAAAGTCAAAGAAAAATCCTTGCTAGAACAAGAAACTTCTTGCATGTGAAAAATAACTTATTTGATCTAAATACAAGAAGTCTTCTTCCTGAGATGACTGTTATTATGTAAATCAGATCTGCAATTATTATAAATAGAAGTTTTAGCTTATAAGTATCTTCAATAATTTTAGTGTTAAACTGAGTTACTTCCACAAGGGAAATGAGTCCAACTAGAGATCTATATAATGCAAACAATGTTTCATTAAAGCTCATAAAGATAAATTAATCCTAAACTGAACTTTCTTGTTGAGCATGCTTGGAAACTTCACTCAGAAATAAAACACAATTTCTAGAAGAAAGAAAATGAACTTGTAGGAAATAAAAGGACTTGCAGAAGTAAACTAAGAAATCTTCACTTGCAGAAATGAAAATGCACTGGTGCAAGTAACCAAAACACACTCCTTTTGTAGAAATGAAATTAAACACACATCAAAGGAAAGCAGGGTTAACATGGAAGACAGGAAATAAACATACCCCAGCCTACACACTTTGGATCCGAATCACACATCTTATAAAGAAGTTAAAGCCTGTTATCTATAAAAGAACAAAATATAACCTGTTAAAACCTTGCATAAAAATAATTTTAACACGCTTCACAGAAAAGGGAGAAGGAGTTGGGTTGGTTGGGCCCTAGCTAGCGAGCTCGTTTCCATGTTACGAGATCAAATCAACTGCTCAAATAACGCATCACCTAAAATATTGAAACATGAAGTGAATAAATAACATAGCTCCCTATAATAAAATCAATAATTGAAAATGTACATCGTGGATTACTAGATCTAGCCCAAAAGTATGGCGACACAAAATTACAGTGCGAGAAAAAATTCTACAAAGTATTTCCCCCTAAGTCCACCCTAAAATCCCTAATTTATACATAGAACTTTGCACTCTGCCGTAATGAATTTTAGGAGAAAAATATGTTTGAACATCAATCGAACTCCATATTTAGTTCATTTATAATGCTCCAAGCCTAATACAGAGAATGCAACAAATGCTTGAGGAGAGATGTGCACCAATCTTTAGCAGATATGATATTTTAAAGAGTCAAACGGTTAGCTATCGACCTGGTCCAGGAATGATGGATGGTACAGGAATGATGAACATTATAGGAACAACGATTGGTATAGGATGATAGACCGTACAAGAACGATAGACAGTATGAGAACTTCAGATCCTACATCTTTAGCACATCCATAACGCTCCAATCATGATGCAAAAAAAAGAACAAACTCTTAGCAGTAGGTGCGTGCCATTCCTCAACAAATATGATATTTTTGGAGTCAATCTAGAATGAATTGTTTGGTTGTCCATGTGGTATAGGAGTAGGGGGTGGTAAACAAACTGTGAGTCCTACACCAACCGAACCTAAATTTAGATTAATGACATTTACTCACCATGCCTTGAGGAAATATGAAAAGGTAAGTTACAAAGGAATTTAAATATATTTAACCTTTTTAATAACGAATAAGCCCCTATGATCCATATTCAATAAAATCACAGAGAGAGACCAAAAATCATGTGTAAAGGTTTAATTTTAATTGTAAAATAGAGGCTTAGGTAGTGTAGTTAGGACAAAGATAAGGTTAAAATAAGGACAATTGTGGTGACCAACATCCCCCCAACCTCACCTTGTTGTGTGTCCTCACACAACTACTGACCTCCGCAAAAAAACAAAATTATGAGCCTTCCTTTACTTTTGGATCTAAATATTGATTCCCAACCTTCATCATGACTTTGATTTGAGTTTGGTAGTGCTTTATTAAAATAATATTATCTAGAGTGATAATATCCTTGCACTTAAAACATTTATTCCCACTGGGAAATGATAAATAATGTTAGTTATGTAAAAAAATTAAATGACAGGGTTCATGCACTCGAACCTAGCTTCTTGTACTGAAACATATATTCTTGCAACAGAACGTTGTGGTTCCTATACTGCATAAAGGATTCTTACAAAATAAATTTTCTTTGTTATACATAGGCTGAATTCACCAAAAAATTGCAAAATTTAAAGGAGTTTCTTCTATCACCAGTTTCTAGGTGTCATTGTGCTTTCCTGATCTAATCAAGTAAGGTTTTCAAGAATTCATCAGATCTTGTAAAAATATTTATTAAGACCGATCCAAATAAATTATGATGCCAGGGCTACCATAGGAATGCTAATAATGTCCTTACTGCAAAAATAATGTTATCATGAAATAATCAACAATCAAAATTTCCTCAAAGCATCTCAAGAGCAGCCTTAATTAGTAGGTCCTCACTTTCGATGGCCTCATTATTATAAATAAAAGTGACATTATTTGGAAGCCAGGGCATTAAAATGGATGGAAAGAGGGAAACAGAATATGACAAAATGATACCTTCCCAAGATGACCATCTTACCATTATCCAAGTGTATAGTCGAAGCTTCTCTTGTTCAAGAAAAGTGAATCACCTTCACTAAGGGTCCCACATCCCTGAAAAGCTTCATACTTATGAAAGATAGAACTCCAAAGAACATTATTCAAAGGATATTAAAGCGATTCTTGGAAAGATATAATGATAATTAGTTTAGGGAAAGACAAAACAACCAAGTAAATCATAATGTAAATTTAACATTAATACTGTAGGCATGGCCCTATTGCCAGCAAGTGTCTATAGCCTCGACAGGGATTCCTTGTAACCCCATGAAATGTTTGTATACCATATATTAGATATAAATTAAGATTCAATTGAGAGCATTTACATTTCTTAGAATTTAATTGAAGGCCACCATCCTGGTTTGGTAACCAATTAACAACAATGCCATTCACCTGAACTGACAAGAATGAACAATCCAACTCATGATGAGACATCTTGTCTTCCTTTTTTTCAACTGAAAGCCATTACCCTGGCTTTGTGACCAATAGCAATAATTTCATTCATGTTAGGACCCATGATCATGGTAGGTCAGCTCGTAATGAGACCTCCCATCCCTCAATTAATCATTTTAAAAAGAAACTCAGATTATAATTAACCTTCAGTAGGATACTCAATAGGTGGGGATGTAAATCTATTCCTTAAGAGTAGGGGATGGCATGAAAATTTTTTAATTACTAATTTTTACCGATTGGTCCTTCTAACCTAAAGACTCATTTTAAAGAAAACATCTTGGATAATGACTAAAAGATTCCTTAACTTGATCATGCTAGGGTTCTCATGAGAGCTCGTTAGGGTTTTATAGGAGTGGTCCACCATAGGAGGCTCTTCATCAATACCTTCAAAGAGAAACTTGAAATGATTTCTTAGATGATAGTTTGTTATAACGAATATGTCAAAAGTAAGTTTTTAAGCTTATGAATGGAAAATATTAAATATAGCAATAACAATCCCCCTAACTGGCCTAATGATTAATCTCAACCAACAATTAAAGTCACTTTATCGGATATGCAGCATTAGAAGTGAATTATGACAAGTCTTCCCACAAGAGTGCATTATGATAGAAATTTCAATAGTTTTGCCTTAAGAATTGCAATTTCAAGAGTGCTGTTATGACAATTTTATTCAAAAGGCATTTTTATTTATTGTTTCTATATTACCCTACCCTAATTTAAAGAGAGGAAGATTTCCTTCAAGTGTAGGAATACTTCCAATTTAGCCATGTGCTTAAAAAAATACTAAATATAGTCACACTCAGGTTTAAACTGTAATCTTTAACGCATATCGGAGTATGAGAAACCAACTTACTTACTTGATATGGTACTAAGAGTTTCTGAATGATGAGGGAATGGGGTGTACTAACAATTGTTTGCAACCAGGATTAAATAGGACCCACATATTCATGGTTCTCAAAGATGTATAGGTCTTCCACAACTTGAAGTTTGCTCTCTTCAGATTGACAAGGATGGTTAAGGGAAACTCTAGGGTTTTCTTCTTTGTGAGCTTCAACAACAATTTTCGAACAATTTCCAATCATAGTGTTAGCTACCTATACCAATAGGTTTCATATTTCATGATTGGCAAAGAAAGTTCCAAATATGCTCTGCTTTGCTGATGCAAAGATCCCATATTTTCAAGGGAAGACAATGTGTGTACATAGCTTGATGTTGACTCAATTTTGATGGATGGTCCTACAGCCTAATCTGGATCATGCCATGTTTCAATTTTCTGTTGTAGAATAGAGAAAGAAGTCTGTTCAAACTGTTTAATCTTGGCAGACCAGAAGTTAGGTAGAGAATTAAGGTTCCCAACTGCTTAATCTGGGACCTTGGAAGCAATAAGGGTAGTTCTAGATAGAAAATCAAAAGAAAAAGCCAAAAGAGAAGAAAAGGCACATAAGGGTCTGCAAGTCTAAGTGCACCCTCCATGAAGAAACAAAAAATGCTAGGCAAGTAGATGGGTAGGTAGAGGGGGTTGCAGAAATGTCATTCCTTTCAACTGAATTTTGCTGGTCTAACATAAAGGAAGCATCAATGGATAAGGGGAAGCTCCTCTTCCCCATCACTTTGCAGCAAAACAAAGGAGCATGTCTAACTTCCTATTTCCCTCCTTCACTATTCATTACTAACATCCCTTCACCAGTTGTGTTCATGGAAGAATTCAAGGTCTTATGGTGGTTCTTGTTCCTTTAAAAGCCACATGTCTTGTGTAAAATTCTTTTCATTTCGATCTACTCCCTAAGCTAAGTTGTTTTCATATCAACTTAGTGTTATCACTCCTCATTCACCTTTTCCACTCATATTAACCCCTAACTTCTTATTATCTAAATCCCCTATGTTCCCCTTTTCCCCTACTATTATAAACACTATGGTGTATAAACCCCAAGCATTCTATAAATATTCCCTTCCCCTTGGCATTATAGCCATATGTCCAAAGTCAGGGATTAAATTGACCTCTGGTCAGTTTAACAGCCTAAGCACTACCCCTCTTTTCCCTTCAGAAATCATTTAAACCATTTGCCCCTTCATTTGCAAAAGAACCTTGTAAAAAACCCCATTTCCACCCCTAACCCGCTTTATTTGCAAAAATACATCAAAACCCACTTTTCGGCTTTATCCAAAGTTTGGCGCAAATGCGTGTTTTTATAAAAAATACATTGAAAACCCATATTATCCGCCGAAGTCCTAAGTCCCACCGGACACACATTTCAAAGACAAATATTATTTTATTCCCGGCCCCCTTCCATATTGTCCTGGCACTTTAGCGATCCGTCGACCGTCGGATCCGGGTCTTTTCATCGGACGGCCCACATGCATATCGGGTCGGGCCCGACGTCCGTAAGATAGCACCCGAGAAACTGTCAGAGGGTGACGTCAGGCCTCTGCCACGCGTCGCCCCCACAATTTCTTGGGTCGCCTTCTGACAAAACCGCGGCCGTATCTAAGGCGGTCCAAGAAAATACACTTACCGCTTATGGTTTTCTACTGCTCACGTCACCTCCTCATCACTGCCACATCGTGCTCGCGTCATGCCACATCGTCGCTGCATCAGCACCCCTGTCCGCCACTACTCCGACTTGTCCGCCACCTCATCATCCCCGTGGACCACTCACAGGCCGCCACGTCACTCGATGACGTCATGCTGACATCATCCAACCTTGACCCCACCTGATGACGTCATGCTGACGTCATCCATAAAAAGCGCCAAAATCCCAAAAGTCCATATTTTTGTCGAAAAACGCGGTTTTTATCACTTTTTGCAAAAACAAGAACTATTCTGCTTTGCATGCAAATTACGTTCATTCGTTGCCAACCTGCAGAAATCGACCCAGAGATCGCCGGTGCTTCCATTCCACCTACACTTGTAGCCATTGCCGGCAGTTTACCAGGTATTTATCCAAAGCATTCCTTTGCGCCTGGTTTTGTATCCATAAATTGTCCGAAGCTAGCTTAAAAGAGTGAAAAACACAGTACCTACCAGCAAATCCCGGTGGCTAGCCTCCATTTTAAATTGTTAAGTCGAAAACTCCCCTGCAGAACCTGCATTTAGCTAAATTTACCTAAAAACACAGTCTGTCCGCGCATTCGTCGACCTAAAACCCGAACTGCTCTAATTCATCGTAAAGAGAGTTTTTCAGGCCTGACATTTGCTCTGGCAGTCCTCTGTGCAGTATTTCAATTGCTGCTATTACAATTTACCCTCTGTTCCTTTGCAATATACCTCTCTGCTTTAAAGATACCCCTCTGTGTTGCTCGCTTCAGTAAAACCACTTCGCATACAAATCAGAGGCCTCATTAGCCATGGAAACACCAATAGCATTGAATATTCAACTCTGAATGCCCCACAAAGAGAATGAGAATGGAAGGCCCTGGGGGATAAGGATTATCAGATGATAGACTCATTTTCAATGAATTCCAAATTTAACATCCATCTGCTGAATGAGTTAAAGGCCCAACACCTCAGTGGAGCTGATATTTTAGGGATTTGGGATTCTAACTTGCCCATTTACAACCTCCCTCAAGTCAATGCGCTTCCAGACTTGATCCATAGATGCTATGAATGCTGTGATCCATGTCAGAGAGCTGTTCTCAATCCCTCAGGTGCAGTCTTGTTCCATATCACCCCTGAGGCCATAAATCAAATGCTCAACTTTCATTCTGCAAGACCATTGACTCCTCTCTCCATGCTAGATTTATTAAAGAAGGGGGGCAACCTGTCCAGTGCCCAGATCATCAAAATCAATCAGTTATTCATACAGCCAGGCTCTGAAACTATGAGAACACCTCCTATTGGAAATCCATACCTCAATGACTTGGGCAAAATGCTTGTAGATTTGATCAGCTATGTCTTGGGCTACAAGGGAACTGAGGATGTTGATGACACCATTATGGCTATGCTGTCCATATTTTCTCCTAGAAAGCCTCCTGCTGTGCACTATGATTATGCTACATACATTGCAAACAAGATTCATGAGCAACTGTTGAATCTAGAAAGGGAAAAGGTGTTTAGATACACCAGATACATATATCATCTGTTCTTATTTTATCAACCTGACAGTTTCCCTATTCCTCTCAAGAAACTTGATGCCCAGGGAAATCCAAGGTCAGTTGTGTTTTGGACCTCAGTTTTTCATCACACCTCTTGCTCACCATACACATACTCTGAATTCATAGACTTTTTCATTCATCCAGCTTTGACCTTGTTATATGGTGTTCCTCCTCCAAGATTAACAGATGAAATGCAAAGAATTCTCCATCTTTCTAAGTCCTACAACATTGGTGATTGGTACTTTTACCAACACCACACAGTAATTAGAATATATGGCTGTGAGTTGGACCCTTATAGGCTGCCAAGATATGTCCCCATGAGACTATTTGCCTTGGAGTATTTTAGGTAGTTTGGAAATCCAGACATGATCCATTTCCATAGTAAAAACAAGAAAGTGCAATTGAAGGTCAGGAACCAACTAGGCCCTTTTCTTTACAACATAAGGGAGGAGGGATGGAAGGAAGCAGATGGCATGCTAGAGGCCCTCCGATTTGAAACTAGTTTCAAATGGATACCTTATGACCCTAACCATTTCATTTCTCTCAGAACGGTAAAACATAAACTGGGTGGCTATCCTCATGTCAGATTGCCTCATATTGAGAAATATGCCAATCAACTAAGTTGGAAAGAGGGCACCCTAGAAGAGCCAATGACTAGAGCGCAAATACTACAAAGAGAAGCAAATAATATTGAGAAACAGGCTGACTTGGAAACTTGTGGACAGGTTTCCTCTTCATATCAAAGGCAGCTTGGAGCAGCTGCATCATCTTCCACAGCACATCAGCAGCAGCCAAAACTACTCATCAAACTTCCAGCAAAGGCAAAGAGAAACAGATGGAGCCAGAACAGCTAGCTCCTACAGAACAACAATAGGAAGTACAACAGCAAGAGGTACAACAGAAAAAACAGCAAGAACAAACATTAGAGGCCGCAATATCCATAGGGCAGCAAGCACATGACACTCTGCCTCCTAGGCAGGAGACTACAGTGGAGGCCTCGGTCCTCCAAACTCCACAAAATGAGTACAGAAATCGGAAGAGGGACAGAGAGACTCCCCTCACCACCTCCGCAACTCACGGGGAGAAAAGGCATAGAATGAATCCCCTCTCTGAGGAAGAAATGCCCATTGGGCAATCTTTAGGCATGGGCCCACCAAGCATGGAAGCATCTGCAAGTTCCTTTCAGCAGGAACATGAAAGAACAGTTGGAGGAGAAGTCAGCTCCTCAAGCCACCAAAAGGGAGCTGAAGTAGGCATCAAACGGCAATTTATTGATATCAAAAAGAGGAACGAGCCAATCAAGATATAGCTCTACAATCACTTGTTAAAAATGGCTCCTACAAACCAGCAAAGATTGATGTCTGCCTATGATGTACATGAGGGCAAAATGGTAATGAGTCATTTCATGCCAACCATGTTGCAGCCCCAGTCAGCTGTAGACTACATAAGGACCAACCTTGAGGTCCTAGCCAAAGACATCCACCCTATGGATCAAATAGAATTGCACAAGCAAACGGGTGAGATGGTGTATGCCACTCTTGCAGACAAAACATTGGTAAATCTTAGGCTGGAAAATAGCCTAAATAACACAGCTGCCCAACTTGAGTTGGAAAAGGTTTCCTCCCAAGCAAAGGACAACAGAATCAAAGCATTGGAGGATATCATCATAGAGCTTGGGCATGATCCCAAGGACATTAAGGCTATACAAGTGTTGCTGAAGCTAAGAGATGCAGATATGGCAGCACTAAGAAAAATGGTTAAGATCCTAGCAACTATTCATGCACAAACAGAAGAGGTTGCTCAGCTGAGACATGACCAAGATGCAGCAGCTATGCTGGTATCGTTATACAAACAGCTGATCCAGACACAAGAGAAATTGGGAGAATCAGAGGCTGCACTGCAGGCAGCATTAGAACAGAAGGAAGGAGGCCAAACTTCTCAGCCCCCTCCAGAGATAATCAATCTTGAGGAACCTCCTCAAACTACTGCTCCTCCCACAGAACAGACAGCACCCTCTACATCAACACCAACACCAACAACAGAGCAGGCTCCAAGCCTGGACATGCAGAAGCTGAAGAGTGAAATCCAAGCCCTGGAAGCCCAAATGACAGAACTAAATGAGGCCAGGGAGATTCTAGCTAAGCTAAATGAGAAACATGACAAGTCAAAACAAAGCATAGCTGAGAAAGGAAGAGAGATAAAGGCTCTCAAAGAGAAGATAAAGGAGCTGGAAAAAGAGCTCACCCTGGACAAAGTGGTGGCTCAGCTCAAGACAGTTTTATGGGCCAACATTGGCCAATCAATCACAGATCAGTGGCAATACATTGAGACCATTCATGAGCAAATAGAACTCATAGGAAAAGCACACAGAGAAATCTAGAGAGCAAGGGCATCTCTAGGCAACATGCCTGAGGTAGCCAATAGAATGATTAATGTGCTCAATAACCGTACAGGTCCTCAGCTGGCAGCAATGGGAATTACCAGCAAAACTGAAACCATTTTGCTAATAAAGAGGGTCCTTACATTAAGAAGCCTGGTACAAACACTGGAAAGAAGAAGCCAGGACATGCAGACATAAGTAAACAGGTTCATGGACAAGTTTGCAGCACTTCAAAGCAAAGGTCTTCCTGGCTTACTGAACAGCGCAGGTAGGCTACTTTCACATGAGAACTATGCAAAGAGGGTCAACACATTTGCTACAAATCAGATCACTGAAAGACCTAATACTTCAGAAGAAACAGGGCCAGCATCTGGGCAAAATTTCTATGATAGAGTAGAGAATTTATTTTTTATCATGAATGAGATCAAGCATTTGTTTGAAGTGCCTCCAAACTTCTACAAATATACAGAGGCAGATGAGACCTTGGATGCAATTTTGAGACATCAATTTCCCACACAAGAATGGTGGACCAAAATGATACAGATGATATTGTAATCAAAAGCCTTTCATCAATTTTTTTCATCAAAAGACATAAGTCATCACCTTCAGAAAAAGTGATGCACACAGTATGATTACAGAAGAATGGGCTGAGCCAACTCAGCAAAACCACTAGGCCACCAAGGCAGCACTGACAGTTACAGATAACAGGGCCGAAAAGGCTACAGCAGGACAAAGACATAAAGACACATCATTCAGCATTTATAATAGAACGTTCAACCGACTCAGTGGTCTCCAAAGGTCAAAAAGTCTTCTGACAGTATTAAAGAGCATTCATTTTGTATTCATAGCAGTAATAACTTCTTTATCTGCTATTCTGTAAAGTTGGTGAACGTATTTATTTCTCAGGTGACTCAACGGTTCAGATATTTTGCATGACCGATTGTATATATTCCCCCTCGCATAACCTTGCAGGGGTTGTTGTTGATTTCTCTTCTAGAGTTCTTATGCTGTAAATTTTCAAAGTTTAATACAGAGGTTGATGGGATTTCCAAAGTTTGTGTTGTCTGAGGCGTTGTAACGCGACTGCTGAATGCTACAGGATTCCTGCGTGTTTTCATGGCTCAATAAGTTTCCTTTAAACTTTCTTTATGTTTCTTTTATTATTTTATCATAACTCATCCATGTCCTATATTTCACAGTTAATGGCAAAGAAAAAGACTAATTCCAGGATTTGTTCATAGAATACCCTGAATTCAATCTATGCTATTATAAATGTTTTCTTCAGTTATGGTTACAAAGGTGTAATTCTTAATTGTTGCACCTCTACACTATATCTTTCACAGTGACTATTGTTTAGGAATTCAAATCTACTCCTTTACAATATATCTCTTTCTCACACCCCAGCTTAGTGGAAAATTCTTAATTTCTTTTCACTGGTTAAGCACACTTCATCCTCATAATTTCAAGTTTGTTTCATGAGAGATTCAAATGGCCCTGTAGTTTCAGCAATCCAAACCTACCTCTCAAACAACCTGTAGCCACAGACTCCATTGCCTAATGGACTAATACTGTCTAAAGATTTCCACCTTAAGCACTGAAAGACATCACTCAACGAAAATATAAAACCAAACCCAAACTCATAACTAGCCTAAAATCTTCACAAAACAGAGACAAACCTTAAAGAGAGAGCCCTCTCTGATTACAATTGGGCTAGAAACTGTAATCCAAAGCTTGGTTAGTGGTTACCCCGGCCGTATTCCCTTGGGAGTCAAAGGGAACAACCTGGGTGTTAACATAATTGGCGACTCCACTGGGGACTCGTCAGGATTTTCTAATTTCTGTATATTTATTAAAGCTGCTTCAGTCAATCTTCATGCTAGCTTTAAGATATACACAGCCATTCCAAAATCTTGTCTGGCCCTTGTAGACACAAAAATATTCCAAAAACATACTCAAAAAACAAGTTCAGAAGTTGGCTCCCAAGAAGAATCCGCTATATACAAGGTCAAATCCTGACCCCAATCCACCAACTCTTTTTGAAAATCCTAATATAATCCCTAAAATCATTAGGAAGCAGCAAGGACAGGAAACTCTTGTTGATTTGAGTCCTGAGACAGCCTACCCAAACCCTGTTCCAACTCCAATCAAGGTTCTATTTCGGTCTACCCCTGATTCCCCCAGTTCACCATCTACATCTCAAAGCCCTCCTTTTACACCTCCATCCACTGCACATATTCCCTTGACCAACACTCTAGTTTCTACCGTTCCCATTACCCCTGTTGTACCAGTCGTTCATGTTATCCCAGTTATCCCTGTCAATTCTATAAATCCTTCAAATATGGCTAATAGATATGCACCCATGCAGTTGCCTGCTAATGCTGCAGCTCTACCTTAGGACTACCAATCCAAGATCTCATATTTTGACTCCACTGGCCCTTTCACAGCAATTCAGCATGCCAAAAGGATGCAAGACCATTTTGAGAACTATGAAATAGATGATGATAGTGTGAGAATGAGAATCTTTGTTTAGAGCCTGACAGGGGATGTAAGAACTTGGTTTAGATCACTGGCTGTAAATACCATCACAACTCCTGATGAACTTTATCAAGCCTTTATTAACAGATGGGAGAAAAAGAAAGATCCCCTGCACATACTTGGTGAATATGATACAATCAAACGAGGTCCTCAAGAGACCGTTTTGTAGTATTGTGCAAGATTCAACAATGTATATAATGCAATACCACAGAATTTAAGACCTCCTTCTGATTTAGCCTTGTACAGATTTCCTGATGGTTTTGACCCTGATATGGCATATTAGTTGAAGGAAAGAGCCCCTGAAACCCTTGAAGATGCCCAAAAGGTTGCTGTCACAGTAGAGGCTAACCTGATTGCCAAAAGAAACAGGGCAAGATTGGAAAAGAGAACCACCTTCAAAGAAGAACCCTCAGCCTTTGATCAAAAACTGGATGCAATACTCACTGGTATGAAGAGATTAGGTGATAGAGTAGAATCAGTTGAGAGAAAGTCATCATGGGAAGCACCACAAAATAACCCTATCAGGAATCCCAATTTTAGGAGAAATCAAAACCCAAACATTGGCAAGGCCGGTTCTGATCCAGACATAAGACCTCCTTTCCAGGAAAACTATACTGAGGCATCCACTTCGAATGAGCAAACAGATGACACCCACATTAACCAGATGGGCCTGAATGATGAGCAGCAAGTTTTTCTGAGTCAAGAAGATCATAAGGATGATGACATTCAGCAATTCCAAACTAGGTCAGGTGAGTCATTTGACTTTAAACAAGGCTATGACACAGCTGTTTATGAAGTTCATAAGCAATACAAGCTAAGAAGTAGAACTGTAAATGTAACACAGCCTGAAAAAACAAAGGATAGCCAGCAGCCCAAAAGAGCCATAGTCACAGAGCCAAATGACACAACTGATTCAGTTACAAATGAAGTAACCGTTCAAGAAGTCACTGAACCATTGCCCTCAAAACAACAGCCTATGGCCACATCACCCTTGCAGCCTAATCCAAGTAACACTCCTCAAGAGGTGAGTAAAAAGGACAAGCCTCAAGATCAGAAAGAGAACCAGGAGGAAGGCATCAAGGATTCCATTGAAAAGGAAAAGACTGTTAATCAAAATACTAAAACCCAACTTGATAAACCTTTTAACTTAGAAGCTGAAATTGGAAAATTGAAGATAGCCATTTGTTATAGACATTTTTGTGCCTTACAGCATAGAGAATGAAATGTCAATAATCTAAGGGATCCAAAGTCCCTAAACATGTTGTTCTTACCCTTAGAGGAACAAGGTCAGCGAACCACAGCACTGCAAATCAGTTCTCCACTGAAAAACACTCAAAAACAGGTCAATTTTGGATCAAAGCAGCTGCTCCAAAGGCTACCTGCGCTGCATAGCAGGTACAACAAAGGCTACCTGCGTTGCATAGCAAGTAGGACAAAGGCTACCTGCGCTGGGCGTACTTGGACATGTGGAGGAATCTTTTTCTCAAAGTGCCAGTGCCCAGGAAGCTTCCAAAAAGGCACTTGATCATAAGATTCGCCTAATGATGAGTTAAGAGCTTCTAAAACTCCAAGTGGAAAACAGAAACTCCAAGTGAAGAACTGAAGAACAACTGGAGTTGAAGAGGACAACAAGTCACACATCAAGCTGACTTATCTTCACTCCAAAACTCTATATAAGGATCTCATCCCATGGGATCTGGAGGCCGGAATTTAGTGCAAAGAATTGCTGTTGGTTTACAGTTGTGAGCATTGGGTGATTGCTTGAGGGAGGTGAAGAAGAGATTTCTCTCCGTCGGGAAGGTGATGCTGGATTGGACCTCTCATGGTTGTATCACCACCTGAACCTTACTTCCATATATTAATAAAGCATTTGAGGTTCTTCTATTCGCATGTGTTTCAATGATGTATTGTCTTACTTGCGTATTTGATTTATGCTAATCCTTGAATCAGTTATGCATGCATGCTTCTTGTAGTTTCCTTTCCTTGTCTTGTTTGCAGGATCTCGTGTAGCTGGGCCTGTGAAAAGACTTGGAGCTGGGAGCAAGCGGCAATCAAAGGAGATTGGATCGACCATTTGCGCAAGACATCGGTAAGTGGATCTCTTCCTTTTATCTCTTGCATGTCATAAAGAAGAAACTTTAGATAGCTTTGCTTTCAGCTGTTGCTAAGGAACTGTCACCCTTAGAGTGGGTTAGGGTCATTCCGAGTTGGATACTTTCCCCCACAACACCATTCCTCTTTCAGAATTGGCCAAACACAACATTTACAAACAATGAATCAAGAAATCCCTTCAACTTACTGATAACAAAGATGATGTTAATGTGTTGGATGATACTCCTGAACTACTTTTCGGCCTAGAAGTTGATGGAAAGATAGCAGTTGCAGGAATCTTACCTTTTTATGTCAGCCTGCACGTTCATGATAAGATATTACACAATGCAATGTTTGACTCAGGTGCCTCTCACAACCTGATGCCAAAATCAGTCATGGAAAGATTAAATCTAGATATTACAAGACCGTATAAGGACCTATTCTCATTTGATTCCAGCCAAGTTAAGTGTTTAGGCCTGATAAAAGATCTCTGTGTCTCACTTGTCCAATACCCCAATAAGACAATCTTGATGGATGTTGTAGTTGCTGATATCTCTCCTAAATATGGAATGTTGTTATCAAGATCATGGGGGGCTAAACTTCAAGGTTCCTTGCAGTTAGACATGTCATATGCCACCATCTCTGTCTTTGGGCAACCAAAGAGACTATACAGAGAAACACTCATGAAATACATGGTCAGCAGTGAGGAAAAACCTCAAAACTTTCCCATATATGCTATCCATTCTGACTTAGACTCATATATTCTCTTCAATGATAATACAAGTCTTACAAATGATGATGAAACCAAGACACTCAAACAAGATCAGGACATTAATGAACAAGTTGCTGCTCTAGAAATCAACCTGATCCAATCAAGTGATGAGACTGTCCTAGAAGATAAACTAAGTGAAAAACCAGAACTTCAACTCACAATTCCAGATTACAGAGAAGCTATTAAGCCTCCCCTAAAACAATAGATCCCATGGTTTCTTGAATTTGATGGGTTAGTCAACAAATTAGGGGCAGGAGCAAGAGTTTGGATACATAATGAACTAAGCAATCATGCAGAGGGCCGAGCCTATAGGCTAAACTTCAGGTGCACTAACAATATGGCAGAATACGAAGCTCTTTTACTAGGCCTCAAACTAGTAAAATCCTTACAAGCCAAAAAGGTTTCAATCATGGGAGATTCAAACTTAATTATCCAACAAGTAAAGGGGAATTTTGTCACTAATGACAAAAGATTGAGAGCTTATAGGTCTGCTGTTGCTGAAATACTAAACTCCCTTACTGAATTTCAAATCACCAAAATCTCTAGAACCGATAATCTTCATGCTCATAGTTTGGCCACATTTGCAAGCACCTGCAAACTACCCTTTGAACCTAGCCATTGCTTTACAACCGAGGTAAAACATAGACCTTCTGTCCGAAACAATGTTAAAGACTGGCAAGTGTTTCAAGATGATACACAAATAAATAATTTCTTGACCTTGCAACAAGAATTTGCAGGACTAAACATTGACATTGAGGGAGCAAGTCAATCACAAATACTTAGTGAACAGAACCACAGGGCAATATCACCCAAAACAGCTAACCAAATGCTACATCCAACAATTTTTAACAAAGACAACATACAAGAAATTCAACAAATCAGTTGTGAAGAAATAGCTGGTGCAGAGGCTGAAATCATAGAGCTGAAAGTCAATTTTCTTCCAACAGGCCTAACTCCATTGGAGGACATTTTTTATTCAAATGATATCCCTAGAAAACCAAAGATGCAGCCCCTTAATGCTGCCATTGAGGAATGCAACATTGGAACCATTGAGAAACCCAAGATAATAAAATTGTTTGCATCCTTACCTCCTGATCAAAAACCTAAATACATTGACCTCTTCAAAGAGTTTCAAGATGTCTTTGCATGGGGTTATGAGGATTTAAAATCCTATGACACCTCTGTTATCCAACATACTATCCCTCTCAAGCCTAATCAAAAGCCATTTAAGCAGAAATTGAGAAGGATCAATCCCATGCTTCTCCCTTCAATTGAAAAAGAGCTGCAAAAAATGTTTAAAGCTGGCATCATAGCACCAATCAGGTTTTCAGACTGGATCTCAAATTTGGTGCCCACAAGAAAGAAAACTGGTGAAATAAGGCTTTGTGTTGATCTAAGGAACTTGAATCAAGTGTCCTTGAAAGATAATTACCCCTTACCTAAGATGGATCACATTCTCCAAAGAGTTGTAGGGGCTTCAAGGATCTCATTACATGATGGATTCTCAGGCTTTAATCAGATCCTAGTACATCCTGATGATCAAGACAAAACCTCATTCACTACCCGATGGGGAACATTCAAATATGTAAAAATGCCTTTTGGATTGAAAAATGCAGGGGCTACATTTCAGAGAGCAATGGATATTGCTTTTGCCAAGGAGATTCATGACTTCCTTTTTATTTATTTAGATGACCTCACACCCTTCTCAAATTCTGACCAAGAACACTTGAAGCATTTGAGACAAATATTCTTAACATGTAGGAAATATGGCATTTCCTTAAACCCCAAGAAATCTCTGTTTGGTTTGGAAGAAGGTAAGTTGTTAGGTCACATCATTTCAAAGGATGGCATTAGAATTGACCCAGACAGGATACAAGCTATCTTACAAATGCCCCACCCAAGAAACATCAAAGAATTGCAAGCCTTCTTAGGTAAGATCAACTTCTTAAGAAGGTTTATCCCAAACTTAGCAGAACTGATCAGATTACTAAATAACATGCTTAAGAAGGATTCAAAAGTAAAATGGACAGTAGAAGCAAATCAAGCTTTTGAAGGTATAAAATTGGCCCTTACCCAAACCCCAGTCTTAACAAATCCTCAATTTGATAGAGAATTCATCATTTTCTCTTTTGCCTCCCAGCATACTATTGCTGCTGTTTTATTACAGAAAGATGACCAAGGAAATGAAAAACCCATTGCTTTCTTTAGTAGAGCTCTTAGAGATGCACCTCTGAAATATCAGATCATGGAGAAACAAGCTTATGCTTTGGTCAAGCCCATTAAAGACTTTAGGATTTACATCCTGTACTCCCATGTTATAGCTTATGTGCCAAGTCCCATTGTGAAAGACATACTCACTCAAGAAAACTTAGAGGGCAGAAGAGGAAAGTGGATGGCCAACATTTTGGAATTTGATATTGAAATAAAACCTACGAAACTGATAAAAGGGCAAGGTTTGGCTAAATTAATGACAGATGCAAACTTCCAAGCCTTAGACATAAACCAGTTGGACAATGAACTGGAGCTGGCGACTCCAAAGATCAATGTAGCCTTTGAACAATCCCCTTGGTATTCTGATATATGTTATGTGTTGCAAAACCTGTGTGCTCCCCCAGGATTGTCCAGAACTAAATGTAGGTTCTTAAAAATGAAAGCTTCAAGATTTTGTGTCATGGATGGCAATTTGCTTTGGAAAAACCATGAGGGTATATTGTTAAATTGCTTAATTGAAAACGAGACTAACAATGTCATGAAAGAATTTCATGCAGGTGATTGTGGTGGACATTTGTACTGGAAGTCCACTGTGGATAAAATATTGAGGGCAGGTTATTATTGGCCCACTGTTTTCTCTGATGTCAAAAAATTTACCACTTCATGTCATAAATGCCAAGTGTTTGAGGGAAAGAGAAAGTTACTTCCACTTCCTTTGAGGCCTATTGCAACAGAAAGACCTTTTCAACAATGGGGCTTGCATTTCATCGGGGAAATTCATCCCTCATCCTCAGGCCAAAATAGATGGATTCTAACAGCTACAGACTACTTTACTAAATGGATTGAAGTTGTTCCTTGTAGACAAGCAAATGATTCTACTATCATTCAATTCCTAGAGACCAATATCCTTTCCAGATTTGGTTGTCCTGATAAGATAATAACAGACAATGCTGTTGCTTTCAGATCTAAGAAGATGGTGAATTTTTGCCACAAATTTCACATTACCTTGGGCCATTCTACTGCATACTATCCCCAAGGAAATGGCCTAGCTGAACCATCAAACAAAAGCCTTGTAAACATCATAAAGAAGGTGCTGGAAGAAAATAAGAAGAACTGGCATAAGAAGTTGGTCAATGCCTTATGGGCAGATAGACTAACAACCAAGAGATCAATTGGGGCAGCCCATATGAATTAGTCTATGGATTAGAGGCCAAGTTTCCTTCATCACTAGGGGTTCCTGTTATGAAACTACTTCAAGAAAGTCAAGCTGAGCCCAATGACATGCAAAGAAGGATCAATCAAATAATATGTTTGTAGCAAACTAGAGACCAAGTTTATAGCAGAGTTCAAGTTTTACAAGAAAAGTTAAAGAAAGCTTTTGATAGAAGGACCAAGGCGGAAGATTTCAACATTGGTGACAAAGTCCTCAAGTGGGATTCAAGAAGGGAAGATAAAGGAAAACATGGAAAATTTGATTCCCTTTGGAGAGGACCATTTGTTGTTCAAGCAGTACAAGGAAACAACACCTATTTCCTTAAAAGTCTTGATGAAGCTGATTTGGATGAAGGTCCTGTGAATGGCAGGATGTTAAAGCACTATTTTGACTACCATCCATGAGTGCAGCCTAAGTTTCCCTTGTACATATTCAGGTGTATATATTACTTTCTGTTAACATGTAAAAATGCAGTTTCCCAAGTTTTGTGAGTTATCAGCAAAAGGCAAATAAGTTCAGAGACCTACTAAGATGGCAAGAGCACAATTTTGAGATTTCAAAGAACAATAATCCAAGTTTTGATAAAACAATCCAAGGGCCAAGGCATTCTGACCTGCTGTTCTTGGTCTTTCAAATGGAAAAACCATCCCCATGTGGAGCCACTGTTAGCTACCTATACCAATAGGTTTCATATTTCATGATTGGCAAAGAAAGTTCCAAATATGCTCTGCTTTGGTGATGCAAAGATCCCATATTTTCAAGGGAAGACAATGTGTGTACATAGCTTGATGTTGACTCAATTTTGATGGATGGTCCTACAGCCTAATCTGGATCATGCCATGTTTCAATTTTCTATTGTAGAATAGAGAAAGAAGTCTGTCCAAACTGTTTAATCTTGGCAGACCAGAAGTTAGGTAGAGAATTAAGGTTCCCAACTGCTTAATCTGGGACCTTGGAAGCAATAAGGGTAGTTCTAGATAGAAAATCAAAAGAAAAAGCCAAAAGAAAAGAAAAGGCACATAAGGGTCTGCAAGTCTAAGTGCACCCTCCATGAAGAAACAAAAAATGCTAGGCAAGTAGATGGGTAGGTAGAGGGGGTTGCAGAAATGTCATTCCTTTCAACTGAATTTTGCTGGTCTAACATAAAGGAAGCATCAATGGATAAGGGGAAGCTCCTCTTCCCCATCACTTTGCAGCAAAAAAAAGGAGCATGTCTAACTTCCTATTTCCCTCCTTCACTATTCATTACTAACATCCCTTCACCAGTTGTGTTCATGGAAGAATTCAAGGTCTTATGGTGGTTCTTGTTCCTTTAAAAGCCACATTTCTTGTGTAAAATTCTTTTCATTTTGATCTACTCCCTAAGCTAAGTTGTTTTCATATCAACTTAGTGTTATCACTCCTCATTCACCTTTTCCACTCATATTAACCCCTAACTTCTTATTATCTAAATCCCCTATGTTCCCCTTTTCCCCTACTATTATAAACACTATGGTGTATAAACCCCAAGCATTCTATAAATATTCCCTTCCCCTTGGCATTATAGCCATATGTCCAAAGTCAGGGATTAAATTGACCTCTGGTCAGTTTAACAGCCTAAGCATTACCCCTCTTTTCCCTTCAGAAATCATTTAAACCATTTGCCCCTTCATTTGCAAAAGAACCTTGTAAAAAACCCCATTTCCACCCCTAACCCGCTTTATTTGCAAAAATACATCAAAACCCACTTTTCGGCTTTATCCAAAGTTTGGCGCAAATGCGCGTTTTTATAAAAAATACATTGAAAACCCATATTATCCGCCGAAGTCCTAAGTCCCGCCGGACACACATTTCAAAGACAAATATTATTTTATTCCCGCCCCCTTCCGTATTGTCCTGGCACTTTAGCGATCCGTCGACCGTCGGATCCGGGTCTTTTCATCGGACGGCCCACATGCATATCGGGTCGGGCCCGACGTCCGTAAGATAGCACCCGAGAAACTGTCAGAGGGTGACGTCAGGCCTCTGCCACGCGTCGCCCCCACAATTTCTCGGGTCGCCTTCTGACAAAACCGCGGCCGTATCTAAGGCGGTCCGAGAAAATCCACTTACCGCTTATGGTTTTCTGCTGCTCACGTCACCTCCTCATCACTGCCACGTCGTGCTCGCGTCATGCCACATCGCCGCCGCGTCAGCGCCCCTGTCCGCCACTGCTTCGACCTGTCCGCCACTGCTTCGACCTGTCCGCCACCTCATCATCCCCGTGGACCACTCACAGGCCGCCACGTCACTCGATGACGTCATGCTGACGTCATCCGACCTTGACCCCACCTGATGACGTCATGCTGACGTCATCCATAAAAAGCGCCAAAATCCCAAAAGTCCATATTTTTGTCGAAAAACGCGGTTTTTCTCACTTTTTGCAAAAACAAGAACTATTCTGCTCTGCATGCAAATTACGTTCATTCGTTGCCAACCTGCAGAAATCGACCCAGAGACCGCCGGCGCTTCCATTCCACCTGCACTTGTAGCCATTGCCGACAGTTTACCAGGTATTTATCCAAAGCATTCCTCTGCGCCTGGTTTTGTATCCATAAATTGTCCGAAGCTAGCTTAAAAGAGTGAAAAACACAGTACCTACCAGCAAATCCCGGTGGCTAGCCTCCATTTTCAATTGTTAAGTCGAAAACTCCCCTGCAGAACCTGCATTTAGCTAAATTTACCTAAAAACACAGTCTGTCCGCGCATTCGTGGACTTAAAACCCGAACTGCTCTAATTCACCGTAAAGAGAGTTTTTCAGGCCTGACATTTGCTCTGGCAGTCCTCTGTGCAGTATTTCAATTGCTGCTATTACAATTTACCCTCTGTTCCTTTGCAATATACCTCTCTGCTTTAAAGATACCCCTCTGTGCTGCTCTCTTCAGTAAAACCACTTCACATACAAATCAGAGGCCTTATTAGCCATGGAAACACCAATAGCATTGAATATTCAACCTCTGAATGCCCCACAAAGAGAATTAGAATGGAAGGCCCTGGGGGATAAGGATTATCAGATGATAGACTCATTTTCAATGAATTCCAAATTTAACATCCATCTGCTGAATGAGTTAAAGGCCCAACACCTCAGTGGAGCTGATATTTTAGGGATTTGGGACTCCAACTTGCCCATTTACAACCTCCCTCAAGTCAATGCCCTTCCAGACTTGATCCATAGATGCTGTGAATGCTATGATCCATGTCAGAGAGCTGTTCTCAATCCCTCAGGTGCAGTCTTGTTCCATATCACCCCTGAGGCCATAAATCAAATGCTCAACTTTCATTCTGCAAGACCATTGACTCCTCTCTCCATGCTAGATTTATTAAAGAAGGGGGGCAACCTGTCCAGTGCCCAGATCATCAAAATCAATCAGTTATTCATACAGCCAGGCTCTGAAACTATGAGAACGCCTCCTATTGGAAATCCATACCTCAATGACTTGGGCAAAATGCTTGTAGATTTGATCAGCTATGTCTTGGGCTACAAGGGAACTGAGGATGTTGATGACACCATTATGGCTATGCTGTCCATATTTTCTCCTGGAAAGCCTCCTGCTGTGCACTATGATTATGCTACATACATTGCAAACAAGATTCATGAGCAACTGTTGAATCTAGAAAGGGAAAAGGTGTTTAGATACACCAGATACATATATCATCTGTTCTTATTTTATCAACCTGACAGTTTCCCTATTCCTCTCAAGAAACTTGATGCCCAGGGAAATCCAAGGTCAGTTGTGTTTTGGACCTCAGTTTTTCATCACACCTCTTGCTCACCATACACATACTCTGAATTCATAGACCTTTTCATTCATCCAGCTTTGACCTTGTTATATGGTGTTCCTCCTCCAAGATTAACAGATGAAATGCAAAGAATTCTCCATCTTTCTAAGTCCTACAGCATTGGTGATTGGTACTTTTACCAACACCACACAGTAATCAGAATATATGGCTGTGAGTTGGACCCTTATAGGCTGCCAAGATATGTCCCCATGAGACTATTTGCCTTGGAGTATTTTAGGCAGTTTGGAAATGCAGACATGATCCATTTCCATAGTAAAAACAAGAAAGTGCAATTGAAGGTCAGGAACCAACTAGGCCCTTTCTTTACAACATAAGGGAGGAGGGATGGAAGGAAGCAGATGGCATGCTAGAGGCCCTCCGATTTGAAACTAGTTTCAAATGGATACCTTATGACCCTAATCATTTCATTTCTCTCAGAAGGGTAAAACATAAACTGGGTGGCTATCCTCATGTCAGATTGCCTCATATTGAGAAATATGCCAATCAACTAAGTTGGAAAGAGGGCACCCTAGAAGAGCCAATGACTAGAGAGCAAATACTACAAAGAGAAGCAAAAAATATTGAGAAAGAGGCTGACTTGGAAACTTGTGGACAGGTTTCCTCTTCATATCAAAGGCAGCTTGGAGCAGCTGCATCATCTTCCACAGCACATCAGCAAGCAGCCAGAACTACTCATCAAACTTCCAGCAAAGGCAAAGAGAAACAGATGGAGCCAGAACAGCTAGCTCCTACAGAACAGCAGCAGGAAGTACAACAGCAAGAGGTACAGCAGAAAAAACAACAAGAACAAACATTAGAGGCCCCAATATCCATAGGGCAGCAAGCACAGGACACTCTGCCTCCTAGGCAGGAGACTACAGTGGAGGCCTCGGTCCTCCAAACTCCACAAAATGAGGACAGAAATCGGAAGAGGGACAGAGAGACTCCCCTCACCACCTCCACAACTCACGGGGAGAAAAGGCATAGAATGAATCCCCTCTCTGAGGAAGAAATGCCCATTGGGCAATCTTTAGGCATGGGCCCACCAAGCATGGAAGCATCTGCAAGTTCCTTTCAGCAGGAACATGAAAGAACAGTTGGAGGAGAAGTCAGCTCCTCAAGCCACCAAAAGGGAGCTGAAGTAGGCATCAAACAACAATTTATTGATATCAAAAAGAGGAACGAGCCAATCAAGATACAGCTCTACAATCACTTGTTAAAGATGGCTCCTACAAACCAGCAAAGATTGATGTCTGCCTATGATGTACATGAGGGCAAAATGGTAATGAGTCATTTCATGCCAACCATGTTGCAGCCCCAGTCAGCTGCAGACTACATAAGGACCAACCTTGAGGTCCTAGCCAAAGACATCCACCCTATGGATCAAATAGAATTGCACAAGCAAACGGGTGAGATGGTGTATGCCACTCTTGCAGACAAAACATTGGTAAATCTTAGGCTGGAAAATAGCCTAAATAACACAGCTGCCCAACTTGAGTTGGAAAAGGCTTCCTCCCAAGCAAAGGACAACCGAATCAAAGCGTTGGAGGATATCATCATAGAGCTTGGGCATGATCCCAAGGACATTAAGGCTGTACAAGCGCTGCTGAAGCTAAGAGATGCAGATATGGCAGCACTAAGAAAAATGGTTAAGATCCCAGCAACTATTCACGCACAAACAGAAGAGGTTGCTCAGCTGAGACATGACCAAGATGCAGCAGCTATGCTGGTATCGTTATACAAACAGCTGATCCAGACACAGGAGAAATTGGGAGAATCAGAGGCTGCACTGCAGGCAGCATTACAACAGAAGGAAGGAGGCCAAACTTCTCAGCCCCCTCCAGAGATAATCAATCTTGAGGAACCTCCTCAAACTACTGCTCCTCCCACAGAACAGACAGCACCCTCTACATCAACACCAACACCAACAACAGAGCAGGCTCCAAGCCTGGACATGCAGAAGCTGAAGAGTGAAATCCAAGCCCTGGAAGCCCAAATGGCAGAACTAAATGAGGCCAGGGAGAGTCTAGCTAAGCTAAATGAGAAATATGACAAGTCAAAACAAAGCATAGCTGAGAAAGGAAGAGAGATAAAGGCTCTCAAAGAGAAGATAAAGGAGCTGGAAAAAGAGCTCACCCTGGACAAAGTGGTGGCTCAGCTCAAGACAGTTTTATGGGCCAACATTGGCCAATCAATCACAGATCAGTGGCAATACATTGAGACCATTCATGAGCAAATAGAACTCATAGGAAAAGCACACAGAGAAATCCAGAGAGCAAGGGCATCTCTAGGCAACATGCCTGAGGTAGCCAATAGAATGATTAATGTGCTCAATAACCGTACAGGTCCTCAGCTGGCAGCAATGGGAATTACCAGCAGAACTGAAACCATTTTGCTAATAAAGAGGGTCCTTACATTAAGAAGCCTGGTACAAACACTGGAAAGAAGAAGCCAGGACATGCAGACAGAAGTAAACAGGTTCATGGACAAGTTTGCAGCACTTCAAAGCAAAGGTCTTCCTGGCTTACTGAACAGCGCAGGTAGGCTACTTTCACATGAGAACTATGCAAAGAGGGTCAACACATTTGCTACAAATCAGATCACTGAAAGACCTAGTACTTCAGAAGAAACAGGGCCAGCATCTGGGCAAAATCTCTATGATAGAGTAGAGAATTTATTTTTTATCATGAATGAGATCAAGCATTTGTTTGAAGTGCCTCCAAACTTCTACAAATATACAGAGGCAGATGAGACCTTGGATGCAATTTTGAGACATCAATTGCCCACACAAGAATGGTGGACCAAAATGATACAGATGATATTGTAATCAAAAGCCTTTCATCAATTTTTTTCATCAAAAGACATAAGTCATCACCTTCAGAAAAAGTGATGCACACAGTATGATTATAGAAGAATGGGCTGAGCCAACTCAGCAAACCCACTAGGCCACCAAGGCAGCACTGACAGTTACAGATGACAGGGCCGAAAAGGCTACAGCAGGACAAAGACATAAAGACACATCATTCAGCATTTATAACAGAACGTTCAACCGACTCAGTGGCCTCCAAAGGTCAAAAAGTCTTCTGACAGTATTAAAGAGCATTCATTTTGTATTCATAGCAGTAATAACTTCTTTATCTGCTATTTTGTAAAGTTGGTGAACGTATTTATTTCTCAGATGACTCAACGGTTCAGATATTTTGCATGACCGATTGTATATATTCCCCCTCGCATAAGCTTGCAGGGGTTGTTGTTGATTTCTCTTCTAGAGTTCTTATGCTGTAAATTTTCAGAGTTTAATACAAAGGCTGATGGAATTTCCAAAGTTTGTGTTGTCTGAGGCGTTGTAACGTGACTGCTGAATGCTACAGGATTCCTGCGTGTTTTCATGGCTCAATAAGTTTCCTTTAAACTTTCTTTATGTTCTTTTATTATTTCGTCATAACTCATCCATGTCCTATATTTCACAGTTAATGGCAGAGAAAAAGACTAATTCCAGGATTTATTCATAGAATACCCTGAATTCAATCTGTGCTATTATAAATGTTTTCTTCAGTTATGGTTACAAAGGTGTAATTCTTAATTGCTGCACCTCTACACTATATCTTTCACAGTGACTATTGTTTAGGAATTCAAATCTGCTCCTTTACAATATATCTCTTTCTCACACCCCAGCTTAGTGGAAAATTCTTAATTGCTTTTCACTGGTTAAACACACTTCATCCTCATAATTTCAAGTTTGTTTCATGAGATATTCAAATGGCCCTGCAGTTTCAGCAATCCCAACCTACCTCTCAAACAACCTGTAGCCACAGACTCCATTGCCCAATGGACTAATACTGTCTAAAGATTTCCACCTTAAGCACTGAAAGACATCACTCAACCAAAATATAAAACCAAACCCTGAACTCATAACTAGCCTAAAATCTTCACAAAACAGAGACAAACCTTAAAGAGAGAGCCCTCTCTGATTACAGTTGGGCTAGAAACTGTAATCCAAAGCTTGGTTAGTGGTTACCCCGGCCGTATTCCCTTGGGAGTCAAAGGGAACAACCTGGGTGTTAACATAATTGGCGACTCCACTGGGGACTCCTCAGGATTTTCTAATTTCTGTATATTTCTTAAAGCTGCTTCAGTCAATCTTCATGCTAGCTTTAAGATATACACAGCCATTCCAAAATCTTGTCTGGCCCTTGTAGACACAAAAATATTCCAAAAACATACTCAAAAAACAAGTTCAGAAGCTGGCTCCCAAGAAGAATCCGCGATATACAAGGTCAAATCCTGACCCCAATCCACCAACTGTTTTTGAAAATCCTAATACAATCCCTAAAATCATTAGGAAGCAGCAAGGACAGGAAACTCTTGCTGATTTGAGTCCTGAGACAGCTTACCCAAACCCTGTTCCAACTCCAATCAAGGTTCTATTTCGGTCTACCCCTGATTCCCCCAGTTCACCATCCACATCTCAAAGCCCTCCTTTCACACCTCCATCCACTGCACATATTCCCTTGACCAACACTCTAGTTTCTACCGTTCCCATTACCCCTGTTGTACCAGTCGTTCATGTTATCCCAGTTATCCCTGTCAATCCTATAAATCCTGCAAATATGGCTAATAGATATGCACCCCTGCAGTTGCCTGCTAATGCTGCAGCTCTACCTCAGGACTACCAATCCAAGATCTCATATTTTGACTCCACTGGCCCTTTCACAGCAATTCAGCATGCCAAAAGGATGCAAGACCATTTTGAGAACTATGAAATAGATGATGACAGTGTGAGAATGAGAATCTTTGTTCAGAGCCTGACAGGGGATGTAAGAACTTGGTTTAGATCACTGGCTGTAAATACCATCACAACTCCTGATGAGCTTTATCAAGCCTTTACTAACAGATGGGAGAAAAAGAAAGATCCCCTGCACATACTTGGTGAATATGATACAATCAAACGAGGTCCTCAAGAGACCGTTTTGGAGTATTGTGCAAGATTCAACAATGTATATAACGCAATACCACAGAATTTAAGACCTCCTCCCGATTTAGCCTTGTACAAATTTCCTGATGGTTTTGACCCTGATATGGCATATCAGTTGAAGGAAAGAGCCCCTGAAACCCTTGAAGATGCCCAAAAGGTTGCTGTCACAGTAGAGGCTAACCTGATTGCCAAAAGAAACAGGGCAAGATTGGAAAAGAGAACCACCTTCAAAGAAGAACCCTCAGCCTTTGATCAAAAACTGGATGCAATACTCACTGGTATGAAGAGATTGGGTGATAGAGTAGAATCAGTTGAGAGAAAGTCATCATGGGAAGCACCACAAAATAACCCTATCAGGAATCCCAATTTTAGGAGAAATCAAAACCCAAACGTTGGCAAGGCCGGTTCTGATCCAGACATAAGACCTCCTTTCCAGGAAAACTATACTGAGGCATCCACTTCGAATGAGCAAACAGATGACACCCACATTAACCTGATGGGCCTGAATGATGAGCAGCAAGTTTTTCTGAGTCAAGAAGATCATAAGGATGATGACATTCAGCAATTCCAAACCAGGTCAGGTGAGTCATTTGACTTTAAACAAGGCTATGACACAGCTGTTTATGAAGTTCATAAGCAATACAAGCTAAGAAGCAGAACTATAAATGTAACACAGCCTGAAAAAACAAAGGATAGCCAGCAGCCCAAAAGAGCCATAGTCACAGAGCCAAATGACACAACTGATTCAGTTACAAATGAAGTAACCGTTCAAGAAGTCACTGAACCATTGCCCTCAAAACAACAGCCTATGGCTACATCACCCTTGCAGCCTAATCCAAGTAACACTCCTCAAGAGGTGAGTAAAAAGGACAAGCCTCAAGATCAGAAAGAGAACCAGGAGGAAGGCATCAAGGATTCCATTGAAAAGGAAAAGGCTGTTAATCAAAATACTAAAACCCAACCTGATAAACCTTTTGACTTAGAAGCTGAAATTGGAAAATTGAAGATAGCCATTCCTCTTTCAGAATTGGCCAAACACAACATCTACAAACAACAAATCAAGAAATCCCTTCAACTTACTGATAACAAAGATGATGTTAATGTGTTGGATGATACTCCTGAACTACTTTTCGGCCCAGAAGTTGATGGAAAGACAGCAGTTGCAGGAATCTTACCTTTTTATGTCAGCCTGCACGTTCATGATAAGATATTACACAATGCAATGTTTGACTCGGGTGCCTCTCACAACCTGATGCCAAAATCAGTCATGGAAAGATTAAATCTAGATATTACAAGACCGTATAAGGACCTATTCTCATTTGATTCCAGCCAAGTTAAGTGTTTAGGCCTGATAAAAGATCTCTGTGTCTCACTTGTCCAATACCCCAATAAGACAATCTTGATGGATGTTGTAGTTGCTGATATCCCTCCTAAATATGGAATGTTGTTATCAAGATCATGGGGGGCTAAACTTCAAGG
Source organism: Pinus tabuliformis (assembly GCA_031772625.1). Taxonomy (NCBI): domain Eukaryota; kingdom Viridiplantae; phylum Streptophyta; class Pinopsida; order Pinales; family Pinaceae; genus Pinus; species Pinus tabuliformis. The sequence continues at coordinate 1,590,794,888 of CM062818.1, forward strand.
TTCCTTGCAGTTAGACATGTCATATGCCACCATCTCTGTCTTTGGGCAACCAAAGAGACTATACAGAGAAACACTCATGAAATACATGGTCAGCAGTGAGGAAAAACCTCAAAACTTTCCCATATATGCTGTCCATTCTGACTTAGACTCATATATTCTCTTCAATGATAATACAGGTCTTACAAATGATGATGAAACCAAGACACTCAAACAAGATCAGGACATTAATGAACAAGCTGCTGCTCTAGAAATCAAGCTGATCCAATCAAGTGATGAGACTGTCCTAGAAGATAAACTAAGTGAAAAACCAGAACTTCAACTCACAATTCCAGATTACAGAGAAGCTATTAAGCCTCCCCTAAAACAAGAGATCCTATGGTTTCTTGAATTTGATGGGTCAGTCAACAAATTAGGGGCAGGAGCAGGAGTTTGGATACATAATGAACTAAGCAATCATGCAGAGGGCCGAGCCTATAGGCTAAACTTCAGGTGCACTAACAATATGGCAGAATACGAAGCTCTTTTACTAGGCCTCAAACTAGTAAAATCCTTACAAGCCACAAAGGTTTCAATCATGGGAGATTCAGACTTAATTATCCAACAAGTAAAGGGGAATTTTGTCACTAATGACAAAAGATTGAGATCTTATAGGTCTGCTGCTGCTGAAATACTAAACTCCTTTACTGAATTTCAAATCACCAAAATCTCTAGAACCCATAATCTTCATGCTCATAGTTTGGCCACATTTGCAAGCACCTGCAAACTACCCTTTGAACCTAGCCATTGCTTTACAGCCGAGGTAAAACACAGACCTTCTGTCCCAAACAATGTTAAAGACTGGCAAGTGTTTGAAGATGATACACAAATAAATAATTTCTTGACCTTGCAACAAGAATTTGCAGGACTAAACATTGACACTGAGGGAGCAAGTCAATCACAAATACTTAGTGAACAGAACCACAGGGCAATATCACCCAAAACAGCTAACCAAATGCTACATCCAACAATTTTTAACAAAGACAACATACAAGAAATTCAACAAATCAGTTGTGAAGAAATAGCTGGTGCAGAGGCTGAAATCATAGAGCTGAAAGACAATTTTCTTCCAACAGGCCTAACTCCGTTGGAGGACATTTTTGATTCAAATGATATCCCTAGAAAACCAAAGATGCAGCCCCTTAATGCTGCCATTGAGGAATGCAACATTGGAACCATTGAGAAACCCAAGATAATAAAATTGTCTGCATCCTTACCTCCTGATCAAAAGCCTAAATACATTGACCTCTTCAAAGAGTTTCAAGATGTCTTTGCATGGGGTTATGAGGATTTAAAATCCTATGACACCTCTGTTATCCAACATACTATCCCTCTCAAGCCTAATCAAAAGCCATTTAAGCAGAAATTGAGAAGGATCAATCCCATGCTTCTCCCTTCAATTGAAAAAGAGCTGCAAAAAATGTTTAAAGCTGGCATCATAGCACCAATCAGGTTTTCAGACTGGATCTCAAATTTGGTGCCCACAAGAAAGAAAACTGGTGAAATAAGGCTTTGTGTTGATCTAAGGAACTTGAATCAAGTGTCCTTGAAAGATAATTACCCCTTACCTAAGATGGATCACATTCTCCAAAGAGTGGTAGGGGCTTCAAGGATCTCATTACTTGATGGATTCTCAGGCTTTAATCAGATCCTAGTACATCCTGATGATCAAGACAAAACCGCATTCACTACCCCATGGGGAACATTCAAATATGTAAAAATGCCTTTTGGATTGAAAAATGCAGGGGCTACATTTCAGAGAGCAATGGATATTGCTTTTGCCAAGGAGATTCATGACTTCCTTGTTATTTATTTAGATGACCTCACACCCTTCTCAAAATCTGACCAAGAACACTTGAAGCATTTGAGACAAATATTCTTAACATGTAGGAAATATGGCATTTCCTTAAACCCCAAGAAGTCTCTGTTTGGTTTGGAAGAAGGTAAGCTGTTAGGTCACATCATTTCAAAGGATGGCATTAGAATTGACCCAGACAGGATACAAGCTATCTTACAAATGCCCCACCCAAGAAACATCAAAGAATTGCAAGCCTTCTTAGGTAAGATCAACTTCTTAAGAAGGTTTATCCCAAACTTAGCAGAATTGATCAGATTACTAAATAACATGCTTAAGAAGGATTCAAAAGTGAAATGGACAGTAGAAGCAAATCAAGCTTTTGAAGGTATAAAATTGGCCCTTACCCAAACCCCAGTCTTAACAAATCCTCAATTTGATAGAGAATTCATCATTTTCTCTTTTGCCTCCCAGCATACTATTGCTGCTGTTTTATTACAGAAAGATGACCAAGGAAATGAAAAACCCATTGCTTTCTTTAGTAGAGCTCTTAGAGATGCACCTCTGAAATATCAGATCATGGAGAAACAAGCTTATGCTTTGGTCAAGGCCATTAAAGACTTTAGGATTTACATCCTGTACTCCCATGTTATAGCTTATGTGCCAAGTCCCATTGTGAAAGACATACTCACTCAAGAAAACTTAGAGGGCAGAAGAGGAAAGTGGATTGCCAACATCTTGGAATTTGATATTGAAATAAAACCTACGAAACTGATAAAAGGGCAAGGTTTGGCTAAATTAATGACAGATGCAAACTTCCAAGCCTTAGACATAAACCAGCTGGACAATGAACCGGAGCTGGCGACTCCAAAGATCAATGTAGCCTTTGAACAATCCCCTTGGTATTCTGATATATGTTATGTGTTGCAAAACCTGTGTGCTCCCCCAGGATTGTCCAGAACTAAATGTAGGTTCTTAAAAATGAAAGCTTCAAGATTTTGTGTCATGGATGGCAATTTGCTTTGGAAAAACCATGAGGGTATATTGTTAAACTGCTTAATTGAAAACGAGACTAACAATGTCATGAAAGAATTTCATGCAGGTGATTGTGGTGGACATTTGTACTGGAAGTCCACTGTGGATAAAATATTGAGGGCAGGTTATTATTGGCCCACTGTTTTCTCTGATGTCAAAAAATTTACCACTTCATGTCATAAATGCCAAGTGTTTGAGGGAAAGAGAAAGTTACTTCCACTTCCTTTGAGGCCTATTGCAACAGAAAGACCTTTTCAACAATGGGGCTTGGATTTCATCGGGGAAATTCATCCCTCATCCTCAGGCCAACATAGATGGATTCTAACAGCTACAGACTACTTTACTAAATGGATTGAAGCTGTTCCTTGTAGACAAGCAAATGATTCTACTATCATTCAGTTCCTGGAGACCAATATCCTTTCCAGATTTGGTTGTCCTGATAAGATAATAACAGACAATGCTGCTGCTTTCAGATCTAAGAAGATGGTGAATTTCTGCCACAAATTTCACATTACCTTGGGCCATTCTACTGCATACTATCCCCAAGGAAATGGCCTAGCTGAATCATCAAACAAAAGCCTTGTAAACATCATAAAGAAGGTGCTGGAAGAAAATAAGAAGAACTGGCATAAGAAGCTTGTCAATGCCTTATGGGCAGATAGACTAACAACCAAGAGATCAATTGGGGTCAGCCCATATGAATTAGTCTATGGATTAGAGGCCAAGTTTCCTTCATCACTAGGGGTTCCTGTTATGAAACTACTTCAAGAAAGTCAAGCTGAGCCCAATGACATGCAAAGAAGGATCAATCAAATAATATGTTTGCAGCAAACTAGAGACCAAGTTTATAGCAGAGTTCAAGTTTTACAAGAAAAGTTAAAGAAAGCTTTTGATAGAAGGACCAAGGCGGAAGATTTCAACATTGGTGACAAAGTCCTCAAGTGGGATTCAAGAAGGGAAGATAAAGGAAAACATGGAAAATTTGATTCCCTTTGGAGAGGACCATTTGCTGTTCAAGCAGTACAAGGAAACAACACCTACTTCCTTAAAAGTCTTGATGAAGCTGATTTGGATGAAGGTCCTGTGAATGGCAGGATGTTAAAGCACTATTTTGACTACCATCCATGAGTGCAGCCTAAGTTTCCCTTGTACATATTCAGGTGTATATATTACTTTCTGTTAACATGTAAAAATGCAGTTTCCCAAGTTTTGTGAGTTATCAGCAAAAGGCAAATAAGTTCAGAGACCTACTAAGATGGCAAGAGCACAATTTTGAGATTTCAAAGAACAATAATCCAAGTTTTGATAAAAGAAGCCAAGGGCCAAGGCATTCTGACCTGCTGTTCTTGGTCTTTCAAATGGAAAAACCATCCCCATGTGGAGCCACTGTTAGCTACCTATACCAATAGGTTTCATATTTCATGATTGGCAAAGAAAGTTCCAAATATGCTCTGCTTTGGTGATGCAAAGATCCCATATTTTCAAGGGAAGACAATGTGTGTACATAGCTTGATGTTGACTCAATTTTGATGGATGGTCCTACAGCCTAATCTGGATCATGCCATGTTTCAATTTTCTGTTGTAGAATAGAGAAAGAAGTCTGTCCAAACTGTTTAATCTTGGCAGACCAGAAGTTAGGTAGAGAATTAAGGTTCCCAACTGCTTAATCTGGGACCTTGGAAGCAATAAGGGTAGTTCTAGATAGAAAATCAAAAGAAAAAGCCAAAAGAAAAGAAAAGGCACATAAGGGTCTGCAAGTCTAAGTGCACCCTCCATGAAGAAACAAAAAATGCTAGGCAAGTAGATGGGTAGGTAGAGGGGGTTGCAGAAATGTCATTCCTTTCAACTGAATTTTGCTGGTCTAACATAAAGGAAGCATCAATGGATAAGGGGAAGCTCCTCTTCCCCATCACTTTGCAGCAAAACAAAGGAGCATGTCTAACTTCCTATTTCCCTCCTTCACTATTCATTACTAACATCCCTTCACCAGTTGTGTTCATGGAAGAATTCAAGGTCTTATGGTGGTTCTTGTTCCTTTAAAAGCCACATTTCTTGTGTAAAATTCTTTTCATTTTGATCTACTCCCTAAGCTAAGTTGTTTTCATATCAACTTAGTGTTATCACTCCTCATTCACCTTTTCCACTCATATTAACCCCTAACTTCTTATTATCTAAATCCCCTATCTTCCCCTTTTCCCCTACTATTATAAACACTATGGTGTATAAACCCCAAGCATTCTATAAATATTCCCTTTCCCTTGGCATTATAGCCATATGTCCAAAGTCAGGGATTAAATTGACCTCTGGTCAGTTTAACAGCCTAAGCACTACCCCTCTTTTCCCTTCAGAAATCATTTAAACCATTTGCCCCTTCATTTGCAAAAGAACCTTGTAAAAAACCCCATTTCCACCCCTAACCCGCTTTATTTGCAAAAATACATCAAAACCCACTTTATAAAAAATACATTGAAAACCCATATTATCCGCCGAAGTCCTAAGTCCCGCCGGACACACATTTCAAAGACAAATATTATTTTATTCTCGGCCCCGTTCCGTATTGTCCTGGCACTTTGGCGATCCGTCGACCGTCGGATCCGGGTCTTTTCATCGGACGACCCACATGCATATCGGGTCGGGCCCGACGTCCGTAAGATAGCACCCGAGAAACTGTCAGAGGGTGACGTCAGGCCTCTGCCACGCGTCGCCCCCACAATTTCTCGAGTCGCCTTCTGACAAAACCGCGGCCGTATCTAAGGCGGTCCGAGAAAATCCACTTACCGCTTATGGTTTTCTGCTGCTCACGGTACCTCGTCATCACTACCACATCGTGCTCGCGTCATGCCACATCGGCGCCGCGTCAGCGCCCCTGTCCGCCACTACTCCGACCTGTCTGCCACCTCATCATCCTCGTGGACCACTCACAGGCCGCCACGTCACTCGATGACGTCATGCTGATGTCATCCGACCTTGACCCCACCTGATGACGTCATGCTGACGTCATCCATAAAAAGCGCCAAAATCCCAAAAGTCCATATTTTTGTCGAAAAATGCGGTTTTTCTCACTTTTTGCAAAAACAAGAACTATTCTTCTCTGCATGCAAATTACGTTCATTCGTTGCCAACCTGCAGAAATCGACCCAGAGACCGCCGGCACTTCCATTCCACCTGCACTTGTAGCCATTGCCGACAGTTTACCAGGTATTTATCCAAAGCATTCCTCTGCGCCTGGTTTTGTATCCATAAATTGTCTGAAGCTAGCTTAAAAGAGTGAAAAACAGTACCTACCAGCAAATCTCGGTGACTAGCCTCCATTTTCAATTGTTAAGTCGAAAACTCCCCTGCAGAACCTGCATTTAGCTAAATTTACCTAAAAACACAGTCTGTCCGCGCATTCGTGGACCTAAAACCCGAACTACTCTAATTCACCGTAAAGAGAGTTTTTCAGGCCTGACATTTGCTCTGGCAGTCCTCTGTGCAGTATTTCAATTGCTGCTATTACAATTTACCCTCTGTTCCTTTGCAATATACCTCTCTGCTTTAAAGATACCCCTCTGTGCTGCTCGCTTCAGTAAAACCACTTCGCATACAAATCAGAGGCCTCATTAGCCATGGAAACACCAATAGCATTGAATATTCAACCTCTGAATGCCCCACAAAGAGAATTAGAATGGAAGGCCCTGGGGGATAAGGATTATCAGATGATAGACTCATTTTCAATGAATTCCAAATTTAACATCCATCTGCTGAATGAGTTAAAGGCCCAACACCTCAGTGGAGCTAATATTTTAGGGATTTGGGACTCCAACTTGCCCATTTACAACCTCCCTCAAGTCAATTCCCTTCCAGACTTGATCCATAGATGCTGTGAATGCTATGATCCATGTCAGAGAGTTGTTCTCAATCCCTCAGGTGCAGTCTTGTTCCATATCACCCATGAGGCCATAAATCAAATGCTCAACTTTCATTCTGCAAGACCATTGACTCCTCTCTCCATGCTAGATTTATTAAAGAAGGGGGGCAACCTGTCCAGTGCCCAGATCATCAAAATCAATCAGTTATTCATACAGCCAGGCTCTGAAACTATGAGAACGCCTCCTATTGGAAATCCATACCTCAATGACTTGGGCAAAATGCTTGTAGATTTGATCAGCTATGTCTTGGGCTACAAGGGAACTGAGGATGTTGATGACACCATTATGGCTATGCTGTCCATATTTTCTCCTGGAAAGCCTCCTGCTGTGCACTATGATTATGCTACATACATTGCAAACAAGATTCATGAGCAACTGTTGAATCTAGAAAGGGAAAAGGTGTTTAGATACACCAGATACATATATCATCTGTTCTTATTTTATCAACCTGACAGTTTCCCTATTCCTCTCAAGAAACTTGATGCCCAGGGAAATCCAAGGTCAGTTGTGTTTTGGACCTCAGTTTTTCATCACACCTCTTGCTCACCATACACATACTCTGAATTCATAGACCTTTTCATTCATCCAGCTTTGACCTTGTTATATGGTGTTCCTCCTCCAAGATTAACAGATGAAATGCAAAGAATTCTCCATCTTTCTAAGTCCTACAACATTGGTGATTGGTACTTTTACCAACACCACACAGTAATCATAATATATGGCTGTGAGTTGGACCCTTATAGGCTGCCAAGATATGTCCCCATGAGACTATTTGCCTTGGAGTATTTTAGGCAGTTTGGAAATGCAGACATGATCCATTTCCATAGTAAAAACAAGAAAGTGCAATTGAAGGTCAGGAACCAACTAGGCCCTTTTCTTTACAACATAAGGGAGGAGGGATGGAAGGAAGCAGATGGCATGCTAGAGGCCCTCCGATTTGAAACTAGTTTCAAATGGATACCTTATGACCCTAATCATTTCATTTCTCTCAGAAGGGTAAAAAATAAACTGGGTGGCTATCCTCATGTCAGATTGCCTCATATTGAGAAATATGCCAATCAACTAAGTTGGAAAGAGGGCACCCTAGAAGAGCCAATGACTAGAGAGCAAATACTGTAAAGAGAAGCAAAAAATATTGAGAAAGAGGCTGACTTGGAAACTTGTGGACAGGTTTCCTCTTCATATCAAAGGCAGCTTGGAGCAGCTGCATCATCTTCCACAGCACATCAGCAAGCAGCCAGAACTACTCATCAAACTTCCAGCAAAGGCAAAGAGAAACAGATGGAGCCAGAACAGCTAGCTCCTACAGAACAGCAACAGGAAGTACAACAGCAAGCGGTACAGCAGAAAAAACAGCAAAAAAAAACATTAGAGGCCCCAATATCCATAGGGCAGCAAGCACAGGACACTCTGCCTCCTAGGCAGGAGACTACAGTGGAGGCCTCGGTCCTCCAAACTCCACAAAATGAGGACAGAAATCGGAAGAGGGACAGAGAGACTCCCCTCACCACCTCCACAACTCACGGGGAGAAAAGGCATAGAATGAATCCCCTCTCTGAGGAAGAAATGCCCATTGGGCAATCTTTAGGCATGGGCCCACCAAGCATGGAAGCATCTGCAAGTTCCTTTCGGCAGGAACATGAAAGAACAGTTGGAGGAGAAGTCAGCTCCTCAAGCCACCAAAAGGGAGCTGAAGTAGGCATCAAACAACAATTTATTGATATCAAAAAGAGGAACGAGCCAATCAAGATACAGCTCTACAATCACTTGTTAAAAATGGCTCCTACAAACCAGCAAAGATTGATGTCTGCCTATGATGTACATGAGGGAAAAATGGTAATGAGTCATTTCATTCCAACCATGTTGCAGCCCCAGTCAGCTGCAGACTACATAAGGACCAACCTTGAGGTCCTAGCCAAAGACATCCACCCTATGGATCAAATAGAATTGCACAAGCAAACGGGTGAGATGGTGTATGCCACTCTTGCAAACAAAACATTGGTAAATCTTAGGCTGGAAAATAGCCTAAATAACACAGCTGCCCAACTTGAGTTGGAAAAGGCTTCCTCCCAAGCAAAGGACAACCAAATCAAAGCGTTGGAGGATATCATCATAGAGCTTGGGCATGATCCCAAGGACATTAAGGCTGTACAAGCGCTGCTGAAGCTAAGAGATGCAGATATGGAAGCACTAAGAAAAATGGTTAAGATCCCAGCAACTATTCACGCACAAAAAGAAGAGGTTGCTCAGCTGAGACATGACCAAGATGCAGCAGCTATGCTGGTATCGTTATACAAACAGCTGATCCAGACACAAGAGAAATTGGGAGAATCAGAGGCTGCACTGCAGGCAGCATTACAACAGAAGGAAGGAGGCCAAACTTTTCAGCCCCCTCCAGAGATAATCAATCTTGAGGAACCTCCTCAAACTACTGCTCCTCCCACAGAACAGACAGCACCATCTACATCAACACCAACACCGACAATAGAGCAGGCTCCAAGCCTGGACATGCAAAAGCTGAAGAGTGAAATCCAAGCCCTGGAAGCCCAAATGGCAGAACTAAATGAGGCCAGGGAGAGTCTAGCTAAGCTAAATGAGAAATATGACAAGTCAAAACAAAGCATAGCTGAGAAAGGAAGAGAGATAAAGGCTCTCAAAGAGAAGATAAAGGAGCTGGAAAAAGAGCTCACCCTGGACAAAGTGGTGGCTCAGCTCAAGACAGTTTTATGGGACAACATTGGCCAATCAATCACAGATCAGTGGCAATACATTGAGATCATTCATGAGCAAATAGAACTCATAGGAAAAGCACACAGAGAAATCTAGAGAGCAAGGGCATCTCTACGCAACATGCCTGAGGTAGCCAATAGAATGATTAATGTGCTCAATAACCGTACAGGTCCTCAGCTGGCAGCAATGGGAATTACCAGCAGAACTAAAACCATTTTGCTAATAAAGAGGGTCCTTACATTAAGAAGCCTGGTACAAACACTGGAAAGAAGAAGCTAGGACATGCAGATAGAAGTAAACAGGTTCATGGACAAGTTTGCAGCACTTCAAAGCAAAGGTCTTCCTGGCTTACTGAACAGCGCAGGTAGGCTACTTTCACATGAGAACTATGCAAAGAGGGTCAACACATTTTCTACAAATCAGATCACTAAAAGACCTAGTACTTCAGAAGAAACAGGGCCAGCATCTGGGCAAAATCTCTATGATAGAGTAGAGAATTTATTTTTTATCATGAATGAGATCAAGCATTTGTTTGAAGTGCCTCCAAACTTCTACAAATATACAGAGGCAGATGAGACCTTGGATGTAATTTTGAGACATCAATTGCCCACACAAGAATGGTGGACCAAAATGATACAGATGATATTGTAATCAAAAGCCTTTCATCAATTTTTTTCATCAAAAGACATAAGTCATCACCTTCAGAAAAAGTGATGCACACAGTATGATTATAGAAGAATGGGCTGAGCCAACTCAGCAAACCCACTAGGTCACCAAGGCAGCACTGACAGTTACAGATGACAGGGCCGAAAGGGCTACAGCAGGACAAAGACATAAAGACACATCATTCAGCATTTATAACAGAACGTTCAACCGACTCAGTGGCCTCCAAAGGTCAAAAAGTCTTCTGACAGTATTAAAGAGCATTCATTTTGTATTCATAGCACTAATAACTTCTTTATCTGCTATTCTGTAAAGTTGGTGAACGTATTTATTTCTCAGGTGACTCAATGGTTCAGATATTTTGCATGACCGATTGTATATATTCCCCCTCGCATAAGCTTGCAGGGGTTGTTGTTGATTTCTCTTCTAGAGTTCTTATGCTGTAAATTTTCAGAGTTTAATACAAAGGATGATGGGATTTCCAAAGTTTGTGTTGTCTGAGGCATTGTAACGCGACTGCTGAATGCTACAGGATTCCTGCGTGTTTTCATGGCTCAATAAGTTTCCTTTAAACTTTCTTTATGTTTCTTTTATTATTTCGTCATAACTCATCCATGTCCTATATTTCACAGTTAATGGCAGAGAAAAAGACTAATTCCAGGATTTGTTCATAGAATACCCTGAATTCAATCTGTGCTATTATAAATGTTTTCTTCAGTTATAGTTACAAAGGTGTAATTCTTAATTGCTGCACCTCTACACTATATCTTTCACAGTGACTATTGTTTAGGAATTCAAATCTGCTCCTTTACAATATATCTCTTTCTCACACCCCAGCTTAGTGGAAAATTCTTAATTGCTTTACACTGGTTAAACACACTTCATCCTCATCATTTCAAGTTTGTTTCATGAGATATTCAAATGGCCCTACAGTTTCAGCAATCCCAACCTACCTCTCAAACAACCTATAGCCACAGACTCCATTGCCCAATGGACTAATACTGTCTAAAGATTTCCACCTTAAGCACTGAAAGACATCACTCAACCAAAATATAAAACCAAACCCTGAACTCATAACTAGCCTAAAATCTTCACAAAACAGAGACAAACCTTAAAGAGAGAGCCCTCTCTGATTACAGTTGGGCTAGAAACTGTAATCCAAAGCTTGGTTAGTGGTTACCCCGGCCGTATTCCATTGGGAGTCAAAGGGAACAACATGGGTGTTAACACATAGATTCCTGCTTTAATGGTTTATGGATTAAAGTTTCTTCCCGCGGTAAATGTTGTGTGGTAATAGGGGAAGTTTCTAGATTCACTCCTCTCCCCTCTCTAAAATATATGACATTACATTTGATAGGGAAGCAAGTAGGAAAAATAGGTGTTTTAAATTGATGTTCAACTTGATTGTTGAAATTAGGGTTTGGTTGCAAAAATGGTTGGGACCCTAGAGAGGGATAGAATAGTGGTACATTGGATAGAAATTGTAGTTTTTGTGGCTCGGGTAATGTGATTTTCATGTGGAATTTCCCTAGAGAAGAGGATCCAAACCATCCTTGAGGCTACAGGAATATCTGGCTCAAGCGAGACGGCCATTGTGGGAATATGGTGGGGTATTGAATCAAAAGAGGATTATAAGTCTACCATGGAACTGTGGAGTTGTAGATGTGTTGAGGAACCAACTGGGCACAATAAATATTACTCTAGTAATTAAATGATGATGAGTTTTGAGTTATACCTAGTGGTCGATTTATTTCCTTACATGATTCCTTAAATACATGTTGAAACCCTGATAGTGATGGGAAATAATTTGTTGAATGATCCTCCTTACACTTCTTACATTCTTCCTGCAAATCATCTAATTGTAAATTTAGAAAATATTTTGTAGCTCCTATTTTTGTAGTAGATTCCAAAAATTGAGAAGAAAGTTCTCGAGAATTCTTACCGATCTTGAAGATTCCTCATGAATAACTAATTCACAATTTACAAACATCATAATATGGTAAGTGAGAAACATCACCTACTCCTATCCGATTTAAAGGTTCTAAAAAATAATCTTTGATTCCTTTCAGTAGGAGTTTTTTCTAGGTCTCTTTTACCAAATTCTTATGTTTAGAGTTTTGGAGGTTGTATCTAAATCGCTCCACATAATCCTCCAAGATTTCTTTTTCCACTTTTTTTATTCCAAAAATATCTTCACCGTCCTACCAATAGTCTTGATATTTCTCCAAGAATACATTCTTCATGTCTTCCCATGTTTGAATGGAGTTCCCACCAAGGCTTATGAACCATTAGAGAGCTGCTCTTTTAGGAGTAAGACGAAACACTTGCAACCTTTGAGAATTAGTACAATAACCATATCCTCTACAAAGTACTTGAAACTCAAATAAGAATGTATCTCAGTCTTCAATTTCCAAACCATGAAATTTTGGTAGTGCGGATGGGGGAATATTATGCATTTGAGCCACTCCTAGATCTTTGATAGGAGATTCAAAAGTAACAGTGTTACCAAAATAAAAGAGGTTCTCCATGTACTACTTCGAGACTCCTTCTTTGAATGTTCCTAAAAGCTAATCAGTGAAATAGGTACATAGAATGATTGATATTAGCCTCAAAACTCTTCATTGGAAAATGCCTCGAAATACCATTTCTCTGTCTTTACAAGCTAGTTGGTATATATTGTTAGCACGTGGTTGAATAGATAAAGGGGGGGTTCTTACAGCACCCAAGAAATGAAAAAAAAATTAAAACGAATGCAGGAAAGAAACAAATTCAAAGAATAAATTCTAAGGAAACAAAATTTGCGAGAAAAACTAGGCAAAGAGAAAACCAAACTGCAACATATTACTAATGTCAATCCCCTAAGTGCCTCCTCGGCAACGGCGCCAAAATGTTGGGTTTAATATAGGGCATGTTAATGGACCAACATTTAATTGTCAATCTAGGATTTCGTAAACTTGGAGGTGCAGCACTGGAAATGCTAGAGAAGGACTTTAACAACCTGCAAACCCTACTTTTATCTTTCCTAATTACGCTTGCAAAATAAAAAAGAATGGAAAGTAAATAACACCAAAATAATTTTGGTTTCAGAATAAAAAAGGAAAGTAATTTGCAAAAGCTCAATGAAAGGGACTTCAAATCAACATAAACAATCTTGATCACTGAAAGATGGAAAAGTAGATATCTGAGACTAAACATCAATGCAGCCATAAGACAGAGAAATAATTAGGTTGTGAAGTGCATTTATCTTCATTAAATATTTCCCTTCCTACAATGAACCATCATTCCTGCGCCGCAACAACGTTCTTGTACTAGAACGATGTTCTTGTACTGAAGTGATGTTCCTGGACTAGAAGTATGTATTGTGCCTAGACTAAAGATTTCAACCTTCATACAAGAGCTCTGAGTTCCTGTACTAGAGTACTCTGTTCCTGCACTAGTATATCGATTCCTATACCAAAATAGAGGTTCCTATATGAAGAAATCAACATTCCTATACTGGTTTTCCAAACCACTTGCAGAAAATGAAAAGGGCATTAACTAAGAATAAATTGTAAGGCGAAATAGAGCTGAGGAGATAAACATTCATAAGAAAAATGTTATTTAAGTAATCATACATTCAGAAACGAAAGGTACTTCAAAAGTGAAAGAAAAATCCTTGCTAGAACAGGAAACTTCTTGGATGTGAAAGATAACTTGTCTGATCTAAATATAAGGAGGCTTCTTCCTGAGATGACTGTTATTATGTAAATCAGATTTCCACTTATTATAAATAGAAGCTTTAGCTCAGAGGTCCCTTCAATAATTCCACAATGGAAACGAGTCCAAGCACATATCTATATAATGCAAACAATGTTTCATTGAAGATCATAAAGATAAATTAATTCTAAGTTGAAATTTCATGTTGAGCATGCTTGGAAACTTCACTCAAAAATAAAACATGATTTGCAGAAGAAAGAAAATGAAATTGCAAGAAATAAAAGGACTTGTCGAAGTAAAATAAGAAACCCTCACTTGTAAAAATGAAAATGCACTCATGCAAGTAACCAGAACGCACTCCTTTTGTAGAAAGGAAATTAAACATGCATAAAAGGAAAGCAAGGTTAACACGAAAGGAAAGAAATAAACATACCCAAGCCTGCACACTTCAGATCTGAATCAAACAACTTATAAAGAAGTCAAAGCCTGTTATCTATGAAAGAACTAAATATAACCTACTCAAACCTTACATAAAAATAGGTTTAACACACTTCACAAGAAAGGGAGAACAAGCCAGGTTAGTTGGGCCCTAGCCAACCAGCTCATTTCCCTATTACAAGATCAAATCAACTGCTTAGATAGCGCATCACCTAAAATATTGGAACATGGAATGAATAACTTATGTAGCTGCTTGTACTAAAATCAATAATTGCAAATGTACATCGGGCATTGCTATATCCAACACTGAAGTGTGGCGACACAAAATGCAGTGTGAGAAAAAATTCTACAGAGTATCATCCCTTAAGACCACCCTAGAATCCCTAATTTATACATAAAACTCTATTCTCAACCGTAATGAAACTCAACAGATAAATACGTTTGAACATAACAATGTAAACCTTGAAACGGAAACTATAAACTCAAAACAAGAACTCTAGCCAAAAATCCCCCAAAAAAACATGAAAAACAGTAGTAAAAATGAAAAGTGTTCATACTGGAATAACACTTTTTTTTTCTAGGGTAAATTTTCAACATGTTTTAAAAATGGTGGTGAAAACCAATATTTTGTGCAAAAATTGTGCAAAAAATACCCTCAAAACAAAAAGTGTTGATGCTAGAAGAACATTTCTTTTTTCAAGGAAAAATTTTCAACATTTCGAAATTATGGCATAAAAGATTTTATCATGAATACGAAAAACATTAAAATTTCAAAATAGTAATGAAAATATAAAATTAAAAAAAAACATTAAAACAATGAAAAAACACAAAACAAAAAAAAGTTAAAAAAAATAACAAAACGTAAATAAAAATATTTATTAAAAACAGAACACAAAATAAAATTTAAAAAAAAAAAACAAAAAAATCAAATATATAAAAAAAAAAAGACAAAAAAAAATTAACAAAAAAAAAAAAACTCAATCATAAAAATGTTAAAAAAAAGAAGAAGAACAAAATTAACCTATAAAAGATAAGAATTAAAAAATATAAACAAATAAATAATAAGAAAAAGATATTTTCAAAAAAAATGTTTAAAGAAAAAAAAACTATCTTGTAAACCATAAAAAAATATGAAGAAAAAAAAAGCAAACAAAAATATGGAAAAAAAAAAATTAAGAAAAAATATAAAATTAAGTAAGTAAAAATAGAACAATTTTAAAAAACATTAACATTAAACTAAAAAAAAAACGAAAATTAAAAACAAACTAGTTTTTAAAAAAATAGAATATTAAAAAAAAAAAAATTAAAAACTACTAAAATTAAGATTAAAGTCATTAAAAAAAAAGAAACTAAAAAAACGAAAATATACTCAAATTAAAAAAATTAGAATTTTTATAAAAGCATATATCTTTTATTAAAAAAAACATTTAAAATTAGAAATATATATATATATATATATATATATATATATATATATATATATATATATATATATATATATATATATATATATATATATATATATATATATATATATTTGTTTTTAAAAAGAGAAGAAACATTTCAAAACAATTTTTAAAAAAATATTTTTTATTTAAAACAAAAAAAAAAAAACATAAGCATTTTTTCAAAATAAAGTTCTAATATTTTTTTTAAATATAATTTTTTTTTATTTAAAAAAAAAATACAGTCCACCTACACTCCACCGCCCGACCGACCGTGGGGGCGCGGCCCATGGTGGAGGAGCTGCAGTGTCTCCGCCTAGGATCATGCCCCCACGGGCAGTCAGGCAGCGGAAGGCGGGCGGACTTTAATTTTTTTTTTAAATAAAAAATTTATATTTAAAAAAATACGAGTTTATTTTTAAAAAATAAAAAAAAATTGCGTATAATTTGTTTTTGTATTTTTTTAAATAAAATATATTTATTTTTTAAAAGAATTTAATTATTTCTATTTTTAAACCAAACATATCTAAACATATATATATATATTACTTCTTTTTGTTTTTAAATAAAAAGTATATGGTTTAATAGAAAATTTAAAGGTTTTTTTTTTTAATCAAATATTGATATTTGTTTTTAAATTTTAAATGTTTTTTGATTTTTTTTTTAATTTGAATATATATATATATTAAATTTTCATTTGATTTTGTTTGTTTTTTTATTTTTATTTGAGTATATTTTTGGTATTTATTTTTTTTTTAAATGTTTTTAATCTTAATTTTAGTAGTTTTCTCATTTGTTTTTGTTAATTTTCTATATTTTTTTTAATCTCGTTTGTTTTTAATTTTATTTTTTTTTCTACTTTTTGTTAATGTTTTTTTAATTCTTCTATTTTGATTTACTTAGTTTTATAGTTTTTTTAAATTTTGTTTTCCTTTTTCCAAATTCTTTTATGGCTTACTAGATAATTTTTATTTTATTTTTACATTTTTTATGCTTTTTTTTGTCTTTTTTTTATATATATTTTTATATTTGTTTTTTTAAGTAATCAACATTTAGAAAAAAGAAGAATAAAGCAACTTGAAAATTTGTTAAGTAATCATGTTTTCAAAAAAAATGGACATAATAAATTTTATAGTATGAAAAATAAACCCTCTCGAAAAAAAAGTTGATGTTGCAAGAACATGTTTCAAAATCAGCAAACAAATATTTATATTTGATACATAAGAGAATTTAATGTTTCAAAAATTTTCTCCGAAAAAAAATAAGTGTATTCTGCATCACCACTTTTCAAAATTGAGTCACCTTTTTGCTACCTCTATGAAACGGGTAGTTGTATCAGTTACTTAAAGTGTCAATATGCTCTTAAAAAAAGAAGTGTATTCCGCATGACCATGTTTCAAAATTGGGTCACTTTTTTGCTACCGGTACCAAACGGGTAATCGTATGAGTTCCCGTTTCAAATTTTACATTGTTACATCAATTGGCCTCCATATTTAGTTCATTCATAGCGCTCCAAGCCTAATACAGAGAATGGAACAAACCCTCGATGAGAGATGCGCACCAATCTTTAACAAATATGATATTTTAGGACTTAATCGCTCGGCTGTCCACCTAGTGCAAGAGTGATGGACAATACAAGAATGAAGACTGGTACATGAACAGAGGTGAGTACAGGAACGACAGACAGTATAGGAACGACAGATAGTATGATAACTTCAGATCCTGCATTTTTAGCACATTTATAATGCTTCAGTCCCGATGCAAAAAAAAATGGAACAAACTCTTAGCGGGAGGTGCACACCATTCCTCAACAAATATGATATGTTTAGATTCAATCCAGAATGAATTGTCCGGTTGTCCACCTGGTACAGGAATAGTGGGTAGTACAGGAACTACGAATCCTGCACCAGCCAAACTTCACTTTAGATCAATGAAATTTACTCACCATTCCTTAAGGAAATATGAAAAGATAAGTTACAAAGGAATTTAAATAGATTTAACCTTTTTAATAACGAATAAGCCACTATGATCCATATTCAATAAAACCATAGAGAGAGGCCAAAAATCTAGTGTAAAGGTTAAATTTTATTTGTAGAACAGAGGCTTAGGTAGTGTAGTTAGGAAAAATATAAGGTTAAAAGAAGGAAAATTGTGGCGACAAACAATACTTCTCATTACTCTTGCCAAGTTGGTCTTTAGTTTGTTGTTGCAACTTCTTCATTATCTCTAAAAATTCTTCCGCATCATTACTCCTCTCCTTAATTGATAAGGTCATTGAATCTCAAGGTTTTTTTCTATAAACTATTGATATTTTTTTTATTTTATGTCCTTGTTAACCAAATTGTCATAATAAACATTGCTCTCACCAATGTTGAATCACATTTGCTTGTGCTTCTATCTTGTCAAGTATGTCAACCAATTTCTAAGGACTATTTATCGTCGAATTAGTTGTAATTTGGTACATGTCATGTTCTATATTGCCCTAAAAAAATGACCCAAGAACTTTGTGTATTTACCTAATGCCATGGTCTTTGGAAAACGTTGCAATCTAATTACCTCCTCTGGAAACAACTTTGCCACATAAATTGCATAAAATTTCTTTTTACATTGTATTAAATAAGCAATCTTGAAAACCTTTCAACCACAACAAATATTGAATCATTCTCTTGTTGTGTGTGATAAAAACACTATACGAAGTCTATGTATATATCCTCCCAAGGTCCATTTGGAAACTGTGGACCGCAAACTATGTTAGTAAACTTTCTAAGAAAAATATGAAATGGGAAATGAAAAAGGTTTGTGACGAGGAAGGGAAATTCTCTCAAGTTTTGGTGTTACTATCCTCCCTTGTGCTGCTCCTTTAATGATTAGTTTCCATTTTTAATTTTCAATTTTTAACTTTTGATTCTTGACTCTAGATATCCATGACCTTACACTGATTCTTTGTCTTGTCACTCTTTAATATTTTTGGCTTAGAGTTATATCAATTCACTATTCCAGTCTTCATACTTTAGTATCTACTATATTCCATTTTTCTTAGTATTAATTGGATTTTAAAATGATGAAGGATGAATTTAAATTTTAAATCAACTTAGATTCTAGAATGGTGAACTACGAATTTAAATTTTAAACAATGTAGACTCTAGAGTGATGAATCATGAATGATGGATATGGATCAATGTATTTTATTATTGAATCTCGTAGTGTATGGGCCAATGATGAGTATGAGTGATGTATGTATCAATATGAATGATGAAGTATAGATCAATGTATTTCATTATTTAATTCATTTATGTATGTACAAACACACCCACTGATGCTGCCCCTAAATTTCCCTGAAATTTGAGGGTAGTCCCACACATCCTCTCTGTGCATCTCCCAATACCGGTGCCCCTTGTGATGGAGGTTTAGTGGAATATAGTATTTTTTCATGTGTCTTCCACTTTTCCAAAAGAGTCTTTGTGTCTTGCAAGTACAAAGCCCCCTCTTTTCATTGTTGTTATCTATTTTTAACTATTACTTCTAAATGAAAAAATGTGACAAGCTATAATTTGAGGGATTTTGTGCAAATTAAAATGAAAAATAAAAAAGTGAAGGCCTTCACCTCCAGTGTAGTGATAGTAATATGTAGGGCTCAGGGTTTCATATTTATAATCTCCTAGAGTTATTATAATTTTTTTGTTGTTTTGTTTCTTTCCGACTATTTCTTCCCTGTCAAGGTGTTTCTCAAGTTTGTCAGCTCTAAATACTAAACATTTTGCTTGATGTCTTCAGTATAAAACCCTCATGTCTTAGCATAGGCCCAAGATCTAGTTCTGGTAAAATACCACAAATTATGGAAGATTTTATAACTTCCTACTAGTGAAAGCCTTGGCACTGTGAAACAAAGTGTTATGTGACTACAACTAGAAGGTTATTGCTTTGGTCCAAGAGAATGTTGTATGCATTGTTGTTGCACATAAGAAATTTTTTTATAAGCCCTTTTTCCCTTCATGTGTAAGAGCCATTTTCATTTGCAAGAACGCCTCGTGGATCATGTGTATCACTACATTCCTTATCCCCTGCCACACAATTGGAAAAATGTTCTTACGGGTTTGTAACAATGTCAAAGCTCCTATGAACCTCTAACCTTCTTTTGTGGCCTCCATGTCTGAATTCTTATCTTTGTTATTGAAAACCTATAAATATATTTTTGAGCAATAACAACATGTACATAGACTATATGGTATTCATGAAATGACATGTGGTGCAAACTTTTTCAAAAGTAATATAGAATGACATGTGGCACAAACATTTGTAGAAGTAACTCTCAATATTGTAATTATTTTGTAATTGAATCTTGGTATGTATTTGCAACTGTAATAGTGTTTCATGAGCTTCTAGCCCTCTTTAGAATAAGGATCTTCCCAGAACGTTATCACTCTTGGTTTCTGATAGTTATCATATGAGATCATTATGATTATAAGGATGGTGCCTTCACATTCCTTCTCAATGAATTAACATCTATTAAAGAAATGGTTCTTCCATTATCCCATACCTATTCAGGTTTGGGGTCATTCCCTATTTATATTCTGGGGTCTGGATCGACCTCCTAATCTGCTAGAGGCATTTCTATACCTCTACCAGGTCTATCACTAATCATAGGCACTTTTTTTAATCCAAATTCCAGGTAGAACATTGATTTTACAACTACTTGTTTTGAACTCGAATTGGAAAATTTTATCCAAATTTCATGTCACCAAATTTGAACATGTAACAGAACTAGGGAAATTAGGCACCACTTGATAATAAAGGGGTGAAAAAGAAACAAAGCAAGGTGATTTGAGATTGCTGAGCACTCAAAATTTATTTGGCCTCCCAATAAAAACAACAAAATTCCTTTTGTACTAGTAATAAGGAAAACAAAACAAATTTGATGGTTAGGACAAGTCCCTTAAAAATTTTGCTCAAAATATTGTCCCTACTAAGAATGAAATATGATCAAGAAGCTGCTTCGATGGTAGCATCAATGAATGCTCTACCTCTTGTACGATCAATGGAATTTCTAGCCCTGGTTCTCAATGCATGATGGGTGTTTGTTGATTCAGATTATGGGAAGGTGTGGAGACTTCACTGTGTTTGGTCCATTCGACTATATTATAAGCTTAGGTGGGTGTGAAGACTTCAGAGTGTTCGGTCCATTTGATTGTCTTATAAAATTATTGTATTTTCTTGGATTTTTATTTGCTACGGGAGCTCCTTTAAAGCCATATTGTGAAAAAGTGCTCTTTCTAATTGTCTTTTCCCAGTGCATCACCACTTTGATATGGTGAAACACATATTTTGGTAGTGTTCATTGACTAGAAGTTGTTGGGAAATTATTCATGACCATTTCTCTATTCTCCTTTAGGGTCATATTCATTAGTGTGCTACATCATTTGGTGATTGATGTTATTTTTTTCTCGTCCTTCATTTGGATATGGAAGTTTCTACCTTGTTCACCCTTTGGACAATCCGGTGTATGGATTTTCATGAGACTAAGACTAGCTACCTATCATTGTTTTGTACTAAGCAGTGTGATGAGTTACGCCATAAGTATTGGCCAGAAGAGTTTTTTTGGGAAACACTTCTAAAGTTTTAGACTCTGTAGCCTCTATAATGGGTATAATTTCCATTGCATTTACATATCCCCTTTTTGGTTTGTTGTTTGTAAATGTTTTTCTCTAAATATGAGATAGTTTCATTCAAAAATGAAAAAGAAAAGAAAGAATGCATAGTGTACTTACAAAAAATCTCATCATTATGGTTAGAAGGTTGATGTTATATAATTCCTTGGGTAGAGTGTAAAAGCGAATATTATAATACAACGTCTTTCTAGACTTATGGGTTTCGTTTTATGTCATGATTTGTATATCTACCATATAAGTTGAATATCTTCTGGGGCTACTCAAATAACCAGGGGAAGCCTTTATGTATATCTCCATGATTTTTGTAGGGTTCATTGTTGTAGATGAATTTACAAATATATATAACCTAGGTAGTGTTTCTTGGAAAGATACTTATGATTTCTTTGGTCATCTAAATATCGTCATTTTTCCAATTTCCACTTTTATGTTATTCAAGCATATTTTCTTTACTTGTATTATTTTAAATCATGGAGTTTTGTTGTGATCTAAAGTTCACATTTATGGTAAATTTTTCATACAATATCAATGTGATTTGCTCCATGATAATTGATATTTGCTCCTGGAATCTACATAAACAAACAAATTCTCTGCTGCAAAGTTGTCATCCTTTTGGAATGAAATTATTAAAAGTCTCCATGAAGAAGATTACATTAATAATTGGTAATTGTTTAATATGAGCATTAAAAAATTTTACACACTTGCATAATACCGAGAGACAAATAGCATTTGGAAATACATATAATTTCTTACAACTAATTCCAATGGTTCAGGGAAATGGAATTGCTTCTTATCCCAAGTAATAGTGGGAGCTTAAATTCAATACAATGGCTAGTGTTTCTTCTCTCCGGTAAGGTATATTTGTTGAATTATACATTTCTTTTGAAGGTCATATTTTATCACTATTATTGACTATAAGGCCAGAAAGGATCCTTCTTTGGTTTTTTTAAGAAGCATTTTTTTCATGATAAAATTTGTGAACAAGAGTATATTGTTTGTGAGTCATTAATTATTACCTAAAATCAAGTTAGTTGCTAATTTTATACCATTACCATGACAAATTATTTTGGCCATAGACTTTTATGTGGACTACAAAGACACGTAAAAAGAATTGTCGGAAAAAAACATGAGAGATGAATATATGTGCTATGTTTTTATTGAATGCTACTACAATGTGGATAAAATACTAAATCCGTTGCTTCAAAATGAAGGCAGGCTATGATATGATCAAATGATGAGCATTAGTAACTTATAAGGCTAGACAAATTTATGTTGTGTTCTTTTATGGGCAGTGATGACAAATCTCTTTGCACACATCTTTTGGATAATACATAATTGTATAATAGTAGTAAAAAACACCCTTATTTAGGCACTTTATTTTTTTAAAAATCAAAGATGTAAATATTTTCAATTTGCCTGATTACATGACTGAAAGATTGTTTCGTGACGTAAATGATCAATCTTTTCTTGTCAATTTCCATATAAATACATTGCCTCTTCTGCTATCAAGAATAACAACACTGACAGGTCTTCTCATAAGTTTGGATTATTAAATATGGATACCTTTTATCTGTGGTTTCTTTTGGGTTTTTTGAAATTATAGTTTTTCATATCAAGTTGGGTAGGGCAAAGAATAACCTTCACTATGTTGTACATTTGTATGTCCATATTTCATACTAGAAAGATATAACACTTGTTTCTCAGTTCTAATGTTATGTTTTATTTTGTTTAAATTGTGAATTTTCATTTAATTTTAGTGAATTTCTTATATATAATTCATTAACTATGATTAGACATTTTCAAACTCATTGCGGTGGTCATTCCGTCTTCAAAGATGCATGTGTGCTTGATCATGATGCTTTTAATGTCATTTGTATTCATTTGAATAACATTACTTGTTTGGATAATCTCTTTGTATGGTAGAGACGTTATGTCATCCTACAAATGGCTTCAAGTTTTAGTTTTCATTACATCTTCTACCACATGCCACAATAATCACTAACAAATCTTATTTGTTTTTCTTGCTGGCCAATTTCACCTCCGAATGATAGAACACTGTGGGTAAAACTACCAAAAAAAAATTTAGAATAATGGTTTCCTCTGAAATAGCCTTTAAATTGAAAAAAAAATCATGGTACATGTTTCTCCAAAGCCATGCCTAGCCTTCAACTAAGCGGAGAAGCCCTAAGGGCCTTGGCTATTTGTGCATTAGGATAAATCCATATATTTAGCCAAAACATAGAAGTCTAATATATTTCATGACTATTAGTATGAGAAAGGGATTTTTAAAGAGTTCTTAAAATTATCGCTACATTATATGGAATTTAAAATTGAGTACTTCTAAATGGTGGTAATAATGAAAGTTACTTTTTGGTAGTGTTAGTATAGCCATAAATGTATTGGAGACAAATTTTCCCACTAGTTGCATACAGTTTATTTTCAAGAGCTCTATAAAACTTTTATTGGAAGTAAGGGCCAAAGTTATATTAATCATAGTATCCAAGATACACAAGATACTAGAAATTTCCAAAGTTTGCAGTATCTAATGAATGTTTTCCTGGAAGAAAATTGAGGATTGATCCTCAATGCCCGGCTAGTAGCCTCATGTGGATAGGCAGTCCAATAGGATGTGTTTCACCTGTCCTTGGTTTACCAAAAATTTAGCAAAGCCCATCTGTCAACATGCTCTTATATAGATATGTCTTGGATGTCCTTGGATGGTTGATGACCAACCATGAAAAGACCCATAGCCAAACACTATGAAGCTTGTGAATCCACTTATCCTCGAGATTGAAGAGTTAAGAGCAATAAGAATCACCTCAAAACCAAAACAACTCACAAAATCATAGTATAAAAGTGAAAGGGACCCCATATATGATAAGAAATAAGGAACCACTAAATAATACCCCTAATGTTTGCCAAAAGTTCCTAGTTGTACTGCAGAAGTATGGTAGTACTGACCAATGAGAAAGATAGGATTCTTATAGTAGTACTCTGTAGCACACTAGGTAGTCAACTTTGATGCCCTCTTAGACACTACTCCAAGGTAACTCAATGTCAGTGAATTCTTTAACCCACATTTCTGTTGTGGGGAAAAATGCCTATGCAGGACGATCCTATCCACCTAAGGTGTGACAGTGCCTTAGCAACAAACGAGTACAGCTATATTGGTTTCTTCCTTTATGAAATGTGAAAGAAGAGAGATCAATAGACTTACCGGTGTCTTCCGTTTGTCCCTCGATCCAATCTCCCTTCTCTTTGGGTGTTCACAGCTACTTGCCTTCTCGCTTATCTAGCTACAACTTCCTGCAAGATCACAAGAGAACAGCTACTTGCGACAAGAGAACAGCTACTTGAGACAAGAGAAGAACACTATGCAAAGACAGATATTCACATTCATAACTGATTTAGGATTAGAAATAAACCAAATACACTAATACATTCAAACATCAAAATACATCAGCATATAGGAGAAACTAAGATAGCTTTATTGATGAATAACAAGGTTCAGGAAGAGATACAACCCAGAGGGCTCCAATCCAGCATCTCCTTCCCAGCAAATGGAATTCCTATCTTCAGCCCCTTCAAAGCATTAAGCACCCAATGATTCCAATCTCAAACCAACATCAATTCTTTGCAATAATAAAATTCCAGCCTCTTAGATCTCATGGAGGAGAGATCCATATATAGTTATTTTGGAGAGAGGATGAGTCAGCTTGAGATCTGACTAGTGTCCTCTCCCTCTCTCAGTTCTTGAGTCCACTTGGAGGTTCTTGCTTCCACTTGGAGATTTGGAACCTCTTACTCATCACCAGTCGAATTCCTTGAGGCAAGTGTCATTTTGGAAGCTTCCTTAGCATTGACACATTGAGGAATGAGACTGCCACTTGTCCAAACTCGCTCAACGCAGGTAGCTAGTGTTGGAGTTGACATTCAACGCAGGTAGCCAGTGTAGCAGTTGACATTCAGCGCAGATGCTCAGTGCAGCAGTTGACATGATCCTGAATTGACTTATTTTTGAGTGGTTTCAGGTGGAGAACTTCTGTGAATTGCTGTGGTTAGTTAGCCTTGTTCCTCTAGGGGTAGGAACAACATGTTTAGGGACTTTGGATCCCTTAGATTATGGACATTTCATGCTCAATGCTGTAAGGCACAAAAATGTCTATAACAGTTGCCCCCTAAAGTATGAGGTCGTTTATCGGGTGAAATGCTTTATCCAGGAGGGTCCGAAGTTCATCCATTTGCTGGGAGGAGACCTGTAATAAGATACAATACAATACATTATGATTCATACTGCTTTCATGATCTAGCTGAGGCGGGCATTCCCATGCTCAGCTTTATAAATTCATTTTTGTACATAGAACAGACGATCGTCTGATGGTAGACTGATAATTTTGGCGAAATTATCATCCTTTGAGTAGGATGATCATCTGCTGCAATGATGTACATGTCAAATGTCTTTATTTCTCCTAAATATATATCGCAGCCCAGATGGATGAAACTAGATCCGGGGTCTTCAAACTCGTTCGATCTTCACTCTAAGTACAAGTCGATCCATGTGAGAATTGCGCTGAAGTCGAACATGGAAAGACATCGCTTGATTACCGGTCAATGATGTAAACCGTTAACAAGCACGAGAGGAATCACCGATAATGATAATGACCCTCAAGGTACTGCAGTACAATTCACGTGGTGTGAATAAAGGACTTGGCGTCGAACACCACGCAAAATCTTCTGGTCGAAGGTCATTGATGTATACCTGTCGCCGGAAGTGAGAAACTTGCCATTGATGCATGCAAGCTTCAAAGTACTGAAGGGGTTGTTCCTAGATCAACTCCTTGGATAATGAGCTGATGTCGACAAGAAGCGATCCGTCAAAGGAGGGCCTTGATGAATCCCACATCAGTGACACGGAACGGAGCTAATGATTTTAATGGAGGTGAAAACGATCTGTGGCATATGATTCAGGGTGGCGGTCATGAATGGATGAAGGATAATGTATGGCGGTGGATGGGACCCGGTTGACTCTTTCTGAACGACTTCTCTTGAACATATAGTGACACTGATGCGATGGATCGGTAGCATTACCCCAAATATGGATGGTATGGCGAGACCATGGTGATGTAACCGGTGAATGAGACAACCCAACCCGATTGTGGTACGGAGGAAAAGTGTCATGTTCAAGAGCGACCTGCTACCATCAAAGTTTTCTTTAGTTTTCTCCCAATTTTTCCCCAGTCATTGCTGACTAGTACCTCTTTATTTTTGTCAAGCTTGAGGAGGATAACATATGCTTGTTCTATAACCTGCCCTTCAGGCAAGCCCATTGCTATGTTTTAACGAGCCTAGCGATAGTGAAACTCGTTCCCGTCTAAAGACAAGTTTGTCGCTATTTAATGATTTTAACGAGTCTAACGACAAGGATAACTCAGTCCTTTTCATTTTTAGAGAGTCTGAAAAGGTACATAAAAGTTAACTCCAAAATTCCTTTTTCGTCATCTAATCCCTTAAGTCCGAAAAAGTATAAAACAATACAGAAGGGATGAGTTTTCGATAGTTTTAACGAGCCGAATAAAACAAACGCTCGATCTTTTTGTGCAATAATCCCTCAGGTCCAAAAAGATTAAAATCTAGAAGAGGGATAGCTCTTCCTGTCCTTTAACGAGCTGGAAGGCCAAGGACTCGGCAATCTTTTCATATTTTACGAGTCAATTGAAAAGAGCTTAAAGAAGACTCGTCTTTTGAGGAACGAGTGATAAACAGGGATAGCAGTTGATTCCAGGTACAGGTTGGAATTTTCCAATCACGGTAGTGTCACAAGGATGGCTAGGTGAAATCACTCTTCGCAACTGTTCCTCAAAATGGGTAAACAATCATATGGAGGTGAACGATCGGTCAAATCAAAAGTGGAGGTGACAGGTGCAAACACGACCAAGGCTTTAGTGGCTGATGATATTACATTCACAGTGGTTATTTACTGGGATAGTTCATATTTTAACGAGCTTAAACATGGGTGGAAACATTTGCTCGATCTTATGTT
This sequence comes from Pinus tabuliformis, assembly GCA_031772625.1. NCBI lineage: Eukaryota > Viridiplantae > Streptophyta > Pinopsida > Pinales > Pinaceae > Pinus > Pinus tabuliformis. The sequence continues at coordinate 1,590,822,340 of CM062818.1, forward strand.
TATTTTTTAACGAGCATGAACTATGTGCTAAAACTTCTCGGATCTTGCGTTTATTTTTTAACGAGCATGAACTTTATGCTAAAACTGCTCGATAAGTTTGCATGCCCCCAGCATAACAACGCAAATCGAGGTGCATGCCCCCCAAGCTTCATTGCATTCAACTCGGTGGTTGGAATGAAGGTTTACCTTTGAAATTTGGAAAGGGGATTGTTTCATTTTTTTAATGAGGTTGACATAGTAAAAGAACTATCCTCATGACTGCTTGTTTCATTTTTTAACGAGGTTGACACGAGATAAGAACTGTCCTCGGAGTCCAAATCCATTAGATGTAGAAGGTTTCATATTCCACTGTGGCCACTTCCGCCAGATTTCTTAGAGGCGGTAGGGCAAAAGTACCCATTAAGGCAGGGTCTTTTAGGAGACCTACTCCGATATTTTGGAGCGAATGATTCCTTCCATGGATCATTGGAATGCTTCCCGTAACTTGTGAACTGTTGGGGATAAATGTTTGTTGGTCGACGATTGTAATTCTTCCTTGGAAGGGAAATGCAATCTTCCTAAAATAGGTCGACACAACAGCTGCCATGGCATATATCCATGGTCTTCCTAGTAGGATGTTGTAATCAAGATTCCCATCGACGACTTCAACATCTATTTCTACCGTTTTTCCCTCTAGTTCAACTTTCAAGTTATTTAGGATACCATATGGGGTATATGTCCTTCCATCGAATGCTTTTAACGTCGTCGCAGACCTCGATAAGGTTGGAGATCCTAAATTTTTCCAGCAACTCATCGACATAATACATGTAGATGCCCCTCATCAATAATTGTTCGATGAACCATTTTGTTGAGGGCTTTCACTTGAATAAGGAAAGCTAGTTGAGTTGGTAACTGAGGGTCATATCCTTTATGATCAAAGGCCACAAGATTGGAATCCATTGGGTCAATCCCACCTATTGCTAATAATAAAGCTTGCTCTTGGGAGAGGCAATTTTGCGGTACCTCAAGTGTCGACATAGCAGACGGCGATTGGGCCAGGTCCTCTATTATATTATAATTCTGTGCTATTTTTGCATGAGGATTAAATGTCAATTTGTGCACCACTCCCTTTGGCGACTTTATCATTCGTTCAGGAATGATGGGTGGCACAATTTTGCTCAAAGTTCTTGTCGAACTACTAGGTTGTTCATTAGCCTTGTTATTCGACACCTGTGGATTCCCGTAATCTTTATTCCTTGCCAAAGCATCATTTTGCTGCTTTGAGATAGACAACATAAGCACTTGGGATCATGAAGCATTTTGATTGGCAACCAGTTTGGTTCCCGGGCTTGGAAACGGATCAGTCAACACAGCTGTGGTTTTCCAACTCTTAAAGAATCTTTTAAGCTCAGCTTTGTATGGACAATCTGCTGTCCAATGATCCTCATCGCATATATGACACCCCGAAGGGGGTTTCTTCTTTCTCCCTTTCTTTTTCTTCTTGCCCCCTGGTTGCTTCAGTTGTTTGCCCTTGTCGTCCGACACGGCACTTACTTCCGAGGCAAGAAGTTCCTCATTTTCATTTTGACCGGAAATCTTACGGGCGTTTTTAGATATAGCCTTTGTCAATTTCATGTCTGTTGCACCAATCACGCCATTGCCGGCATGAGAGTCATTGTTTGATTTAGGAGGAGGAGGAATTGAGAATTCTGGTCTAGGGGCATCAGGCATTTTGTCGTAGAGCGTGCCAGACTTAGTATAGACCAAGTCCAGATATTGCGCACGAGCGATAACTTGCTCTTCCGTTACGACTCCCCCCTTTGCCACATCTTCCGTTATGGCAGGAAGTAACGACTTGATAAACCATTCAGCTAATAGCTGATCGGGAACGTACGTTTTTACCATCCTGCGACGACGTCGCCACTCATGTATATGATCAGATATGTGAGTGGTCGTTGTTTGCTTGAAGTTGGTAAGGAGTTTTGTTCCCGTTTCATACCTTATCGGTAATTGAAAATGGGTTAAGAAAGTCGTGGCTAGGGTACTAAAGTTGTCGAATGAAGCTCTAGGCAATTTGATATACCATTTTGTTGCCGGACCAGTTAACGTCCTCTGAAAAAGGCGAAGCCTAATCGAATCATCATTTAGGGTGTTTGATGAACACCACAGATGAAAGGTCATCACATGATTCGACGGATCTTCACCCGGATTTCCATTAAATTTAGGAATATCTGACGGAAGTTTATGCGGAATCGCTGGCCACCAAGGGGCATAAGCAATTGGATCATTCGTCAGCCGGTTTAGATCTGGTAATTCTAGAGTTGCTACAAAGGGCAACTGTTGATTCAGGTTAGGCGAAGCATACCCAGGATAAGATGGAATCGCCTGAGCAGTGGGTCTTTGCATACCAGCATAATGTATTTGATGCTGGCAACTTTGACAAGGTTGATGGGCATAACCATTATAATATGGTTGTTGGTAACCGCTTTGTAAATGCGATTGCCCATTACTTACAAAGACTTGTTGCTCAGGTCCTTGATATGATTGCTGGAATGGGGGTTGATGAGTTTGAACCAGCTCTGGTTGTTGGACCAGTTGCTGTTGTCCAATACTGGATGATTGACCAAGATGAGGAGTCATAGTACTTGTTTGAGCCTGAGTCGCTCCAGATAAGGAGGCACTAACCGGAGGTTGTGATTGAGTTGTCGAGACAAGAGGCTGTTGTATGGCAACCTGAGAAACTTGGGGTTGACATACAACAGGTAGCGCTTGTATCTGCGACGCAATCACCATACCAGGTATAGTGGCAACATTCGACACAGGGTGGACTGGTTGCATTGAATATGCAACCCTTGGTTGCTGAGGCAGTATCGGTACCCATCCGCTGGATGTAATTCCAGTTTGACCTGAACTTTGTTGTAAACTCCCATATGGTTGTTCTCCGGGGGGGAACAATGAAAAGGCATACTGCCCTCCATATGGTGGAATTCCAGTACTTAAAGGGTAGATTGGCCTTTGAAGACACATTGGATCAATTCGTTGAGTTTCAACATAAGAAATACCAGATGATAATCCGGATGAAGAAATAGGAACTAACCATGTCGTCGAAAGAGTCTCTGGTTGGACTCTAGCTTGTTGTTGACAATTTGCCGGGACAGATGGTATACCAGCGAACATCGTTGGAGTAGCAGCAGGAGGCTCTGCCACTGCTGCGTCGGATGACACAGTCCTGGATTTCGACGGTTGTTCAGACATATTTAGTCTATCCAAAAGATTTTCTAGCGATTCTACAAGAACTTACGGTGAAAAGAGACTAACTTCGAAGATCAATGAGGGAATGGTGATGATTATTCCGTTTAAAATAAATTTTAACGACGCTTTAGACACAACTTGCTTTTTCAATTTTAAAGAGTCGAGAAAAAGCTAAAGATGACTCTAGTCTCCTTCGATGTTTTAATGAGCCCGAAGTGACAAATGCTCGGATGGACTTTTTCTATTATAGAGTCTGAAAAAGGCCAAAAGGATCTGCTCTGGAGTTCTAGGCAGAGGGTGTGCCAAACTTTTCGCAAAACCGCAGAATACTTCTTAAGGTACGGGCGGTCGATCTTCGTGAATGCTTTGTTCACTACATTGCGATCAGTAGGGCAGCCGACATGGCTTCCTAAGGATAAAGGATATATGCCTATAGGGGTCTCCCAATATATACACGACGGTACGTGGGAGCACAATCCGTACTAGCGCTATTGTCCCTCAGGAGGAATCACCCACCTTCCACGAGATCGACAGTCACTAGGCTTAACGACGCCGGAACACGTCTCTAGCCTAGACCTCTATGTTGTGTGTTATGTTGCAAAGCGTTGTTAGGTTCATTCAGTTGATTTTAGGTTGATCTTTTTTAAAGTTTTCCTTTCAAGGTTCACCACTAGATGTATGATACAAATTCCTAAATGCAGTCTAAAGATGATAAGCAAGCTTTATATCTTTTCAACTTTGAAAATCCTAGCTACTAAGGGAAAAGAAAGACACCATCTTTTCAGAGAAATCAGCACACTCTAATGCACTTTTCCTAAATCCAACATGCAAACTTATCAAATGCAAATGTACAATGCAGGTGTTTGTTTTCCGCTTTCTTAGTATTGATGCCTACAAAGAAAGCTTTTTGTACAACTTTGAATTTGCTTTTAAATGACAAGTACAAACAAGTTTACTTTTTCGAAATCAACAAGGGTAGAAGAGATTACAACACTTTGCGACTTTCGAAATGAACACTTGTTTTGACACTTAAAAGAGACAAACTCAAACCAATAAGCAAAAGCAAATGTATAATCAACTGTAAACAGCCAATGAACTCTCTTCTAAGATCACAGTCAAAAGATCTGAATCAAGGGCTACAGGATGACTACTTCACTTATGCAAAGGAAGACTGTAAATGATGCCACAAACACACAAAAACACTCACATTCTTTTTGTACAAAAGGAGGTGGAATCTAAACAGAGAAAAGGAGTTATTAGACTGGTACCTATGTTGGTTACAGGTTGCAAAAAACAGAGATCAAAACAGGGCAACAGAGAGCAGAGAACCCCAGCTGCACAAGGCCAAACTGGTTCAGCGCAACCTCAACACTGTGGTTTTGACATTCAGCACAGGTAGCCTTCACGGGACCTGCGTTGAAATGCAGAATGCCTTCACAGTGGTCGCGCTGAAGGAGAAACTCTCGTTTCTCACTGGGTTCTGGGTCACAGATTGCTCAATAATCAACGGTTTCAGGCCAAATCAGAAACACAAGCAAGGTACAATCAAAGGGATGCTTTGAGGGGGTACTAAGATCTATCACAAAGGATCATCAAATCATTTGTGAGTCCATTGTTCAGATCATAGACAAATCCAGTGATTGGATCAAGGCAGCAACTGTCTACTTTGCAACTGAAAATAGCAGAAGCAGTTCGATTGTTGCTGTCGAGTCTATGAGGTAAACAATGATAGAAACACAAATAAAATGACTAAACAAATATCCCCAGCGGAGTCGCCAATTTGTTGTGGGGAAAAATGCCTATGCAGGATGATCCTATCCACCTAAGGTGTGACAGTGCCTTAGCAACAAACGAGTATAGCTATATTGGTTTCTTCCTTTATGAAATGTGAAAGAAGAGAGATCAATAGACTTACCGGTGTCTTCCGTTTGTCCCTCGATCCAATCTCCCTTCTCTTTGGGTGTTCACAGCTACTTGCCTTCTCGCTTATCCAGCTACAACTTCCTGCAAGATCACAAGAGAACAGCTACTTGCGACAAGAGAACAGCTACTTGAGACAAGAGAAGAACACTATGCAAAGACAGATATTCACATTCATAACTGATTTAGGATTAGAAATAAACCAAATACACTAATACATTCAAACATCAAAATACATCAGCATATAGGAGAAACTAAGATAGCTTTATTAATGAATAACAAGGTTCAGGAAGAGATACAACCCAGAGGGCTCCAATCCAGCATCTCCTTCCCAACAAATGGAATTCCTATCTTCAGCCCCTTCAAAGCATTAAGCACCCAATGATTCCAATCTCAAACCAATAGCAATTATTTGCAATAATAAAACTCCAGCCTCTTAGATCTCATGGCGGAGAGATCCATATATAGTTATTTTGGAGAGAGGATGAGTCAGCTTGAGATCTGACTAGTGTCCTCTCCCTCTCTCAGTTCTTGAGTCCACTTGGAGGTTCTCGCTTCCACTTGGAGATTTGGAACCTCTTACTCATCACCAGTCGAATTCCCTGAGGCAAGTGTCATTTTGGAAGCTTCCTGAGCATTGACACATTGAGGAATGAGACTGCCACTTGTCCAAACTCACTCAGCGTAGGTAGCTAGTGTTGGAGTCGACATTCAATGCAGGTAGCCAGTGTAGCAGTTGACATTCAGCGCAGATGCTCAGTGGAGCAGTTGACATGATCCTGAATTGACTTGTTTTTGAGTGGTTTCAGGTGGAGAACTTCTGTGAATTGCTGTGGTTAGTTAGCCTTGTTCCTCTAGGGGTAGGAACAACATGTTTAGGGACTTTGGATCCCTTAGATTATGGACATTTCATGCTCAATGCTGTAAGGCACAAAAATGTCTATAACAATTTCTGCATTATTTCTAATCATTTGAGACCTTCCTGCCCAGTGAGATATTCTTATACCTAGTTGCAACCAAATATTTAAGTGGCATTTTTTTTCTTAACGATGGTTGCACACCTCATATTAACTAAAATATGGCTCCTTTCGTCTCTATAATTTATCATAATATTTAAATATAATTATATTTCCACAATAGCTAAATAAAACAAGTCACCATAGATTCTAGATAGGCATCTTTTTTCAGTTTTCTAAGTGTGTGGATAATTGATTATTTTTCATGGTAGGTTGTTAGAGCTTTCTTTCAAAAGTAAAAATCTAAGTTTGTTTATGTTAGAACTTAGAACATATAAATCTCATGGAACACTACGATGCCTAATAATGATATTAGCGAACTTTGTATTATACATGAAAAGAAACTTCAAAACTTTGTCACTTTTGTTTCACAGTGATAACTAGAGGCACATTACTTTTGAATTAGAAAAGAAGATTGTAGAGATCACAAAGATCAAAATAATTCCTTGAGAATAGCATGCAAGTTACTAAATGTATTCCATTCGTGAATAGCAAGGAGCTAAGTATGAAATATTTTAAAATCATCTATAAAAGTACTTCAGTACATTATTTCCGAGTTTAGATAAAAATTCCCACTGGTATTCCAAATCTATAATGATTAAAAACCACGTCTTATTATGTTACATGGCTTATGTAATGGAACTAAGCAAAACGAGAGATATATTATGTACATATTTATCAACGCTTGGTCATATTGGCAATGGATTTATAAGAGAGGTAATTATATCTTTGTTTTGACATAGTCATAGATATTTTGATCTAAAGATTTAAATAGTATTTTACTAAAAATGTACTGTAATTTACCAGTTGGATATCGGTTGCCTACCTCATCTCCAATTTTGTGAAGTTTAATGATTTTGAATGTATATATTCTATTGAATTTGAAAGAAATGTGATTGAAATTTATAATGATATCTCTATTTTTCTTCTTTACTTAAATATTTTGTTGTTTCACAACATTAGAATTTCTGGCATTTGTATCTTCAAAATATCGTCTCTCTTCCAAGTTTCATAAATTATAGTTGGATATTTTTATTGGTTTCTACCTTTTCTCTCAATTAAATAGTGAAGCATATATCATCTTGTCCTTTTTTATTCTTTATAGAATTCACATCAACCATGGATATTTTGAGGCTTTTGCAGATCAACATGTTAGTGGCTTTGGTGCATTAGCAATGGGTCCATCCAATTGGAATGAAGCAATTGATGTTATTGACTAAGGATCACCAGATCAGGTTGTTTGTGAGGTTGCATGATATCCCAATATTGTTTTCTCACTCATAGATCATATATATTAAAGCTTAGATACAACTATATTTCTTTATGGGGCCTTATTTTGATGACTAATCATATTCATATGATGATGTATTCTTCCTCCATTAAATATATACCATCTCTTCATGATTCACATTCTAATGGACCTTATGATGGAAAGGACATGGGATTTCAGTTTAATACACTTCTCGTAGTTTGGTGTTTTTGTCATCATGTAGGACGTTGAAGGCATTCAACATGTTTGTTATGAGCCGAGTCAAGCTAACAATGATCATGAAAGCACAACCATGCATAATCTTGTAAATCATGTAGACTGTCTTGTGTCATGCTTGACAACAAAGGTTTGTGGATTTATAAAATTGTGTGTGGTAGATTAAGCATTTTCACTACTCATAATTTCTGATTATTGTTGGTCACATAAAAATAAACATTTTGACATATTTTGGGCAAGTTATAATTGATTGATTATTATAATATATATTCAAGTAGACAAAACATTCAACTTGGTCTTGTCTGGCGCATCTTCAAGGTCATGTAAATATGTCCTAAGCACACTAATGCATGTAAATTTCTTTTCCATTAGATTCTTTCTACGAACAATTTGTTTTGTTTGTTTTGTTGGTTGGGTTGGCTATTTTCTCCATTGTTCAATGCCCTACTTGACATATGCATACATTCCGGATACGGAAGGTTCCCCACAAGGTGAAGACAAACACTTTTCTCTGGCTCCTGGAGGAAAGGATTCCATTAGGGGATGATGGTAGCTAGTTATTGAAAGAAGTAAATGTGCTAATGCTAAATATATTGGTGATAATTCTACTCTTTTGATTTTCTATTAATGTAACCATATGTTTCTACATTTTAAACATCCTATTATAACCAACTTTTGAAGTGATTTGTATTATCTTCCCAATTTAACCTTAGATATGTTAATTTTTTCATTAAATTTTATGTTAGTATGAATTTTTTGAAAATATTAATTCTTATATTTTAGCATTTGATAGGATGTTTGGGTTGGCACTTGTAAACACAAATTGTTATTGTAAGCTCCTAATGCTTATACTGTGAACTGTATGGGTAGGTTTTCTTATCCACTTTATGCTAATTGTGAGGTTTTGATCTAATTGGTTCATTCAAAGTGTGATAAAACAACATAACTGCTGATGATATGATATTGTATTCTCTTGCCAATTATATTAAAATTGTTACGAAATTTAATATTACTAACACTATATCACTTTAACTAAACCTACAAACCAAATTGAAAATTATATTCTTCTAATTAATAATTAATTTTAAAAAAAAAAATCTACTTAATAATTTCCCTTAAACCACTTCTGAGTAATTAACAACTCATCTTCCTCATATTTAAGAAAACATGTTAATGGGTTAATACTAGAGGTCTCCAGAGCCCTTATGGACCACCAAACAAGTCATTTCAGATGGCCAAGTTTTCTCTGGATAGAATGACGTAGCTACAATTGGGGATCTTGCAAGTGGGGGTATTGAAGTTGTATCAGCAAAACATGGTCAATACCCTCTTAGAGTTTTTTTTGGATTGATTTTGAAATTGCACATGGGAAAGAAGCCAACCATGTAGAAAATGAACATTGGAAAGAAAGAGAAGTACCAATGAGTAAGTTGACAGTTTGAACCGACGAACATTTTTCTTCTAAAGATGTTGGTTTGTCTATGAAGGGGATTTAAATATAATAACTTTGTATTGACATGCATGGTAGAGAAGAGCATCATATTTGATTAAAATATCTAGTCTTAAATATACCCATTTGAATTTGTGAAGAAACCACTCAATTTTCCATGGTACCTAGTTCATAACTCTTATGCTAAATTAGACTACTTGAGTGCAGTTCCTCTAATTTACATTGCTTAATGCAACATACATGAAACTTGATAGAATGCATTACTTGATATTTAGTATTTAGCATTTACAGAAGTTACTACTTTCTTGAACATACGCCAAATTAAAAATTTTGATTTAGCATTACTTGATTTACATGCCAGAAATGTTATCTTTCAGTGTTGGATGAACTAAAATACCTTCCCTATGAATTCAAATTGCGACCACCCTTTAAATGGTTTCTCATTTGTTGTAAACTCTATGGACAAACCTAGATAACAAGTACAACTTCATATCTAGGCCAAAATGTGGAGAGGGATCTTCAATTAGGGTAACCTATAATGAAATGGAAGAAATAAATAAATAAATAAATAAAAATAAAAATAGTTGTCATCTCATCAATAATTAAAATTAATCAAAATTATTATTCAAAAAAGAGAGCCGACCTTCATCCTAATTTACTCTCCTCATTACTAATTTAATCTCTCAAATTAGCTCTTCTTCTATCAAGCATTCAAGCGGTCCTGATGATGGATCCCAGTTAGGATTTGAAACGTTGGCAGAAAATGGTTCTTACTGTGGATTCTCTGGTAACTAAGTCAGAAGACATGAGTTGATTATTTATATTATGGTATAAATTTTTGTTTCAAAGAGATGAGTTTTCAAAATTTTATATGGCAGTGGAAGGCATGGTCACAAGACGTGGAGCAAGGAAAAATTGGGTAAAGTCTAAAAAAGAATAGTGATTTGGATTCCCCAATAGAAAAATGGCATAAAATTCCATAATTAAAATACATTTTGAAATAGTGGCTTCCCTAGTTAGTAAAAATGAGGTGCTGAAATTTCCCATATCAATGTTCAAAACTCTCTGATGACAAAATTGCATTTGTGCTTATGGATGGAGCAATGCAAAAAACAATGGCTAGAGTTAGATGCAAGTTTTGAAAATATTTTGGCAAAATAAATGCCCCTCACTCACAATCTATTAGTGGATACTATTGATTCTAATTTGTCTTGCTTATCTAGCCACGTTTCGGTAAGAGTAGGCTAGTTCAGATTCCTTCTCCTTGAAAAGGGGAAATTTTATCAAAATATGTTAGAGCAGTCATCTCTATCAAACTTCCTTTTCAAAATCCTAGGTCAATCTTGTTGACTAGCTTAGGTAAACATAATTAAGTTCATTGCATCTTGGTTGAGCTTGATAATATTTGACTAGGTTTGGACCAAACTCAAACAAATCAGACATATTTAGAAACAAATTTTGGAACTCTTATTTTAATGTTGGAGAGTAAGCATAAAGTGTAACACAAAACCGCAATTCCATATGTAAGTGCCTGGATCTACCTTAGGTTGAAGGAAGGCATGTCTAGGGTAACATCAAACCACGCTTAACCTGGTAGCTAGCCCTACCAAGTTAGGAGAGGGCTCTCTCCTTGTCAATCTCAATTAGGATATTGGCAACTAGGGATTGAGATGACTGAATTTAATGTAGATTTTAGGCTAGGTATAGTAGCTCATGGTTTTTGGTTTGATTTTTAGGTTTTGGTTGCTGGATCAATTGGAGAAGGTAGATTGGGTCTAGGAAATCAACTTAGGGATACAGTCATGTTCTGTGGGGTGAGGTAGACAAGGGTTTATGTACTAGAAATGGATTAAGATGGTATATTAAGACAACTGAGGAGTTGAGGAGGGCATAAAGAAACTATGAATCCTCTTCAAACAATTGAAAACATTGAAAACCAAATGCATTCCCAAGACAAAGCACAATAGTGTATTTTGTCCATTCACCTTGATTCATTTAGTTTTAGAAGAGAAAGATGGATTTGGATACATATAAAACATAAGAAAAACTCATTACAAAGAAGAAACAATACATAAACTCACTGTCACAAGAATCCCACAAAAATAGCTGTGAAACCTGGTTTTATTCCTTGCCAAACTGCTGATACAAATGTTCAATGAGTGCCAACACTTCTGCCAAAGTCCAACCTTTACAAATGACTAAGAAATTACATAATATAGGCAAGGAAAGCAATCATGCTAGCTATCAGGGTCGAATCCATGAGAAAAGGGGTGGTTTCAACCATATCTAAACTAGGAACACAAAAGCAGGTAGTGGAACAACTTGCCTCTAAAACTTAGGAAACCAATTAATTACAACTCAAAACCACTTGGAACTTGATGTGTCTACAGTATGAGGTGATTTTCATCTATACTTACATCAAATACATCAATTAATATGCGTACTTTTGCCTAAACAAGAAGAAAAATCAACCACTGCAGCAATTGGGCGAAATTTTGAGTTTTAGGCAAAATTGACAAAATCTGCCTGATGCGCAGCACTTCAAGACTGCTTTTGGAGGCCTTCTACTTCACCAAATGACGTCAAAGATAGCTTTTTGTAAAGCACTACCTATCTAGTTTCTGGAACATATTGAATTTCCTAATTTGGAGTTGATTTTCCCCTTCAAAAATCATTTTTCCCAAGACCACTTCCTATGGGTCCAAAAAGTGGCAGAGGGGACATTTTTTGGGTGGTTTCTGCCCTTTTGGTGACCCAAATATTCTCCAAAATTGATGAAACTTTCTGGGTTTGCTTATCTTTTGATATTGAATCTAAATATATAAGCCATTTGTCAAAGGATGCACCAATTCAATGCACAGCGCCACTAGCTGGAATTTCCTGTGTTTCTATTGTCAAAAATGCAAAATGACAAAAAATTTCCAAAATTTCCTCAAATTTGGTAAGGGGAAACCTCATTAAGTGCTTTTCTGAGCTAAGGAAGCTTCAGCCAAGATTTTGAGTTTATCATGTTCTTTCTTGGCCCTGAAGGCTCTCCTTAACTTAGCTTTTAGCCTCTTTACCCTTGTTTTGCAAATTTTGTTCCAAGTTAAGTAATGATACGCCATATGGCGCAGCATTGTCTTCTCTTTGTTCACCTTCTCAAGCAACTTATCAAGGTGAATGTTCACCCTTTTCAACCATGGCTCTCGGTAATTCTCAATTTCTTGCTCAAGGGAGGGCATCTCGATCTTTGTCTTCTTTGCCTCTTACCTATCTTCCCTAATCATCTGCAACTCCATAATAGTTTGCTTATCTATCAACTATTTGTTTGGCCCTCTCAAGGTTAAGTGATAAGTCTTGTATTTCAGCCTCATTATCTTTGATACTCATGTCCTTCAGTCTTGAGCTTTGAGAGCCCAAATCAGTAACATCCTCCTCAATCAAAATAAACTCTCTATCTTGCCTTTCAGGAGGGCTCTCCTCATGCATATTTTGCTTCCCTTTGTCTCTGTTGTTTGACTGCTGGTCAACCTGTATAGCTGGAGAAGAAGGAAAATCCCCTTCCACCCCTAGTGGAGATAGCATTTTCCTGTGGTCTGGTGAAGAAAACGAGACCCCTTCCACCCATTGTGGAGATAGTACTCACTTGGCAGCTGCAAAGAGCATCCTAGTGCCTCTTTCATAGGTGACAAACACAAGAACCTCCTTTGTTTTATTCTCAGGCTCCTTTTGTTGCCCAGAAGGTTCATCTTCCTCTTGGGGATCTAAAAATATTTGAGACCCCTTGAAGCACTCATGGGTAATGAAATTTTCCCATGGCATTCCAAACTGAGTGAGCTGATGCAAAACAATAATTTTGATGGCAGAAAAATGATAAATGCTATTGAGTTGCTGTGGATATGGTTTTATCTTTGCAATCACTGTCATCCTCTCTATGTCTTTGCATATGAAATAAGGCATGCTCATCATTCTGACCCTGGTGAAGTGCATGAGCAATCTGATGTGGTAGGCATAAAGTCTAGAGAACCTACCCTCACATGTAAAGTATTTAATGATAACTTTCATGAGTGGAATATACCGATCCTCTAGGAATTTAAAAGGAAACACCCTGCTAAGTTTGCCATTGTACTTGACCTTGATATAAGGCTCATAATGCTGCTTACTAATATTTTGCCTTTTCTTCCACTTTTCCCCTACATATGGAATTCTTGTGGCCTCTGCAATGATAGTTAGTGAAAGAATGAAGTTTACCCCAGCAAGATGTACCATATTGTTATCCATGCTTATCACAAATTGCCTTGCTAACTCATGGTGAAATTTCACCCTCTCAACCATTTCACAAAATTCAAAACTGGACTGATATCTGAAACATGTGGTGGCTAGTGGGCAAGCAAGGAGTTCACTCATGCTAATAGGTTCCTCCCTGATGATTTTTCCACCTTTGTGAGGCTTCTTGGACTGCACATTTCTTTCCCTTGAGCTATCACTAATTGTGTCTTCTTCAAAATCTGATTCACTGCTTCTTTCCATGCTTGTCTCTATGAGAATAACTGATATAGTGAAGATATGGTGAATAATGGATAATAGGTGGGAACAAAAAGTGAGTGTGAAGAGATTCTGTAAATGGAGCAATAGTAATGAGATGAGGTAGGGGAATGAAGGGAAGGATTTGGGGAGCTAGGGTTTTGATTTATGAGGGACTTAGGGTTTGATAAAGGGGATTAGTTTCTTAGGGGAATAGGGAAAGGGAAAATAGAATCAAGGGGTAGTTTTAGTGCAATGAAGTTGGGAAAAGGGACAAAGGATGTTGGTTTTGCAATGATGTGAAGGTTTTGCAATGATGTGAAATAGAGTATGGAGGCAAGCTAGGGTTTGACCTTTAGGAAGCAAAAATCATGAACCAAACATGAAAAACCTTATTTCAGCTTAGGATGTATTGACACTTACTTGTTAGGAGGTGAATGCAGCATTTGGGAGGATTTGAGATGAATTTGTGTGATTTTGAAGCCTCACTGGCCAATGCGCAATGCACTAAGCCCAATGCGCAGCGCCTGCCTGATGCGCAGTGCCAGTGTATTTTTACACAGGAAAAAGCTGCCTGATGCACAATGCCTTTCTGATGCACAACGCTAAACCTTTGATGCACAGCACTAGGCAAACTTGCTGCAAATTTTGGGTTTTCTTCCTCCTTTTCTCAATCTTCCCTCAAAACGTGATTTTGGCTCTCCACTTCGCTTTTTGCACAATGGAATGACTTGCTAGCATGAATTTGCTTTATATGCCATACACTTTAATTTTTGTTCATTTCCAACCCACTTTTCTAAAGTCTTAGTCACTTTTATAAAAACTCTACTTTTCAGTTTGAAGTTTGACTCTTTTTCTTGGCAATTTGATGGACTGATGTCTTGATGCTTTTGCTTTTGCAGTGGCAGGAATTGGCAAGGTGACCAGGAACAGCTGTTGAGTGCTTATTACATATAGAAACAATTAAATTACATGAAATTTTACAAAAATAGGACAATACTCTGTTTTCACCTGAAAACAGAGTTTTGAGGTGAAAAATATTTATTGAGCATATCAAAACTAAAATTATGACTTTATGGACTTTCATGTGCCTACTGACCTCTTTATTTGATCATGATTGAAAAACCCTAAAACCTAATGGGACTAAACCCTAGGACTAGTTGTTATACATGAAATGAAACAGGATGACTGTGAATGACTAAAAAAAATGTGTAAACAGGTCAGCAGGTGGATATCATGAGGGAAACTGACATGAAACCACTACCATCAGTTGATCCATGACCTAATGGAATGCAGCTGATTGAATGAGACACCTAATATGCATGCAAAAGAGTAATTTGATCACCGATGGAAGTGTGAAGACACTGACACTAACATTGGCTCCAATGGGGATGGTAGCTCTTGGGAGGTGCCAAGAACCACAGAGCTTTGGAAAAGTAGACTAGTTCCTTCATCCATTGGACAATATGGAGTCAATAACTTCAGAACACCAAAAAAAAACACCCAAGACTTATAGCTAACCCAACTCAACTGAGACTAACTCAAACAACTAACACTAAATACTCAAAAACTGAAGCCAAACATTCAGCTTGATAGCCATCGCTTCAGGCCCCAAGCTAAATGAATGGTGATAGTGTGAACATTGCAATGAAAGAAACAAAATGATATGTACAATGAAAAAATGTGATAGCAGAAAACTCCTTAGAGATAATACCGTTTCAAAAGCCGACCATTTACTAGTCCTCCTGGACAATTTTCCCCGTTCATTTCTTTGAGTAGAAAAGCATTTTCCTTTTTATATGCAGCAATTTTGTATGGTCCCTTCCATAGGTACTTGAACTTGTTGTGCTTGCCTTTATTCTCATTTCTAGCATCCCATCGTAACACTATGTCTTCAATCTGAAATTTTTTTGCCTTTGGCTTCCGATCATAAATATTTTTAATTCTATCCTGCAGCCTAAAGGTATTTTGAAAAGTTTCCTCTCTCATCTGCTATAAATGGATCATTTGACTTATTCTCCGCTAAAAATGATCTTCCTCCCTACCAGCTTCCTACAAAAGTTTTACAACTGGGGCTGCAAGAGATGTCGGGAATACCATGTCAATACTGTATACAATCTCAAATGGATACATTCCTATTGACTTCTTTTGGCTCACCCTATCAGCCCATAGTGCATTAACCAATTCTTTATGCTACCTCTTCTTATTTGTTTCTAGCAGCTTTTTAATGATGTTGACCAATGACTTGTTTGAGGATTATTCGGCCAATCTGTTACCTTGTGGATAATATGAAGTAGAATGTCCTAAGGTAATTTTCTATTTGCTGCAAAATTCAATCATCTTTTTGGACTTGAAAGCGGCTACGTTATTTGTAATAACTTTGTTAGGACAGCCAAAACGTGACAAAATATTTGTTTCAAGAAACTAAATTATTACCGAGTTCGTGGCTTGCTAAGTGGGGATTGCCCCACTCCATTACGTGAAATAATCCGTCGCTGTCAAAATCCACTTGTGATAAGCTGAAGATGTGGGATGAATCTCGCCGATGAAATCAAGGCCCCGTTACTGAAACGATGCACTAACTTTGACTGGCTTGAGAGGTAGAGGCTGCAACTTTCTTCTTCCCTGAAAAATATGGCATTCATGACAGCTTGTGATAGTTTTGTAAACATCGGCAAACAAGGTAGGCCAGTAGTAACCTGCTCTCAAAATTTTGTTAGTCGTCGTCTTCCAAAATAAGTGACCTCCACAGTCTCCCTTATGAAAATCGCTCATGACCTGTTGGGCTTCATCTTCAATTAAGAAATTTAGCAAAATGCCTTCGGGATCCTTCCAATAAAGTTCATTGTTCAGAATGCAAAATCCAGTAGCCTTAAGTTTTAGAGTCCTACCTTTATTTTTAGCCATCCCCGGTGGTGGAGAAAGATGCTGAAGCATGTACACAATATCTGAGTACGAAGGAGATTAGAGAAAAATTTTAGATACCTAAATCGGTGAACCATCTTCTTCTTCTTCAGTCATGGTTGCAATAAGATTTATATCTAATGCATGTATATTGGACTCCACCATTAACTTTGCTAGACCCCGCCCCTTGATTAGCTTTGTAGGCTTTATCTCCAAGTCATATTCTAGCAATGTTGCGATCCATTTTCCTCGCCTTCCTTCCAGATCTGTTTGTACCAAAACATCTTTAACTGTTACATTAGGGATGTAAGCAAGGATATGAGAGTGTAGAATATATACTCGGAAGTATTTCAAAGCTTTAACTAAGGCAAGAGCTTACTTCTTAATGATGTTGTATTTCAAGGCTGCATCCCTAATTGTTCTACTGAAAAAGGCAATTGATTTTTCTAGCTGATTTCTTTTCTGCATTAGAACTGCTGCCATAGTATGTTCAGAAGCGAATGAAAATAATATGAAATCATGTGAATAATCCAAAATGATCAAAATCGGGGCTTAATATAAAGCCAACATTACCAGGTTAAAAGACTTCATAGCATCCTCAATCCACTTGACCACACTATCTTTATTCAACATATTAGTAATTTCCCTCAAGCGTTCAGCTAGATTTGGTACAAATCAACGTAAGAAATTCATATTGCCATTAAATGCTTGGATCTCTTTCTTATTACGAGGAAAATATATCTTTTGTATAGCTTCCACCCTTGCAGGATCGATGCGGATTCCTTCCTTTGATATTATGTGACCGAGTAGCTTCCCTTCATCCATAGCAAAAAGGCTCTTTTTGGGATTGAGTGATATTCCATATTTTCTGCAACACTGAAAAACAATTTTTAGATGGTAAAGATGCTCTTCATTTGAATTTGAAAAGACAGTCAAATCATCAAGATATACTACTAAAAACACATCTTTTTCATTTGCGAAGGCAATGTCCATGGCACGCTGAAATGTTGCTCCAACATTCTTTAAACCAAACGGCATCTTGGCATAGTGGAATGTTCCCCAAGGAGTGGTGAATGTTGTCTTGTCCCTGTCATCTTCATGCACCAAAATTTGATTGTAGCCTGAATATCCATCGAGCAGTGACATACGAGATGCTCCAACTACTCTCTGGAGAATGTGGTCCATTTTTGGCAACAGGTAGTTATCCTTTAATGACACCTTATTCAAATTTCTGAAGTCTATGCACAATCTGATCTCACCTGTCTTCTTCCTCACAGGAACAAGATTGAAGATCCAATCTGAAAATCTGATTAGAACGATTATACTAGCTTTGTACAATCAATTCACTTCTTTTTCTATTGATGGCAGCAGCTTTGGATTTATCCTTCTCAGCTTTTGGCGAAACGGCTTCTGATTTGGGTTAATAGGAATTATATGCTGGATTATACTTTTTTCATACTCCTTTAATCTGGAAACATTCTCAAAATATCTAAAACTGCATTACAGTAAGCCCTCATTCACAGATGTTTGGCTTGGTATTCACCCTTGACTTGTTTGATTACAAACTCTAAGTCTCCATAAACTGAAATTCTCTTTGCATTCAACTTCTTGAGTATTTTCAACCCTGAAATCAGTGCCCCATACTCGGCTTCGTTGTTAGAACAATCAAAAGCCAACTTATATGAACAAATTCTTACATTTCTTGGGACTTTATTTGGTAGGAAAATAGGGCTACATATCCAAATCCCAATACCTACACCATCCTTACCTACTGCTCCGTCGAAATCCATACTCCATAAACCAACTTCTTCCTCCAAGTGCTGGAATTCTGTCTACTCTTCTACCTTTGGCTGTTGTCCATCAATTTTCTGCTGTTGTCAGAACATAGACTACTCAGCAGTACTTGCAAGCTTTTGTCTCTCTTGATCAAGTACTGCCCTGATTTTTTTTTTTATCTCTGGAACATCTTCCACTTCAACTAACTGGCTATTTATATCATTAAAACCACTATCTGAATAAAGAACAAAAGATTCTAAATTTGTATGTAAAGAGTTAATTGGATGTTTCAAAGGTTTCTCCTTGCTTGTGATCATATACTTCATCTTCTTCTCCCTATATAATTTTCTTAGATGACCAAACACAGGAATAGTGGCATAGGAGAAGTCTAATTGCAATGTCCCTTTCAGTTTTGCACCCCACGACCTAGATAAAAGCATGCTAAATCTAGGCGAATGTCCACCACAACTAAATCCATGAGAACATTCTTTGTTGGAATGTAATATAAAGTTGCAACCAAATCCTTAATGAGACCAATACATCTGACCCTACTGGAATCAAAAGAATAAAGATCATGATATTTACGAGTGATGTCGAGACCCAATTTTTCCATAATTGCCTTTGGCATCAGATTGTGGGATGCTCCTGAATCAAACATGGCATTGTGCAAGACATACTCATGCAATCTAAGGCTGATGTAAAACGGGGCTACTTCACTATCCTCAGATTGGCCTTCTAATGCAGGACCAAAAATAAGCTCGAGTTGGTCATCCTCCACATTAACCATATCAGACAGGGGATCTACATTCAAAATCTTTGACACTTGACTCTTATAATTGCTATTCTTCATTAATTCTGTCAGAGGTATTGACACTTTTAACTTAGAAATCTCATTCTCTAAGCTAAAGGCTGTAATTTTATCTACCTCTTTGACCGGAGAATCCTTCTTTTCAGGCTTTTCCTTTGTTGTACTTGGCTTATTTGTCTTCTCATTTGCAGATTGGACTTTGCTGGAAGTAGGATCTGCTAGCTCCTTTCCTTTTTTCTAAACATTTGAAGAATCGTTCTTAGGCTGTGCTACTTCCTTTCACTTTTGGACTGGATTGATTGGTACATCCCTACTCCTAAGTGAATATTGTCTTTGTTGCGCTGTCAGTGTGTTCACATATACCCTCTGATATTCATCTTATTCTTCTTCCAGGAATGTTTCATTGGCTAGTATAAAATCCTCATCTTTCTGTACAACCGGGATCTTTGAATATTCCTCATCCTCCGTGATATAGATAGGCAAACCCTCTACTATAAAAAAGTGATCTTCCTCTCCTATTGGATCTTCATCATCCTCTGACTCTGGGCCATGCACATAATTTTTTTGTAGAGGTGTTTTGACTTGCTGTTGTGCTGATTGATCTTGTGATCTTTGCTCTCACTGTTTGATCCTGAACTATGGTTGCTGCTGATCGCAGAAATTTGGATTTCTGATTGGTGCCTTGGGCTTACCTACAATTGTCAATCTGTCAAACATTTTCTCAGTTTTACGAAGCAAATGATCAGCCTTTACATTTGAGGAAGAAGCCTCTTTCTTTATGGTCACTTTTTTCTTGGTCTTCATCCTAGCTCTTTTAGCTAGTAGATTTGCATGCATGCCCATGACATTTTTCTGCATATCCTCCAATGTTAACAGATGCTAATTCTAGAAGCTCAGGGATATTGGTAGCTACAATGGATGATTGAAGAGAATTTAAGATATAATCATCAATTGATCTATTCACCCTTTCGTGTTCAAGGTCTTCAACAAATTGCGTATTTAAAATGGTATCATCAATCGCACTTTCAGATTTGGTTTCAAACAAAGAAATATCAAAATGTTCGTCAAAAGGGAGATCTTCAAGATATTGAAACTGGACTCAGCAGGAATGAGATCCGAAAACCAGTCAAGGACTTAATGAACTTTCTTGCCTAAGTATTCTTGGAATGAGATTAGGATTTTCAAATATGGGAGGAGGATTGGGATCAAGATTTGCCCTCGTGTATCTTCTTGAAGCTAGTGTGTTTGATTTTTCCCCAAAATTCAAATGGAAATTACAACTGTTTCACCCTAATGAATTCTAAACCTATCATCCAAAAGTCTAGAATTTTGTTTTAAAAGTACTGGGGTAATATATTTTAGTTCTTCCCCAGTATGGTTGCCACTATGTTAGTGCCTGGATTTACCTCAGGCTGAACGAAGGCAGGTCTAGGGTAACATCAAACCACGCTTAACCTAGTAGCTAGCCCTACCAAGTCGGGAGAGGGTTCTCTCCTTGTCAATCTCAATTAGGATATTGGAAATTAGGGCTTGAGATGACTGAATTTAATGTAGATTTTAGACTAGGTATAGTAGTGCAGGGTTTCTGGTTTGATTTTTAGGTTTTGGTTGTTGGATCAATTGGAGAAGGCAGATCGGGTCCAGGAAATCAACTTAGGGATACAGTCATGTTCTGTGGGCGAGGTAGACAACAGTTTATGTACTATAAATGG
The DNA here is from genome assembly GCA_031772625.1 of Pinus tabuliformis. Taxonomy (NCBI): domain Eukaryota; kingdom Viridiplantae; phylum Streptophyta; class Pinopsida; order Pinales; family Pinaceae; genus Pinus; species Pinus tabuliformis. The sequence goes on from CM062818.1 coordinate 1,590,843,149, forward strand.
ATTAATATGGTAGATTAAGATAGCTGAGGGGTTGAGGAGGGCATAAATAAACTATGAATCCTCTTCAAACAGTTGAAAACATTGAAAACCAAATGCATTCCCAAGGCAAAGAACAACAGTGTATTTTGTCCATTCACCTTGATTCATTTAGTCTTAGAAGAGAAAGATGGACTTGGATACATAAAAAACATAAGAAAAACTCATTACAAAGAAGAAACAATACATAAACTCACTGTCACAAGAATCCCACAAAAATAGCAGCGAAACCTGGTTTTATTCCTTGCCAAACTAATGATACAAATGTTCAATGAGTGCCAACACTTCTGCCAAAGTCCAACCTTTACAAATGACTAAGAAATTACATAATATAGGCAAGGAAACCACTCATGCTAGATATCAGGGTTGAATCCATGAGGAAATGGGTGGTCTCAACCATATCAAAACTAGGAACACAAAAGTAGGCAGTGGAACAACTTGCCTCTAAAACTTAGGAAACAAATTCATTATAGTTAAAAACCACTTGGAGCTTTATGTATCTATCCTATGAGGTGATTTTCATCTATACTTACATCAAATACATCAATTACTATGCATACATTTACCTAAACAAGAAGAAAAATCAACCACTGAAGAATCTAGGCGAAATTTTGAGTTTTAGGGAAAATTGACAAAATCTGCCTGATGCGTAGTGCCTTGAGCCTGATGCGTTACGCCCCTTCAAGACTGCTTTTGGAGGAGTTCCGCTTCACAAAATCAAGCCCAAGATAGCTTTTTGGAAAGCTCTGGCTATCTAGTTTATGGAACATCTTGAATTTCCTTATTTGGAGTTGATTTTCCCCTTTAAAAATCATTTCTCCCAAGAATGCTTCTTGTGGGTCCAAAAAGTGGCAGAGAGGGCATTTTTTGTGTGGTTTTTGCCCTTTTGGTGACCCAGATCTTCTCGAAAATTGATGAAACTTTCTGGGTTTGGTTATTTTTTGATTATGAATCCAAATCTATAAGCCATTTTTTAGAAGGATGCAACAATTCAATGCGCAACACCGGTGGCACTGCACATCAGCTGGAATTTCCTGTGTTTCTATTTTCAAAAATGCAAACTGACAAAAATTTTCCAAAATTTCCTCAAATTTGGTAAGAGGCAACCTGATTAAGTGCTTTGCTGAGCTAATGAAGCTTTAGCCAAGATTTTGAGTTTATCATGTTCTTTCTTGGCCCTCAATGCTCTCCATAACTTAGCTTTTAGCCTCTTTACCCTTGTTTTGCAAATTTTGTTCCGAGTTAAGTAATGATTAGCCATATGGTGCAGCATTGTCTTCTCCTTGATGGATTTCTCAAGCAACTTCTCAAGTTGAATGTTCACCCTTTCCAACCATGTGTCTCGGTCATTCTCAATTTCTTGCTCAATGGAGGTCATCTTGATCTTTGTCTTCTTTGCCTCTTGCCTATATTCCCTAATCATCTGCAGCTCCATAATAGTTTGCTTATATGTCAACTGTTTGTTTGGCCCTCTCAAGGTTAAGTGATAAGGCTTGTATTTTAGCCTCCTTCTCTTTGATAATCATGTCCTTGAGTCTTGAGCTTTGATAACCCAAATTAGTAACATCATCCTCAATCAAAATAAACTCTCTATCTTCTTTGAGGAGAGCTCTCCTCATGCATATTTTTCTTCCCTCTGTCTCTGCTCTTTGACTATTGGCCAACCTGTATAGCTGGAGAAGAAGGAAAAGCCCCTTCCATCCCCGGTGGAGATAGCATTTGCATGTGGTCTGGTGAAGAAAACGAGACCACTTCCACCCCTTGTGGAGATAGTACTCTCCTAGGAGCTGTAAAGAGCATCCTAGTGCCTCTTTCATAGGTGACAAGCACACGAACCTCCTCTATTTTATTCTCAAGCTCCTTTTGTTGCCCGGAAGGTTCATCTTCCTCTTGGGGATCTGAAAATATTTGAGGCCCCTTGAAGCACTCATGGGTAATGAAAGTTTCCCATGGCATTCCAGACTAAGTGAGCTAATGCAAAACAATAATTTTGATGATAGAAAAATGATAAATGCTATTGAGTTGCTATGGATATGGTTTTCTCTTTGCAATCACTGTCATCCTTTCTATGTCTTTGCATATGAAATAATGGATGCTTATCATTCTGACCCTGGTGAAGTGCATGAGCAATCTAATGTGGTAGGCATAAAGTCTGGAGAACCTACACGCACATGTAAAGTATTTAATGATAATTTTCATGAGTGGAATATACCAGTCCTCCAGGAATTTAAAAGGAAACACCTTGTTGAGTTTTCCATGGTAGTTGGCCTTGATATAAGGCTCATAATGATGCTTACTAATATTTTGCCTTTTGTTCCACTTTTCCCCTACATCTGGAATTCTTATGGCCTCTAAAATGATAGTTGGTGAAAGAGTGAAGTTTACCCCAGTAAGATGTATCATATTGTTATGCATGTTTATCACAAACTGCATTGCTAACTCATGGTGAAATTTCACCCTCTCATCCATTTCACAAAACTCAAAACAGGACTGAAATCTGAAACATGTGGTGGCTAGTGCGCAAGCAAGGAGTTCACTCATGCTGATAGGTTCATCCCTGATGATTTTTCCACCTTTGTGAGGCTTCTTGGACTGCACATTTCTTTCCCTTGAGCTATCACTAAGTGTGTCTTCTTGAAAGTCTGATTCACTGCTTCTTTCCATGCTTGTCTCTATGAGAATAATGGATATAGTGAAGATATGGTGAATAATGGATAATAGGTGGGAACAAAAGGTGAGTATGAAGAGATTTTGTAAATGGAACAATAGTAATGAGATGAGGTAGGGGAATGAAGGGAAGGATTTGGGGAGCTAGGGTTTTGATTTATGAGGGACTTAGGGTTTGATAAAGGGGAATAGTTTCTTAGGGGAATAGGGAAAGGGAAAATAGAATCAAGGGGTAGTTTTAGTAAAATGAAGTTGGGAAAAGGGACAAAGGATGTTGGTTTTGCAATGATGTGAAATAGAGTATGGAGGCAAGCTAGTGTTTGACCTTTAGGAAGCAAAAATCATGAACCAAACATGAAAAACATTTTTTCAGCTTAGGATGTATTGAAACTTACTTGTTAGGAGGTGAATGCAGCATTTGGGAGGATTTGAGATGAATTTGTTTGATTTTGAAGCCTCACTATCTAATGCGCAGAGCCTGCCTGATGCGCAGAGCCCTTCTGATACGCAGCATCAACCCTCTGATGCGCAGCGCCAAGAAAACTTGCTACAAATTTTGGGTTTTCTTCCTCCTTTGCTCAATCTTCCCTCAAAAAGTGACTTTTGCTCTCCACTTGACTTTTTGCACAATGGAATGACTTGCTATCATGAATTTTCTTTATATACCATACACTTTAATTTTTGTTCATTTCCAACCCACTTTTCTAAAGTCTTAGTCACTTTTATAAAAACTTTGTTTTTTAGTTTGAAGTTTAACTTTTTTTCTTGGCAATTTGATGGACTGATGCCTTGATGCTTTTGCTTTTGCAGTGACAGGAATTGGCAAGGTGACCAGGAAAAATTGTTGAGTGCTTATTACATATAGAAAAAATTAAATTACAAGAAATTTTACAAAAATAGAACAATACTCTGTTTTCACCTCAAAACAGAGTTTTGAGGTGAAAACAATTTATTGAGCATATCAGAAATAAACTTATGACTTTATGGACTTTCATGTGCCTTCTAACCTCTTTATTTGAGCATGATTGATAAACCCTTAGACCTAATGGGACTAAACCCTAGGACTAGTTGTTATACATGAAATGAAATAGGATGACTGTGAATGACAAAAAAAATGTGTAAACAAGTCAGCAGATGGATGTCATGAGGGAAACTGACATGAAACCACCACCATCAGTTGATCCATGACCTAATGGAATGCAGTTGATCGAATGAGACACCTAATATGCATGCAAAAGAGCAATTTGATCACCAATGGAAGTGTGAAGACACTGACACCAACATTGGCTCCAATGGGGATGGTAGCTTCTGGGAGGTGCCAAGAACCATAGATCTTTGGAAAAGTAGACTAGTGCCTTCATCCATTGGACAATATGGAGTCAATAACTTCAGAACACCAAAAAAAAACACTCAAGACTCATAGCTAAACCAACTCAACTGAGAGTAGCTCAAACAACATACACTAATTACTCAAAAACTGAAGCCAGACATTCAACTTTATAGCCTTCAGTTTGGGCCCCAAGCTAAATGAATGGTGACAGTGCGAACTTTGCAATGAAAGGAACAAAATGGTATGTACAATGACAAAATGTGACAGCAGAAAAATCCTTAGAGATAATACCGTTTCAGAAGCTGACCATTTACTGGTCCTCCTGGAAAATATTCCCCGTTCATTTCTTTGAGTAGAAAAGCATTTTGCCCTCTATATGCAACAATTTTGTATGGTCCCTTCCATAGGTTCTCGAACTTGTCATGCTTGAATTTATTCTCATATCTAGCATCCCACCATAACACTATGTCTTCAATCTGAAATTTGTCCACCTTTGCCTTCTGATCGTAAATCTTTTTAATTTTCTCTTGCAGCCTAAAGCTATTCTGAAAAACTTCCTCTCTCCTCTGCTGTAAATGGATCATTTGACTTATTCTCCGCTGAAAATGATCTTCCTCACTGCCAGCTTCCTGCAAAAGTTTTACAACCAGGACTGCAAGAGATGTTAGGAATACTGTGTCAATACCATATACAATCTCGAACAGAGACATTCCTATTGACTTCTTTTGGCTCACCCTATCAGCCCATAGTGCATTAACCAATTTTTTATGCCAACTCTTCTTATTGGTTTCCAGCAGCTTTTTAATGATGTTGACCAATGACTTGTTTGAGGATTCGACCAATCCGTTACCTTGCGGATAATATGTAGTAGAATGTCCTAAGGTAATTTTGTATTTGATGTAAAAGTCAATCCTCGTTTCGGACTTGAAAGCGGCTATGTTATCTATAATAAGTTTGTTAGGACAGCCAAAACATGACAAAATATTTGTTTAAAGAAATTGAATTGTTACTGAGTCCGTGGCTTGCCAAGTGGGGATTGCCTCAATCCATTTTGTGAAATAATCCGTCACTATCAAAATCCACTTGTGCTGAGCTGAAGATGTGAGATGAATATCGCCGATGAAATCAAGGCCCCATTGCTGAAATAGTGCACTAACATCGACTAGATTGAGAGGTAGAGGTTACAACTTTCTTCTTCCCTGAAAAATCTGGCATTCATGACAGCTTGTGACAATTTTGTAAACATTGGCAAACAAGGTAGGCCAGTAGTAACCTGCTCTCAAAATTTTGTTAGCCGTCATCTTCAAAAATAAGTGACCTCCACAGTCTCCCTTATGAAAATCACTCATGACCTGCTAGGCTTCATCTTCAGTTAAGCAATTCAGCAAAATCCCTCCGGGATCCTTCCAATAAACTGCATTGTTTAGAATTCAAAATCTAGCAGCCTTAAGATTTAGAGTCCTACCTTTATTTTTAGCCATCCCCGGTGGTGGAGAAAGATGCTGAAGGATGTACACAATATCTGAGTACCAAGGAGATTGGAGAAAAATTTCAGATACCTGAATCAGTGAACCATCTTCTTCTTCTTCAAACATGGCTGCAATAAGATTTACATCTAATGCATGTAGATTCGACTCCGCCATTAACTTTGCTAGACCCTGCCCCTTGATTAGCTTTGTAGGCTTTATCTCCAAGTCATATTCTAGCAATGTTGCGATCCATTTTCCCTACCTTCCTTCTGCATCTGTTTGTAGCAAAACATCTTTAACTGCTGTGTTAGGGACATAAACAAGGATATGAGAGTGCAGAATATATACCTGGAAGTCTTTCAAAGATTTAACTAAGGCAAGAGATTGCTTCTCTATCATGTTGTATTTCAAGGTTGCATCCCTAATTGTTCTACTAAAAAAGGCAATTGGTTTTTCTAGCTATTTTTTTTCTGTATTAGAACTACTGCCATAGTATGTTCAGAAGCGAATGAAAATAATATGAAATCCTGTGAATAATCTAGACTGATCAAAATCGGGGCTGAAGATAGAGCCAACTTTACCAGGTTAAAAGACTTCATAGCATCCTCAGTCCACTTGACCACACTATCCTTCAACATATTAGTAATTTCCCTCAAGTGTTCAGCTAGATTTGGCACAAATCGATGTAAGAAATTCATCTTACCATTAAACGCTCCGATCTCTTTCTTAGTACGAGGAAAATTAATCTTCTATATAGCTTCCACTGTTGCAGGATCGATGTGGATTCCTTCCTTTGATATTATGTGACCGAGTAGCTTCCCTTCATCCATAGCAAAAAGGCTCTTTTTTGGATTGAGTGATATTCCATATTTTCTGCAACGCTAAAAAACAATTTTCAGATGGTAAAGATGCTCCTCATCCTAATTTCACCACCCACCGAAACCATTACATAATTCTTGAAAAAAAATAAAAAAAAATCTGAACCAACAGGTCGTGACCCCCGCCGGTCCACCCTCCTCCAAACACCGCATATGTAAAACATTTTGTTACAAGGGCGGTGGGTGGGCAACCTCTAGTGCACTCGGCCCATGCCCAGCTCACTTACACATGATAGGACGACAGTGGCGGGGCTCAAACTCGCCCAGCCGGTGTGGCCGGCACACCTCCCGAGCACCCTCACACGTAACTGCGATACCAATGGCCCCCATAGTACCCCATAAATACAACGTACCACCACATAACAACGACGATGCAAAATTTTAATGCGACCCCAAAAGTATTAATGCACACATTTATTAATGCACCCGTTTCAATTATTGTGGTTATTTAGAAAAAAAACAATGAGGTATTAAATTGAGAGGGGTGGGGTTTGACCACCCGACCCCTCCTCAACAAATGCCTAAACTTTACCAACACACCAAACTGACTCCTTGTTAAATCCTCCCAGGATTTTATATAAACATTCATTTTCACTACTGCGGATGAGGCAGATGGAGGAACCAAGATCGGGCACATAAATTGAGGTGAGATAATTTTTAATTAATTTTTATGCAGGTGCAACCATCATTGAGAAAAATTTCCAGGAGGGTGAAATTTTCGTAGTGTCCAAATTGGAAAAACTTTATGTCGATCTTACACCTCTTGGTGACATGAACCCAATGGCGTAGTTAGTTTCCTGATCTAAGCAATGGATTTGCAGAGGACCCAGAGGAGGGAATATTTTAGGAATCTAGGGGGAATCTAAAAGATTCACTGAGTCCAAGATTTGAACTTTCTCATAATTCAAAAATTTGATAGTCAATTTTGCACTATTTGATGCCACAAATTTGATGGTGTGTTCATATTTTTCATTTTCTCATTCCGTTTTTGATCCACTTTTCTAAGTGGAATGCAGGTGTTAGCATTCATGTGTGAGCAACCATTTTCATGTGATTCAATGCCATGAGATTGATGGTCCGAGCAGCTTCAGCAGTTTGACATCCACTTCTTCAGATGGCCCTTGGTAGTGAGGTATATGCAGTGTATTCATGTACTTCTTTTGCTATGCATTGTGTTGCATAGATCCATGTTTGATGTTTGATGTGGGATCTTGTTTTCATACTTGTTTCATGATTCCTTCTTGATGTGATGCATAATCAAATGTGTGATGTACTTATTGTCATGATTCGTCATGTTGTGTTTTGAGATCCCTTTGTTTTATGTTGATTGGATAATCATGTTGTCATCATGCATGTTTGCATTGAGATCCATTTTATGACATGTTGGCAGGATGCTCATCATGCATGAGTTTGTGACATACTGATAGGAGTCTTTCTTACTAAGATTTCTTGTAGCGGGACATCTCTTAGATCCATTTCTACATGAGGGCCTTTTCCTTGTATGATAGTGACATCATCACTTATGTACATCATCACTATTGACAGCACTTAATGCAACGACCTACACCATCTTGACACCGGGGCCCGGAGGCGTAGTGTTATAGACATTTTTGGGCACTGCAACCCCAATCATAAAAGTCCATAAACCAAGGGCTCTTAAGTCCCTAAAAGTGTTGTTCCGACCCCTAAAAGAACAAGGTCAACTGATTACATATTCTCCCAGAAGTTCTCCATGAAAAACTACTCAAAACTGGTCAAAACTAGACCATCTCACCTACTCCATGGTCAAAGTGGGCTGCATCCCACCTAAATACTCACAGGAGGTGCGATGCATCTTGGAAAGCCCTTCTATGGGGTGCGATGGGCGAGAGTGGACAAATGGCAGGGTCAATCTGCAAGGTGGAGGAGCAAGGAATCTTCTAGAAACTTCTCCTGTGACACTTGCCTCTCTGCATTCGCCCATGGATGAGTAAGAGATCATCAATCTCCAAGTGGATTCAAGAACTATCAGAGAGAGGACACTAATCAAATCTCAAAAGCTGACTCACCCCCCTTGCAAACATCTATAGATGGATCCCTCATCCCAGAGATCCAGAGGTTGGAATTTTGTATCTTGTAAGGAAGTGCTGCTGGTTTCTTGGTGCAACATCATAGTGTTGGGTGATCTAAGCTTTTCATGAGGTGAAGAAGGGCTTTCTTGCTAAGAGGATGATGTTGGGTCAGAACAATTGGTTGTAATCCTCTTTGCTCTTTCTTGATTATCAATAAAGCTATTCAAGTTTTCCTCCACATTTTTGTATGATTGATGATATATGCATTTGTGTGGTCAATATATATCTGGTCCTATATTGTTTATGATAATAGATCTGTGTTCCTGGATAGTGTTATGCTGCTTTGTTTCTACAGGTGCTCTTTGAAGCTGGGAGACAACGAAGTGAGTGGCAGAGATCTATCAGAAGAGAGAGGAATCAAGCAAGGAACCAAGCGCAAGACAGAGGTTGGTCTCCTTTATTCCCCTCTTATCTATTTCTCATAAAGGAAAACGAAAGTAGTTTTAGTTTGTTTTTTCTAAGGTAGCTACCAGCGTTAGTGGGACTAGTAGCTCTACATAGACACTAGTTTTCCCGATAACAAAATGGTGACTCCACTAGGGAGCGAATAGATTGTTTGTTTATCTACATTTGTTTACTTTATAAACTTACAGATGGAGCCTGAAGTCAAGCCAGCTAGCCTTCGAACTACATTTGCTATGCAAGTGAAAAATAGATCAATGTTGCTTCAGTCTATCTCCAAGTTTTGTTTATGAACTGAAAAATTGATTTACAAGCTCTCTAATTGTCGTTGTGGTGGCTCTAGTAACCTCTTTAGATCTACCCCTGTGATTGATTTACTGATTACCACTTGCTCGGCCTAAATCCTTGAACTGAACTGCAAACTATGACCTGGAACCCAGTTAAAGTCTCATCCCTGGTCCAGCGCACTGTCTGTTCTGTGAACTCCAGATGCATCGCACTTCCCGAGTGTAGTAGGTGCACTGCATCTCTGTTTCACTGTGTTACAGGTGCACTGATCAGACAAGGCCTTGCTCCTAAATTTTGGTTTCTGTGTTCACTCTTTTCAGCTCTATTCAAGAGCTTTGCTACCTGTAGTCAGTACACCTCTGTTGAAACCCTCTTCCTTGCCATTATTCCGCCTCCATTGTGCAAAGAACTGTAAATGTTTTTATGTATTTTGAGTCATTTTCAGTTCTCCTTTACAAAGAAGTAGCGTAATTGAACTGACGTTTCTTGATTTGAGAGTATCGCAAGTGTCGTTTTCAGTCATAGAAGAGAATTCGATTGTTCTTGATAGTCGATTACACTGTTACTCTTGTATTCGATTTGAATTAGTAGTTTTTCAAGTGTCGAAAGCAAGTTTTCAATTCCAAATCACAAAGTGTCATCATTGTCTTCATTTTGTCTTGAAAAGAAACTTGTTAGTAATGTCGCTTTGAAAAATAATTCAGATTTGCGCTTAGCTTTGTTTTTGTCATTCACACATTAAGAAGGCTGAAAACAAATACATGCATGTGCATTTGCATTTAGACTTTTTGTTGGTTTGATTTAGGACAGTGCATATAGTGTATGCTCTCTGCTCTTTGTTGAAAGAACACCATCTCTCTTTCCTTAGTAGCTAGGATTTTTCATTGCAAAAGGAAGACTAAATGACTGTTTATCATCTTAGATTGCATTTTAGGAATTGTACATTTACATCACATGGTGAACCTGAAAGGCAAATTTCTTAAGCAAGATCAACTGTAAAATAAATTTAATGAATCTAAAAACGCTTTGGAACCTAATGCACAACATTTAGAAGTCTAGGCTAGAGACGTATTCCGGCATCGTAAAGCCTGGTAACTGTTGTTTTCACTGTTGGTTGGGTGATTCCTCCACTTTGAGATGATAAGTGCCAGTACGGACTTGCGCTCCCACATAACGTCAAGTATATATTGGGAGACCATAATAGGCTTTATCCTTTATCCATAGGAAGCCGTGTTTGCCGCCCTATCGATCGCAATGCACTGAACACAGCGTTCGGGAAGATTGACTGCCGTACCGAAAAAAGTATTCTGCAGTTTTGCGATTGGTTTGGTAATCCCTCTCTCTAGATTTCCAGAGTAGTCTCTTTCGTTCCTTTTCAGACTCCTTAAAGGAAAAGGTCCATCTGAGCACTTGTCACTTCAGTCACATTAAAAATCGAAGGCGACTAGAGTCATCTTTTGTTTTTTCTCGACTCTTAAAAATTGAAAAAGCAATTTGTGTCAAAGCATCTAAAATTTATTTTAATCGGAATAAATATCAACTTTCCTACATTGGTCTTAGGTTGAGAAAAATGGAGTCCACCAACCAAGGAGTTCCCCTTGGGGGAAATCCTAGTCCTTTTTCCTCTTGGGGAGATGTTGGCGCACCCCATATGGCCACATTGTCGCTTCCAGGATTGACCATCAGCTTGCCCGTATGGCTCTTCTCAACCTCTGTCGTTCAGAACACCGTGATTCCTGAAGAATCAAGTCAGCAACTAAACGATACCAGAGTTACCCTCCAACCCTCTACTTCGTCCAATCCTTCCTCCCCTCCTTCCTCTTCGCTTCATGAAGCTAGTAAAGCCAAAAATCAAGTAACCTAGAAGAAGAAGGAGAAGAAGAAGAAAGAGAAGAAGAAGAAGGAGCCAAAGGCGAAAAGGGGCAACCAAGCATCATCTAACGAAAATCCACACACTGCACCATCTAGGCCCAAATCGCCATGTGTCATTTGCAAAGGAGACCACTATCATCGAGATTGTCCTTGCATCCCTCGGATCTTAAGGGACTGGTCTCCTCATTTGCACAATCTGGTGTCATCAACCTCTGATGATCATGTTGAGAGTGCACTATCAACTAGTGAAAGTGAAGCCCCTGGACAAAAAGGAAAATGTAAATTTCCTTGCAAACTGTGTGAAGGCGATCACGCCGTCCACCATTGTCCCTTCTTAGACGAGGCTAAAAGAGTTTTGGACGACCGTCCGGTTTCACTGTTACGGCTTCCTCCTAGATATAAGAAGCTCTTGCCAAGTCCGTCACTAGTTGAAAATCCTGCTGACACGCCCTTGTGGTCGGCCGAAACATCTATCATTGAAGATAAACCATTTGAATCCATACCAGACGAAAGTCAAAAGGTTGAGGCGGCAGTTGACCCGGTCTTGCCTTCGGAGGATCCGTCTTCAGATGATACAGTCACCAAAGAGAACAAGGATGACATTGTCCAAATTCTCTTCGTAAGCATAGACTCCGATGAACATGGGGGCAGTCTACCTATTCCTTTACCGCAGGAAGGAAGTTCGTCAGAGTCATATCCGGCCGTCTATTCGGTCCCACCTCCAAGAAACCTGGTTGTTTCCTTCGACTGGAATCTACTAGGCAGACCCCGTTTACCGGCTAGTGTACCATTTCGAATCATTGCTCAAATATATAGAATGGTCATGGCCGGTACCATCATAGATGAAGGAGCTTCTGTGAGTATCCTTTACTCAACTGCTTGGAAAGCGCTTGGTTCGCCATCGCTTTTGCCTGAGATGAGAAATCTAACAGGCTTTGACAAAGGAACCAGTCGACCATTAGGGATCCTTCCCAATGTGCCGATAACATTGAGAAGGAAAACTGTTCACATGAACGTAATGGTAGTCCAAGGACCCCTGGATTATAATCTACTCCTTGGACGAGACTATATTTATTGCATGGGAGCCATTGTCTCCTCACTCTTTAGAGTAATGTGTTTTCCGCATGAAGGAAGATTGGTCAAGCTCGTAGACCAGCTTTCATTTCCCGGTTCACACATAGCAAATAGTCATATACCAACCCTGAGTGGTCTTTTCACACAAGGAATGTCTCATCAATCCCCAGTCCGTCCTCCTGATGAGTGCGAGTGATTCGGAGGATATGACCGAAACCCAGGGGGCATGCACCCTAGCCTATTTCGACAGGAAAACCTTGGGTATAGGGTAGGTTTCCGCAGAGGATATATGACTGGCTGACACACCCGTCCATTTTGGAAAATGAGATTAGACCAGAATAAGATACCTCTGTTAAGGTAGGCCTTTCCCAATAAAACAAATGTTTTGTCTACAAATTGAGGGGTAACCTGGACACTCTACTTCGCTATACCTGGGGGCATGCAAACCTTTTGGCATGCAAGTGAAGAGCGACCATTTATTTTTTTAAATTTATAGGTCCTCTAACCCTTTAAACTTGTAGGATTGGTCGTTTCCTAACTTGCATAAAGAAAGGATGCGGGGCAAAGCTTTGAAAAAATGCCATGTTTATATGAGACATCCTTATTATGCGATTGGATTATCGAGCAGTTTTAACGCAGAATTCAAGCTCGTTAAAAAATAAACATAAGCAATGAGCAAATGTTTCCCCAAAGTTTAAGCTCATTAAAAAATGAACCATTTTTCGGTAAATAACCATTGTGAATGTATTACCATCAGCCTTTTGAAGCCTTGATTGTGTTCTCATCATCACCTCCATTTGATTGTTTACCCTTTTTGAGGAATAGCTGCAAAGAGTGATCCTGTTAGCCATCCTTGTGACACTGCCATGATTGGAAAATTCCAAACCTTACCTGGAATCAGCTCCTACCTAAATTTATCACTTGTTCTTCAAAAAACGAGTCTCCTTTAAGCTCTTTTCAATTGACTTGTAAAATATGAAAAGATTGCCGAGCGATTGGCCTCTCCAGCTCGTTAAAGGGATCAGAAGTGCTATCCCTCCTGTAGATTTTAATCTTTTTTGATTTGAGGGATTATTACACAAAAAGATCGAGCGCTTGTTTTGTTCGGCTCATTAAAAGTACCGAAAATTCATCCCTTTTGTATTGTTTTATACTTTTTCGGATTCAAGGGATTATATGACAAAAAAGGATTGTTGGAGTCTCCTTTACGTCCCTTTTCAGAATCTCTAAAATTGAAAAGGACCGAGTTATCTTTTTCGTTAAACTCGTTAAAACTAAATAGTGACAAACTTGTCCATACAGACAAGAACGAGTTTCACTATCGCTAGGCTTGTTAATACATAGCGATGGGTTTGCCCGAAGGGAAAATTATAGAAAAAGCATATGTTATCCTCCTCAAGCTCGACAAAAATAAAGAGGTACTGGTCAGCAATGACTGGGGAAAATTGGGAAGAAAACTTGAAGAAAATTTATTGGTAGCAAGTCGCTCTTGAACATGACACTTTCACTCCGCATCCAAGTTGGGTTGGGTTGTTCCATTCACTGGTCACATCACCATGGTTCCATCACACCATCCATATTTGGGGTTAATGCTACCAATCCATCATGTCAGTGTCGCCGATATGTTCAAGAGAAGTCGCTCAGAGAATTCACCTGTGTCTCACCCACTGCAATACATTCACACTCCATTCTTTCATGACCGCCACCCTGAACCTTATATCACCAGATCGTTTTCACCTCCATTAAAATCATTTGCTCCATTCTGTGTCATTGATGTGGGATTCACTAAGGCCCTCCTATGACGGATCGCTTCTTGTCGACATTAGCTCATTATCCAAGAAGTCGATCTAGGAACAACCCTTTCAGTACTTTGAAGCTTGCATGCCTCAGTGGCAAGTTTCTCACTTTCGGCGACAGGTTTACATCAATTGCCTTCGACCGAAAGATTTTGTGTGGTGTTCGACACCAATTCCCTTATTCAAACCACGTGAATTGTACTATAGTACCTTGAGGGTCATCATCCTTATTGGTGATTCCTCTCGTGCCTGTTAACAGCTTACATCATTGGCTGGTAATCAGGCGATGTCTTTCCATGTTCGACTCCAGAACATCTCTCACATGGATCGAGTTGTACTTTGTGTGAGGATCGAACGAGATAGAAGACCCCAGATCTAGTTTCATCCATCTGGGCTCCAATATATATTCAGGAAAATAAAGACATCGAATGTACATCGTTACTGCACAGATGATCATCCAACCTAAGGGATGATGGCTCTACCAGAATCATCAGTCTACACTCAGACGATTGTCTGTCTTATGTACATGAAAATGAATTTATAAAGATGAGCATGGGAATGCCCACCTCAGCTAGATCATGAAAATATTATGAAGATAATGTATTGTATTGTAGCTTATTACAGGTCGCCTTCCAGTTTGAAAGAACTTCAGATCCTCATGATAAAGCATTTCACCTGACATCAACAAATTAACGACCTCATGCTTTAGGGGGCAACTGTTATAGACATTTTTGGGCACTGCAACCCCAATCATAAATGTCCATAAACCAAGGGCTCTTAAGTCCCTAAAATTGTTGTTTCGACCCCTAAAAGAACAAGGTCAATTGATTACATCTTCTCCCAGAAGTTCTCCATGAAAAACTGCTCAGAACTGGTCAAAACTGGACCATCTCACCTGCTCCATGGTCAAAGTGCGCTGCATCTAACCTAAATACTCATGGGAGGTGCGATGCATCTTGGAAATCCCTTCTATCGGGTGTGATGGGTGAGAGTGGACAAATGGCAGGGTCAATCTGCAAGGTGGAGGAGCAAGGAATCTTCTAGAAACTTCTCCTGTGACACTTGCCTCTCTGCATTCGCCCAGGGATGAGTAAGAGATCATCAATCTCCAAGTGGATTCAAGAACTATCAAAGAGAGGACACTAATCAAATCTCAAAAGCTGACTCACCCCCCTTGCAAACATCTATATATGGATCCCTCATCCCAAAGATCCAGAGGCTGGAATTTTGTATCTTGTAAGGAAGTGTTGCTGGTTTCTTGGTGCAACATCATAGTGTTGGGTGATCTAAGCTTTTCATGAGGTGAAGAAGGGATTTCTTGCTTAGAGGATGATGTTGGGTTAGAACAATTGGTTGTAATCCTCTTTGTTGTTTCTTGATTATCAATAAAGCTATTCAAGTTTTCCTCCACATTTTTGTATGATTGATGATATATGCATTTGTGTGGTCAACATATATCTTGTCCTATATTGTTTATGATAATAGATCTGTGTTCTTGGATAGTGTTATGCTGCTTTGATTCTATAGGTGCTCTTTGAAGCTGGGAGACAAGGAAGCGAGTGGCAAAGATCTATCAGAAGAGAGAGGAATCAAGCAAGGAACCAAGCGCAAGACAGAGGTTGGTCTCCTTTATTCCCCTCTTATCTATTTCTCATAAAGGAAAACGAAAGTAGTTTTAGTTTGTTTGTTTCTAAGGTAGCTACTAGCCTTAGTGGGACTAGCAGCTCTGCATAGACACTAGTTTTCCCGATAACACGTAGTCCCTCTTGGACGAACTTCGTTATCAATGTCTTGAGTTTTATGTTGTTGATGATTGTCACGTTCCTCTTCTTTACATCATGCACATGTATTCATTTATGTTTGTTTTAAAAATGAAAATTAACACATCACAAAAGTAAAAGGTATTGGAAGGGTCCTCTGTTACACCCAGACCTGGATCAATGCCACACCAGGCCACCAAAGGGTCTCTGGAACCTTCCTATCATCTCCAAAACATCCCAACCATCCACCATCATCACTAAACCACCTGCCACATCACCAAAAGAGATTAGGGTTTACACTTGACCTTCTAGAAAAAGATTAAAAAGAATAAAATAAATTCATTTTAGTCATTTACATGCACAATAGTGGTGCTTGATGCCTTTAACTTCCATGCTTTAGATAATAGCATTTCATACATGTTGGCTTGGTATTTTTGTATAGCATAGTTTCTGAGCAGTTAGTTAGAGAAGGGTGTGTTTTTAGCATAGGATTTTAGCCATTTTCCTTATTTACATTAGATAAGCTTTCTCCTAGAGTAGATCTCTCTTTCTTTCATCAACAATGAATCTTCTTCTGAATCCATAGAAGTCTAGCTTGAAAAACCGTAGTGGTCTCTTGGCAGTTGAATAGTGACAAAAGGCATAATGATCACTTTTACTTGTGTATACAACACTGTCACCTCCAAGTTTATACAAACCCTGGGTTGATAAAGTAAAGTTGGTAGCTCCAGGAGTTGCATCATTCTTGTTGCAATACTGGTGCTCATCACTTTTTGGCACTGTTGTCGACGGCGTGTCTGAGTAATATGTGATTACTGCTTTCTTTCTTCTATTTCTTACTTCTAATATTTTGCTATTAGTTTCATTTCTGCAAAAGTAATTTAGTTTGCTTTCTTTTCATTCTGCAAGTTAGATTTCAATTAGGTACTTAATATTTTCATTCAGTTGGTACTTTTCATTCAGTTTGCAATTTCAATTTTTCAATCACTTTCAAAGTTTGAGAAAAAATCACGAAACCAAACAAGAACATTTATTTTCATGGCTTGTAGGAATAGGGATAACTTAGGGAAATTTTTGCGAAATACCCCCACTGCTTCCAATAGCCAACCTTCCCTCTTCTTTGGTGGCTGTGAACTGGAGGAATGCTTAGGTGAGAAACGAGACATATTTGAATAACCTAAAGGGAAATAAGAAGAAGGAGAACCCATTTCTACTGAACCTATGGCTGAAAATAGAAATGACAGGGGAAATAGAGAAAGAGTTGAGGGTTCCTTCCCCATCAGGGAGACCAATTGGGATACTAATATGAAAAATATAAGCCCCTCTACCCTTCCTCATTTCCATGGCTTGACCACGGAAGACCCATAAACTTTCTTATTTGAGTTTGATGTCATATGCCGAACCTATGACTATACAAATGATGAGCAGAAGTTGAAACTATTTCCATCCACTCTGAAGGATGCAACATTGCGTTGGTTCATGGGTTTACCTGCAGATAGCATTACAACTTGGGCTCAGATGCAACAAGCCTTCAATAATAAGTATCGGGACTACTGTAGGTCTAAAGACACTAAAGAGGAAATTTTTAGAATGACCTTAGGCAATGATGAATCCCTAGAGGATTATGAAGAAAGATTCCAGCTTAGTTATAAAAGGGTCGGGTGCACACTTGACCTTGAGTCACTGAAGTTGGTCCTGCTCAGAGGAGTAAGGGAAGAACCTTTGGATACCGTATTTCTACCAGTTACCCTATGAGGATATCAACATTGTCTTTATAAACCATTCTAGGGAAGCCAGGAAAAAGTGTAGGGGTAGTCAACCTATGGTCAATCCATCCTCTTCCAATTCATCCATCAAGGGTGAAATTGGAAATATGCTGGAGGATTTCAAAAGTGAGATGTTGCAAACCCTTGCTCTGCATATGGACACTATGCACATTAAGAGAAAGCAAGAGGAAGCAGAGAGAGCCTTGGCCATTTTTTGTCCTAGATGCACCAATAGGCATCCTAGGAATGAATGTCCATTGAATTCTATTGAAATTTGCTCATTTTGTGAAGAAAACCTGTCCACAGACAAGTGCCCCTCTTTACGTAGACTCAAATTTGTATATCAAGGAGCTGAAGGGGTCACTAAGTAGCTCTGCTAGATAGACCAAAGGAGACCTCATGGGCCTAGGCCATACCAACAAGGCATGCAAGGGTCATCCCATGCATATTACAACCCAAATCAGAACACATAGATACCTTCTTCGGGACCCCCTACTCATCCTTCTTGATATACACCTCCTCCTTGGTCCTTTGCACCTCAGTATCATTCCCAGCCAACCAGCCAATCATTTCAACCATATGCTCTGCCACAACCTTAGTGGAATGCATCGATGCCCCAATACAATAATGTCTTAGCTTTATTGCCTTCACCACCTACCCAACCACAACTTTTACACTCTGCTCCACCTAAAACAACCCTAGATGCCTGCCCAGCCAAATCCGAACTTGAAGAATAGATGGGAACAACAAGTATATAGTGGAGAGACATCATATTCATCTTATGCTATGGAGATTCAAGAAATTAACCTGAGATCTAGGAGAGTACTCCCGGACAACCAACCTCTACCTTCACGCAGGGAGGTTGAGGAAGAAAGAGATGAAAGCGTTCTTAAAGTAAATCCACCACCCTTTCCTGAGAGATTAACCCAACCATCGTAGCCTACCCGAGAAGAGATTGAACTTCTGGGAGAATTGAAAAACCTATGTGTCAAAATTCCACTTCTCCAAGATATCAAGGATGTACCTATTTACAACATGTTGATTAAGGAGAAGTGCTTCAAGCATCCAGCGAGGTGAAAAAGATATGCCCCTACCATTAATGTCATTGGAAAATTGTCTAACTTAATGTTGGGGTAGGTAATCTATCCAAAGTATTTGGACCCTGGAAGCCCTGTAGTAGATGTGAACATCAATGGCCTCATTGTCCCACACACTTTGATCAATCTTGGGGCTGCTATTAATGTGATGACCAAGGACACCATGCTCAAACTCAACCTCCAAGGTTCATTGAGGAAGACCATAACAGTTCTGCAACTTGTAGAGCACTCCACAGTGACCCCTGAGGGGACTATGGAGGATTTGATGGTCTCCATTGATTGTTGGGAATACCCTATAGATTTCCTAGTTCTCGAGCCTAAGGCTAAGCTTACTGGTTACCCTCTCATCCTTAGGAGGCCCTGGTTAGCCAGTGTCAATGCTTACATTAGTTGTAGAGCTAGAAATATTACCATCAAGAATGGGCATATGTCCAAGCAGTTAGTCCTATACCCTCCTACTCAGTCATCTCTAGAACATGACTTACCTTTGTGGTTAGAAGAGGAGGAAGAATATGAAGTTTATTCCACCCAACTCTATACCTTAGAAACAACCATGGGAGGGGACAACAGGATGAAGATGATTTGATCAAACACATACTCCAAAGTTCAACCCCCAATACATTGTCCTTAGAGGAAGTAGTAAAAGAAACCCAAAAAAACCATAAGGTAGATCTATGCTTAGCTGATTCCAACCCTATCTATGTCAAAACCATAGAATCGGGTCCCGAAATAACATTGAAAATCAATCCATCTCTTTCTGTTCTCTAAGAAGAAAAGTTGTGTAACATGCTAAAGGAACAATTGGATGCCTTCGCTTGGAGTTACTGAGAAATGAAGTGAGTGCACCCCTCGGTGTACAATCACCATATTTATATCAAGGAATGTTGCAAGCCAGTCCGAAAACCCCAAAGGAGGATGAATCCAGCTCTTAAAGATATAGTCAAAGAAGAACTGCAAAAACTACTAGATGTAGGATTCATTTACCCTATCTCAGATAGTGAGTGGGTCTCTCCTTTGGTGTTGGTTCCAAAGAAAAATGGTAAGTGGAGGATTTGTGTCAATTACAGGGAGTTAAACAAAGCCACAAAGAAGGACCATTTCCCTCTACCTTTCATTGACCAAGTGCTAGATGGCATGGCAGGGAAAATGTTTTTCTCTTTCCTAGATGGATTCAGTAGGTACAATCAAATGCAGGTCTTCCTGGAAGACTAGGATAAAAGCACCTTCACTTGTCCTTGGGGTACTTTCACCTATAGGGTCCTTCCTTTTGTCCTATGAAGTGCTCCTGCCACTTTTTAGAGAGCAGTCCTGAGCATCTTTTCTGAGTTAGTCCATGATGCGGTAGAAATCTATATTGATGATTTCACACCTTATGGGGGTGATCTCGAGGAGGCTTTGTCCAACTTAGGTAAGGTTCTACACAAATGCATTCAGATGAACTTGTCTCTCAGTGCCAAGAAATGTGAATTCTTGATGACTACAGGGATCGTGCTAGGTCATTCAATATCTCAGCAAGGATTGCAGGTGGACCCAAACAAGATAACTATCATCCAAAGGGTCTCGCCTCCACAAAAGAAGAGAGATGTCAGAAGTTTCCTGGGGTTAGATGGATACTACCAAAGGTTTATAAAAGACTTCAGCAAGTTGGCTTCTCATTTATTTGGGTTATTGGCCAAAGACACTAAGTTTGTATGGTCAAAAAGTTGTCAAGTGGCCCTGGACGCCCTAAAGAACAAGTTAACCACTGCACCGATTCTCCGAGGCCCAAATTGGGCCCTTCCTTTTCACATTCATGACGATGCCTCACATAAAGCCATAGGAGCAGCCCTAGGCTAGATAGATGAGAAATTTCCTTATGCCATTTACTTTATCAGTAAGAATCTGTCAAAGGCTGAGCTCAACTACATAGCGACCGAAAAGCAGCTCCTGGATGTTGTGCATTAATTGAACAAATTTAGGAATTATATTACAGAATATCAAACATTTGTACATATTGATCATGCTACAATCAAATATTTAATGAATAAACTTGATGTGAATGCTCAGATTATTAGATGGTTACTTTTATTACAACAGTTTGATCTAACTATTGTTGATAAGCCTGGCAAGGAAAATGTTGTTGCACACTTTTTGTCCAGATTAACTTTTCCTATGGGTGAAGAGGGAATGGTTGATGACCAGTTACTGGATGAGAACATATTCACCATTTCAGTTCTCTCTAGATGGTGTGTTGACATAGAAAACTATTTGGTATCTGCACAGTTCCCATCGAATCTGTCCTCCAAAAAGAAAATCATGATTGTGAGGAAGAATGCCCCCTTCAGTTGGATTAGGGGCAACCTCTTCAAACCTAGCCCAGATCAAATTCTAAGAAGATGTGTCGGGGAGGAGAAAGTCTTCGACATCCTTCTGACCTATCATGATGGGCCTTGTGCAGGTCACTTTGCAGGAAAGAGGACACCATTTAAAGTGTTACAAGTTCGGTATTATTGGCCCACTCTTCATCAAGATGTGAAAAGATATACAAATTAGTGTGATTACTGCCAAAGGCTAGGAAAGCCCACTTCAAGAGATGAAATGCCTCTGCAACCTCAAGTGACTTTTGAGCCATTTGACAAGTGAGGCATGGACTTCATTGGACCTATTGACCCTACTTCAAAGCAAAAGTAGTATATCATTGTCTGCACTGACTATCTGACTAAGTGGGTTGAAACCAAGGCAATTAAGGATACAACAGAGGAGAAGGTGGCTGAGTTCTTAAGGGAGAATGTATTTTACAAATTTGGATACCCTAAAGAATTGGTCACTGATCAAGGCAACTAGTTCACCTCTAATATGATTCAATAATTTCTCAGCCAGCACAAGATAAAGCGTAGAACCTCCACTCCTTATCACCCACAAACTAATGGGGAAGTGGAGGTGACCAAGGGAGTGCTGGAGAGCATCTTGACCAAAGTGGTTAGCAGCAATAGGAAAGATTGGGCAGATAGAATAGTTGAGGCCACCTGGGTCTATAATACCACTTGGAAGACCACCACTGGATTCAGACCCTATGAGCTAGTCTATGGGGAAAAGGACCTGTTGTCCATTGATTTTGAGTATAACATGTTGAAGTTGGCATCCAAACTAGATATAGATATCAGCAGTGCACAACAAGAGAGATTGCTTCAGTTGAATGGTTTAGATGAATTTAGAATGCAGGCCCTTTTACAAAAAGAGGTAACTTAACTTCAAAGGAAGATCTGGTATGATAAGAACATCAAGGATAAGCAATTTCAAGAAGGTGATTGGGCCTTTTTATATGATTCCAGATATAAAGACCTTAAGGGCGAGTTAAGGACAATATGGTTGGGACCTTATGTTATAGAGAGATGTCACGATAATGGTTCAGTGTAGATCGGAACCATAGATCTAGAGGCCATTCCTTTAATTGTTAATGGGCACAAAATGGAAGTTTACAAGAGGCCATTGCCAAAGCAAGAGTTCATTGATGGTATCAATAAAACAGTGATGGTGGTGGAGCAAGTTTCAACTCTTGCCTCATCAAATCACTAAGAGAAATTAAAAAATAAAAAATAAGGACTCAGGTGAAAACCTCCAAAAGGTGCCTGAGTCCCACTAGTGGGCTAAAAACCTCTTGGGGTGGCCCAATGGTGTCAAAAAGAAAAAAAAGGGAAATAAAAAATATCCCAGGGTGAAAACCTCTCTTGACGCGCCCAGGGAAAATAGCTGGAATGAAAACCTCTTAGAGGTAGATAAGTTGCCTTCAAAAAAATAAAAATAAAAAAAAATAAAAAAAAAAATAAAGGAAGAAAGAGAAAAATCATGAAAAAAATATGTTTGGAGGTCAGCAAGAGGATGATGAGAGAACAAAAGAGAGTAAAAAAGGGACCTATTTCACTCACACTTTTATCTTTCCACCCATCATCATTCATCACTCTACCATTTCTTTTATTTTTTTCACTACTTTCCTTTAGTTTACAAGGGGACTGTGTTTTCTACAGGATCCCCTCTAAACCTACAGGATCCCCTGAAAACCTACAGGATGATCTTGTAGGAATTACAGTGGCTTGAGAATCCTATAGGAAGTGACCCTCGGTTGAGAAAATGACCTACCATGTTGAAAAAAATAACATCCCTACATCGCCACTTCATTACCATACCTCTCTCCACCTTGATCCCCCTACATTCATCATAAAAAAGAGAGAAAACACAGAAAAAATGAAACAAGAGGGAAGAAGGGAACTACACCTGAGTGTATTCCTTGTTATTCACACTCCTAGACCTCCTCTCTATCGATGTCATGATCTTCAAAATCCCAGCAGAGTGTATGATTAAAATTTTTGAGGGGGAAGCTGCTACAGGACATCCTGTAGGAGCCTATCCCGCAGAATAAAAATCATGAGTAGCAGAAAGCTTCCAACATGAAGATCCAAGGACATAAGGAGCTCTAGAGCAGTAGCAGCACAATCATCTTCAACACCAGGTAGGTAGGAATCATCAAACAACAATAAAAAATGAAGGAAAAATAACATGCATCCAACACACAACAAGCAGCTCATGTCTTCAATAAACTACAGCAAGGTATTAGCACCATAGGTAAGTATCTCGCTTCACTCTCTCATTTGCATTATGTAGTCAAAAAATGTAAAGGTTGTGAGTGAGTTGGTTTATAAGTGAAAGGTGGCCAATTAACTTGGCCACCTTCATTCAGTCGAGGAAGAAAAAGCAATTGGTCCTCACACACATGGCAACAGTCAAGTAAAAAAAAAAGAGAGGAGAAGGACAAAATCAGTTAGGTCTACGAGGCATGAACTGGGAGTTGATTACGAGGAGCGGGGAATGACGAGGTAGTAGTGGGGACCAATGGTCCAAAAATAGAAAATGTACATCCACTGCCAGCACACCACCTCACTCAACTCGACCATAAGAGGAAATAATCATTGATCCCCATGCACTCATGCATTCATCTCCTCAAGGCTCACTCTAGAAAAGTCACTCTCGTACCCAGGAAACCTACAAAAGAGAAAATTCCACCTTTCTCCTACATAGGACTTCCTACAGGATTACACAGGAAATCCTATAGGATCACACAAGAATCCTACAGGATACAGAGATAGTCTACGGGATTGGCCAAGAGTAGTTTTCAAAGGGGGTACATAGGGGTTGGCCACAACAAACACCATGAGGAGGTAGGCTCTATATTTACTTCCCTTTTCCAAATGAATTTCTCTAAAAAATGTCATAGTTTGAGTGAATTTAGTAGCTGTGTAGTGAATTGACTCCAAAATTATTTCAGTCCCATTTACTTCTACATTAAAAGCTTTGTCAACCATCTCTGCTCCTCATAATTCACCAGCCAAAATGATAGGCAGTTTTAATAGAAGGGTTCTCATTAACACTGTGAGAATCCACCAATACCCTCATGTGTTAGAAATATTCACGAGGCATAATTGGATGGGATATTTTCAGAAATTAAGGGGGTATGATGATGGAGTTGCCCGAGAGTTTGCTCTCTCCCTCATTCCACTGACCAGAGCCCATGCCACTATTGTGGTGAGAGGCCTCTGCATAGAGATCACCCTTGAACTCATAAGAAGGATTACCACACTTCCCCTAGGAGTTCCTTGGAGAAAGGAAGACGAGGGAGATAACCAGATTGCCAAGAAGAAGTTATTTCTAGAGGGATAAGAGCCCATTGAGGACAAGAATGGAGTAAGGAGAAGAAGCCTACCATACCCCTGGAATGAGGTAAGCTACCACCTTATTAAATACATATCATGTGAAGGTAGGTATAGTGTGGTTTATGGGTATCACTTTAGGCTTCTTGAAGAGTTGAGGATTGGAGCAGAAACACCTCCTTACCACACGCATAGCATATCATACTTCCTTCTACAATCACTGATAGATACAAGCATAAAGGTGCAGGAGGGAAACCACCAACAGTTAGCCCACCATGCGTAAATTAGAATCATCATATAAGATGCCCTCCACAACCTCTGAATTCCTATCCAATAGGAAATTTTCAGAGACATGCAGACAGAGGAGGATATCAAAGCCCTCATATATGAAATTAGTCCTATTATTAGTGAAAAAGATGAGGAAGAAATTGAAAGAGATGGAGAAGAACCAGAGAGGGATGAATATGAAATAGATGAGGAGGAAGAAGAGGAGAAAGAGAAGGAAGGTGATGAGGAAACAAAGGAAGATGTCAAGGAGGAGACTAATAAACAAGATCAGGATCTAGAAGGAGAAGAAGAGGGGAGAAACATAGAGGAAAAGGGAAATGGAAAAGAGGAGGCAAATTACAACAAGGAGTCACCTAGGGTGTCTCCAGAACAAACTGAGAGAGAGGCAAAAATTTCCCTCATTTCCCTTAGCACCCCTATCAAACAAAAAGGAAAAAGATAGAGGCAGACCCCCTTATACTTCAGAGCAAGGAAAAGCAGAAGGATAAGGCAGGGAAAACCCCAAACTCCAACAAAGGTTCCCGTTATTACTGAGGACTCACCTAAACAGCTAGAGAAGATGACTCCTCCTATAAAAGCTCAAGAAGAAGGATCATCAGCCAAAACCTCCCCTGGGTCTCCTATCACCTATGTGAGAAGACCTATAACCAGGTCTATCTCATCCAAAGGAAGAGGCATCCTATAGGATACACAATAGTACCTATATGAAGCAAAGACAGTCCTACAGGAAACTCTGCTAAACCTACAAGAAACACAAAAATTGGATGAGAAAAGAGGTAAGCATCTATAAACAAAGATAGAGGACCCAGAGCTAGAGGATCCTAGTCCTCAACCTAACCTTGACTCATACTACAGATTTGTTGTGGGGGGCAGGGTCATTCTACAAAAAATTTCCATTCCATTATTCTTTGAGCTTGAGAAAGAGAGAGCTAGAACTCATAGATGGATGTAGATTACCAAGTCCAAGGGAGTGGAGGGCATTGGTCACATGGAAGAGAATCTCAAAGAGATGGGCAGAGAGCTAAGTAGCTTGAGGGACAGAGAGGCCATCATGAAAAATCCTTTAGAGGTAAAAAATACATGGTTGAAAAGATAGTTGCAAGAAAGAGAGAATCAAATGGAATGCATGGCCAGTCTCTCTTGGAAGCAATACAGTGTAGGATGCTAGCTAAGTCCTATGCACTATACCTTAAGGAATAGTGGTTGTAGTTCCAAATCAAGACCGTAGCACAAAGAGGCACTATGCGATTCCAAGATTATAGATAGTTCATTGATCTTTGTGATCAAATCTCATTAGAAGATAGGGCCAACATGTTTTAGTTTTATTTGCATAACATGGCCTTGATAGACATGAATGTCTGGGACCCTAATGTAAATCTAGGGGATTTAAAGTTGATGGCTTTGGCATCATCGATGAACCATGACGAAGCAAGGGCTGCAAAAATGAAGAAGGTATTGGCAAGAGAACAAACTGAGCCTCTTATGATTAGAGGTAATTAGTCCAATCCAATGGCACTCATCAGTACACATAATTTAATTGCAAATGATCCTCAACTTGCACCAAGGTATCTTACTACCCAAGAGCAAGAAATTACACATTTTGAGGACATGTTCAGATTATTAGGGGATGACAGCATGCAAGCTTTCCTAAGGAGATGGAATACATTTCCATATAGTTTGAAGATCAGAGAGTACCACTCTCCTCAAAGGATGAGAGAAGCACTGAACATGACACCCATGTACAAGCAATCCATCCAAAGGCTCAAAGTCAATTGGATTGGGTTGAAACTCAGTCCCCCACTTCTCTTGGGGATTTTAGAAGGAAGGAGGGATGAGGAAGAAAGAAGGCAGAGGGAGGAGGTAGAAAAGAAGGCAAGATTCTATGCACAAGAAGAAGAAACCATAGCAGAGGCATGGGATGTCAGGGAAGCCACTAAAGCTACGAAAGACATGGATATTGATTGAGTTGCTCAGAGGATGAGAAACACTTTCAATAGGGGGGTGATGATGAGCCTCATCATTGGGTAATTATATGGGCCTTAACTCACCTCCTAGGTTAGTAAAATCAACTCTTCTCACAACTTATTACATGTTTTGATTATATTTTGTTTAATGAGATGAGTTAAAGTGAGATATTATGCCTAGTGGACTAATATGCATTAAATGCAGGTTTGGAAGAGAAAATCAAGGAATTTCAACAAGACTAAGCTTTGAAACTCAAATGGGACAAGGGAGAGAGATTGTAGGAGGTAAATCCTCCTCATTTACTCCTCCCCCCACTCGAATATTCCTCCATTAATCACACTAGCTCGGAGTGCAAGTAGCCAAGTCATGAAGATCAAAAGGTAGTCTAGCAAGTGATAGAAAAAGAGTTAGTTCATTTTGAATTTAGGAGCTGAGCCTCCATATATTTAAGGAATTTTTTGGATACTTCAGTGGTATAAGTAGAGAGGCCTACAGCCTCATTAGGATTCAAATTTTTGTTACAAAAACACTAGTTATTTTTGAGCTCCAGACTTGTGTAAGGCATTGATGTAATTTTTTGTTTTGATCATGAAAATGAGCTTTTTCTTGATCCAACACTGAGTTCAATCAGAGGGATAAATATCTTGGGTTAGGGACCAACCCTAGCAGTAAAGGCTCCTCTTGTTGTATCTGTATGCTTAGCTTAGTTTCATAGATTCATTGTTAAATTGTCTCTAGAAGTAGTTCATTGCAAGTATTGTGGATTTGATTAGTTGTTTATTAGTTTGCTTCCATTTGTGCTTTACTTTAGTAGCGAGGTAGAAGAGATAAAGGGAGAACCATAAAGTTGTCATTGGGTGTCTTTGCCTCACCTCTTCACTCAGGGATCATGACTTGAGGAAAAGACCCTTAAGCAGCCCCAAAAAGACAAATTTACATTTCTTCATAAGGTTTAGAGTTTACTGTAGTTAAACTAGAATTTGACCATTTTTGCAAGTGTAGGATTTAGTTTCCATCTCTTCCATCTTCAGTCTTTCAGTAGATCTCATCAATGATTCCATTTTGTTCAACAATTTTCTTCATGCATGAAGTAGAGAACTAGTTCATTAAATTCTGCTTTTCTAGCTTGTTAGAATTCTTCTTGTTTACATGAGTTTGTGGAAATTATAAATGTTAGATGTAGAATAGGTGCTTCAGAAATCTAAAGGGATCTCATATTAGGCAACCACCTCCCAACTTCATCCATTCATAATCATCCCTTGCTTTCACATAATTCAGCCTCTTCGAGGGGGCAACCTCCTTTACATTACATAAATGAACAATTCTTAGATGATTCAAATGACAAAACCTCCTTTATTTATATAGGAGTCTAAGGAGTCACAATATAACCCAGTCGACCTAACAATAATAATATAAAGCCACAAAAATAACAATAGAGGGATTCTATGGGGCACAGTAATAACAATATGAGGACAATAGGGGCACAAAAACATTGATAAGGGATACAACTACAATAGTAATGGGGTAATCACTAGTATTATAGGGACCCAACATGCCCCTCTCCTTCAAAAAGTGTTGTCCTCAATGCTTGAGTAGTTTTGGATGCTTCTGTATAAAATTCTCATCCTCCCATGTGGAATCTTCAGTGAATAAATTCTTCCACTTCATAAGATACTCCGAAATTGATAGATTTCGTAACTGTCGAGTTCTTGTTTTTGTGACTGCTTCTGGTTCCAATATAATTTTTCCTTCCTCGTCAAGTTCTAGCAATATTGTTTGAACTGGGAGCCTGTCACCTATAACCTTCTTTAAACATGAAACATGGAAAACTGGGTGCCATCGAGAAGTTGCAGGAAGCTCCAATTTGTATGCCATAGTACCAATCTTTTGCAGCACCTTGTACGGACCATAATACTTAGGTGATAATTTATTATCCTTCTTAGCTTGCTTGAGGGACATTTTCTTATATGGTTGTAGCAGTAGGAATACCCAATCACCTACATCAAAACTTATTTTGCTGCGATGTTGATCTGCCTGTTGTTTCATTCTATTCTGTGCCAACACGAGGTTATCCTTTAAGAGTTGGAGGACTTGTTGTTGATGTTTGATGTGATGTTCCACTGCTTGAACCTTAGAATTTTCTCTTAAATATGATGTGTTGGATGGTGGCTAATATCCATAAAGTGCCATAAATGAGGTCATTTTTGTTTCTGTATGGAAGGAAGTGTTATACCACCATTCAGCCAGAGGCAGCCATTTGACCCATTGTGTATGTTTATCAGATACAAAGCAACGAAAATGTCCTTCCAAACATTTGTTTACTATCTCAATTTGCCCATCATATTGAGGATGATAAGATGAGCTATGAGCTAACTGAGTATCAAGACAAGAAAATAATTCTGTCCAAAAATTTCGAGTGAAAATGGGATCTCCGTCACTTACAATAATCTTTGGGTTTCCATGTAGCTTTCGAATTTTTTCCATAAATGCAGTAGAAACTGTACTGGCTTTAAATGGATGTGATAATGCAAAAAAGTGTGCATACTTGGTAAGTCTGTCAACTACCACCATGATGACACTCTTTCCCTCAGACTTGGGTAAACCTATGATAAAATCCATTGAAACCTCCTCCTAACGTTGGCTTGGAATGGATAAAGGTTGTAATAAACTCGGTGTCTTAATTGTTTCAACTTTATTTTGTTGGCAAACCAAAAATTCCGCCAGAAACTTTTAAATATTTGATTTAAGGCCCTCCCAAAAAAATTCCTTGTTAACCCTGTGGTAAGTTTTTTAAAGTCCTGAGTGCCCTCCTAAGGGAGAAGCGTGCAATTCCATAAGAATATTTTGCTTTAGCTGGGAATTCTTACAGAGGTATAAGCAATCTTTGTTCCATAACGAATCATTTTGCCAGCTAAATGTATCAGATGTATTGGAGTCTTGTTGTAACTTTCGAATAAGTGCCCACACTTCTTCGTCGTTCTTCCATTCCTCCCTTGCTTCATTTATCCAATCTGGTTGGATAATAGAAATGGCACACAACAATGCTTCCACATCCTCATCCTTTCTTGAGAGTTCATCTGCCACCACATTTTGCTTCCCTTTTTTGTAGATGATTTCAAAGTCATAACCAAACATCTTTGTGACCCACTATTGTTGCTCTTCAGAGGATAATCTTTGTTCTAAAAGTATTTAAGGCTATCATGATCCATTTTCACCTTGAAGTGTCTTCCCATTAGGTAGGGTCACCATTTCTTAAGTGCATGGAGTATTGCCAACATTTCCTTCTCATAAATAGCTTTGTGTAAAAACTTTCCATTGATTGGATGACTTTCAAAAGCAATGGGTCTTTTATCTTGCATTAAAACAACACCAATTCCATTTCCTGAAGCATCACATTCCACAATAAAGGTTTTTGTGATGTCTGGTGTAGCTAAGACCGGTGCTTGGCACATTGCCTCTTTAAGATGCTCGAAGGCCTTTGTTGCTTCTGGAGTCCATGAAAATGCATATTTCTTCAATAATGTTGTTAGAGGTGCTGCTATTCTCCAATAATTCTTAACAAACTTGCGATAATACCTTGTCAACCTGAGAAATCCTCACATATGCTTTATGGATGTGGGGATTTTCCATTCCTTAATGGCTTTAATTTTGCTAGGGTCTACCTTAACTCCTTCATGAGATACAATATGACCCAGATATTCCACCTCTTGTACTCCAAAGAAACATTTGGATCTTTTTGCATATGATTGTTTCTCCTCCAATAGTTGTAGCACCCTGTCAACATGTTCAACATGATCCTTCCAAGACTTGTTGTAGATTAGTATATCATCAAAAAATACTAACACAAATTTTCTAAGGAATGGTTTGAAAATGGAATTCATCAAACCTTGAAATGTTGAAGGTGCATTGGTAAGGCCAAAAGGCATGACAAAAAATTCATAATGACCCTCATGAGTTCTAAATGCTGTTTTCGGAATGTCTTCAGTCTTCATTCTGATTTGATGATATCCTGAATGAAGATCCAACTTGGTGAAGTAAATTGATCCATGCAATTCATCCAGTAATTCATCAATGACAGGAATGGGAAACTTATCTTTAATAGTGAGCTTGTTGAGCTCCCTATAATCCAGACACATGTGCCATGATCCATCCTTCTTGTGCACCAATACTACTGGAGAAAAGAAATAACTTTGACTCGGTTGAATTATACCAGCCTCTAGCATTTCTGCAACCATACGTTCAATTTCACTCTTTTGGGCATAGGGATATCTGTACGACCTGATGTTTTGAGGAACACTTCCTGGAATTAGATGAATATCATGATCATGATCATGAATAGGTGGGAGACCTTCGGGAGTCTCAAATACCTTGGAATGATTGTCCAAGACTTTTTGGAGATCTAGAGAAATAGATGATTCCAACGTGAAAACATCTAGCAAACATAATTGTGCAATTACACCTCTTTGTTCCTTTTTTAGAAGCTTTTTCATACCGTTAGAGCTTATTATCTTTCCCGGTTTCCCTACAATACACCTTAATTCAACTTCCTTTCCTTCCACAGAAAATTTCATGAAAAGTTCTTGAAAATTAAAAGCTATTGTACCCAAGGATTGTAGCCATTGGACTCCTAGTACAACATCAACACCTCCCATTGAATGGAAAGCATTGGGCTAGTCAATAAATATTCTCCCATGGATAGCTTGATATTATGGCACTTTCGAGAGCAATTTATTGTTCCTCCATTTGCAACCATCACTTAACACTCTGGTGCTGGATATAAGAAGCAATTCAATTCTTTTGCTACCTTACAATGAATAAAATTGTGGGTACTTCCTGAATCAATCAACACTATTACCTTTTTCTTCTTGATTTGTCCTTCTATCTTGATGGTTTGAGGAGTGGTAATTCCCACCAATGCATTACAAGATATGGTCAGATTCATTTATTCTTTACCTAGGCTTTGTTCCTAGAGTATATCCTCTTCTTTTGACCTTTCTTGCTCCTTTTCTTCTTCCTCTTCACAATCTATGTACAATAATTTCTTCTCAGCACACTTATGACCTTTAGTGTATTTGCCATCACAATTGTAACAAAGCGCTTTTTCTCTTTTTTCTTCCAATTTTTGTGGTGTCAACCTTATAGGTTGTGGAAGACTAGGAGCAACAACACTTCCATCTTTATAGTTATGAGTGGTATGCTTCCTGGTTGCCATAATTTTGCTTTCCATTTTTCTTGCTAACCTTAATGCCTTCTAATGAATCAGGTTCCCAAAGGTGAACATCATGTTCGATATTATCCTTTAAAGTCCCTATGAACACATCAATCCTATGCTCCTCTGGAATATTTTTTACCCTTATGTTCAATTTTTGGAACTCCTCAATGTGCTCCATTATTGAACCCTTTTGTTTGAGACTTATCAATTGGCTAAAAAAAGTGTTTCGTTTTGCATCCTCATAATATGTTGTCAATTCTTCCATAAAAATTGCCTAAGTGATAATTTGTTTACGAGAGCAAAGCCATTGATACCATACGAACCGATTTTTTTCCAAATATAAAGTTGCAATACGTACCTTTTGTGTGTTTTGCACATTATTGAGATCGAAAAATTGCTCCATCTGTAATATCCATGTTGCGGGATCCTTGCCATCAAACTTCCTCATATCGATTTTTGGAATATGGTGGGTCTTCGATCCAACATTAGAGTCTATGAAATCATGATTAACATTTCTTTTGTTTTCATCATGAGTTTCCTTTACTACCCTTTCACCATTAGTGACCATTTCTTGTAGCAACTTATTCATATTTATCTTCAATTCTTCCATCTTATCATCCATTCCATCAAATTTAGCGTCCATGCCATTCATCTTAGCTTCCATGCCATCCATCTTAGCTTCTATGCCTTTCTTTAAAAAATCCATCTTAGCTTCTACACCTTTCTTTAAACCTTCCATCTTAGGTTCTACATCTTTCCTTAAACCATCCATCTTAGATTCTGTTGCTTTTTGTGCAAGTGACACTTGTTGCACTTGGTCTTGTAATTTTGATATATCATGTTGCATTTCTTCCTCTTCCTCATGAGTCATGCTAGAGCTTTTAGATTTCTTACTAGGTGTTTGCATTTTCTTTCCTCGGGGCATCAATTACTGATTCAAACTAATTTTTCAAACCAAGCTTATGCAAAAATAAAAATAAAAACTACACATGCTTTTTCACTTTGTAGAAGCTTGATATTGAATCTTATGTATCTCTGTAATTTCAAATCATCCAGTTTTGAAATTGCGACCTATAGTAGCCCTCTATGTCCTCTTTCCAATGCCACCAGTCTGATCCAAATTGGATTCTCCATGGAAGAGTTTTGCTCAATCTCCCAAGATGACTTGATTATAGACTAGCTTAGTAGAGTGAACTTGTACGATGTTCCAGGTCACCTATTTGGAACGTAATTTAGGAGTCTACAAAAAGACAAACTTCCTCAGATCATATCTCCGCAAATATAGCGCGAAAAGCCCTAAAATTCGGACCCGAGATTCAGCATGTTTTCTTCTCAAATGGGTTTATTTTTAGCTTTTGAAATGTCACAGAAAAAACGTTATAGCGAAAATGCCACGATGACCTATTTGGAGCAGCGAAACCCTAGAATCCAAAGCTCTGATACCAAATGTTATGAAACTAGCTCAAGTAAAGAAAGGAAAGATGGATCAACGCCTTATAATTCAGCCTCTTCAAGGGGGCAACCTCCTTTACATTACATAAATGAAACATTCTTAGATGATTCAAATGACAAAACATCCTTTCTATATATAGGTGTCTAAGGAGTCACAATATAACCCAGCCGACCTAACAATAATAATATAAAGCCACAAAAATAACAATAGAGGGATTCTATGGGGCACAGTAATAACAATATGGGGATAATAGGGGCACAACAACATTAATAAGGCATACAACTACATTAATAATGGGGTAATCACTAGTATTATAGGGACCCAACAGGCTCTGTTACTTCCTGGGTAACTTCCTTGTCCACCCCTTCTTCTTCATGCAATTCTTCTAGATTAGTCTAGCTGGGAGCGGATTGTTCCCCTCCTATATCTTCATCATTTTCTTCTCCTGTCATAGTTGCAGAATGATTCTCTTTATCTTCCTCCCCGTCGTGCAGTTCCTCGGGTGCATTTTTATCCTGAGCAGAATGCTCTTTCGGTTCTTCCTTAGTCTGGAGGCCTAGCGGGCTAAGAGGCTGACCATATTCGCCCATATTGGCCAGAATTTTGCCCAATTTGTCCTCTTGCAATGGATTTTGAAGTGGACTCTCTTCATGTTGTTCTACCTCCGCCTCCACCTGCTCAGGTTGCTCGGTCTCTTCCTCTATCTCTCCTTCCTCATTTCCTTCCACTTCTTTCTCATTCTCTTCTCCTTCCAATTGCGGGGTTTGCTCATCCCCTGAGTTGTCTATATCCACAGGCTAACTGGTACTCCCTTGGGGATTTTCCAATCTCCCCCTAATCCGTGCCAATCTAACTAATTTTCTCTGTTTTGATGGTCTATCTGGTGTACTGACAGTATGTTTGCGTTTTGGGGTTGGCAGAGTTGGTGCCCCATCTATTATAGCAATTAGTTCTTCCCAGTTGCTCTGTTGCTGAGCCAAATTGTGGCTAACTATCAGCCGGATCAGTCCATGGTGACTCACTGCTGGTTCCATGTGTTTTGACTTTTTCATGCTTCCAGCAACATCATGTAGTAATGAATTTTAAAATGCAGGTAGGTTCACAGAGCATTTCTCTTTTAATACAGCTAAAAGTTTAAGGTGTCATGGTATTACAATGTCTTTCCTGCCTTCACAGGTGATGTAGCTCTGGATGATCCTTGCTAATTCTGCCCACATCTCTCCTAATGCTACTGGTAGGAATCCCTTTCCTCTGACTGTCAGGTTCTGGCCTTCATCCTGGAAGATCTCCATGATCTTTTGCAATCTCTCCTTCTTCAGGGTCCATACAGGTCCAGTGGCTGGCAGTCCCGAGACCTCTGCAATTACATCATCGGTGACTGCTATATCTTTTCCCCTTACTGCAGAGTGTTTTTCTTGTAAATTCTGTAAGAATTCTATTGCCACGGTCTCATTGGATTCCTGTATGAGATTAAGATAGACTAACCATCCTGCCCTTGCTAGGATTTCCCGTGTAGCATCAGAAACTATCAATACCTGTGGTTCTCTTTGAATTGACCTTCCTCCCATGGCATAGATCACTGTAAAAACATAGAAACGACAATGGAACAGCAAGTTATTTGAACTCAGAGGAAAAAAACAAAATCGCAAGGCTTGTTCAAATCTTCCTAGTTGTTGCGGACGAAAATATCTTAGGAACAACAAGGAATGCAAATTGAAAAATGAGATACCGTTAAGCCTTGCTATTCCCGAGTAGGAGCTTGACGAGTAATAGCTTGACACGTATATTAGCAAATTATGAAGTCAGCCCCCCTTCACAATGTGATAAGCCATCCTCGGCTGCCAAATGAAGGAGCAGTGGGCCAGTCTGTTCTGGTACAAGGTCATAAAGGAATAGCGTATGCAACAATGCCATGTCTACAAAAGTAGCAGGTTACCGAAATTGAGGTGCATAATCGGATCGCTTAATAAATAAGAAAATGTGGTTACATGATGCGAGGCTGGGAGGATAGGACATCTGATGTGCACAACGAGTGTAATGCGGTCGTTGTCTACTTTTTCCATCATGATTGGTTATAATGGATTTTCATGCATTTAATGGTTCGGAGAAGGGATATGAATAATCTTATTTGACAGATTACCAAGGTATAAGATCGAGAAGGGTATTAATGATGACTATTGGTGTATAAGAAATGTGACTTCAATACCATTAACAGAGCTCTGCTGCCAACAGGTGTCCATAACCTTGGCAGAGTTGTTTGTTTCACCCATGGAACCATGATCCTTTGTGTATGCGTAGGAAGTTTTATTCAGTGTCAAAATGGAGGTCATTATGCTGGCTTGGTAACCAGTTAAATCATAATTCCATTCACTAGGAAGGAGTGAAAGGTGGGTAGGCCAGCTCGTGATGAGACCTCCTGTTCCAAGGACTCTTTATTTTTTTGATGTGCCTCTTGGACCATATCCCTGGTGTGGTGGCCATAGTGGGAATGCCACTTCACTTTCTTCCTTATGATCATGGTAGGTTGGCTCTTGATGAGACCCCCTATCCTGCATTTGACAATTCAAAACATTCGTCTTTTTTTTTTATATAACATGCTTTCCCATTTATACACAAAGGGTGGTTTGGCCCTCCTTAAGAGTAGGAATGGTGGAAGAAGTCTTAACATCTCAATAGAAAAATATAGCCCTTTGTTCTTATTCCTTAATTATTATCAAAGAAGATTATGGGAATTTAAAAAGAACCAACATGATAAAGATGACCAATCATGTAAGTATTAGTAGGGTAGTGACAGCAAAAATAATGAATAATTGTGTCCTTCCTTCGTTCCTCATTATCAATTCACAACAATTTCTTGTAAAAATAGCAAGTTTATATAATTCTCCGATTTCAGTATTCTCTAGCTTTGTATCCATTGCATGACTATATAGATGTGCTCCAAAAGACCTAAAACAAGAGGAACAACCAATATCTTTAGGCATAAGTAGAAGGAATACAAGAATGTTGTCATTTGGAAAAGGCAGGGCAAAGGTATACAAGTGTTGTTCCTTTGAAAAAGGAACAACAAAAACCAAAAGTGTCGTTCCTTTGAAAAAGGAATAGCAAAAACCGAACATGCCATTCCTTTAGAAAAGGAATAGCAGAAAACCAAAACTTCCGTTCTTTTGAAAAAGAAACGTAAGTGCTAAAAAGTGTCGTTCCTTTGGAAAAGGAACAACAAAAACGCAAATGCCGTTCCTTTGGAAAAGGAACAGAAAAAATCAAAAAGTGTCGTTCCTTTGGAAAAGGAACAACAAAAAACCCAAATGTCGTTCCTTTGGAAAAGGAACAGAAAAAATCACAAGTGTTGTTCCTTTGGAAAAGGAACAGCAAAAAAAGTCAAATGCCATTCCTTTGGAAAAGGAACAACAAAAATTGAAAGTGTTGTTCCTTTAGAAAAGGAACAACAGAAATCAAACGTGTTGTTCCTTTGGAAAAGGAACAACAAAACACTCAAATGTTGTTCCTTTGGAAAAGGAACAGCAGACCACGCAAATATCGTTCCTTTGGAAAAGGAACAACAAAGATCAAAAGTGTTGTTCCTTTGGAAAAGGAACAACAGAACACTCAAATGCCGTTCCTTTGGAAAAGGAACAGCAAAATGAAAAAGAAAAAGAAACGGCTGAAACAAAGGTGTTGTTCTTTTGAAAAAGGAACAACAAACAAAAATGTTGTCTTTTTGGAAAAGGAACAGCAAAAATGACAAAAGTGCACACAAATGTTGTTTCTTCAGAAAAGGAGCAGCAAAAAGACAGTGCTGTTTCTTCTGAAAAAGGAACAGCAGGAAAAAAATGGAAATACAAAAACAAAGAAATTATGTACAAAGTATAAAAAGGTGAATCACTTAATGAATCCCAGGTGAGGAAGATTGCTCTTCCCCCTGTAGAATTTGCATATCGGAGTCCTCGCGTAGTTGCTGACAGAAGGATTCCCAAGTAAGTGGTTTTCGGTATAATCGAACTCGGTGGCCATTTACTTTAAAGGTATGTCTAGATCCATCAATAGTGACTAAAGTTAGGGTGCCATTATCATGTACCTTCTGGATTTCATATGGCCCCACGCAGCGAGTCTGAAGTTTCCAGGGAAAATCCTGAAACCTGGAATCGTATAAGAGTGCCTAGTCTCCTTCACAGAAGACATTGTTTTTAATAAGAGCGTCATGCCATTTAGCTCACTGCTGTTGGATTAATGAAGTATGTTGAAGGGTAGAGAGCCTAATTTCATCTAACTCATTGATTTGTTGTAATCTGTTAATCTGTGCCTCGTTTAGATCTACGCCGACTTCTCGTGCTGTTCGCAGAGTTTGGATTCCGAATTCTATGGGAAAAATGGGTTGCTTTCCAAACACCAATTGGTATGGGGAATAGCCAGTAGTGTTTCTCCACATTGTTCTGTAGGCCCACAAGGCTTCTAGTAGTCTTGCAGCCCAATTGCGTCTATGTGACGCAATGGTTTTTGTCAGGATTGCTTCTATTATTTTGCTGCTCCTTTCTACTTGACCGTTTGCTTGTGGGTGATATGGAGTAGTAATTTTATGCTGGATATGATAGTTTCTAAGTGTTGTAGCAATCTTATTACCAGCAAACTGTGTTCCATGGTCTGTAATTATTTCTCTTGGAAGCCCATATCACACAAATATATGAAACAAGAATTGTATGACAGAATCCTCTGTAGCTCTCGGTAAGGCTTCTGCTTCAACCCATTTGGTGACATATTCTGTTGCCACCAGAATATATGATTTCTAATTCGAGGATGGGTTAATTGGACCAACAAAATCAAGTGCCCATCGCTCGAATGGTTCAATAACCAGTTGTGGGTTCAGCGGAATTTCATCGGCTTGACCGGGCATACTGCTCTTTGACAACTATCACAAGCTTGAACGAACTTCTTTGCATCTTTGAAGATCGTAGGCCAATAATACCCTGTTTGCAGCACCTTATGTCCAGTTCTCTTATCGGCAAAGTGTCCGCCACATGGTCCGTCATGACAAGCTTTCAAAATATCAAAAATTTCATCCTCCCGGACACATCTCCTGATGTGCATATCTGCTCCTGTATGGAACAAGTAGCCCCCAATCTAGGAAATCGAGCACTTCTTTGGACAATCTTTTTTCATTCATTGGGGGTCAGATGTTTTGGTAATTTAGCTACTGCTAAGTAATTCGCAACATCAGCATACCAAGGTGTTTTAACAGTGACAGCGAAAAAATGCTCATCTGGGAATTGATCTTCAACTGCTGCTGCATCCACTGGTTTTGGAATTCGCGAGAGAAAGTCAACTACAAGATGTTCTTTTCTGAGTCTGTCCTTGATCGTAATATCAAATTTCTGCAATAAAATCAGCCATCTAGTTATTCTACCAATTGTGATTAGCTTATTTGTTAAATATTTTATGGCAGAGTGATCTGTATATAAAATAACAGGATTTCTAGTAATGTAATGCCTGAACTTATTAATAGCATGTATTACAGCTAGAAATTCTTTTGCAGTAACAGTATAATTCAATTCAGCAGGGGATAAATTCTTGCTAATATAATAAATTACATATGGTTTTTTATCTTCTTCCTGCCTAAGTACTGCTCCAATAGCTGTTTCTGGAATGGCAGGTTCCAATTTGGTCCTCGAAGGACTGGAGCTATGGATACCAGTTTCTTCAGATCCTGAAAGGCACAGTCACATTTTTTTGTCCAAAGAAAGTCAACATTACCTGTCAGTGCATATAGAGGTGCAGCAATATGTGAATAATGTTCTATAAACCTTGTATAATAACCAGAAAATCCAAGAAAACTACATACCTCTGTTTGAGTGGTAGTAATGGGAATTTCCAAAATTATTTGAATTTTGGCTGGGTCTACTTGTATGCCAGCTGCTGAGATATAAGGGCCTAGAATAAGTCCTTCAGTCATCATCATATAGCATTTTTCATGGCTTAAGCAAAGCCTCGTGGCAATGCAGCGCTGCAGGACTTTTTCCAGTGTGTCCAATGCTGGATCAAAATCATCCATGTAGACTTTGAGCCCCTCATTTATTAAGTCTGAAAAAATGCTGAGGATAGCTCTTTGAAATGTGGCAGGAGCATTGCATAAGCCAAAAGGTAAAACTCTGTAGGCAAATGTTTCCCAAGGACAAGTAAAAGTAGTTTTGTCTTGGTCTTTAGGGGCAATCTGAATCTAATTGTATCCACAGAAGCCATCTAAGAAAGAAAAGAATTTGTTTCCTGCTAAAGTGTCTAATATTTGATCAATGAATGGAAGGGGAAAGTGGTCTTTTTGTGTTGCTTTATCTAATTCTCTATAGTCTACACAAATCCTCCACTTTCCATTCTTCTTCAGTACCACAACAAGTGGAGAGACCCATTTACTATTGGAGATAGGGTAGATGAAGTTAACATCTAAAAGTTTTTGGAGTTAAGCTTTTACAATGTCTTTTAGTTGAGGATTAAGTCTCCTTTGTGGTTGGCAAACAGGTCTCACATCCTTTTCTATATAAATGTGGTGTGTACATGACTGGGGATCAATTCCTTTCATATCAGGGTAGTCCCATGCAAATGCCTCTTTATGTTTCCTCAATAACTGGATGAGTTTCTTTTCTTGTTCTAAAGTCAGGTTGGCATTAATGTTTAAAGTCTTTCCTGGCTCAATTTCCACAATTTTGCTATTTGAGACAGAGGTAGTAGGTATTGGTTGATCATGCATATCTTTAAGAAGATCCTCTTCCAATTCATTATCAAATGTCGCTTCTATCATGTGACATTGTACGTGGGATCTGGGTTCGGCTTGGCTAATGAAATTATTAATGGCATCGTCTTCTGTTTGGTCTTTGAAATCGAAGGCCTCTTGTATGGTTAATGGAGATCTAATATTTTCTGTGAGGTATGATATAGGGTGCTTGTTAGTTTTTATTATTGTGACACTTGGCTGTGCAGGGGGATATAAAGCTAGATTCTTAATATTTGTCCCCCTTGTAATGGTCATATTACCTTGTCGGTAGCCAATATAAGCATTGGCAGTTGCGAGCCAAGGTCTGCCTAAGATCAATGGATGTCCATCAAGTCAGTTTTTGGGGTTTATTATCAGAAAATCAGTCTGATATTCCCAGGAATCAACAGATACCGTAACATCCTGTAGTATGCCCTCTGGCCTAACTACAGATCGATCAACCAGTTCTAATAAAGTGGAGGTCGGTTCTACTGATGTAATGCCCAGTTTTTGGCATGTAGTGGTTGTTAAGATGTTAATTGCAGCTCCTAGATCAACTAAGGCATTTGAGAAAGTTTGACCATAGATTTGTACAGTTACTATTAGATTTCTTGGGTCTTCGTATTTAGCTGGTGTTTCTTTTCTTGATAATAAGTCAAATAAAGTGCCAACTACTTGGAATTTTGGGTTGTTTGTTATTGTCCTCCTTGGTTTCTTTATACATAGTTCTTTGATAGTCTTTGCATATATCGGGATGTCTTGAATGGCTTGGAGGAGTGGGATTTTTATGTACAAGTTTCGTAATTCTCCCAGAATGTCAAAATCAGGATGTTGTATAGGTCGAGGTATAATTAAGCATTCTAGGAATGGAGGAGAGGATGTGGTTGCTGGATCATGAATTTGTTGTCTGGGCACGTCCTCTTCTTGCAACGGTTGTTCTACAGGTAACTGATTTTCAACTTGAACTGTTTTATCTCCCTCTATTTCAATGATACACCCAGATCTTAATCGAAGGTCATCACACTCCTTTAGATCGGTTCCTATCTCTGGTGTTTTGATTATTTGAATGGTCTAGACCAGTCTGTTATTTGTATTGGGATTGGGTTGGGCTGGGAGTTGCGGTCTTAAATTAGACTGGGGATTTTGTTGTAGGGCTAGAAGTGTAGGTTGAGGGAGTGGGATAGTTCCTACTGGCTGATTCATCGGTCTTTGCCAGTTTGTCTACCAGGTTTGACTCTGTGAAGTAGGAGGGGTCCATTGTGGTGGAAAAACATTGTTTTGCCAGTATGGTAGGGTATAGGGAAAATTTTTCCAATTGAATTGGCTTACTTGACTCGGCCATGGAGATGATGAAGGGAATGATTGTTGTGACCAATTTGGGAAGGCAGGTTGATTTTGCAACATTGAATTATATTGTTGAGCATGGTATTGCTGAGGCTGGAAAGAAGAAGCTGGGTTTGAAAACATATCGGTTTGTCGCGACTGCCACTGGCGGCGCTGATTGAGTAGATATACTGGTTCTGGCTCTTCTTCTGCTTCCTTGTATACTGCTTTCAATCCAGGAAGTGAGGGGCAGCTCTCTGTGGAGTGGTCTTTTGTACAAATGGTGCAAACTTGAATTGCATCTAATGGACACTCCTTGTGGCTATGTTTCTTTCTGCATATGGGATAGAAGATTTCCAAATTTTGTTCTGCTTCTGCTTGCTTCTGTTTAGCCTGCATAATATCAAGTTGTGTTTTCAGCGTCCCCAATATGTCAGTTTTAAAATTTTCTAATAAATTTCCAATTTCTGCATTAGTTACTCCTCCTACCAAAATTCTATTATCTCATACAAATCAATCATGCTCTGCTGGTTTTAGTCTTGTGCTACCTCTCGAACTCCTAATATATAAATCAATAATGTCAGCAAAATTTTCTTGATAAATATCTCCTTTCCCCATAATGTTTAAAGTCTCAATGCATTGTTCCTTCATTCCCCTAATTAATGTTGTTTTTAATACGTTATCAAGTAAAGGTAATGATGCATAAGGAGATCTTTGAAGATTATACTGGAATCGTTCAACATACTCTTCCAATGTTTCATTTGGTTTAGCCACCATCTGAAATATTTCATCTTTTAATTCTAGAGACCTGCAATAGTCCTGATACTTTTTTAGAAAAGACTCCTTCATTTGATCCCAATTATTTATAACACCACCACCTAATCGCATAAACCATCTTAAAGCAGCTCCTTTTAATCTAGAAGGAAATAATTTTAGTTTCTGGGGATCAGTGGTATAGTCATATCCTCTATATAGCACGTCGAATTCAAACATAAATGCATCCGGATCTTCTGATGTAAGGCCATGGAATGTAGGGATATGCTGAAGAGGAATTGCTTTCATAGGTGCATTAGTTGCAGTATCCACAATGGGGTATTGTAGAGTAGAAGTTTGGGTGTTAGGCTGATTCTGGGCCATTTGATCAAATATATGCCAATAGCCTTCTAGGATATCTAGGAGGGTATTCCTAGGTTGTCAAGAGGGAATGGCTCTAATGGGAATGGCCTTGACAGCACTTTCTTTATCTAGGATGATGAGAGTGCCTAATGTTTGAGGGGATTTGGGTTCTTGAATTTTGTTATAAATGATTTTTGCAGCACTTCCCTTATCTGGGCTACTTAATGGTTGAATTACCCTAAGGGGAGATTTTGGTTCTTTTGCTTCTCCTATTTCTCCCGTTCCTTCACAAAGATTGCTAAGGTTCCCTTCTTGTAATGATTTTGGGCTAGAATTTTCAATTTCTTGAAAATCTTGCTCTACGATTTGACTATGCACCTCAGCAAAGGCCACAGATGGTGATCTTGTGGCCTGAAGGGAACTAGTAGGCTGTCTAGAAGTAACTTTTCTAGGTCCTACTAAAGGCTAAGATTCTGCTTTCTTAAGAATTTCATCTATAAAGGTCGATCGGCCAAGGGTCACCTGCCCCTTAACTTTATCAGGCTTGTGTAGAGGTTTGGGATTCTTTTTTGGCTTTTTCTGCTTAGTCATGCACACAAATCAACTGCTACGTTCTACCCAAACAAAACAGTAACAAATCTGCAGGAAAGCGAGCAGGGGAGTAGGGCTATTACATACTCCTTACGTAGGTTCTTACCTTTCGTTTTTAAAACCCATCTCTTTCCTAACAGGTTCTTACACTACTCCGAGAAAGAAACAAATGGCTACACTCTTCCTCGGCAACGGCGCCAAAATGTTGAGCCGTAAAAAGGGTCTTTTTCACCTCTAATTACCTCACATAACTTGTCAATCCAGGAACGATTTGTTATCTCAAAGAGTGTACTCAATTTGATGCTGTCATTTTTCAGAGTAATGCTAGTAGTATAGTGCTTAAGAAAATACAAGAGTAAATAGATGCTTGAAAGAAAATTTACTTACAGAAAATTACTTTGAAGCCTAAATCATGCACTCGGAAAACTAAGCAATGTATCAGTCAAGGGTCCGGTAACAATAACTCATCCCTTAGGAAACTGATGTAGCCAAAAGTAATCAAGGAACAGATCATCAATCTGGGGACTAGACAGCAAATGCCAATGCCCACTATAGTTTCAAATCGTTCTGCACACCAAAGCAATCAATAACTCAAATAACAAGAAATGGAACAACAATTAAGAAATGGAACAGGAACTAGAAAATGTAACAGCAACTAAGTCTGATGAACAGCAACACCTTAATCTAGTGAAACAAGTACAACAGTCTTATCCTACAGAAATCAAATGTCAATTTTTGCTCAAAGGATAAATTGGACAGCAGATAAAAATGGAACGGCAATCAATTACAAATAAAGTATAGAACAGCGCTTAGAGCCAATTGTGAATACACGGTGCCGAAATCGATAATACACACATCATACAGAGATATTAAGAAAAACAGTAATCTGAGTCTGATACTACAAGTATTGATCCCGGTTAGAAAGGGTAACGATAGCAATTCATAATGGAACAACAATGTCAATTGAACAGCAATCGTATGAAGTATAAACCATAGACGAATACAGTAATACCAATTTAAGAAGGTTATAGCTCGGTTACTCTGCAATTGAATAGCAATAGCATTCTGTAAAGAACAACGATGTTACATTAATGACTTTAAAGGAACAACAATACGTTATAAGATCAGAATGCACGATACAACTTTCCTGTTGTAGAGAACGATATATAAAATATAACAGAGCTGCGATATAAGATAACAAAGCACACCAGATTACCGATTCAAGCTGATAATACAAACCACACATGAACTAAAGATAATGATACAGGAGCAAGTGTTCCACCAGGGCTGGGCCCTTAGCCTCCAGGGATACACTGCTTGAAGTTATTCTAGAATCACAGATAGAACAACAACCAGATTTATATTAAAGCATTAAAACAGAGTTACAGTGGATCACTCCTCAACGATATCCAATGATCAAATTTTTAGATACAGTGCAAGGTTACATGACAAATTAACAGTCTTTTTTCCCCTGGGCTAGCAATGCTACCCCTACTTATAACAACTGAAGCAGAGATATCAAGGATGAAAAAATAGTTAAACAGTGATCCCTCAGGATCAAAGGATCCTGAGGGATTCGCCAAGCTATTAATCCTCAGTTATTTGGTCATTTTCTTGCATCGAGTCGACATCTCCTTTTCCTTTCCTTGGCTGAGATGTTTTAATTTAGATTGTCTTGTTTGCATATGGTTCCCAGCCAAAGGGACAGCGGTTAGCTTAGCCCTGTCTTTTTCCTTGTAGTGGAAATATTTAGTTCTTCCCTTTTCCTGCATAAAAAATAGTATTTATTAGCATTTTCATGTTGCATATAAATCTTTAGAGATTTTGTCATGATTTCCCGTTATCTACCTAGTTCATGATGCAAATATGTTACAAGTTCTAAAGAAAA
Organism: Pinus tabuliformis; assembly: GCA_031772625.1. NCBI lineage: Eukaryota > Viridiplantae > Streptophyta > Pinopsida > Pinales > Pinaceae > Pinus > Pinus tabuliformis. Next base: position 1,590,887,948 of record CM062818.1, read on the forward strand.
CATGACAAAATAGTCAATGAAAATATACCTTCTTCAATACTCCACATCCTGAATATCCATCGAGCAATGACATACAAGATGCTCCAATTACTCTCTAGAGAATGTGGTCCATTTTCGGCAACAGGTAGTTATACTTTAATGACACCTTATTCAGATTTTTGAAGTCTATGCATAATCTAATCTCACCTGTCTTCTTCCTCACAGGAACCAGATTGGAGATCCAATCTGAAAATCTGATCGGAATGATCATACCAGCCTTGTACAATCAATTCACTTCTTTTCATATTGAGGGAAACAACTTCGGATTTATCCTTCTAAGCTTTTGGTGAAACGGCTTCTGATTTGGCTTAATAGGAATTATATGCTGGATTATACTTTTGTCATACTCCTTTAAGTCTGTATAGTCCCAAGCAAATACATCAGAAAATGAAGATAGTAAACTAATGTATTTAGCTTTTACCTGAGGAGATAATGCCTTTGACAACTTCACCATCTTTGGATTCTCGGCTGTTCCAATATTTACATCTTCAACACCCTTCTCGGTCGGCACTAAGCTTGGCTTTCAGGCTACATCATCTTGATCAAATAGTTCCTCTAAAGGTATAAGACCTTTAGGGATGACATTATCTTTCAACTGTAAGACTTCCATCTGATTTACCTCTATTTCTGGTTCACCATCATCTCGCTCACCATCTATAGAGGTGTCTTTATACTTGCCTTCATTTTGCAGAAAATCATCAATTTCTTTGTCATCCTGAAACACCTGCCAATATCTTAGATTATCAGGAACAACTGGGTGATGCTTCACATGAATTTCAAACTTATTGTTTGAATTCATTGGGATCTTCAAATTACTTGCAGCTGTAGCAAGAGAATCTGCAATGACATTTTGTGTACGAGGGACACATGTCAAGGTATAATCTGGAAACATCCTCAAAATATCTAAAACTGCATTACGGTAAGCCCTCATTCGCGGATGTTTGGCTTGGTATTCACCCTTGACTTGTTTGATTACTAACTCTGAATCTCCATAAACTGAAATTCTCTTTGCATTCAACTTCTTGAGTATCTTCAACCCTGCAATCAGTGCCTCATACTCGGCTTCGTTGTTAGAACAATCGAAAGCCAATTTATATGAACAAATTCTTACATTGCTTGGGACTTTATTTGGTAGGAAAACAGGGTTGCGTATCCAAATCCCAATACCTGCACCATCCTTACCTACTGCTCCATCGAAATCCATACTCCATAAACCAACTTCTTCCTCCAAGTGCTGGAATTCTGTCTGCTCTTCTACCTTTGGCTGTTGTCCATCAATTTTTTGCTATTGTCAAAACATAGACTGCTCAGTGATACTTGCAAGCTTTTGTCTCTCTTGATCAAGTACTGCCCTGAAATTTTTTGTTATCTCTGGAACATCTTCCACTTCAACTAACTGGCTATTTACATCATTAAAACCACTATCTGAATAAAGAACAAAAGATTCTAAATCTGTATGTACAGAGTTAATTGGATGATTCAAAGGTTTCTCCTTGCTTGTGATCATATACTTCATCTTCTTCTCCCTATATAATTTTCTCAGCTGACCAAACACAGGAATAGTGGCATAGGAGAAGTCTAATTGCAATGTCCCTTTCAGTTTTGCACCCCACAACCTAGATAAAAGCATGCCAAATCTAGGGGGAATGTCTGCCACAACTACATCCATGAGAACATTCTTTGTTGGAATCTGATCTAAAGTCACAACCAAATCCTTAATGAGACCAATACATCTGACCCTACCGGAATCAAAAGAATAAAGATCATGATATTTACGAGTGATGTCAAGACCCAATTTTTCCATAATTGGCTTTCGCATCAGATTGTGGGATGTCGCTAAATCAAACATGGCATTGTGCAAGACATACTCATGCAATCTAAGGCTGATGTAAAACGGGGCTACTTCACTATCCTCATATTGACCTTCTAATGCAGGACCAAAAATAAGCTCGGTTTGGTCATCCTCCACATTAACCATATTAGATAGGGGATCTACATTCAAAATATTTGGCACTTGACTCTTATAACTATTATTCTTCATTAATTCTGTCAGAGTTATCGACACTTTTAACTTAGCAATCTCATTCTCTAAGCTAAAGGCTGTAATTTTATCTACCTCTTTGACCAAAGAATCCTTCTTTTCAAGCTTTTCCTTTGCTATACTTGGCTCATTTGTCTTCTCATTTGCAGATTATGCTTTGCTGGAAGTAGGATCTGCTGGCTCCTTTCCTTTTTTCTGAGCATTTGAAGAATCCTTCTTAGGCTATGCTGCTTCCTTTTGCTTTTGGATCGGATTGATTGGTACATCCCTGCTCTTAAGTGAATACTGTCTTTGTTTCACTGTCAGTGCGTTCATATATCTCCTTTGATATTCATATGATTCTTCTTCTAGGATTGTTTCATTGGCTAGTATAAAATCCCCATCTTTCTGTACAACCGAGATATCTAAATATTCCTCATCCTCCATGATATAGGTAGGAAAACCATCTGGTGTAAAAAAGTGATTTTCCTCTCCTATTGGATCTTTTTCATCCTCTGACTCTGGGCCATGCACATAATTCAGTTGTAGAGGTGTTTTGACTTACTGTTGTGCTGATTGATCTTGTGCTCTTTGCTCTCACTGTTTGATCCTGAACTACTGTTGCTGCTGACTGCGGAAATTTGGATTTCTGATTGGTGCCTCAGGCTTATCTACAATTGTCAATCTATCAAATATTTCCTCAAATTTACAAAGCAAATGATCAACCTTTACATCTAAGGAAGAAGCCTCTTCCTTTATGGTCACTTTTTTCTCGGTCTTCATCCTAGCTCTTTTAGCTAGCAGATTTGCCTCCACACTCATTGCATTTTTCTGCATATCCTCCAATGTAGTAGGATCTCGTTCTCTCAATTGGTATGCCATGTCGAGATCAAAACCATCAGGAAATTTTATCAAAGCCAACCCCATCGGTGGCTTGATATCAGCTGGAATAGCATTATAGATAGTATTGAATCTCACACAATAATCCTGAACACTTTCACCAGCATTCCTCTTTATATTTTCGTACTCGAAAAGAATTTGGAGTGGATTTTTCTTTACCTCCCAACAATCCAGAAATTGTTTATGGAGAATCGACAATGTATTGATAGTCCTCGCGGATACTGCTCTGAACCACTTCCGAACCTCACCTCCAAAACTTTGCACAGGCAATCGCATGGTAACATTCTCTTCATCTATCTCATGAAGATCAAAGAAGTCGTTCATCCTGTCAACATGTTGCTGCGCTGTGATACCTTGAGTAGCATCAAACAATGGTATCTTACTTTGGTAATCAGCAAGCATAGCATCCAAGTTCTGTGGCAAAACAAGAGGTGCATATCTGGCAGCCATTACTCGAGGTGGATTGGAAACTGGCCTTGGGGAAATAGGAGGATTTATAACAACAAGGGCAGTCGATGTGATGGGTGTTAGCTTCCAACCTCCCTCATTCACAATAATGAAGGTCACATAAATGAGATTGTCTTCACCATATTTACAGTGCACTTATTCACAATGATTTGCTACAATAATTGCATATGTTCCTGATATTTCCACTCCAATTTATATATTTCTTTGTCTCCCTGTGGTTTCTTACAATTTTTTTTCCTAGTTACAAGCATCGGCTTAGACACTTTTGCTGAAAAAAGAGCCTTCAAAGGTATTGCATGCAGTGAAGAGTGTTTGAAAAAAATATTCTTTTGTTGACACTTAACATGGCATCGACCAGTTAAATTCTTGAAAATGACAAGTTCAACGAGTTTATCTAGAAACCCAACGAGTGTAATAGGAGAGACATTTTTGAAAAAAGTATTTGACATAGAAATTGTGCCTTCGTCTCTTGCGAAAATTTCTACCATTCTTGCTACCATTCTTTGGGTCTCTAATGAAATAGAATCATTATGTCAACTAGATTTTATGATTTTGAGAAAGCACATAGGCTTGATCCAACCTCTTGCAAGAAAAGCGTACGCCAGTTGAAGATGCTCTACTACAACGTCTAGAAAGAGTAACAATTCTTAAAGTGCTATCTGTAAACTTTATCTTATGCTATATATGCATGTTTTCATATTTCGTTTTAATGATTCTATCTTCAAGTACACCTTTTTATATTGTATTTTTACGATATTTGATGTTTGATTCATCCATGGACGAGTTGACATTACTCGATAAGAATTTTGTGCTAATTCATGAGGAATAACAACTTTGCTTTGAAATTTTGAAAAGTTGTAATTAATGAACATAAGGGGATTGTGAGTTTGGTACTGTTGATTCCATAGTCATGGAAATGAGACTATAACCTAATTGAGACTGAGGTTAATCCTTTAAAAAAATTCACCCCAAGGCCTCTTTCCTGGTTTTAGTTGGAGTTAAAGGTTATGAGTTCGAGTATTTGGATGGAGCTAAATTGAGAAATTGGGAATATATGTGTGGTATCATTGATTATTTCAAGAGGATTTTTCATTTTATATGCTTAAGGTGAGACAGTTTCATTTTCCTTGGATTTACTAAAATGACATTTAACTTCATTTTGCAAATTTTGCATTTCAAATTAAACATGAAATCGTGTATGCAAATTTGGCCTTGACAACCTGCCCTGTATAAGTTCAATTAATTGGAAGAATTAATTTGTCTATGACATGAGAGATGCATTAATTAGCCTTAAATCAGGTCAAGCTATTTTCTTGCTTTCAAAAAATGCAACAATTTGCTTTCAATTCTTGCATTTTCTTAGCAATTTCAGATTCTTAGTTTACTTTGACTCCAGTTTCATTGTGAACTTTGAAATTAATGTTTATCTTCATGAATCCAATTTTTATTTAGAAGAAAAAACCTATAATAGGACAAGCTCTGTGGAGTAAGTGATCATATTAACCATACAAAAAGGGGTGGATCAAAATCAGGTTGAGCCTTATAGATTTAAGTTCGCCCATCTCTTTTAAGAAGTCACAATGGTTTAAGAGCATCTAGAATGAAGAAAAAAATAAATTACATCATTCCCAGCACTGATCAAAATAGGCTATTTTGGTCAAAGGCCAAGCTGCACTTTTTCATATAGATAAATCCAATATAGCTACTCCTAAATCAACACTAAGAGTGGAAAAAATAAATAACCAAGTGTCCAGCTAAACGAATATATCAAAATAGAATAAGGTGCAAATACAATAGTGTCTCGGTGTTGAAATAGAAGAGAGGATGTCAAGGAACATCAGCTGGAGTTGGTTGCAAAAGATGGCTGAGGAGACTGGAATTCAATTTTGATGATGAGAGATTAATTGGTGTATTGCTTCATTCTTCTTAATTTTCCATTAATTTGTTTAGCTAGAGAGTAAGTGAGTTCATCCTTGGTGAGAGATTAGAGGTTGTTTTTGTGGAAAATATTTGATTGAATCACGACTTTACAGAGACAAGCAGTTGAGAGGGATCTAACCCTTTTGATCTCCTTTGTGTATGTAGCTTGCATCTCTAGAAATTATGTTTGCAACTTGCTTCTCCTATTGTAATGGTTGTTGAAATCTTGGAGAATAACTATATATTATTGTTTGGAGTCATATTGGAGTTTGAAACAAACGTTTTGAACCTAAACGTTGAAGTCTTAGGATTTCATTTTTTGCATTGAATGTGTCTCAAAGGGATATAATCTAGGTAATGTTTTTGATGAGCCTCATCATTGGGTAATTTTATGGGCCTTAACTCACATCCTAACTTAGTCAAATCAACCCGTCTCACAACTTATTACATGTTTTGATTATATTTTGTTTAATGAGATGAGTTAAAGTGAGATATTATGCCTAGTGGACTAATATGCATTGAATGTAGGTTTGGAAGAGAAAATCAAGGAATTTTGGCAAGACTAAGGTTTGAAACTCGAATGGGACAAGGGAGAGAGATTGTAGGAGGTAAATATTCCTCATTTACTCCTCCCCCACTCGAATATTCTGTTGGAAATAATACTGAGAGGGGGGGTTGAATCAGTATTATCAAGCCAAATATTTCCTTTTTAAATTCCATAAGATATACGCTACTTCAGTTAATAAAAACCGCGTATATACGCAACTACAGATAAAGAAACCCGCGTATATCAAGCAGACTTATAATTTGAATTATCTTTCTGAGGTCAGTTATTAATCTGTGATTCAGATGCACATAAACAGTATCAGAAACAGTGAAACAGAGCAGAAGACAGTCACACACAAGAACACAAGACATAAGGAGGAAACCCAATGTGGGTGAAAACCCCCTGCTGCAATTCATCTCTATCTTCTTTTTAATTAGAAACTTCTCTTACAATGTCTTGTACTGGAGCAGACTTTACCAGTACGCAGGCTGCAACTTGCAGAGAGCTATAGCTCTCTCTCATTTTCCAGCTTTCCTGGAAGGGAGCTCCAACCCCCTTAGTTCTTGTACTAGCTTGAGATACTAGTACGCAGGCTCCTACCTGCAGAAGGCTGCAACCTTCTCTTTGCTTTCAGGGACCTCGTTTCATTAATTTTCTGACTAGATCCACAAGTAACATCAATCAAACATTAAGAATTTCTGCATAACCCAAACTCCTTTTCACCAATCAAAAGCTGAAACAAATAAGTACTTCTCTAACCACTGAACCCAGAACACAGTAACTGTAATCAAACACCAATTCTGAACCCAGAGAACTGTAGAAATAAAACAGAAGTAGCTAGAACATAAATCAAGATATATACGCTACTTCACTATTCATCAACCTGCGTGTATACGCTTTTGTATCACAACAAACCTGCGTATACGCGTATTTCATTCACAGAAAATGCGTGTATACGCACCTTCAATTCACTGAACCTGCGTACAGATCTATAAAGGATAATTTATTCTTTTCAGACATTAGTTAGCCCAGATTTATAGATCAAGAGTGCGCCACATATAACAGATCAAATCATACATAGATACCAATGTTCAAGCCTTGAGATTTAGATCCATCAATAGTCCTTATCTTTCTTGCGCTCAGGTTCCTCCTTTATTCAGATCTAGATCTGCACCATAACCCAATCACCAGTATTCTAGATCTAGCACCATATCAAATATTCAATAAATCAGATGATACCTTGCCACATGATCTTCTTCCTATTTTATAGTTATAGGCCTTGCACAATACCACGGGCCAAAACCATAATAAACAATACCAAGGGCCCAAAACCTGGGGTCAACTCTTCTGACGAGATACAATGGTCCACAACCATGGGTTCAAATTCCAAGGACTAACAACCACGGACCAAAAGTAAGTTTCCCACCATGTACGCGCTTTTATGTGCATAAAAGTGCGTGTATACGCATACGCGACTTCGGAACGTATAACCCGCGTGTATATGCGTCTTCTGCAAGGTGTACCTGCGTATACAAGATTTCCTTCATTCTGAGCACCTGAACTGAGATCTGTCACCAAAGAGAGTTGCCATCAAGGACAACACCTGTGCCAAAATGCCAACAATCTCCCCCTTTGGACTTGATGGCAACCCCAAGATCCTCAAAGTCATTCTCCCCCTTTGTCATCAAGGGCAAAGGGTTGTGCTCCCCCTGAGTACATGCTGATATCTCTGCTCTGCTGTGCTGAACATGCTCCCCCTGACTGTAGGCATGATCTACAAAAAGATGTTCTTCAAGAAGAACCATGACTTATACATCATAAAAGACCTTCCTACCGAAAGACTCAATACATACAACCATCACCCAACCAAGTGGGGATCATCCACCCAACCAAGTGGGGATACATCAGAAATTTACATATGATAACCTATCACATCAATCATCCCAGGCATAGTGGGGAAACCAAAATAGGCTGTTACATGACCTTGATAAGAAAAAGATATACATGACATACAGATGAAATATCATGACTATGCAAATCACCATTAACAATAATCAGCAGCGCTGACAATCATGGTAGATATCAGCAATCATGTTCTCCTTCTGATCTCCTTTCTGCAGCTGATCCACCTGAACCAAAACAGCTTGAGTACTAGAACCAAGAACTTCTAAGGTAATGCCAACAATGCATTATTAGAAGATTAACTGCTCCCCTTGAACCTGTGCCTAATGGTATCTGCCAGACTCATCTCAGACTCTCTCCAAACAGAGTCTGCCCTTGCTGATTTTCACCAGAACTCCATATACGCGACTGCACCTGCATAAATCGGCGTATGTACACGGATTCCCCTCAACCAACACGCGTACACAAACTTTTCTTTGAAACAGACATGCTTCAACAGCAGGATGAAGCATCAACTACTCCCAGCGTCTGTCTGAGATATTCAAAAGTTTCCCTGGGCAGTGGTTTAGTGAGAATATCAGCAACTTGTTCCTTAGAAGGAACATACTCCAATTTGACCTTTTATTCCAACACTTGTTCCCGGAGAAAGTGATACTTGATCGGTATGTGTTTGGTCTTTGAATGCATGACTGGGTTCTTTGAAATTCTTATTGCACTTGTATTATCACATAAGATAGAGACAGGTGGAGTACAAGTGATTTGAAAATCTTGCAAGGTTTGCATCATCCAAAGGAGTTGTGTGCAACAAGATGCAGCAGCCACATATTCCGCTTCAGCTGTAGATAAAGCAATCGAACTCTATTTCTTGCTGAACCAAGATACTAATCTGGAACCCATAAAGAATGCACCGCCACTTGTGCTCTTCCTGTCATCCACGCTTCCGGCCCAATCTGCATCTGTGTAAGCATGAAGAGTGAGATCTGTCTCTCTAGGATACCATAAGCCATAGTTTTGAGTTCCCTGAAGGTACTTGAAGATTCTCTTCACTGCCTGAAGATGAGTTTCTTTTGGATTTTCCTGAAACCTTCCAACTATTCCCACTGCATGCATAATGTCTGGTCGGGTACCTGTCAAATAAAGAAAACTCCCAATCATGGATCTATAGGTTGGTTGATGCATTGCTGCTGATTCATCATTTTCACTAAGGCTGCATCCTGTAACCATGGGGGTACATACTGGTTTCGAATCTTCCATGCCATACTTCTTCAAGATCTGCTTGAGGTACTTGGTTTGAGACAAGAAAATACCGCCTTCATTTTGTTGGATTTGCAATCCAAGAAAATATGTCAATTCTCCAAGTAATGACATTTCGAATTCTTTCTGCATCACCAAGGCAAAGCTTTGACTCATAGCTTCTTCATTGCTTCCAAAGATAATATCATCTACGTACACAACAAGTATTAGCAATTTGTTATTTTCAATTTTTATATACAGATTGCTATCTACTGATCCTTTTGAAAAACCTTGTTGATGAAGGTATTTGTCCAAACGATAGTACCAAGCCCTTGGAGCTTGTTTAAGCCTATAGAGAGCTTTTTTAATTCTGCATACAACATTTGGATCATTTCAAAGGATAAATCCATCTGGTTGCTCAATGTACATTTCTTCTTCTAAGTCTCCATTCAAAAAGGCTGACTTCACATCCATTTGAAATACTTTGAATTTTTGAAAACTAGAGAGGGCTAGGAACATTCTGATGGCCTCAAGTCTAGCAACGGGAGCAAAAGTTTCTTCAAAGTCTATTCCTTCCTGTTGAGCATACCCTTTGCAAACAAGCCTGGCCTTGTTTCTAATAACTTCCCCATTTTCATTCAACTTGTTCTTGAAAATCCATTTTGTTCCTATGACATTCTTGTCTTTTGGTCTAGGAACCAACTCCCAAGTGTTGTTCTTTTCGATCTGCTCAATCTCTTCATCCATTGCCTTAACCCAACACTCATCTATGCATGCTTCTTTTACATTTTTCAGCTCAGTGGAAGGGAGCAATGCCAAATAGCTTGAAGCTTCTGCTATTGTTCTTCTTATTTGTATACCTGCCTCTTTCTGCCCCAAAATTTGAGATTCTGGATGATTCTTTTGAACATATCTAGATGGAGTCTTCTCTTCTATCCTTATCTGTTCCTCTGGTGCCTCTTGGGGTTCTTCTTCATCATCTGCCTGATTTGGAGAGTAGTCTTCATCCTCATTGATATTTTCATGATTTACTTCCCTGGGGATGTATCCTTTTTCATCAACCACTACATCAATACTATCAACAATTCTTCCAAGTCTTTTATTGTAACACTTATATGCTTTGCTGAAAGGAGAATAACCAAGAAGAATGCCTTCATCTGCTCTAGGTTCAAGTTTGCCAAGCTGCTCATCAGTATTCTTAATATAGCATTTTCTCCCAAAAATTTTGAAATGCTTTACCGAAGGAGTCTCACCATAACAGAGCTCATGAGGAGTTTGAGTGTTGTTCACTCAGACATTTGTTTTGTTAAGAATAACAACCACAGCATATGCAGCTTCACCCCAGAAAGTTGCGGGAGTTCCAGACTCATCAAGCATAGCACGAGCCATTTGTGGGACTGTTCTGTTCATTCTTTCCACCACTCCATTTTGCTGAGACGTCCTAGCTGTAGAGAATTCCCTTCTTATTCCATGTTCTTCACAGAAATCGAAAAATTCATTTGAGGTAAACTCCCCACCTCTATCGGACTTGAGGCGCTTAATTTTGTAACCTAATTCATTTTCAACAAAGGCTTTGAAGGATTTGAATTTTTTGAATGCTTTGTCTTTGTGCTTCATAAGTCCTAACCAAACAAACCTGGAGAAATCGTCAATGAATAATATCAAGTATTCTTCTCCTCGAGGTGTCCTTTTCCTAAATGGACCACATACATCTGTATGGACTAGCTCAAGAGGCATGGTAGCTGATCCTCCCTTCTCTGCGAAGTTAGTTCTGGTTTGCTTTCCAAACTGACATGATTTGCATATGGTGTCGTCTGGAATTTTGATATCTGGAAGACCATGAACTACCTGATATTTGCATGCTTTCCTTATTTTTGAAAAGCTTAGATGCCCCAACCTCCGGTGCCATAACCAGTGTTCATCATCCTTGCTCAAATAGCATTGTTGTTGTCCTTCTTCAAATATGTATAGATTATTTGGAGTTCTTCTACCTTTGATTACTGTTTCACCTGTATTAAGATCATGAACACGACATCCATTTGATATAAATATTACCTCGGTTCCTTGATCACACATCTGGATGACACTCAGAAGATTGTGCTTCAATCCATCAACATACAAAACATTTCCAGCTTTGACATTTTCCTTTAACTGAGCAGTGCCTTTTCCTTTTATAGCTGCAGGAGTATCATTTCCAAAAGAAACTTTCTTTCCCTTTTCTCAAGCAGAATATGATTCAAGTTTTTCTTTATCACCTGTCATATGCTTAGAACATCCACTGTCGATGTACCATAGATTTTCCTGTCCCTCTGCATAAAACGCTATCCCACATCTTTCTGTTTGTGGTTCCTTTATTCTCCATGTTCTGGTGCTTGAGGCTTGTTCCTTTGTCTGCTGAAACCTGCTCCTGCATTCAGAATCTTCATGACCAAAGTTATTGCAAATAGAACATTCAACTTCATTTTCAAGAGCCAAAAAGTTGTTATAGGTCCTTTTTGTAATCCCGGTCATACTTCTTTGTTTTTGAGCTTCTCTAGTCATGATTGTTTTATATGCAACACATTGAGCTGCTTTGTGACCAAAGTTATGGCAAGAGAAACATTGTCCATTGAAGAAACTTCTGCGATTATCAAATCTACCGGCCAAATGATTGTAATTTCTATTGTCATCCATTCTTGAAGCAAATTGAGAAGATTTTACCTGTGGCTGGTTGTAGCTTTTGTTCCTTAAGACGGATTGCCCCTGGTTTACCTGATAGTCCTTGTTTGTTCTTGATATAATTCGTCCCTGCTTTACCTGGTGATCTCCATTGTGCTTTTGCTCATTCCTTCTTGCTGCATCAAGATAATTCTTTGAGGTGGATGCTTGAGATGTTTCTCCATTATACCCCAGACCTGTCTTGTTTAGTGGAGAGCGTTGTATATTGATGATCTCATCCAGAGTTTCAGATCCTTTGACAAACTTAAGATTAATAGCCTTTGTTTTCTCAATTTCTTTTCTAAGGCCAACAATTTCACATTCTAACTTTTCAAGAATTTTTTCTTTTTCATCAATTTGAAATTGTAGAGTATCAATGATCACATTCTTTTCTTCTATACATGTCTTGAGTCTAGAAATCTCTTCATAAAATCTATCCACGTCTATAGCATCCATGTAATCATCATCTTCAAATGCCATTAAAATTTTATAGTCATTACCTCGTTCATCTTCATCACTATTTGATAGACCATCACTGTCTTCATGAGTGTAGTAGCTATTCTTATTCTGTTTCTTGTTCCATCTAGCAGGTTCCTTTCCTTTGTCAACCTTACGCTTATGAGGACATTTTGCAGCATAATGACCTACTCTTCCACAAGCAAAACATTTAAAAGGTAACTTACCTCTGAACCTTCCAGTACCCCGTTGAAGATTTCTGACAAAATTTGATTCTTCTTCTTCTTCTGGCACGTGACTTGCTTCATAGTAGTCTCCTTTGCCTGAAGCCTTGAAAGCAGCTTCTCTCCTGTCTGATGGACCTCCTTTTCTCATTTCATAAGCAGTTAGAATTCCGTGTAGCTGAGACATAGTAAGAGTTCGTAGATTTTCCTTTTCTTCTATTGCAGACACTTTAGATTCAAACTTGGGGGACAATGATCTTAGAACTTTTTCAACCACAATAGCCTCTTTTATTTCTTCACCCAAGTTTTTCATGCAATTAACAATCTCGTCTACCCGAAGGAAATAGTTAGCCACACTTTCATCATTATACATTCTGAGATTCTCATACTGAATCCTGAGGGTCTGAAGTTTAGCACGCTTTACCTGTTCATCTCCTTCGTAGCTCAAGACAATCTTGTCCCATATTTCTTTTGCGGATTTATATTGCATAACCTTCACGAATTCTGTTTGAGATAAGCATCCCAGCAGAGTATTGACTGCTTTAGCATTTGTTTCATATTTCTTCTTCTCGGCCGGATCTGTAGGAGTAGCTGAAGGAAAAGTGTAGCCTGTATCTATGATATCCCAAACTTCTGTACCAAGAGATTGAAGATATGCAGTAACTCTTACCTTCCAATAATTGAAGTTTGTCCCATCAAAAATTGGTGGCCTGATTGATGCTTCCCTCTCGTAGTTGCTCATGATGAATGATCTTCCTTCAAGCGATCAAGCTATTTCAGAAGGACCTGCTCCGATACCAATTGTTGGAAATAATACTGAGAGGGGGGGGTGAATCAGTATTATCAAGCCAAATATTTCCTTTTTAAATTCCAGAAGATATACGCTACTTTAGTTAATAAAAACTGCGTATATACGCAACTACAGATAAAGAAACCCGCGTATATCAAGCAGACTTATAATTTGAATTATCTTTCTGAGGTCAGTTATTAATATGTGATTCAGATGCACATAAACAGTATCAGAAATAGTGAAACAGACCAGAAGACAGTCACACACAAGAACACAAGATATAAGGAGGAAACCCAATGTGGGTGAAAACCCCCTGCTGCAATTCATCTCTATCTTCTTTTTAATTAGAAACTTCTCTTACAATGTCTTGTACTGGAGCAGACTTTACCAGTACGCAGGCTGCAACCTGCAGAGAGCTATAGCTCTCTCTCGTTTTCCAGCTTTCCTGGAAGGGAGCTCCAACCCCCTTAGTTCTTGTACTAGCTTGAGATACTAGTATGCAGGCTCCTACCTGCAGAAGGTTGCAACCTTCTCTTTTCTTTCAGGGACCTCGTTTCATTAATTTTCAGACTGGATCCACAAGTAACATCAATCAAACATCAAGAATTTTTGCATAACCCAAACTCCTTTTCACCAATCAAAATCTGAAACAAATAAGCACTTCTCTGACCACTGAACCCAGAACACAGTAACTGTAATCAAACACCAATTCTGAACCCAGAGCACTGCAGCAATAAAACAGAAGCAGCTAGAACATAAATCAAGATATATACGCTACTTCACTGTTCATCAACCTGCGAGTATACGCTTTTGTATCACAACAAACCTGCGTATACGCGTATTTCATTCACAGAAAACGCGTGTATACGCACCTTCAATTCACTGAACCTGCGTACAGATCTATAAAGGATAATTTATTCTTTTCAGACATTAGTTAGCCCAGATTTATAGATCAAGAGTGCGCCACATATAACAGATCAAATCATACAGAGATACCAATGTTCAAGCCTTGAGATTTAGATCCATCAATAGTCCTTATCCTTCTTGCGCTCAGGTTCCTCCTTTATTCAAATCTAGATCTAGCACCATATCAGATATTCAATAAATCAGATGATACCTTACCACATGATCTCCTTCCTCTTTTATAGTTATAGGCCTTGCACAATACCACGGGCCAAAACCATAATAAACAATACCAAGGGCCCAAAACCTGGGGTCAACTCTTCTGACGAGATACAATGGTCCACAACCATGGGTTCAAATTCCAAGGACTAACAACCACGGACCAAAAGTAAGTTTCCCACCATGTACGCACTTTTATGTGCATAAAAGTGCGTGTATACGCATACGCGACTTCGGAATGTATAACCCGCGTGTATACGCGTCTTCTGCAAGGTGTACCTGCGTATACAAGATTTCCTTCATTCTGAGCACCTGAACTGAGATCTGTCACCAAAGAGAGTTGCCATCAAGGACAACACCTGTGCCATAGCGCCACACCTGTGCCAAAATGCCAACATATTCCTCCACTAATCGCACTAGCTCAGAGTGCAAGCAACCAAGTCATGAAGATCAAAAGGCAGCAGAGCAAGTTATAAACAAACCATTAGTTCATTTCGAGTTTGGGAGTAGAACCTCCCTAGATTTAAGAAAGCCATTGGAGAGTTCAATGGTATAATTAGAGAGGCTTAGAGCCTCATTAGGATTAGAATTTTTTTTGCAAAACCATTAGTTATTTTCGAGCTCCAAACTTGTCGAAGACATTGATGTAATTTTCTGTTTTGATAATGAAAATGATCTTTTTCTTGATCCGTCACTGAGTTGACTCAAAGGGATGAAGCTCTAGGTTAGGGCCCAACTCTAGCAACAACGATTCCTCTTCTTGTATCAGTATGCTTAGCTTAGCTTCATAGATTCATGGTTAAATTGTCTCTAGAAGTATTTCATTGCAAGTATTGTGGATTTGATTAGTTGTTTATTAATTTGCTTCCATCTGTGATTTATTGCAGTAGGAGGGTAGAAGAGATAAAAGGAGAACCACAATGCTGTCAATGGGTGTCTTGGCCACACCTCTTCCTTCAATGATCATTATTTAAGGAAAAGACCCTTAAGCAGTGCCAAAAAGACAAAATTCCATTTCTTCATAAGATTTAGAGTTTACTGTACTTAAACTAGCATTTGATCATTTTTGCAAGTGTAGGATTTAGTTTCCATATCTTCCATCTTTAGTTTTTTAGTAGATCTCATACGTGATTCTATTTTGTTTAGCAATTTTCTTCATGTATGAAATAGACATCTAGTTCATTAAATCCTGCTTTTCTATATTGTTAGAATTCTTCTTGTTTACTTGACTTGTGGAAATTATAAATGTTTGATGGAGAACAGGTGCTTTAGAAATCTAAAGGGATCTCATGTCAGGCAACTAACTCCCAACTTCATCCATTCATAATCATCCCTTGCTTTCACCAAGATCTTCAACAATCTCATCATTTTACATAGAAATTCCTTTAAACATGTTGAGTGAATCCAACCATCTCCTAACATTGGTATTGAGTTGTGAGTGATCCTGGGAATTTTCTCACTCCATTCCACCCATCCACCACCTTCCCTTAGCCTTCCATCACCTCCAACCATCATCGTTTTGCTCTCGACTGTATCCTATAGAAATACAGGGAATCTTGTAGGTTTCTAGTACATCTTATAGGTTTTCCTGTAGTGTCCTGTTTTGAGGCCGAACTGAGGGAAAACCTATAGGAAGCCTAATCCAAGTGGCTCTAGAGACACACATAGGACAAAGAGGACTCATGAAAGATCGAAAAGCAAAGTGATCAGAATGATTTTGAACTAGGACCAAAGTGTAGATCTCATCATCTTGATCACGGTGATGTGAACAGTTCGTCAAACTGAATCCGTATGCGAAAGTTAGAAGCAGTCGAAGTTTGGTTGAGTTTTTGCTAACTAGGCAAGCTTAAGGAGGCCACAATTTGGACAAAACTTGGCCACTAGATTCCAACCAACCTGGGACAGATTTTGGATGAATTTGTGGCCCAGATAATTTGCCTCCTTCAGTGCTTTTTCTATATATATATATATATATATATATATATATATATATATCTATATATATATTAGGGGTGGCAGGCCACCACCCCCGCCACCTGCCAAACCCATTACATAATTAAAAAAAAATCATAACCAATAGGTCGTGACCCCTGCCGATCCACCCTCCTCCAAACACCGCATATGTAAAACATTTTGTTACAAGGGCGGTGGGCGGGCCACCTCTGGTGGACCCGGCCCATGCCCCACCTCACTTAAATCTAATAGGCTAAGGGTGGTGGGGCGCAAACCCACTTGGCCATTGCGGCCAGCCCATCTCCTGGGCACCCTCACATGTAACTACCATATGAAAGGCCCCCACGATACCCCATAAATACAACATACCACCATATAACAACGATGCTCCAAAATTTTAATGCCACCATCATCGATAAACCATGTGCCACATCACCAAAAGAGATTAGGGTTTACACTCGACTTTCTGGAAAAAGAATAAAAATAACAGAACATATTTATTTCAATGTTTTAGATGAACAGTATTGATGTTTGATGTCTTGAACTTCCATGCTTTAGATAGTAGAATTTCATACATGTTGGCTTGTCATTTTTGTAAAGCATAGTTTCTCAGGAGTTAGTTAGAGAAGGTTATGTTTTTAGAATAGGATTTTAGACCCAGCAAAAAAGGTATTCTCTAATATTGACTGAATCATTGGAAATTTTTTCCAGACTTATTGACCAATATAAGGGACATAGTACCAATTGTGATATACATATTTGAAATGAATTTTAATTCTACCTTATAAATTATCATTGAAATTCTCTTTCACATAATTGGTTGTACTTTGCATTTTAAAATTTATGCCTTTCATTTATTTAGACCCTTGCTTTGATTTTGGTTCTAAGGAAATGAGTAGCAAAGAAATCCTAAATCAATTTTATTTTTGGCAGATATTAGTGTTGCCTTTAGAGGTAGTTTGATGGAAGCGATTGACACCCAATTCTATATGCATCTTTCCCTTTTTATTCTAGCCTTCCATGTAGTGGATCAATATGACTGTATATTTTCTAGTCATTCTATAGTTAAAAATATTCTTTGATCTCACTTATGCACCGTAAATTAACAAGACTTTCTCCTCTTTTTATCTTTATCCAATGTGTAATCTAAAATTGCACTACAATTATGTATTAGTTCTTTATCTAGATTCTATAGATAATATTATGAACAATATGTTAGAGAACTTGATAGTGTTGAACAGTTTGGAAGGTAACTATTATTGATGATGGACATTTTTAAATTGAATCCCAATATAGGTGACAATTATTGTGATAAAAAATATTTTCCATTTCCCTTTATTGAAAGTATTTTTTGTAAGGATTATGTATCTTGGCAAGGCTCGATTTGCAAAAGGCTATCATACTGCAAGTGTTATTTTTGAGGTGTCAGGTGCAGTCAACATAATTGAAAAAGTAAAAAAATTGGCATCAGAGATAAATATAATTATTATATCAATAATCATGATTATAATTGAAATAGTGGTCTAGAAGTAACATTAATATTTATTCATTATGCAACACCACTCATTATACCACATTCTCAAGTCATATTTTTGGTTAATGATAAGATTATTGTAGCCATCAAGGATGTCAAAGAAAAGAAGGAAATATATGCACCTTCTAATATCATTCCTTTTGATGTTGTCGGTTCTTTACAAGCCATTATGCAATAGGAGGAGGTAAGGACATTTAGAAATACATACAAAATAAATATGTTGTGACTTCTAATCATTCACCAGTTCATGTTTATTATAGTAGAACTCCAGCTTTGATGTACCTCTTTCCATGTTATTGATCATGTTCTTTTCTCCAAACATGTATAGTCCCCTCCCAAAATTCCTTTAACCCCTCTATGAAGTATCTCATACAATATACTTACACCGAAAGGTCAAGTGCAGAAAATTAAAGTAAAAGTAAGGAAAGGACATCTTGTTATTCTAACAGTGAAGAGCCATATTTTTCTCACCCAAAAAAAGTCTCTCATCAGTTCAAGTCAAACATCCTCATATACTGTTAATTGTATGTAATGTAGAGGACTAACCTAGAAAATAGAAATTGTAGAATGATTAAAGAAATGTCAAATAAAAGGTTTATTTACATAGTATGGTAGCCTAGAAAGTAAGTTGCATGCTACTAATAAAGTGAGTTCTGATCAGTGAAACTCCAAGATGAATAATCTATTTTTGGTTATTTTTAGATTATTTTCCTAAATATTGAAATCCCAAGTGTTTGTATGGTATTTTCTTTGCTATTCATGTTTTTTAGATGTATTTCCACAGTCAAAATTACAATAGCCATATCTAAATCCTCAAGCAAATTGCAATGAAAAACCAACATGATTTTATTATGATAAACCTTATCAGAATTGCTTGACAGAAGAGTGTAGTAGGTAAATTATATAGAGATTATATTAATTTAATGAGTGGTGGGAATTAACCCTTCGAATGGATTTTTTATTCATTCTTTCCTTGGCAAATTGACTCAGCTAGGTCTTTATTCGTGTTACAAAATATTTTCAATCCTAGTACTTAGTGACTTTTGACTAACATAAAAATATCATTTTTAGATAACCTATTTTGCCATGATAAGATTAACACTTTTAATTTAAGAATGTGACTTTTTCAATTTAAGAATCCTATCGGTGTCTCTTTGCACATCTTGGGGAAATTTCTAGTCCTATTCTCTATGGATATTTTTGTCATTCGCCTAGATCTAAACTATAGAGGTAGAGGGGGCGGATGAAGTGCAGTTTTGTATATTGTAGCTTTGAAGTTCTTGACTTCACACCCCTTTTGCTAGTTGAAGTACTTGTCGAAGGACATAGTTATCATTAAGAGGTAGAGAGTTATTTCCTTATATCCATGCAATTCCATCTTTGGATACTTGTGCTTGGTGTGTATTTGGAAGTGTTTGAATGGCACTTGGATTTTTTTTGGTGTAAAAAATATTAGCCAAAATTTGTGCTTACAATTTTAACATATGTTTAGTGGTTACATTTAGGATCATTGTTATTGACCCTTGTATTTTGACATCTTGAACTAATTAATAATAAGAAGCACTCCTAATTAATTTTCTGGACCCCATAGAAAGTAAGATTCAAGCATGTAGCTCATTATTAATAATTGCATCATATATACTCACTATTTTTCACTTTTTGGCATGCAAATTAGTTTTTCTGAGGCATATGTTTATGCTATCACAATAGATTGACATGATTCACAAGGTGAGAAATAAATATTTCATGCAAATGTAGATTTAAGGTTTGACAATTATAGGTCATTTATAGGCTATAAATTCCTTCAAAGTTTGACTTTTAATTGAGTATTCAACTGAACATATTGAGTATCTTATACGTAACTATTTTTTCCTCCACCCACTTTTCATAACTTCTATAACCATTATGTAGGGACCTGTAACTTCAATGTTATTTTTCTTGTTTAGTAAAATATTTTCCAACACTTTACAAAGTTTTATAATTTATTGAAATTTCTAGAATTTACAATTTATAAAGCTTCAAGGTCTAATATTTTAAAGTCTAATTCTTTAAAGGGTGCTAGCTCAATGGAATAACACTTATTTTACAAACATGAGGTTGGTGGTTCAATTCCATTGTGCCCTAATATTCATATGCAATGGTAATGATTAGTTTCTAGTGATAGAGGCTCTTTTGACCATCACCAATGAGCTTATGGTGACATTTTTATACCCTCACCAAAATATGAAATGGTGATGGTCAATGAATGCCACCATATATATGCATCAATAGTGACGAACATGAAAGTTCCATCACCATAAATTATTATTGTTCATATGAAATGGTGACATTCAATTTTTTGTAACAAAGGCTCTTTTGACCATCACTAATGGCTTATGGTGACATTTTCCGACCCTCACCAAAATATGAAATGGTGACGCTTAGCGAACGTCGACAAATATATGCATCAATAGTGATGACCATGAAAGGTCTATCATAATAAATTATTGTTGTTCATATGAAATGGTGATGGTCACTGTCATCATTATAATCATTATTCATAACAAACCTTGAATGTCACCACAACACCTATAGTTTTAGGGACTCAATATTCCATGACGTTCCATTTTTTGGTAACAGAGGCTAAGGTTCATCACCATTTCTCTTATGAAATGGTGACTGACACTATCCATCATTATAAATCATTATCGGTGATAGAGCTTGAATGTCACCACAAAACATATACTTTTGTTGACGCCACCTTTGGTGACATTTAGTTTTTGGTGAAAAATGCTCTTTTGACCATCACCAATGAGCTTATTGTGAAATTTTTCGACCCTCACCAATCTCCTTTTCTCTTGTAGTGACCTCTACATGTTTTGAGTAGTTTTATCATGACTAGAACCAATTGATACCCTTTATACCAATAGTTCCTCTACGAGGAGTTTCCATTAAGTTCTTTTCAGAGTACCAAAATATGAAAATGTTATCGAGAACTTGAATTTTCCGAGCTTGTTAAAGTAAATGAAAGGATGTCTACCGAATTTAAGTT
This sequence comes from Pinus tabuliformis, assembly GCA_031772625.1. Classification (NCBI taxonomy): domain Eukaryota; kingdom Viridiplantae; phylum Streptophyta; class Pinopsida; order Pinales; family Pinaceae; genus Pinus; species Pinus tabuliformis. The sequence goes on from CM062818.1 coordinate 1,590,908,784, forward strand.
AAACCATTTTTAGGACTGGATGAAATATTTCCAAAAAAGGAATATTTTATTCAAGCATGACTAAAATGATCTCTTCGGTATTGCTTTATACCTTTTCGAGCCCTAGAGACTAAATTTATGAAAATGAACCTTCTAGATTTTTCTTTTCACCTCTTTTTCAAAATCTCTAAATATGAAAAAGAAGTTGATTTATACCTTTGCTGGAATCATAAAAACATAAAAAAAAAAAACATAGTACTCATCAAGCATGATAAGACCAAACCTCTCCTTCTCAGGGTTCGTTAAAAATACTTAGAAGTATTCATTCAAAAAATGAAATTATAGATCAAACATATGTTATCATCCTCAAGATTCTAAACAATAAAGAGGTACTTGCTAGAAATGGTGGGGAAATTGCGGAAATAGTACATAAAAACCTATTTATGGCAACGAGTCTCTCTTGAACATGACACTCTTTCATATTTTTTATTGTTTTGGGTTGGGGAATCTGCTTCCCTCTCTGTTGATCACACCTTATGGAAAGCCTATATGATGGGTCTTTCAATGAATACTACCAACTCCATAAAAGTGTCGTTGATATGATCAAGACAATTTCACCGTTAGTCGAAGTCCACTACAATATCTTTAGGATTCCTTAATGCTTGTCACCCCTCAATCATCTTTGAATTATCTGTCTTAAATATTGATATCCAATTATTGTAATTTATGGGAGATCCATTAATGCCCTCCTATGAAAGGTCCCTTCCTACCAACATCAACACATTATCTAGGAAGTTGACTTAGAAACTCCTTTCAGTGCCTTGGAACTTGCATCCCTCAATGGAAATTTTCCTCACTTTTAGAGACAAGTTCTCATCATTGGCCTTTGAGTGAAAGATTCTATGTGTTGTTTGAGTTTAGCTCATTGATTGACAGCTCATAGATTGCACTTAGTACGATCAAAGAGATACATAAATGACTTAGAATGTAGCCTCTTAGAGGGCGAAACCTCCTTTACATTACACAAATGAACAATTATTGGATGATACAAATGTCTAAACCTCCTTTCTATATATAGGAGTTTAAGGGGTCATAATTTAATCAAAGACAACATAACAATAAGAATATAAGGGCACAACAATAACAATAGTGGGCTTCTATGGGGCACACTAATAACAATATGGGGAAAATAGGGGCACAATAATAACAATAAGGGCTACAATGACAATAGTAATGGGGGAATCACTAGTATTATAGGGACCTAGCATTACCCTCTCCTTAAAAAAAGTGTTGTCCTCAATGCTTGAGTAGTTCTCGATGCTTTTGTATAACATTCTCATCCTCCCATGTGGAATATTCAGTGAGTAAGTTCTTCCACTTGATGAGATACTCCGAAATTGATCAATTTTGTAGCTATTGAGTTCTTGTTTCTGTGACTGCTTTAGGTTCCAATATGATTTTTCCTTCCTCTTCCAGTTCTGGTAATATTGCTTGAACTAGGAGCTTGTCACCTATAGCCTTCTTTAAACATGAAACATGGGAAACTCGGTGCAATCGGGAAGCTGTAGGAAGCTCCAATTTGTATGCCATAGTACCAATCTTTTGCAACACCTTGTATGGACCATAATACTTTGATGATAATTTATTATCCTTCTTAGCTTGCTTGAGGGACATTTTCTTATATGGTTGTAGCCCTAGGAATACCTAGTCACCTACATCAAAACTTCTTTTGTTGCGATGTTGATCTGCCTATTGTTTCATTCTATTCTGCACCAAAGTGAGGTTATCCTTTAAGAGTTGGAGAACTTGTTGTTGATGCTCGATGTGATCTTCCACTGCTTGAACCTTAGAACTTTCTCTTAAATATGATGTGATGGATGGTGGATGATATCCATAAAGTTCCATAAATGGGGTAATTTTTGCTGCGGTATGGCAGTAAGTGTTATACCACCATTCAACCAGTGGCAACCATTTGACCCATTGTGTATGTTTATCAAAGACAAAACAATGAAGATATCCTTCCAAACATTTGTTTACTACCTCATTTTTCCCATCAAATTGAGGATGATAAGATGAGCTATGAGCTAACTGAGTACCGAGATAAGAAAATAATTTTGTCAAAAAATTTCTAGTGAAAATGGGATCTCTGTCACTTACAATAATCTTTGGGTTTCCATGTAGCTTTTGAATTGTTTCCATAAATGTAGTAGAAATTGTACTGGCTTTAAATGGATGAGATAATGCACAAAAGTGTGCATACTTGGCAAGACTATCAATTACCACCATGATGACACTCTTTCCTTCGGAATTGGGTAAACCTCTAATAAAATCCATTGAATCCTCCTCCCAACATTGGCTTGGAATGGATAAAGGTTGTAATAGACCTGGGGTCTTAATTGTTTCACATTTTTTTTCGTGAAACCAAACATTTCGCCACAAACTTTTGAATATCCTATTTAAGGCAATCCCAAAAAAAAATCCTTCTTAACCCCGTGGTAAGTTTTTAAAAATCCTAAGTGCCCTCCTAAGGGAGAAGTGTGAAATTCCATAAGAAATTTTTGTTTGAGTTGGGAATTCTTACATAGGTATAGGTGATCTTTGTACCATAACAAATCATTTTTCCAGCTAAATGTATCACATGTAATGGGATCTTGTTGTAACTTTTGAATGAGTGCCCACACTTCTTCAACATTCTTCCATTCATCCCTTGATTCGTTTATCCAATCTGGTTGGATAATAGAAATGGTGCAAAGTAATGATTCCACATTCTCATCCTTTCTTGAGAGTGCATCTGCCACAACATTTTTATTCCCTTTTTTATAGATGATTTCAAAGTCATAATCCAACATCTTTGTGACCCATTTTTGCTTCTCTTCTGAAGATAATCTTTGTTCTAAAAATTATTTAACACTATCATGATCCATTTTTACCTTGATGTGTCTTCCCATTAGGTAGGGTCACCATTTCTTAAGTGCATGTAGTATTGCCAACATTTCCTTCTCATAAATAGCTTTATGTAAATACTTTCCTTTGATTGGACAACTTTCGAGAGCAATGGGTATTTCTTCATGCATTAAAACAACACCAATTCCATTTCCTAAGATATCACATTCCACAATAAAGGTTTTTGTGAAGTCCAGCATAGCTAAGATGGTGCTCGGCACACCGCCTCTTTAAGATTTTCAAAGGCCTTTGTTTCTTCTAGAGTCCATAAAAATGCATCTTTCTTCAATAATGTTGTTAGAGGTGCTGATATTCTCTGATAATTCTTAACAAACTTGCAATAATACCCTGTCAACTCAAGAAATCCTCGTAGATGATTTATGGATGTGGGGATTTTCCATTCCTTAATGACTTTAATTTTTCTAGGGTCTACCTTAACACCTTCATGAGATACAATATGACTTAGATATTCCACCTCTTGTACTCCAAAGAAAAATTTGGAGCCTTTTGCATAGAATTGTTTCTCCTCCAATAGTTTGAGCACCTTGTCAACATGTTGAACATGATCCTTCCAATACTTCTTGTATATTAGTATCTCATCAAAAAATACTTATGACAAATTTTATAAGGAAGGGTTCTAAAATGGAATTCATCAAACCTTGAAATGTAGAAGGTTCATTGGTAAGGCCAAAAGGCATGACCAAAAATTCATAATGACCCTCATGAGTTCTAAATGTTGTTTTCAGAATGTCTTCAATCTTCATTCTGATTTGATGAAGATCTAACTTGGTGAAGAAAATTGATCCATGCAATTCATCCAATAATTCATCGATGACAAGAATGGGAAATTTATCTTTAATAGTGAGCTTTTTGAGCTCCCTATAATGTGGAAACATGTGCCATGATCCATCCTTATTGTGCACCAATACTACTGGAGCAGAGAAAGAACTTTTACTAGGTTGAATTATACTAGCCTCTATCATTTTTGCAACCATACGTTCAATTTCACTCTTTTGGGCATAGGGATATCTGTAAGGCCTGATGTTTGGAGAAACACTTCCTAGAATCAAATGAATAGCATGATCATAATCACGAATAGGTGAGAGGCCTTTAGGAGTCTCAAATAGCTTTGATTGATTGTCCAAGACTATTTGGAGATCTGGAGAAATGGATGATTTCAATGTGGGAACCTCTAGCAAACATATTTGAGCAATTATGCCTCATTGTTCTTTCTTTCGAAGCTTTTTCATTCCATTAGAGCTGATTATCTTTCCTGGTTTCCCTATGATACCCCTTAATTCAACTTCCTTTCCTTCTAAACAAAATTTCATGAAAAGTTCTTGAAAATTGAAATCTATTGTACCCAAGGATTATAGCCATTGGACTCCTAATACAACATCAACACCACCCATTGGAATGGAAAGCATTGGGCTATTCAATACATATTCTCCCATGGATAGCTTGATATTATGGCACTTTCCAGAGCAACTTATGGTTCCTCCACTTGAAACCATCACTTGAGACTCTGGTGCTGGATATAGGAAGGAATTCAATTCCTTGGCTATCTTACAATGAATAAAATTATGGGTACTGCCCAAATCGATCAACTCTATTACCTTTTTCTTCTTGATATGTCCTTCTATCATGATAGTTTGAGTGGTGATTCCAGCCAATGCATTACAAGATATAGTCCGATTCATTTCTTCTTTATCTATGGTTTTTTGCTGGTGTATATCGTCTTCTTTGGATGTTTCCTGTTCCTTTTCTTCCTCCTCTTCACAATCTATTTAAAATAAACTCTTCTCAGCACACTTATGACCTTTAGTGTATTTTCTATAACAGTTGTAACAAAGCCCTTTTGCTCTTTTCTCTTCCAATATTTGTGGTGTCAACCTTGTAGGTTATGGAAGGCTAGGAGCAACAACACTTCCATCTGTATACTTTCGAGTGGTAGGCTTCCTTGTTGCCATAATTTTCTTTCCCTTTTTCTTGCCAACCTGAATGCCTTCTCCAATGAATCTAGTTCCCAAAGGCAAACCTCAAGTTGGATGTTATCCTTTAAAGTCCCTATGAACACATCAATCTTATGCTCCTCTATAATATCTTTTGCCCTTATATTTAATTTTTGGAAGTCCTCAATGTGCTCCATCATTGAACCCTTTTGTTTGAGATTTATCAATTGGCTAAAAAAGGTGTTTATTTTTGTATCCTCATAATGTACTATCATTTCTTCTGTAAAAATTTCCCAAGTGACAATTTTCTTACGAGAGCAAAGCCATCAATACCATACAAACTGATTTGGTTCCAAATATAAAGTTGCAATGCGTACCTTTTGTGTGTTTTGCACATTATGGAGATCAAAATATTGCTCCATCTGTAGTATCCATGTTACATGATCCTTTCCATCAAAATTCCTAATATCAATCTTTGGAACATGGTGGGTCTTCAATCCAACGTTAGAGTCTATGAAATCATGATTAACATTTCCTTTGTTCTCATCATGAGTTTTGTTTACTACCCTTTCACCATAAGTAAACATTTCTTGTAGCAACTTTGTCAAATCTGTCTTCAAATATTCCATTTTTCCTTCCATCTTAGCTTCCACATCATGCAGATTAGCTTCCACACCTTTATTTAAAACATCCATCTTAGCTTCTGTTACTTTTTGAGAGAGTGAAATTTGTTACACTTGGTGTCGTAATTTTGATATATCATGTTGCATTTCTTCCTCTTCTTTTTTCACTTTGTAGGAGCTTGATATTGAATCTGATGTATCTTTGAAATTTCTAATCTCCAAGGTCTGAAATTATGAAATGTATTAGGTTTATGAGTCTTCTTTCCAACTCCACCAGTCTGATCGAAATTATATTCTCCGGGAAGGAGTTATGCCCAATCTCTGAAGATGACCGGATGATACACTATTTCAGTAGAGTGAACTTTTACTAAGTTCCACGTGTCATTATTTCAACCTTCGGACCTAAATAGAATGTAAAGAAAACTACAATTCATCCTCTTTTTATAACTTCCTACGAAATTTCAATCTCATACTCAGAGAGAAAGTTATGACGATTTTTCCAAGGTCACCTGTTTGGGATGTAATTCAGAAGCTTGCAAAAATCATAACTTCCTTAGATCATATCTCTGAACATATAATGATAAAAGATATGAAATTTTTTCCTGAGGATCATTGCGACTTCGGATCAAATGGGTTTTTTTTTAGCTTCTGAAACATCCTAGAAAACAAGTTACAACGAAACTGCCACGATGACATGTTTGGAGCAGTGAAACCCTAGAATCGAAAGCTCTAATAGCAAATGTTATGAAACTAGCTCACAAAATAGAAGAAAGAGATAGATAAATGACTTAGAAAGTAGTATCTTTGAGGGGGAAACCTCCTTTACATTACACAAATGAACAATTATTGGATGGTACAAATGACTAAACCTCCTTTCTATATATAAGAGTCTAAGGGGTCACAATATAATCAAAGCCGACATAACAATAAGAATATAAGGGCACAACAATAACAATAGTGGGCTTCTATGGGGCACACTAATAACAATATGGGGACAATAGGGCCACAATAATAACAATAAGGACTACAATGACAATAGTAATGGGGAAATCACTAGTATTATAGGGACTTAACACTACTACAATACCTTTAGCCTTCCTTAATGTCTATCACCCCTCAACCATCTCTAAATTATTTGTCTCAAATATTGATACCCAATTGTTTCCATTTATGGGAGATACATTAATACCCTCCTATGATAGGTCACTTCCTATTAACATCAACACATTATCTAGGAAGTTGACTTAGAAACTCCTTTCAGTGCCTTGGAACTTGCATGCCTCAATGGAAATGTTCCTCACTTTCAGTGACAAGTTCTCATCATTTGCCTTTGACTGAAATATTCTATGTGTGGTTTGACTTTAGCTCATTGATTGACACCTAATAGATTTCACTTAGTACCTTGAGGGCCATTATCTTTATCGGTGGTTCCTTTCACATTTGTTAATGGTTTTCATCACCTGTCGGTAATCAAATGGTTCCTACGATGTTTGACTCTAACATATCTATTCACATTGTTAGACTTGTACTATATAGTGATGAGGAAGAAGACTCGAGATCTAGTTTCATCCCTCTCAGCTACGATTTCAAGATTTAGATAATATCTACAAAGTATGATGGCTATGGCCATACAAAAACACATCCAAGCATGGGTTCACAATATCTCATCAGTGGACATGACTTTGATCATTGTATATGTAAAATGGCTTATATGTTGAGTATGGGTATGTCTTCCTCAGCAGTGATATCATGATGATAATTTATTGTAATAGCCAATTGATGATCTCAACCAGATGATTCTTGATTCAAAATTTTCACATGGTAAAGCACTTCAGTTCTTATCCACTGCTTATGACATTTTACTTTAGGGGGCAATATTTTAAAGTTAATATTGTTGCATTCAATCAAATGGAATTGAACATGAATCCATCATTATCCATTGACACTTTTCAGTAATCCCTTACGATGCCAAGATAATTTACTTTCCAGAAGTTATAATAATCCTAGATTACATTGGCTAAATATCCTAATTGTGTGGATCAAGGCACCTGCCTTTGAGACATTGTGTGATGGTGTGGTTTGCATACATTCGACCTGCATTGGTCAGTGCATGTTTCTTTTACAAAAATTGCAATGATAGCTAGAAATGAGTTAAAAAAATAATAATTGAAGTTTCTCTCTCTAGAAGCTTCAGAAGTGGTTTCCACCATTTACTATTTGATTAGATCTAAAACTCCTACTATTGAGATATTTTATCTCATCTCCTAGAACTTATCCCCCTCTAATATGGATATAATCCCTGTAATGGTAAATCTAAAACTACCTCATTTACCCTATAAATTCATTAATCTGTAGCTGAATGTTAGTTTTGTTGTGCTAATTTAAACTTCATATTTATAAAAATATGCTTGTCAATTGCTTCATGTGTATGGTTCCTTTATGGTGTTTGTGAACAAAAACAAGTAAATTTTATGTCAAGATTTATGTTAGAATCATGCACAGAATAGTATGAAAATGAAGTGTTGAATAGCAGCAAGAAAATGAACAACAAAACATTAAGAAAAACACTTAACGTAGTGTTTTGATAAAGGATTTCACCCCTCTTGGGATACATCTCCTTGGTCTAGCTTCCATGGCTTGGGCCTCTATATTTGTTAAAAATGGAAAAAAATACAATTTACAATGCTCTATTACTCCTAAGACCTACTTCAATGGACTCATAGCATCTAAAAACCCCTAAGATGGCTCTCCAATCTCCTCAATTGAGCTCTGGCTGATCTGGGCTTGACCTCCTGCTCGGGTAGCTGTGGGCTTCATTAAACTTCAACGTGGAAAAATCACGTATAAAAGTGCCTCACTACCTCTGGAACCTATTCCATTGTGTTCAGAATGTTAAAAATCGATAGGAAAACCTTTTTTTGATCCTCATTTAGTCAAAAAATGCTCCAGTTATGACTCAAACTGACTTTCCCTAGAAATGCTCCTCTAAAACTAGGGAAACTTCAATTAACGTCGCTAACTTTGTGGGAAGTTCCGAAAATAGTGGAGTTCGCCAAAAATCCACCAACTAATAATCCAAGTTAATTAGTGGATAAGAATGGATTAATTATCCATAAACCTTATTAATGCTCTAATCACGTTTAGCCCTGACCCCTTTCCACCAAAACCTTAATGCCCTCAACATTAAATATAACATCAAACCATAATATGTTAATTCTTAATGTGTAGAGAAGTTGTTAAGGCATGTGGCTAGTGGAGGTGAAGTCGCGGGGTTGAACCCCAATGCCTCCACAATTTTTTTACCAAACATTCATTTGTCATTTGACCTGTGGGAGGGATACGTGGTGACCTTCGGGCTTGCCACGTGTCACCTTCTCATTTGTCACCACGAACTAATCAAACTACAAAAAATCACCAAGTTTCAAACCAATCAAACAGTGACACTTGGAAAGCCCAGATTGGGTGTTGACCCCATTGACCTGTACAGTCACCTGCCCTGTCATCTTCCACGTCAATACTAAGGACTATTGACTCGGCAGTACCTGCAATTTTTTTGTTGTTTGTTGTAATGGTCAGCGGGCTCTAACTTCCTCATACGAACTCTATTTTGAATGAAATGAGATGCGCTAGGATCGTATCACTGAGAAGGACGTGGTCATTAATGTTTTGATCGATTTTGAACATTTTGAGATTTGAGCAAATTTTTGCCCCTAATCCAGATTCCAATCATTCATTGCCTCCCACGGAGTTTAGGTTGCCTTTGGGAGACTCTAAATTATTCCCTTATGCTACTCATTTGCTTCTTGAGGTCCATAATCCATCCATGTTCCTTAGGTGCGATTGAAGGCTTACCATTGTGGCAAAAGGAAGGAAAAGTTAGCTAGGAGGGATTCACATGGTCAAGACCAAAAGAGTTATAATATTTTCCTACATTTTTTAACACAAAAGTCCATTGTTTCTCCTATACATTATGTCTCATTTACACATATGTAGAACATGAATTCTTTAATTCTTGTTTATAGGTGTTTGTATATCATATTTTGTATGTTTTGGTTCTCCTTGTTTTGGATGATTTCCAGGTTCCACTTATAGAAATTGGAGTTGGATCTAGAGCTCAAAAATAAAAAGAAGGATGCTTGCATTGGATTCCAAGTAGATTTTATTCCCATATTTATAACATATCTAAGGAAAATCATTGCAATTTTGTCTTGGTTGTTTAGACTAAGCCACTAGGTCTAGGGAGATGGCTTCTCTCCGTAGAAGGATTTATCTACAAAACAAGTATGATTCTTTTCTTTAATTCCTATATAATTTATCAATATTGTTAAGCATTTATTTATTATTTTGGTGAAACTTGACATGGTTTACTGTGAAAATTCATAAATTCAAATTGCTATGTTTCTCAGAGTTGCATTCTTAATTTCTCATTTGTCCATTTGATATCAGTATGCTGAAATAAAATCTTAATTACTCATTTTAGATTTTCTGAATTTTTCTCTCTATATTTTTTTCTCATTAAATCCTCTTTGTTCTTATTTCAAACCCAAGGCACATAGATGTTTTAACTGAAAACATGTGGAAATTATAGCCAACAAAACACTTATAATTTGTTGGCATTCTCCCATCTGAATTCTTAGAGGAAATTGAAGTCATGAAACAAAAATTAAAAAAAATTTATTTGGCTTATTGAAATATTCTCATTATATTTTCTATTTTCTTGAAAAACCTTTACGTTCAAGAAATAATGCATGAATGTTTAGATTTGAGGATTTATAGAAAATATCAGTAGAATTAAAGGTAAATCTTACATTGTCATTCTAACATTGAATCAAATGTATATAAACATAAACTAGATATGATTTAGTTTGCCAAAATACATTATATCTTATTTTGTTGTTGAAACCATATACGAAAAATAGGCTTGTGAATATTTAAACTTAGTAATACATAGAAATGTACCTGGCAAGATTTAAATGAAACTCTAGAACTTTCACACAAATTTTCTAGCATAGAACAAAAAAATAATAATAAATTGAAATCAAATTTAGATGTTCCCATAATATGCATTGTGGAATAACATAGTGTTACTCTGGGGCCCCAATAGAATGAATAAGTGCAACAATTATATCCTTATTGAGTTTGTAATCCTCATCTATATAAGCAATGTAGCTTGTGAGTTCCTCCAAAACCCATTTGCAAACATCATGAACAATCACCAATACGATAATATGGGTTGAAGCATGTAATTTTATTTATTGATTCTCATACACTCTCTTAAAAACATTTTTTGTTATTTCCATTGATGCCTAATCTCTACTAATAAATTTCAAAATAATCTCTTGAATATCTAAGACAAGTCCCTAAATTTCATGATCATTGACACCCTTTGAAATTGCAGCCTCCAACTTTTGAGACAAAACTTGATACTTGCCCAATGCTTCCCCTATGTTTAGATAGTGCTCCAATCACCAAGTTTCCTTTGATGTTTGTACTATTCTCTAGCCATATGTTTCCTCTTTTCTTCTCCTTTCCAAGCGCACTCCTTGCCTCTCTCCTACTATTCAATCATCCTTTTCACATAACAAGTTTCCACTTTTTGGTCCATTCATGAGGTGGGCCCTATCTCTTTCAATGAAGTAGATGTTGGCTCATATGTAGTGCATTGATCCAATACATTAGTTGTAAATTTCCATCAACAAAGACCTACGTATTCAGCATACATATCCATCTCAGTTTGTTCTTGTTTTCTTCACCACACCTTGGTGTATTTTTCCTTATGCCCAATAGAGATATTTTCTTCCTTGATTTGTTTAGGATACCATCTCATGCTACTTTTACAGTCATATGCTATATGTCCATATTTGTGGCATTTGTATTTTTCGTAATGTACTTTGATAAGGGGGTGAATGGATTATAATTTCTTCTATTGTAGCCATTGACCCTCTGATTTGATTGCTTAAAAATTTTCTCAGAGATGTTTGATAAGCACCTCTATAATCATCCCTGTCATAGGCTCTATAATTCCTTGCCTTATGTCTAAAGCTTGTGAATGAAAAACAATGACTAAGAAATATAATTTGGTAACTGGCTCAGAAATATTGTCTTGATGAAACAACTCTTCTAAAGTTTTTGTAACATTCCTAGTTAAAAACTCATGTACAAATATATAAATACCACAGATGATGGGACATGTATACCAAGATGAGGTGGGGGAAACATCTTAGTGGGTGTTGATTAAGTCTATTATGGCTAAGGAAATTGGAAAGGAAATGGCTAAGGCTTTGGAAAGGCATGAGGAATTAATTGGCATTTTATTTATGAAAAAAATGGAAATTAGGAGAAAAGGGAGGTGAAAGGTCACAGGTTGCATGTGAGGAGGAAATTGAAATAAAATAATGGAAAATGAAGAAAATAGAGACCTTATTAATAAAAAGGCTTCTTGAGGATCAGTGGAAAAGATGTGATCAGTTCAGTTTCGGAGCTCTTGCATTATTCTCTCTCTCTCTCTTACTCTTGGATACTTAGAGTTTTCTTGGAGCACTCTTGGAGGGTGTGGCATACTTGGGATTTTGAAGCAAGAAGGAAAAAAAAAGTAAGAAAGTGCAAGGAGGCATCGGGATCAACAACTACATTAGATTTTCTTGCATGTACCTAGTTGCATGTATTTCTTCTTCTCTAGTTTTGCTATGCATGACATATGCATGTGGATTTTTGCTTATGATGTGTCATTGGCATGGATGATTTCCTGGATTGACGGCGAATTTACTACTCTTTCCATCTCCTGGAGAGCCATGGAATTTGTGGGTTTATTTCCTTGTTTTGTTTTTGGTTGGTTCTCATGTTTCCTTAGCTTTGGTTCAGTTACTAGTTCTCATAGCCTTGGTTGGACAAATGATTTGGAGACTTGGAACAACTTGGATTGAGTTACTAGTCCCATAACCTTGGTTGGAAAAATGTTTTGGAGCCCTTGGTGGGTTGAGTTACTAGTCCCAGAACCTTGGTTGGACAAACGCTCTGGAGCCCGATGGCAGCTATGGATTGAATTACTATTCCTGGAGACTTGGTTGGAACAAACACTGTAGAGCCCTAGATGGCTATTATGGAGACCGATCTGGTGATGGTTTTGTTGATGTCGGCTCGTGAGGTGGAATTATTGTTTGTTGGGTTGAGGTGGATGGCCTCTGGAAGCCCTGGATGAGTTTTGATTTATGTGTTCTATGATATCCCACATTCATGCTTGGAATATAGCACAGGTGTGAATGGCTAAAGAGATATTTGGATCAGCCATTCTACGATCAGGTGTAACGTGGAAATCCCATCTTAGGTTTGGATTTTGCATCATTAATGAAAGGTGATATCTCCTGGTATTTCTATGAGTATCTTGATGCATTATATGTGGTGTATATGGATGTGATTTTAGTGATATTTTTGTCCCTATTATGATGGTTATATGTATATGTTATGATAGCATCTATGTATCGCTCTCAACATGTTTTTACTTGTTTGTGAATGGATAATGTGTTTATGAACTAATAGATGAATATGTAATGAATGACAAGAGGAATCAATGCTTCAAAGTGATGCTTCGATAAGTATGAGATCCCTACACTTAATTCTATTTTTTACACTTGTAGGTTACATGTTCACGCTATGTTTGATGAAATGCCTATCATGTCTAGTAGGGGTCTGTCTAAGGTCTTGGTCATATCATTTTTTTTGCATCATTGCTTTCCTGTAATTTTCTTAATTCTAAGCATTCATTCCATTATGGGCAGAGGCCTAGGATTTGGGCCTGAAACAGTGGCTCAAATCCCGGAGTCACCAACATAGCACTGAGAATTTGGATCCACAGTCATTGGTATGCAAGCCTGCGAGCACAACTTTCAGTTGCTGGTCGCACGAATGTCTTGTTATTGGAGCGAATCTAGCTATAATTAATCTAAATGATAGGTTAACTCAGGGGTTTGGCACTTGGATTGTTTGATTAGCTCCTTGGGGTCCTGAGGGAGGTCTATATGTTGTGTTTCCATCAATTCAATTTCCTTAAGGGTACCTAGAAGGTGGAATCATATCATGGTATCCTATCATAGCATGTCTACCCCACCTGGTCGGTTCCTTGGGTAGATGTGGGAGAAGGGTGTTATAGAGTGGTATGAGAGCATGGTTGCACTCTCCTTGGGCTGTGTGTTGAATGTTGTTTGCATGTGTGTTCCTTATGCATGCCGTTCATATGCTTGTTGTATTTTCATTTGTAGTGATGTCTCCATGTGAAGGTTGAAAGTGTTTTCGTGGAGTATGTCTTCATGTGTGTATGGTGGATTATACATTGTTATGCACATGAGTATTCATATGTTATCAAATGCACGTGATATGGTTGTTTTTGTCATGCATGAGGTCATGATTTGTGTAGAGGAGATGATCATGCAATGATGCCCAGATTCTAGCTAGAATGGTGTGTATATGGTTCTGCACTCATGTGTTATATGTCTATATGTAGTTGTTATGCATGCATAGTCTTGGTTATAGTTATGCATGAATAGTAGGTCGAAAATTCCTTGTCAAGTCATTGTATGAAAATTTAGTTCATCATGATGTTACTGATTGTTATGATGCTAATGTGTTGGTTGAGATAGAACATGAGATGCAGATCATCATAATGAGATTGCAGCCTTAGAATTTGGGGTAAGAGAAGATCATCATACAGGTATTGTATGTTTGTCATGCAGGTATGTAAGTTAAGGATAGTCATATGAACTAGGTTTATATACATTATGTTTATGTAGATGTCTATTGATGTTATGGTTACATTCATGATAGATGTTAGCTGACTAGTGTAGTTATATGCACAGGTGTCAGATAGTCAAGAATGATAGTAACCTATAGTTGTATGCATTGCTATTGTTCTTTTATATTAGATAACTTGATGATTACGTTATGTGTTGTTGATGAGTATGTTATAGATTAAGTTGTTGTTGTTATATGACAGTTAGCTTGACAATTAGGTTATATGTTATCAATGAGCATGATATATAGATTATGGTTGTTATATGCTAGTAACTTGATGATTAGGGTTATTAAATTAAGTTATTGATGTTATATGTATCATGCTAAATTGGATTGGCCTATGTAAATGGTTAGGGTTACGACATTTAGGTATGAGTCAACTTATTGTGTTGCATTTTGTGTCACTAATCTAGACTAATCGTACATATGTGATTTCTATGAATAAATGATAGATGTGAAAATGTTAGTTAGTTAGTCTTATGGATATCGTGATCTTATTTATGTTTGAGTTGACATGCCGTAAAGTTATATCTTGCTAACTATATTGATTTTTCATTCAAGATAACCTCCCGTAAGGTACACTAAGGTATGAGTTTTCTTATGTAGTATACTTGGTGCTTCATTCTTGATTATGTCATCTATTTGATGTTGAGTGTTTGGCGTCTATTATGTCATCTAGTTGATTTATTTAATGGGGTATGTTTGTAAGTTGGTTGAATGTTTGATGAATTTCATAACATGAGTATGTGTTCCAATGATCTTGCTTTAAGATGGTTTTAATAACACATATACGTTGATACAATTGATATGTACTTGAGTGTAGTAGGTGATAGTTGTAGCATTATGTCTAATGACTATGAGTTGACTATGGATTATGACATGATTGTTTGTAAAAGTTGATCTCAAATTGCTAGATATGATTTTATTGATATTTGGAACATGTGGTGTTGCAGGAAACATGCTCGGTATTAGCGTGACATGGTAACACTTGATGTGTTTATATAACTAATAGTTGGGTGATGTGACAATACATAGTAAGCCTTGATTGCAACCAAGTAAAATCTTAAGAGGAAGGAGTTGGACAAGAATTCCTTTGGCTATGTTTGGAAACCCTAATTCCAAACAAATGAGTGCTTTAAATATACTAAATCTTCCTAACCTTGATTTGTTTGACATTATGTGGATATGTGCTAGATTCATGAACATGTACATGGCATGTATATTAGCTAGTCTTTAGTTATAGGTGGGTCTGTCAAATGATTAGAGTCCCCTGAGAGATGGTGTCAATGTGTTCAGTTGAAAGAAATGTGCCTAGCATGACAAGATAAGGTAACCAATGTATTGTTATATTTATTTATGAAATGACAGTTATGTGTAGATGGTAGTATGATCCAGGGGATTGCATGGCGAAGAGATTGCCATGAAATCTTGAGGAAGGTTCGGGTTTAGCATTCCTTGGGAACCATAGGGACTGAGTAATGGTGTTTGCTTCTAGTCTTCTGATTTTGGTCTTTTTGTGATTTGTTGTGCTTGATTATGATTTTGTTTGCATCTTGTACATCGCCATGCCACTTGGGCTATGGTATCACGATTTCCTTCTTAGTTGTTTCTTATCTTTCCTTTTATGTTTTGAGTCCCTTGGTGTTATCGAGAAAACTAGTGTCTATGCAGAACTGCTAGTCCCACTAAGGCTGGTAGCTACCTTAGAAACAAACAAACTAAAACCACTCTAGTTTTCCTTTATGAGAAATAGATGAGAGAAGAATAAAGGAGACCAACCTCAGTCTTGCGCTTGGTTCCTTGTTTGATTCCTCTCCCTTGTGATAGTCCTTTGCTACTTGCTTTCTTGTATACCCAACTTCAAAGAGCACCTATGGAATCAAAGCAGCATAACACTATACGAGAACATAGATCTATTATCATAAGCAATATAGGATCAGATGTATATTAACCACACAAATGCATAAAACATCAATCACACAAGTATGTGGAGGAAAACATGAATAGCTTTATTGATAATCAAGAAAGAGCAAAGAGGATTACAACCAATTGTTCTGACCCGGCATCATCCTCTCAGCAAGTAAGCCCTTCTTCACCTCATGAAAAGCTTAGATCACCCAACACTATGATATTGCACCAAGAAACCAACAGCACTTCCTTACAAGATACAAAATTCCAGCCTCTGGATCTCTGGGATGAGGGATCCATATATAGATGTTTTCAAGGGGGGTGAGTCAGCTTTTGAGATTTGATTAGTGTCCTCTCTCTGATAGTTCTTGATTCCACTTGGAGATTGATGATCTCTTACTCATCCCTGGTCGAATGTAGCAAGGCAAGTGTCACAGGAGAAGTTTCTGGAAGATTCCATGCTCCTCCACCTTGCTGATTGACCCTGCCATTTGTCCACTCTCGCCTATCGCACCCCATAGAAGGGATTTTTGACATGCATCGCACCTACTGTGTGTATTCAGGTGGGATGCAACGCACTTTTCCTATGGAGCAGGTGAAATGGTCCAGTTTTGACCAGTTTTGAGTAGTTTTTCATGGAGAACTTCTGGGAGAAGATGTAATCAGTTGACCTTGTTCTTTTAGGGGTTGGAACAACACTTTTAGGGACTTAAGAGCCCTTGGTTTATTGAAATTTATGATTGGGGTGGCAGTGCCCAAAAATGTCTATAACACTTGGGAATTGGCTGGGGAAGAGGAAAGTTGATGGAGGTTGGGGAGATTTGTGTGGTACCCAACAAGTAATGTAAGACTCTAATGAAGCTCAGTGTGTGAGTAAGCGTAGCAGAAGGTAAAACTATGATAGTCGGTTGGACTGGCTAGGTCCATTGGTGTAGATGGAAAGTGGTAATATAGTCATGAGAAAGGTAATGCGAAAAGGTAAAGTAAATGGATCTAAGGTGTTAGTTGACTTGGCTATATTGGGAATGATTGTTGTCAATGTTGTGTATGAGTAAATGAAGTTTTCTTAAGCTTGACCTTGATATCTAGTAATTATGTTAGATCATGATTATGTTAATGTTTATACATGTAGGTATGTATGTATGTCATGTTTG
Organism: Pinus tabuliformis; assembly: GCA_031772625.1. Lineage (NCBI taxonomy): Eukaryota > Viridiplantae > Streptophyta > Pinopsida > Pinales > Pinaceae > Pinus > Pinus tabuliformis. The sequence continues at coordinate 1,590,926,127 of CM062818.1, forward strand.
ATAGGGTCGTCATCGATCATGATTATAAACGCTAACATTTATATGTATACGTGTATGTATGTATGTCATTGACTGACAGGATGATGATTGTTTTATTCTAATGATTATATATGTATGTATGTATGTATGTATCTATGTCATTGTTTAACAGGGTCATCAGGAATCGTTCTTGTGGAGGAATGATTGCTTAAGTAGGCAAATGACATGAAGAAGTTCCTAGCTATGAGGATTCAATTGGGAATAGTAGTCATGATAAATATATGAGGTTAGTATCATGTGGTTCTGAGTTGATATTATGTGATTATATTATGTCTATGTTATGAACATGTTATACCAAGGGATACATCAACAAAGTGAAAGTAGTGTGGTCTGCGGCATGTTGGGACAAGCTTGGATAAGACACTAGAAGCAAGGTTGCTTGATAAAGAGTTAGTGTGGTTTTGGATTTGTGGTATGACTATTATGATATTTTTGTATATGTTGTACTAGTTGCACCTCTGATGTTGTGTGCATGCGATATGGTGTATATTCAGTGTGTGTACATGTTGATTATGTAATGTTATGTACATGGTGTTAGTACAAATAGTGTTGTATGAAAGTTGCATATTTAGTGTTGGTATATATGGTGCTATGTACATGTTAGATATACGACGTTGTGTACATATTGTACTATGTGCATGATGGATATGCGGTGTTGTATGCATGTGGTTCTCTATGCATGTTGGATATGTGGTGTTGTGTACAGATGATGTTATGTACTTGTTGAATATATAGTGCTATCTACATGTGGTGTTGCATGCATGTTGTACATGTGGTGCTATGTACATATGGTGTGGTGTGCATGATTTTACAAGTGGTGTTGTGTGCATGTGGTGTTGTGTACATGTTGTCCAACTGGTGCTGTGTGCAGGTGATGTTGTGTACATGTCATGAATGTGGTGTTGTGTACATGTGGTGTCGTGTACATGTCTTGCATGTGCTACTATGTACATGTGGTATAGTGTACACGTTGTACAAGTGGTGTAGTGGACATGTGGCATTGTGTGCACATTGTGCAGATGGCAACATGTACATGTGATGTTGTGCACACGTTGTGTAGGTGGTGTAATGTACAAGTGGTACTGTGTACATGTTGTACCTATGGAAATGGTGCACATGTGGTATTGTGTGCATGTCATACATCCTGTGTTGAGGGCATGTGGTACTAGGTATGTGCATGTATTATGTGGTGTCTTACATCAGGTATAGATGTATTGTGTTTTGTTGTATGCCAGGTCTAGGTGTATGTATTGTGTTATGCACTGGATGTAGGTGTATGTATTGTATTGTGTACATTGGGTGTAGGTGCATGTGTTGTATTTCAGGTGTAGGTGCATGTATTGTATGGATTTGTATGTCATGTGTAGTCGTATGTGTGTGATGCACACTATGTATATGTCCACCTAGTTGAAGATAAGGCACTGGGTGTTTGTCGGGTGTGGCAACCAATCCAGCATGTGTATGAAATAAGGAGAAATGAAGAAGTAAGGATCGATTAAAGGATAAGTATCAGTATATTATTTCAGTTTTATTATGCATGTGATTTATGATTCTGGTATATGATGATTACATGTGATTATTATTATGATTTATGATGGTTACATTTAATTTATGATTTTGATCTATGATGGTTATTTTTGAGGTATCCTAATGAGATATTTTTATACATGTTGATTTGGTCAAATATGCTAGTTTGACTTGTTGTGACTGGAAACAAACAAGATTACAAATGTACCTTATTAACGAGATACCAATGAGGTATGATGTGAATTTATTTCAATTTATTTTAAATATAATGGAATTTATGTGCTTGGTACATGAATGCACGAACATGCCTTGTTGAGTGGTTGAAATTGACTACAAGAATTAGCAGCGTCAGCAAAAGGAATTGGAAAATGTAGCAGTATGTTGGTAAAGAATTTCAGGAGTAGGGCCATTGTGGGACACTAGTACCCAATAGTGTCCATTGATTTCCATGAGCATGCTATGGCCAGCATATAGGTTTTGAGGTAGGGATATGCCTTGTTTTTTATATCTTCCAATGTGAGGAATCCATGCCAAGGGATGGACTACCCGAGATGGGGGTGCCAATGGAACTTAGAAGGTGAGTGATTGCATGGAAAGGGTGACCAGAGTGGCCGAGGGACTATGTAGTAGAGAAGGGAAGGTTCAGGATGGATTTGTTTTGGTCATTAGAATTTTCATATGGAATCAGATGCACATTGGGAGTGTGCCCTAGAACAATGAGTTGGTAACTGTTTACTGAGAGAATAAGTGGCGCATGATTATAGCGCTAGACATTGGATGCAGTTTCACTGTGGCAGTGGATTATGCACTTCCTGGGAAGGAGGTGAATCTTGGTAATACTTGAGGGTGGAGGTGTGAGCCTCTCGATTCCCTTGTTGTAGATGTAGACATCATATCTTTTATTTTCGGATTAAGAAAGTGTGTATATGCGTATATTATTGCAAATATTGTATTGAGCTGGATTTATAAAGCTCCATAGACAGTATGGTTATTTGCTGGTTGAAGCAAATGTGTATGTGTATATGTGATTATTGTAAACACTGTAATGAACAATGTTATAAAGCTCCACTATGTGGTATGTTGTCATGACGTTTTGTTTTAACATATGGTTATTATAAATACTGCAACGAGCTATGTTATAAAGCTCCATGGGTAGTATGTTTTGTTTTCAGTAGTCTTGTTGGTTATAGGTGTCATTGAACATCGAGGACAGTGTTCCACCATGGGGGAGGGTTCTATAACATCCCTAGTTAAAAACACATCTAAAAATATATAAATACCACGGATGATGGGACACATATTCCAAGCTGAATGGTGGGGAGAAAATCCTAGTGAGTTGATTTGGTTTATTATGGCTAAGGAAATTGGCAGAGGAAATGGCTAAGGCTTTCGAAAGGCATAAGGCATTAATTGGAATTTTATTTATGAAAACAATGGAAATTAGAAGAAAAGGGAGGTGAAAGGTCACAGGTTGTATGTGAGGAGAAAATTGAAAGAAAATAATGGAAAATGAAGAAAATAGAGCTCTCATTAATAAAAAGTCTTCTGAGGATCAGTGGACAGCACTTGGTCAGTTCAATTTTGGAGCTCTTTCATTATTCTTTCTCTTCCTCTCATACTCTTGGATACTTAGATTTTTCTTGGAACACTCTTGGAGGGTGTGGAATGCATGGGATTTTGGAACAAGAAGGCAAGGGAAAAGGAGGAAAGTGCACGGAGGAATCGGGATCAGTAGTTACATCATATTTGCTTGTAGGTACTGAGTTGGATGTATAGTTTCTTCACTAGTTTTGGCATGCATGGCATATGCATGTGGATTTTTGGTTATGATATGTCATTGGCATGGAGGATTCCCTAGATTGATAGTTGATTGCCTAGCCTTTCCATTTCCTGGACATCGATGGAGTTTGTGGGTTTATTTCCTAGTTGTGTTTTTTGTTGGTTCTCATGTTTCCATAGCTTGGTTTGAGTTACTAGTTCCCATAGCCTCAAACACTTTACATCCCTGTAACAACTTGGGTTGAGTTACTAGTCCCGTAGCTTTAGTTGGACAAACACTCTGGAGCCCTTGGTGGGCTGAGTTACTAGTCTCGTAGCTTTAGTTGGACAAACACTCTGGAGCCCTTGGTGGGCTGAGTTACTAGTCCTAGAGCCTTGGTTGGAAAAACACTCTAGATCCTAGCAGAAGTTGTGGGTTGAGTTACTAGTCTTAGAGTCTTGGTTGTAACAAACACTCTGGAGCCCTAGATGGCTAGGATGGAGACCGATATGATGATGGTTTTGGTGATGTCTGACCGTGAGGTGGAACCATTATTTGATGGATTGAGGTGGATGGCCTGTTGAAGCCCTGGATGAGTTTTGATTGATTTTTTCTATAATATCCCACATTCATGCTTAGAATATGGCACAGGGGTGAATGGTCGAAGAGATATTTGGCTCAATCATTCTACAATCGAGTGGAATGTGGAAGTCCCATCCCGGGTTTGGATTTTGCATCATTAATGAAAAGTGATATCTCCTGGTATTTATATGAGTATTATGATGGATTATATGTGGTGTATATGGCTATTTTTTTATCGATATTTATGTCCCTATTATGTTGGTTATATGTATATTTTATAACAACAATTATGTATGGATCTCAGCATGTTTTTACTTGTATGTGAATATATAATGTGTTTGTGACCTAACAGATGAATATGTAGTGAATGACATGAGGAATCAATGGTTCATAACAATTCTCACATAAGTATAAGATCCCTACACTTAATTATGTTGTTTACACTTGTAGGTTACATGTTCACGATATGTTTGATGAAATGCCTGTCATGGCTAGTAGGGGTTTGGCTAAGGTAATGATCATCTCATTTCTTTTGCATCATTCTTTCCCTATAATTTTCTTGATTTTAAGCATTCATTCCATTTTGGGTAGTGGTCTAGGCTCTAGACCTGAAAAAGTGTCTCAAATCCTAGAGTCGCTAGCATAACACTAACAATTTGGCTCCACAGTTGCTAGTAGGCAAGCTTGTGAGAGAGACTTTTGATTGTTGGTCACATGCATGCCTTTTCATGGGAGCGACATTGGGTTTAATTCATCTAAATGATAGGTTAACTCAGAGTTGGGTAGCTAGAGTGTTGGATTATCTCCTTGGGGTCCTTAAGCACCTGAGGGAGGTCTGTATGTTGTGTTTTCAGCGATTCCATTTCCTTAAGGTTACCTAGGAGGTTGAATCATATCATGTTAGCCTCTCATCACATGTTTACCCTGGCTGGCCAGTTGCTTGGGTAGATGTGGGAGGAGGGTGTTACAATTTTTTTTTTTGCTTTGGAGAAGATTCAATTATTTTTTGATCCTTGTCCATTATTTAATTGTTACTTGTATATATTCTAGGTGTAGTATCGCTTCCAAACTCATCCTCATTTCTTCACTTTATTTAATTGTAGTCGGCGTTTTGAGGAATATTAGCATGACCTTTAGGATTTTCTTCAATCTTATTTTTCTAGTAGCCTAATTTTTGCATCTTGTTGATATGAAACATCATCCACATAACCAAAATCATTTTTCATAAGGTGATCATTCCTTAGTCCAATCCTAAACTGCGCATTGCACAGTCTCAAGGATCAAGAATCACCCTTGACTACTTGAGCTATATAATTGCATAGTCCCGGTGCCTCTCCCTCATCCCACCACTCTGTGCCATCTCAGTCAGTGGATCATCATACAACATCTTTGAGAGGGGTTTATTGGACTGATGTCGTCTTGTCATGAGAAGATTGCAGATGCAAGAAATATATCATGCTATGGAAAGATCATGAAGAAGGAGATGGAGAAGGAGGACATGCTAGAAGCACAAATGGAGCTAAAAATATAAGATGATCATCAAACAAGAAGACGATCATTGTATACATGTGTCTTGGAATATTTTCTTAATATTATAAGAATCATGGCCAACACATTTTTCATGTATGGATTATGGATATTTGTATGAATATTATGTGAATTTTTGTAACTTATGTTTTCTTTCATTTATGCTAAAGTAGTTGAAATATTTCAGTTATTTTAGTACTGATCATATTGAGAATGTGTTGTAATGGGTATTATTGTTGTCACACCCTTGGGGACTATTTCGCTAGATATTAGATAGATCTTACTTGTTTTATTGGTTGTAATTACCATCATATATCTGTGGACTATTCTGCTTGATGTTAAAAAAATTCTTGATGTCAAAAATAATGGGTATAGTAGAACTCAGAGCCTCAAGGCCTTTCAAAAATCTTGTACAGGTGCAAGAGTTAAAACTACTAATTTTGATTCTATCCCCAAGGTTCATCTCTCGTTTATTCAAGGGACCACTAATAGGATGTCCCATATCCTTCAGAGGAATAATGTTTCATCTTCGTTCAAACCTCTTAGAACCATTAGAAATTCTCTTAGTTCAGTTAAGGACCCTATAGACCCAAAGGAAATGAAAGGTGTTTACATGATTCCATGTTCCTGCAGTATTCCATATATTGAAGAAATAGGTCATTAAATTAACCAAAGGATCGATGATCACACCGCAGACATAAGGCACAATCATTCCCATTCATCGGCCCTAGCTGAGCATGCAGAGAAATCCAAGCATCATATCTGTATTGAGTATTCCAAAGTCATTGCTAGAGTTGATCATTTCCACCATAGGAAACTTAGGTAAGCTATCGAGATTGAGAGGCATGGCTAAAATATCAATAGAGATGATGGTTGGAAGCTGAGAAGAAGCTGGATTCCGACCCTCCCCTTATGGTTCTCTTGTCTCCTCCCCCCATCTTCTTCCTTCCTCTACCCTCATTTTTCTTGTGATTGGTTATCTTCATTAATACTCTTGTTTTTATTGTGCTCCTTTTGTTTTCCTTAACCTTTTTTATAAACTCCTAGCAATGATTTTTATATCTCACTCTAAACCCTCTCATTAATTTTTTGGTGTATTATTATCCTCTTTATACCCCCCTTTCGGTTTAATTATATAACTATGTTTCTTATAATTTAATATTTTATCCTAACAACTATTTTTATTTAAAGTTTTTTTTTCCCTTATTAATTTTTCCTAACCTTATTATTAATATTGGTAAACCAAAATTTTATAGTTATATTATAATATCTTATAACTATATTTATAATATTTTATTAAATATAATTTATAACTTAAAAATATAAAATAATTCCCTTTTTGTTTTTCTAGCTACCTAATCTCCAATGGCTACTTCTCAACAACTAGTCCGCAGCGACTATTTTTAACCCTGGACAATGATGCACCCTTACTATTTATTCATGAAGATTGTATGATTTTTTCCACCTTGTCCTGAGGATGAACCACATTAGTTGGTTTGAAACATCGACCCAATCTTTAAAATATGATTAATCTGAAAGACATTTTTCTGCATTGTGGATCACAAAAGTCTAAGATCTAACAAAATTCTTCTTGTTTATGTGTGTCTCTACTAGGATGGTATTATTACCTCTCTCTTAGAGGCTCACTCCCCTGCCCCCCCCCCCCCCCCCCCCCCCCTTCTGCGGTAAAAGAACTTTGACACACATATGATCGGAGACTCGCCAGGCACACCGCCCTCTCTTTTCAGAGGCACATTTGTACTCCTCTCTCTTGTTGATAGCTAGAGAAAAGGCATATCTTTAAGACAGTTGGAAACTAAGACATATTCTGGATGGTGATCCTATACTAAATAGTGTGAGGTCTAATTGGGACTTCACATCGGGGAGACCCCTTGGTTGATGTATTTCCAACACCGTCAACAATGGCACTATAAGGATGGCTAGATGAAAAGTTGTACCCATTGAGTCTGTTTTGAACCTCTTATTTAAAATGGCTCATCCTCAAATATTTCTCTCGGGAGGTTTCTACAATTTATTGATTTTTCAACTTTCAATCCTTAATTAGCCTCTCTATCCCCTGTCTGAGTTAAAGTTTGATGGTGAGGATGGAACATCCATAACCAAGCACATCTCTGATTTTATTAAATTTTGTGAAACTTAGAAACTCAATTATGAAGAGTTTTCTTGTGTGTTTTTCATCCTCACCCTTGAAGGTTGTGTTAATCCATAGTGTTGTACCTTGCCAACTGCTTCCATCCATTATTTTTATCATTTCCCCCCAGAGCTTCATCAAGCCTTTGATAGGTATGGTTATTGAGATGTTTTTAAAAGAATCAATTACTTAACAATGAAGCCTAATGAATCAGTTGAGGATTTTTATTATCAATTCATTTACCTTTTTCATGAATTTCCTGAAGAATATATGGATCGATATTTCTTGAAATGATAGTTTAAGTGCTTTGTTATTATCTCTTTTCACATTGAATCTAGACCACCTAATGTTTCTTCATCCCCAACTCCTGTAAAGTAAGACACCCCTAATTTTACAAGAGGAACCTGTTATTATTTTTATTCCTTGTCCTCCTTTTCCAGTTAAAATGCAAGTGACTCCTTGTGATGATCGTAAAGTTGGTAAATTTTCAAACCAAATCCCTAATCCATCTTCTCATCCTCCTTCTGATTTTCATGATTCAAATCCAATAGAGTAAATTCCGTAATGGCTCATGAATCCCACGATGAAAACCAATTTTTCTATTCCTCATGATCGTATTACCACTGATAACTCCAGTCTTGAATATGATTCAGATTTTTGTCATCCTCTATCATCTACATGCTATGTCTCTTTGTAACATGATCCACTTGATGAATATGTTCCATCAACTAGTTTTCTGCACTATCCTATTTTTCAAGGTGTTGGCCCAAATTGCGAGCGATTTCAAGATAGTTACATTACACACATAGAGAAGTAGGAAGATGAAGATTCGTTCAATATTTCTTATCTTTTTAAAAATACTGAGTGTGAAGATGGTGTTTCCTCATTCTTAACTAATATTGAATTTAGTAATCTCGGTAATGAATCATGTGAAATCATTTTATTTAGACTGGTAGTATTAGGAAACAATCATGTTCATGATGTTAATTTTTCTGATGTATGCAATGATGAATTCCCAAGTGCACTATATGATATTTTAGTTTCTCATGAAACTTTTAATTTGAAAGATTTAGACCTAGAATCTGTTTCGGTCAAATAAAATACTCTCATCGAAACTTCCTCTACATCCCACTATCCCTTATGCTCTCCTGTTTGCAATGCATATACATGTGATGGATATACTCCATTCTCTTCAACTGCTTCATTGCATGAGTCCACTTCTCAATTGATAGAAGGTAGTGAGGATTTCCATGATTACAGAAAAAATAATCATATCATTGAGTATCCTTTCTACCATTTATAATATCTTATATTGCATGAAGACAACTCTTCAAATCAACTTTCTCATGAAATTTATGCATCCCTAGATTTGTCATCAAAAGAATCTTTCAGCTTGAGTAATCTGGTTTTCGAAGTTTTAAAATTTGATCAAATCAATGAAAAAGATGGTTGTCATCCAGATAGTAGCGATCTCATCCAAATCAGTGAAAGAAGCTATCTTCACACCATGCATGATTTGGTTCAATCTTTAGAATGTGATTTGATAATCCTTGAATGTTCTGGTACTTTCCTATGAGTTGAGGAACATCAACTTCCATTGATGGTTATGTCAGGATCTCACAACTCTGGTAAGACCCCCAAACTGAGTCAAGTTTGGTTTTCTTCTCAAAGTTGTTCTTTCTCTGTGGTTTCACTTGATTTAAATTCATTCTTGAAATATATTTGGCCTTGCGGAAATGATCTTTTGAACCTTAAAGATTTGATTTCTAATCGGATTCAAGATGATTCATATTCTGCAAATATGCTATACTAAACTCATGTTTGGAATGTGTATCTCTAATAAAATTGTGGAACTACGAAGTTGATTATTCTTAATATTATATTTGGATAAAGGAGTCATACCTGTCACACTCTTTGGAAAACAATCAGCTCTTAATCCTTCTTGTGAATACTCTGATGCTAATTGTTTTATTCATCGCACCTGAAATCCTCTTGAGTGTCAGTAAATGCATGTATTGTTTGATGAATCAAATTGTTCTTCACTTGTTTTACCCTAACTGGTTTCATGTGTTTTTTATACTAGCATTCCTTTTTACCTCTTTCGACTATTACGATGCTAGTGCAGTGTGTAACCAATAAGTAGAAAATGCTTTGTTACATTCGTCATGTGAAGAAGATGATTCTATTGTGCAAAGCATTTGTGGAATTGTTCAAATTGTTTTATCTTTGGTAAATCCAAAATGGGTATCTGATGCTTTAATCAACCCATCCAATAACGATTCTATTTCTGATGACTTTCATTCAAATTACTATTTTCACATAAACACATCCAATGAAAATCAATTTATATCATTTGGTTTTTATGGTTTAACATCTCACTATTTGTGTACTTGTCAAGCGATTGAGGAATTTACACACTCGCATATGGTTATGTCAAGTCCTCTCTTTCTTGACATGATTGTTGAATATGATCAAATCTCTTTCTCCTCACAAGATTCTCATCATAATCCCATTCCTTTAATTGAAAATTCATATTTTCAAATATTTCATGTTTTTCAAGAGAATTTTCACGAATTTTATGATCCAATCGTTGAATGGTTGGAGAAATCTTACTTGGAAGGCTCTGTCGCAAATGACAAGTTTTTATATTTCCATGGGCTTGCTAAGGAGTTTAGTGTAGCTGAAGACACATTCACAAGAATCTTATGAGGTTTGTGGAATGATGGTTTGCATAAAAAAAGTAAGAATGTGAACTGGTTAGAAATAGTCGTTGTGGCCCATCTTTTTGCCTACAAGCAAGACCTTCAACATTTGGTGAAATTTATTCAATTTCTTATATGTTCTATTGCACATTACTTTATATCAGTTTTAACTGCTTATATCTCTTTGAATATATGTCGGGAGCAGTTATGATGGCTTCATTGGAAATTTCATTGTATGTCACCATGAACTTCTAGATGATTAGGTTACGAGTAGGTTTAGTTGCATATTAGTTTACCTACACATCCATTTTGCATTCATTTTCTGTAGTTTGTCTTGTGTTTTCTCATTTTGGCTTCACATAATCTTTTCGGTTAGCCTCCTTCTGTTTTTCCTTCTAGTTTTTCTTCCTTGTTGTGTGTTGCCTTTTCTTTTTTTTGTAATACCTTGCATGAAGATGATCTATTCGCTGGAAAGGGAAGGTCAAAAAATAGAAAATTACTTTGTGAGACTGCAACATTTGGCTAAATATTTGTCCTTCTTCCTTATATTGGTTACATATTTTGGTCAATGACGTTCCAACGAAAAATATGATCCTTGCGTTAAGAAAGCCTCATGTTGAACCATGATCTCCATGTCTATTCTAGAAACCTCATCCCTACACTCGAGTTTTTATGTTTCAGTGTTTTTAGGATAATTCAATCAAGTAGAGAACGAAAAGGGGAAAATATAAATGAGTAAACCAATATCAGAGTTTTTATATATGTTTCTTTGAAGGGACAACCTCTCCTACTCTAAATAACTGGGGATCCCTCTTTCACCCATCAAGTAAGTAATTGTCGATGCATAGTCCTATACAAAATAAATAAATAAATATCAAAGAAAAGAAAGTCTTCCTGTGCAGAGAGGTGAAGAAAGGATCTCCATTGGGGCACTATCTAGGCTTGCTAGTAGTGGAGGAATGTTTATTATCTTGAAGTGACTCTGTTGGGATACTGTCTAGGCCTACAGGCATCTGAGAAACACTAGCGATGAAAAACTATACTCTGAAGATACAAAGCTCGTGAACTTCATTACGCTATCCTGATTCAAAACATTATGTGAATGTTGATATTATGTTTGTGTTTGACCGAGTAAAGGAATTAAAGGGGCTATGTTAATGAACAGGGTAAGTGGGGAAGTCAGGGTAATTTTAATGACGAATTAATATTTCCTGAAGAACTAGGCCTTGCAAAAAATAATTGACCAATGCAGAGAAGCTAGAGTTCTACTAGTGTGTCACCAAGTCTTTTCGCTACCACAAACACCCTCCAAAATATTTCCTATGCTTGGATTTTTGAGCCTACTATGGATCTTGTGATCGATCGTCCTGTGGTCACTTCTTAATCAGTGGAAGTCACTTGCTCACACATTCTTAGTTTGCAACACGTTCATGAACATGTTCTTCCACGCAAGATTGGAAAATCATTAGAACAGTCTGTCAAGACAGTGTCTGTGAAATGTTGAACCCATGTCGATAGTCAATGCGCACTATCATTGACCGTCCCTCACTTTTGGTTGTGTTTGTACTTTTATTTTGGTGAGTTTTTTAAACTGTCGATTTTGTGCACCTTCATTTCAGGAAGTGTCATTTTCATGCTTTCGACTATGGAGCTTTCTTTCTTTCAATTTAATTAGTGTTTTTTTCATCATATCTTCACTATGGAATCTGACACTTTCAATATTGTTCACATATCGCAAGTGTTTCTCTCCCTTTTCTATTGATATAGTAGTGTCATATTTATGAATGTTAGTTATCTCACAATGTGTATAAGCACATTTTGGTGGTTTCTAGGGTTTATCTTCTTGAAAAATGAGCTTATCTTACCATGTAAACACTTGTCGCACTCATTTCCAAGGTTTTAAGCATTGTCGCAGAAGTGTCGTCACGGTCGTCACAAAGTGTCTCTTTAGTGTCGTACTTGTAAATTTCTCACAAAGTTGTAGCATTCAGGAAAATATGATGTTAATTTGTTCTCGATGATCTATGTTGTTATGTCATCAAGTTTTCTAAGTATGTGATCATAATCAAGTCATATCACTGTTCACAGGAGTCTCATTGTTCCCACACTTAGCCATTTTTTAGAAACTTCTCTACAACCTAGCCTCATCTAGCTTCCTTAATTGGGAAATACGTAGTTCCAACCCTCAAGCTATAAATCTATCCCTTGACATTGGACAATGCACAATTCCTCCCTCCCAAGACTATGCACTACTCAGTTCTAGTACTCAAGTCTGGACCTTGGCCCCCAAAATTGTGGAATCCAACCCTCTAGCCTGGTGCTAACTACACATTCCGCAGTCTCTAAGATCAAGCCCAAAACCCGAGCTCTTGAACTGGGAAATTACGTAATCATCAAGTCTAATCTACCTCCCAAAACTGAACAGTTTACTAAAACAATACAAAACCCTACATTCTGACTCACTAACCTTCAAAACTGCATAATTTGCCTACATAGCGTAGCCTCAACTACACATTGCATGGTATCAAGGCTGAAATATAAACCATGATCTCTTGAACTATGCAATTTCGCAATAACCTGGGCTTGCCTATATTCCAAAACTGTGCAATGGGAAAAATTAGTGTTCAAGCCCTCAGCCTGCCAAGTGTGCTCCTTGGCTATGCAATCATTCTGCTTAGTCCAAGCCTGAACAGTGCATTGTATAGTCTCAAGGATAAAGAATCATCCTTGACTACCTGAGCTACACAATTGCATAGTCCCTGAGCCTCTCCCTCATCCTGCCACCCGGTTCCAGCTCAGTAAGTGGATCATCATGCAACATCTTTGATTCGAATTTATCGAACTGATGGCGTCTTCTCATGAGTGGATTGTAGATGAGGGAACTATATCATGCTATGGCAAGATGATGAAGAAGGAGATGTAGAAGAAGGACATGCTAGAAGCACATATGGAGCTAAAAAGATACGATGATCATCAAACAAGAAGATGAAGGAACACTAGATTACAACAAAAGAACAAAGATCAAGTCCAAATGAAGACTCCATCCAATTCACAAACCTTTGGAGGATATATATGAAGAATAAAGCATATCTCTCATGAATATGAAGGATGGGATACATCTGTTATTTAATAAGGAAAGAAAGAAGAAGAAAAAGGATAGATTGGCACTACAACATCATCATTTAGTCGATGTCACCAGTGTCACATCATATTTAGTCATGAGTCATCATATTCCACATCATTATTTTTGATCATGTAATTATCTATTCAAAATGTATTTTAAAGTGGAAGTCCAAAGGACACATTCATAATATGAAGAGTCATGTAAAAGTCCAAAATTCATAGGAAGTCAAGGATTCATGAGGGTAGTGAAAGAGTCACAAGAAACGTTAACCATCACCCCATTGGTTATCTATACACCCTCATTGTACGAGTAAAGTGTTGGTTTTAAACTTGTACATAAATTACCTGCATAGGAATTCTAAAACACATAAAATAAACAATGCGAGAGCATAACACATAAAACACGTATACATAGATATTTCCATTGGATCCCAAAACTGGGACTACCAGCTTGATTTTTCATTATGTTCCTTTCAATTTTACAATACATATTTATACATGCTAAAGAATCCAATACCATGGACCGAAAACCATCACATCCAAAACCATGTTCGAAAATCATGCACAAAACCATAGGTAGGTCCACCCAATCTAATATAGGGTCCAAAAACAAAATTTTTCTGGGCGTTGCCCAAGAGCCCCTAGAGTGGGGTTACCTGCACCCCTCAAACCCCCTGTGACCCCCTCGCTATGCAATCGGGAAACGAAGGGGGAGCTCTGTCCCCCTTCTAACCCCCCGGTTAACTACGTGGGCTAGTCATGGAAAGAATATAACACAACCCAACATTCTCCTACTTGTTTTTTCCTTTCCACAGGGGGCCACAAGAGAGATTAGTCATTTATCCAGCCCTACAATGCCCATTGTTTCTCTACACCAAGAGAACTTCTCAGAGCTCACAGATTTTGTCAATGCATTCTTAGTATTCTTCAAAGTGTCCACCTTTACCAGGAACACCTTTTTGTCTTCTATCATATCCCTCACAAACTGATACTGAACATCAATGTGCTTTGTCTTTGAATGATATGCAGGGTTCTTTGCCAAGAAAATTGCACTTTGGCTGCCACATTCTATCCTTATAGCTCCCTGTACTAACCCCATACTTGAACACAATCTCTAAAACCAAATAGCTTCCTTGCACGCATGAGTGGCTGCCATGTATTCTGCCTCTGTAGTTGATAGTGCCACTACAGATTGTTTCTACTCATCCAACTGACTGTACCTCCAAATAGGTTAAACACATACCCACTTGTAGATCTTTTGTGATCTGTATCTCCAACCCAGTCTACATCAAGAAATCCACAAATATCCAACACTCTATCCAATCCTGGTCCTCCTTAGTAGTACAAACCATAATCACTAGTGCCATGCAAGTACCCGAAAACCCGCTTCACTGCTGTCCAGTGCTCCTTCCCTAGTTTTGACATAAACCTACTCAATACTCCCACTACATGTGAGATGTCTTGTATAGTATAGACTATCACATACATTAGGCTACTGACTACAATTGCATATGGAACACGGGACATGTCCTCTTCCCCTTCTTGGGTCTTGGGACACTGTTCACCAGATAATTTTACACCTACAAGAATAGGAACCTTCACCGATTTACTATCCTGCATATTAAACCTCTGCAATATTGTATCGACATACTTCCTCTGGTTTAACAAGAGCTTCCCCTTTGTCTAATCTCTTTTAGTTTCCATGCCCAAAATATAGTTTGCGGCACCAAGATATTTCAGGTCAAATTTGGAGGACAAATGGGTCTTCAAATCCTGGATAATTTCTTTGTCATTTCCAACCAACAACATATCATCCTCATACAAGATGAGATAAATAAAATAGTCACCAATTAATTTAAAATACACACAGTGATCTGCTTTGCTTTTGGTGAAGCCAATTCCCCGTATAAATGTATCAAATTTCTCACACCACATCCTTGGAGACCGTTTTAACCCATACACAGACTTCTTTAACTTGCATACCATTTCTTTCTTACCCTTCACCGCAAAACCTTCAGGTTTCTTCATGTAGATATCCTCTTCCAGATTCCCATGAAGAAATGTTGTCTTCACATCCATCTATTCTACCTCAACCTCAAAAGTAGCATCAACAGATAAAAGTAATCTAATAGAAGCTACCTTGGCAACAGGAGAAAAAATATCACCAAAATCAATTCCCAGCACTGGCGAATAACCTTTTGCTACCAACCGAGCTTTGTATTTCTCCACCTTTCCTTCTACATTTGTCTTCTTCTTGAACACCCATTTGCTACCAATGGGATTCCTTCCATCCGACAACTCCACTAGATCCCAAGCCTCATTTTTGTGCAAAGATGCCATTTCATCAACCATGGCCTCTTTCCAGAGTTTTCCATCCTCTGAATCCACTTCTTCCTTCACAGTTCTGGGATCACCATCAGTAATAGATAAAGTAAAATTTGAACAGAAAGTAGATGGACTATACCTTTTTGGCTACCTTCTTTCTCAAACTGATCTTCTCATACCCAAAGTTTGTGGCTCTTCATCTTCTGATTCCTCCTCTGTTGTAGAGTCTGATTCTTCCTCCTTTAGCTCAAACTCTATCTTCTCAGGTTCCTTTGGTTGGACTTCATGTTTAATAACATCTTTCACCTCTCTTGACACCACATCTCAGTTGTACACAACCTTCCTTGTTATTAGGTTCCAAAGCTTATAACCCTTTAAACCATCCTTATACCCAATAAAGGTGCACTTTTTAGATTTACTATCCAACTTGGTTCTTTTCTCCTTTCGAGCATGTACATATGAATCACATCCAAATACCCTCTGATGTGAAAGAGAAGGTTCCTTACCAGTCCATACCTCTTGCGGACTCTTATCTTCCAATGCTGATGAAGGTGATCTGTTGACCAGGTAACATGCAATCTCCACCGCCTCTACTGAGAATTCTTGTCCTAACTCGGCACGGCTGAGCATGCTTCTTGCCCTTTCCATCAATGTCTTGTTCATTCCTTCTACAACTCCATTTTGCTGAGGTGTATATGGAGTAGTCTTATTTCGTGCTATACTAGACTTCTTACATAATTCTTCAAATTCTTTACTACAAAACTATCCATCTTTATCTGTCCTCAGCACCTTTATCTTCTTCTTTGTCTAGTTTTCCACTAGAGCCTTAAATTCTTTAAACCTGTAAAAGACTTCAGATTTCTTCTTAAGGAAATATATCCATGTACTCCTTGAGAAGTCATCTATAAATGATACATAGTACACATACTGAACCAATGATGGAACCTTCACAGGTCCAATCAAATCACTGTGCACAAGCTCTAATATATGTTTCGGCCTCTTACCACTAGAGGGGAAACTCACCCGATTCTGCTTCACATATACACAATTTTCACAAAAATCAAAATCCGGAGAGCTATTACTCATACCTTCTACCATACCTTTACCATGAAGTATTCAAAGGCTATTCTCTCCAATATGTCCAAGCCTTTGATGCCACAACATGGTCTTCTCTCCAGAGACCACTAGAGTTTTTGCTCCACTTTCAGGAACCACAGAACTGTTGCACACATCAATAACATTTCTACCTTGCAGCTTGTAGAGAGTTCCAATCTGAACTCCCTACATCAATAGCAGTGCTCACCGAACCATTTTGCAAGTATCCTTTTCGAACACTGTTTTTACACCTACATCATCCAGCCTCCTTACGAAAATCAGATTTCTAGCCAATGCAGGAATATGCGGAATACCTGGAAGTGTTCTAACCCTTCCACCTTGCAACTTCAACTTTACTTTTCTGCGACCAACAATTCTAGCCTTTGTTTCATCCCCCAAGAAGACATCACCACCATCATATTTCTCATACTCGCAAAACCACTCTCTATGGGGAGTGAAGTGAAAGGATGCACCTAAGTCAATCAACCATGCGTCATGATCTACATGTGTACTTGAAGAAGCAAAGTAGACATCCCCACCTTCATTTGAGGTGGTTTTTGCCTTTGCAGAAGGAGCATCATCAGATCCCTTTCCTTTCTCAGGAGCTTTAGATTTACAATCCCTTTTGTAGTGCCCTTCCTTTCCACATTTCCAGCACACCACCTTTAGAGGTTTTCTTGGAGATTTAGATCTCCCACTTGATGACTTATTTTTTTTTCTGTTCTAGAACCATCCTCATACATACAAGGCATCACCATTCTGGCTCTCCATATTTTTCTGTCTCATCTCCTTCATTAGCAAGGATGAGACTATGTCATCAAACTACAAGGAAATTGCATTGCTACCTATTGCAATAACCAGACTATCCCACGAATCTGGTAGAGAACACAACAAACTGATGCACTTATCTTCATATGAAATTCTAATATCAACAGATAATAACTGACTTACCATAGTATTAAATGCGTTCAGATGTTTTGTCACAGAGTCCCCATCTTTCATCCTCAGGTTATACAGCTTTTTCTGTAGGAACAATTTATTCACCAAAGACTTAGATTGGTACAAAGTCCCTAACTTTTCCCACAAATCTTTAGCCGTAGCTTTCCTTGATACATTTAGCAATACTGAATATGAGACACACAATTGTATTGTGCTCTTTGCCTTCTGATCCAACTTCTTCCATTCTTCATCGGACACTCCCATTGGTTTAGTACTTGGATCTACCACGATCCACTGATCTTTATCCACCAACAATCTTCCATCTTGAGTTTCCATAACTCAAAACTCTAACCATTAAATTTCTTGATCTCTATCTTTCCACTACTCACCATCTTCTTTCACAACCAGAATCGATCTCACAGATCTCCCACTGAATAGGGTCTACCACAAGCCCGAGCGAAACCCCTCAGCAACAAAGGCGTCCCCTTGAAGCAAAAACAACTCTAATACCAAATGTAGGTTTTAACCTTGTACAAAGGTTACCTGCATACAAATTCTAAACATAGAAAATAAACAATGCGAGAGCATAACACATAAAACACATATACACATAGATTTCCCCATGGATCCCAAAACCGAGATTACTAGCTTGATTTTTCATTATGTTCCTTTCAATGTTACAATACATATTTATACATGCTGAAGCATCCAATACCATGGACCGAAAACCATCACGTCCAAAACCATCTGCGAACAATCATGCAGAAAACCATAGGTAGGTTCGGCCAACTTATTATAGGGTCCAAAAACAAAATTTTTCAGGGCGCTACCCCAGACCCCATAGAGCGGGTTACCTACAATCCTCAAACGCCCTGTGACCACCCCCCCCGCTATGCAATTGGTGCAACAAAGGGGGGGCTCTGCCCCCCTTCTAACCCCCCGGTTAACTACATGGGCTAGTCGTGGAAAGAATATAACACAACCCAACATAAAGAACTTTTCACCTTGACTCATCCCACAGAGCGTTAGAGAGACAAACTAGTTCCTTTGGGGAGAAAGGCTTGGCGCTAATGCTCCACTACTGGAGCTAGTGGTGTTCATTGTATACTTGTGTCTTAGAAATTTTTATTAATATCAGAAGCCTTATGGCCAACATGTTCTTAATGCATGGATTATGGATATTTGTAATACTATTCTGTGTATGTGTGTAGTTCGTGTTTTCTTTCATCTGTGCTAAATTAGTTTAACTATTTGGTTATTTTTGTGCTTATCATATTGATAATGTATTGTAATGGCTATTATCGATGTTACATCCTTGTGGATTATTCCATTGGATATTAGATAGATCTTCGTTGTTGTATTGGTTCTAATGAACATCGCATCTCTTTGGACTATTTCACTTGATGTTGAATGGATTATTCTTGTTTATGTGTGTCTCTACTAAGGTGGTATTATTACCTCTCTCTTAGAGGCTCACTTCCCTCACTTTCCATAGTAAAAAAACTTTGACACACATACAACTGAACAATCACTAAGAACACCTCCCTTTCTTTTAAAAGGAACATTTGCACTCCTTTCTCTTGCCAAAAGTTAGAGCCAAGGCATATCTTTAAGACAATTGGAAACCATTCCATATTTTGGATGGGGATCCTATCCCAAATAGTGTGAGGTATAATTAGGAATTCACATCAGGGAGACCCCTTGTTTGACCAATTTACAACACCATCAACACCCTACAATACTCATGTTGTTTTATTTTCCCTGTGCGTAGTCTTAATTCTGGCAATACTTGGAGTCTTGTATTTTGAAAATTCCTAGATACAATCATGCTATGGCTAGCTATCCTCCTCTTAGAGGGTGTTAATGTGACAATATGCATGAGATAAGGTAGGATATGAGACACTTATCCAGTCAATTGGAGGGACTATATAAGTCCATGGTCTACATTGGTACCCAGATGGAATCCCAAATGAAGAAAAATGAAGAGTTTATATAACAATCCCTTTTCAAAATTTTTATTTATATGTTGTATTCCTAACCTTTCAGACTAAAAACCACAACCTTAAACTACATAAAAGTGGGTCTTAAACTTTTATAAATTGTAACTTAAAGCATGCATAATTTTTTGTTTAGATTTTCTCTCATTCGAATCATCTCGAGGAGTCAAAGCCTTTCCCACATGTTTTCGCAATCAAAAGTTATAGGATGAGGTCCTCTTGGAAGGTAGGATGGCTAAAAATCCCATCTCCCAATCAATTCCCACCATTCATTCCAACAAGTCCCCTTCACTTTTCACAAACCACTAAGGGGTCCCCTTAGAAGTGGTTAATGCTTTTTATGAAAACCACGCATCCAAAGTTGGTGAAAACTGATATACCCATCAAGTGAGCTAGGCAAGTGAGCAAGACCTTACACATCATCGATCGACCTCACCCTTCCACGTCATCTCCCGTACATCCATGCCACCCTTGCATACCCCTTACATCATCAATATTTTTCATTTCTCCTGCTCAGTATAAAAAATATAAAAGGCCATCTCACATGTTATTTTATTTGTCCTCTAGTTGCAGAGCTACTGTGACCAACATCTAGAGTGTACAATGTTGATTCCACATCCACATTCGTCTCTTCATTGTCTCAAGTTATTGGGTAACTCATAATTCCACATTTATTCATTTTCCTTTATTTCAAATTGTAAACATGGACAAAACCTTGAAATCAACTAAAAAAGTTGTAATCTCTATCATGTCAATTCATATACCCCTCATGGACAAAGAAACTGAAGTATATGATTCTCGTTGCTCCTTGGACCTTTTGGAGATTTTACGGGACATTCTTGACCATTCAAATGACTCAGATAATATTTTTCGAGTCATACATTTCATCCTTTATCATGTAATTGTCCCACACACCTATAATTTCTCTGAATTTGTCATTTGGTTAGTGTCTTCCCTTGTCCCTTAGAGGAATTTTGTTATGTTTTATTTAGGGGAGAATATTTTTGAGGTCACTTCAAATCTAATACACAAAGATTTTACTTTTCCTATAGTCGAGAATCCCAAGATATTTTCCAATGAACGTGTGTTTAAACTCCTTCTGCTACCAAATTCCCAAATTCATCCACCTGAAATGAATTATCGAATAAAATTATTTTCTAAAGCTACACAACATGTATTAGTTATAATTTTGTCTCTTTATGGAGAATATTATATTGGGATAGTAAATGAACAAGACTTGGCATTTTTTATTTTGAAGTTGCAACGATATATTGTTTTGGATATCCTTTCTTACCTAGCCAAGTCTATCATTTTTCAGTTTCAGAACAATCATATTGTGGTTATTTTATATAAACCATTGTCCTAGTCTATATGTTATTATATGTACATGTTGATAAGTTTAGCCATCTAGGCCCAAGTATGTGCGATTCAAATAATCAAATGAAATTTGTCATTGAATGGACTAGTTTTTTTAGGAAGAAGGAAAATAATGAAGGTTTTTCTTATTAGTTGTCATCATTCATGGCTATTGTATATACTACTTTGAACAAAAAATAGCCTCTAAGTATTTATTCCTGAAGCAAACGAATTGTTGTAGCTCAACAAGGATAGTAGAGTGGGGGACTCGCATTAGGGGAATTTTGAGGTCTAAAACAGGCCTCCTCAGAAAAATGTACAAACAAAATAAACCTTATAAGAACCAATAGGATTCAATATGATTCACCATTTTTGGAGTAAAAAATTAAAAAGATTAAAAAATAATAAATTAATAAAAATATTTTTTCAACTCATATTTTCAACTTATCGCCCTAGGGTTTTACTCAAATTTCGAGTGGGATTACTCATTGGATGAAAAATTTAATTCATCATCCAAGGACTACCCATGTTACATACTTTCGATGCACCCTGCTACACAAAAAATGAGAAATGCATGAAAAAATGTCATTGAAATCAAATTGTTCATGTATTTCTCATCCTTCGTGTAGTAGGGTCGGGTCCATCAAAAGTATGCAACATGGGTACTTTTTGGATGGGGAATCAAATTTTGCATCCAATGATTTTTGGCACTAAAAATTTGAGTAAACCGATAGGGAGATTTATTCAAAATACAAGTTAAAAAATTAGTTTTTTTTTTTCCCTCTAAAATTTGATGATGTAATCTAATCTTATTTTATTATTTCCACTATTATTTTATAATTTCCTTAGGAGGCCCATTTTAGACCTCAAAATTCCACTAATGTATATTTTTGAAGATAACACTGAGATAAAAGATTTTATGGGGTTGAAGTACCACCATATCATTTTCCAATATGTTTTCCTATGAGGATATTTTCTCTTGAATCTATAAGGAAAAGTAGAAATGTTGACCAATTAATTATGTTCTTGAATGCAAAGGATATATTTCTTAAGTTCAAAATAACTATTAGGTCATTCATAGTGAATAGCAGGAAAACCCTTTTGTAAGGTTAATAAATGATGAAGGAGTTTTACTTTGATCAGGGAGAGAAGTGGAATTATGATCCTCATCATATAATTTCAAATAAGAGAGGGGAAATAATTTATACACCTTAAATTAATGAAAGCAAGCCAAAACTTGAGAATATGGAAAATCAACAAACATGGCGAGGCAAAAAAATGCGCCAAATAATAGTTGTTCAAACCCCTATAGTGAGGGACAAGAGCTTGAATAGAAATATACCTAAACAAATTGATGTTGAGATGGAAGACTCACAATTACAAAAGAGAGAAAAGGTTCAAAGAGAAGAAGTAGATGATCTAGGAGGATTCGTAAAATGATGAAATTTCAAAAGTCTCATCTGATCATGAAACCAATGCCAAGTCGAAGAGCTCGTTGCATTAATTCGACAATATATTCGGTTTGAAAAATGGCCTTCATATGAAGGAGAAAAAACGTTCTCAATTTTTTTCTGAACAGGCGAAAAATGGGCCTTACAAGCCAAGTGGTAGTCTCTTAGTGTGACACGTGGTAGGTCAAAGTCAATAGTGTAGGTCAACTGGCACAGGTTGGGTTCGAACCCATGACCTCTGAAGAAGCACTACAAAACTTTACCATTGGCCCATGGCTTTGCTTTATTAAACATTGTCACAAAATTTATATTTAATGTTAAGTTGTTTATAATGTGGGGATAAGGGTTGCCGGAGCCTGCCACATCCGACGGTCCCACCAAACCCATCGATATTATTATCAACACTCTAAATTTATAACTTTATCTCCAAATGTAGCGAATACTCGGCATGAAATAAATAAATATGGTGGAGGATCAGTTCATTTATAATAAGTTTAAAAGCTATGGTTATAACCATATATGCCATGTTCCGACGTGTAATGGGGTGATGTGACAGTGCTGAAGTATTTATGTTAAGTTTAAACATTTGTTATAACGTATGTGCCATGGGGATTGAAACCATATGGTGGTATATATGTATATGCCATGGGGACCATAGGTTATCACTGGTGAACCATATCATTTAAACTATATGCCATGTATAGTATTGAGTTGTGCCATAAAATTATATTAAAAGTTTGCTGCAAATATATACCCATATATTTGCACCACATTAAAAATAATTGCTATGTATTGCACCACCAAATCTTGAGAGGAACGTAGATTTGACACTAGGACCTCCTGTAGGTTATTAAATGGTTTTGCCAACGCACCATCGACCACAAAGTGGAGAAAGGAGTTAGTGGAACTGTTGTTGTTTATGATTGTAAAATTCCTTTGGCAGCATAACTTGGCCATTCTTGGGCCTTTTTTAGAACGGAAAGTTGCATTCGAGAGTAGAGGCTGAGGCATTCATTTTGACACCAACCATTGGTGCCTACGTGCATAGTCCATAATGGCTAAATTTTATGTAAATAGACTTTTTGAGCATTTCTGATACAACAGACACGCCCTTGGAAGCAGAACTAGAGATGTAGTCTAAGATGGATGAACTCCGTCATCAAATATCTTAAGTTTGCTTCTTATTTTGTCTATTTTTTATGATTATGGTAAAATTTCAAGTTTATGTTAAAGGCACTTAAAAATAAATTTCTCGCATTCATTAACATAAAAGAAACCTTAGTTAATGTTTGGTGAAATTGTGCAAATAGTCAATCCTTTATTTTTGGATCATATTTTCGTATCAGAGCAAGGTTGGTCATGTATAATAAAGATATTTTCCAACATGAATTTTGACTGGATCCAAGTCATGACATGGAGAAGGGAAACTTGAAGAAATAAATCCATAGATTGGAAAGAGGAAAGTCTCGCAAAATATGGCAAGTTCAAATGAAGGAGAAGCTCGTGAGACAAAGAGCAAGGAGAAATTTCAGCAGATGTTCCTTAATATGCAAAGGATGAATGCAGAACTTTATGAAGACAAGAATACTAGAGATGCCACTTTGTCTTCTAAAGGCATGAAAGAGAAAAAGGGCAAGGAAAAAGCTGATGGTAATGAAACTCCTTCTCCTCCATCTTCATCTTCTTCTTCATCCTCTTCTTTATCCTCTTCAGATTCAAACTCACAAAATAAACCAAAGAAATATCCTTTTTTGAATCTTGATGTTAATTTTCAATTGCCAATATATGATGGTGAAATGAATCCTGAAAAGTTAGATAATTGGATAAAGAAAATTGAGGTGTATTGTAGAATTCAGAATATTGTTGATGAATCTGCAAAAATTCAGTTAACTACACTTAGAATGGGGGGCGAATTTTTGATTTGGTGAGAAAGTAAAAATCAATCAGATTTGAAGCATAAAGGTAAAAAATTTTCTTCATGGTCTAAGATTTTTAAATCTCTTAGAAAGAAATTCAACCCTTTAGGATATATTCAACATGTTGTAATGGATCGATAACATATAAGGCAAGGTAAAGGACAGAATGTGCAAAGTTTACACAGGAATTCAGGAAAAATGCATTTTCACTTAATGTTCCATTAAACACACTAGATACTTTGTTAAAGTATATTGTAAGTTTTCATTTTTATTTGAGACATACTTTTCTTATGCTTAATCCAACTAAATTTGTTGAAGTGTGTGTTCAAGACATTCATATTGAATTAGGTGGAAGACCTTTTCAGTCAAACTTTTCAAAGAAACCATTCAAGCATTCAAAAAGCAAAGATTCCATAGGATGCAAAGGGAAGAGAAAGTTGAAAGGGAAGAAATCGGCAAAAACTAAGAAAGCAAGAGAAACGCCTAGTTGTACTCATTGTCATAGGGTTGGACATGATGACTCCAATTATTGGAAGCTTCATCCAAAACTTAAGCCAAAGAAATTACTTAAGAAGAAGGGTGAGATGAAAGCTAATGTTGCAATCCAAGAAGATTTGGGATCTGACTTTGGTGAGGAAAAGAAGATAACCGCTATGGGTATGGCATGCAATCCTTCTGAATCTAACTCTATTTCTATTTTTTCTGCATCTTCTTCAAAATATAATGATGTGATTGAAGAAAAGAAGATAGTTGAATTGTTTCATATTAGGATTATCTCTAAGCACACTAAGATAGATACATTACTAGATAGTGGATCACAGGAAAATCTAATATCCGAGGAACTATTAAGGAAATTGGAATTGGAAACTAAAAATCATCCAAAACCATACCCTCTAGGATGGTTGAAAGAAAATACTCAGATGCAAGTCACAAAACAGTGTCAATTAATGTTTGCAATTACAACTAATTTTGTTGATGAAGTTGAGCTAGATGTGATTCCTTTGGATATATGTGGAGCTGTGTTGGGTAGTGCTTATCTTTATGATCGAGATGCCATATTTCATAGAAAGGAGAATAATTATCAGATTTTTAAAGAACGAATTGAATACATTGTCAGGGAACACAGAATTAAGATAATATTGGATTTAATCAATTTTAGTCAAATGAAAAGACTCATAAATTCGAGTGAAAAGTATGTTCTCATGTTTGTTAAAGAACAACCCAAAGATAAATATGATGCTTTTCAAGGGTCTAATTCTTAATTTATGGAAAAATTAGTTGAAATAGTAGATTCTTATACAAAAATGTTTAAAGAAACAAAACATCTACCTCCAAAATGAGAAATACAAAATGAGATTCAATTACAATCTGATACCCCTCTTCCGAATATTGGCATGTATCATATGTCAGTCATAGAAAATGAATAGATTAAGAAACAAATTCAAGAATTGGTTGATCAAGGCTTCATTTGACCTTATTCTTCTCCACATTGATCATCGATCATATTAGTCCCTAAGAAAGACGAAACTTGGAGAATGTCTATTGATTTTAGAGCCTTAAATAAAATAACCATTAACAACATGCATCCTTTTCCTAGAAATGATGATTTTCTTGATCAGTTAAAGAATGTTGTTTACTTTACAAAACTTGATTTAAGAAGTGGTTACCATCAGATTCATATTGTAGAGAATGATATATGGGAAACTGCATTTAAGACTATACAGGGGATTTATGAATGGTTGGTTATTTTGTTTGCTTTATGCAATGCTCCAACAACTTTTATGAGAGTGATGAATGATGTGCTTCATCCTTTTATTGATAAGTTTGTCATAGTCTATTTGGATGATATCATTATTTTCAGTTCAAGTTTGGAAGAACATGTAAAGTATGTTAAATAGGTTTTTGATGTGTTGCAAAGAGTGAAACTATATCTCAAACTTTGTAAGTGTGAATTTGGGAAAAATTCATTTGTCTATCTTGGTTACGTAGTTGGAGGACATCATCTAAACATAGATCTAGATAAAATTGATGTAATCATTAAGTGGCCAAGACCTCAAAATGTGACAGAAGTTAGAAGTTTCTTGGGTGCAGTTCAGTATTGGAGGAATTTTATTTCTCATTTCTCTTTTATTGCATCACCACTTCATGCTTTAACAAGCTCTAAAGTCTCCTTCCAGTGTGGAGGAAAATAACAAAGATCATTTGATACTCTAAAGAAGAAACTTGTGACAACTTCAATATTAGAATTACCAAACGTTCAACATCCATTTGAAATAGAAACTAATGCTAGTGGGCATGCAATGGGTGAAGTGTTAGTGCCAAAAGGAAAGCCTATTTGTTTTCATTCAGAAACATTTTCTAAAGCAATTGCTAACTATCCAGCATATGATAAATAATTATATGCATTAGTGGAAAGTGTTAAAAAATGGAAACATTATTTAATGGGAAAAAAAACACTGATTCATACAAATCATTAGTGATATGAAATGATCATATGTTAAACTGAACTAGAATTGATTATTGCCATCATTGAACTGAATGTTAACTTAAAGTGCTTTAACTGTGAGAACTGCTTGAAAAGGAATGAATTGACGATAGAATTGAAACCTAAGCAAGATTCAAATAGAAGTGAGAAACAACAAAAACACAATGGTACTAGACAAAAAGATTGATTATGGAGTTCATCCCTAATGGACTATGTCTCTGGGTCCACTTTCAAGACGGGTGACCACTTTATTAGAATTGAATCCGAGTAGGTCGATTGCAAAGAAAATTAACAATGTTGATTTTGCACACAAAAAATTTTGGTCACTGTCACAGGAAATACCTTTGAAATAGATTTCCAACGCTTGTCATGATTCCCAATTCTAACTCCCGATGCTCTTGTTACACTGAAAATAGAAATAGTCTATATCCTCTAGAATCTGCACATAAAACTCAAAACCACTCATTCCTCACTTCAACGAGAAAAAATGCCTTTAGAACCCTGCAAATGCATTCAAACTCCTTCATGTCAAGTTTAGGAATGAACCAGCTAATCCTTAGGATTAAATTAGGGTTTATGGTTAAGTTTTAATGTCACATAGTGACATTCACCATTTAGGAATTAATTGATATCCAGAAATACAATTTAAAACCCAATTTAGAACTTTGGATAAGCCTGAATCCGTTAGCAGTTATGTAACCAGGTGGAGGAAGGTGACATCGCATGTGAGCACGTAGGTAATCCCATGGTTAAAGCTCCAACAGTTCCACGGACTCACCTACTAACGGTTGGAAGATGCAGTTATTCCAATGCTCATATTCAACGGCTACTGTGAATGTCCACCAAACCACGGAGTTAACCACCGACTGTGAGTTAACCACGCCTCTTATAGCCTGCCACCATATCTCCTCACATGGTTCCGCTACGGTTAATTCCTCGCGTGATTTAAGCCAACAGTTAGGGCATGTTTTATATGTTTTGTAATGTTTTATGGTTTTGTAATTGGCTCGAGAGGTTTGTAGATTAGGTTTTAACGTATCTGAATACATGTTGTAGTTCTAGGTTAGGTTTTAAGGTGTTAGGTCTAGGACATGGGTTATACATTAGGGTTTTAGTATGATGATATTTAGAGTTAGTCTTTTAGATTTTGTCACATAACCAAAAGAAACTCCTTTTACAACATTTGTCACAATGTGACAAAAAAACCACACAAGACGACATGTTCCATCCATGAAAACCAAACCCAGTAGAGTGATGACAACCATATGTCAACAACCAAGAACATATCCTTCGAACACCATGAAAACCATATCAAACATTGACATGCATCGGATAACCTGAACGCTGGCAAAGAAATTGAACCTGTGTAACTGATTTGACAAGATCCTCCTGGATCAATCCTCTCCACTTGAAAGCTTGTGGACCAGAAAAGTTTGACTTAAATGGAGAGTAAATGAGAGTAGAGCTCCCTCACTCTCCACCTTGTCTAGAATATGTACCAATACATTCGATCAAGCACCTGAAAGTGATGACCCTGATGATGCTGATCATGGGACACTTTGAATCTGTGAACTGTTCCATCCATCTACAATATACACAACTTGCGAAGATGGTGAAACAACATGTTATGAACACGGCAATTGACTTCTTTCCATGAAATACCATGAATTTGTGATTCATAAACATCTTTGAAAAAAGTAACTACAGGATATTGTTCAATACTATTGACATGTATTAACAATCTATATTGTGGAATGACACACACAATAAAAGAAATTTTTTAAATCAAACCAGCTATTTGACTTGATATACTTTCCTGATTCCTGATTACTAAGTGAACTTGCTGCAATAAACTCATCAAAATATAAGGTGAAAATTGATGCAACTTAGTTTGATTTTGTAAGTATTGAAATGGTTTTTGATTTTTTTGAATCACTATTCCCTTATTCATTAAATGATGTTTCCATTGATTATCACTTTCCCCTAATGCATAAGTTTCCCTTAGATGTATTGGATACTTTGGCATTGCTTTAGAAAAGGCTTTGATATGAAAACAAACAGGCTTCCTCTACACATGAAAAGAGGCTTCCAAATTGTTTGAAACATGAAATGGTGACACAATACAAGAGAAATTTAACAATGACTTTCCCCAATATTGACCTGCATCCCTGTAACATATAACTTCCAAACTTGTACTAAATTGATTCATTCTGACATTAGGAAGAGGAGCTTTAGGTATCAACTGTAATTCATGTTGTATTCCCTTCCTATGACTAAGATGTTTGGTTTCTTTAAATAGAATTGGAAAATTTTCTACCTCTTTGATCAAACTATCCTTAAATTGGGACTCATAACTTGAACAAATATCATGTTGATTCTTATGTTGTTCCTTTACACACATGATTACAAATCTCTTATTTGAACTTATTAATCACTTCATCTGATTAGCAACAACTAAATTCAAGTGATTTTTACTTTGACATGCCCTGACAATAAATTCAACCCCATCTTTCTTAAGGTGATATTTATGCTCTCTTCTATAAAATATTGCATCACGATCATAAAGAGAAGTACTTCCTAAGAAAACTCCACATATGTCTACTGGAACCACATCTAATTCCACGTCATCAATGTAATTAGCTCTAGTGGAAAATCTTAATCGACATTGTTTTGTGACTTTTATCTGAGTTGATTTATTTAGCGATCCTAATGGGTAAGGTCTTGGATGATTCCGTGTCTCAAAACCCAAGTTCTTAACTAAATATTTAGATATTAAATTTTCCTTTGATCCATTGTCAAACATTGTATCTATCTTTGTGTGCTTAGAAGTTATCCTTATGTTAAATAATTCAACACTTTTATCCTCATTTGAAAGATTTATGTTTGATGAAGATGCAATAGTATTCGAACTTGAACCAGTGTCAGAAGTTTTACTTGTCGAAACTACGATAGTTATCCTCATTTAATCACCTAAATCAGAACCTAGATCTTTCTGAACTGCTTCAATTTCTTTCTTTTCATCCTTCTCTTTAAGGAATTGTTTGGCCTTATGTTCAGGATGAAGCTTCCAATAGCTAGATTCATCATGACTGATTCTCTGGCAATGAGAACAAGTAGGTCTTTCCTTCTAAGCTGTTGTTGATTTCTTTCTCTTTGAATTTTTCTTCCCTTTATTGTCATATGAATCCTTGATTTCCAACTCTTTGGATGATTGTGGTGAAAACTTGAATGTCTACCAATTGATTCAATATTTATGGCTTGAACACACACTTCATCAAAATCATCAGGATTAAACATCAATAATGTATGCTGCAAATATGAATGTAAACTATTGATGTATTTCAATAAAGTTTCACATGTATCCAATGAAATACCAAGCACCAATGCTTTCTTTTTGAACTCCTGAGTAAGCTCCTGAACACTCTTCCCTTTACATTGCCTCAAGTACTGCTAATCAATAATAGCTTGCTGTATGTATCCTAAAGGATAGAATTTTTTCTTAAGATCTTTTAAAAACTTAGACCATGAAGAGATGACTTTACCATTCCACTTTACATCTATCTGAGTTTTACTTTCCCACCAGATTAAAGTTGTGCCCCCCATTCTAAGTGTAGCTAACAAAATTTTTTTTTTATTGTGACAAATGTTCTGAATATGACAATACACTTCTAAATGCTTAATCCAATTATCTAGATTTCTAGGATTCATTTCAGCATCATAAATAAGCAACTCAAAGTTTACATCAAGTTTCAAAAGAGATGTTTTCATAGGTTTCTCTGATGTTTCAGATTCTACAGTGGAAGAAGAAGAAGAGCAAGATGATGATGGAGATGATGTAGGTGAAGGAGGTTTAGCAGCCTTGCCTTTACCTTTGTCCTTCTTCGATGTCTTTGAAGAAGACGCTGCATCTCTCGCCTTCGTATCTTCATATAGTTCTCCCAATATCTGCTGCATACTCAAGAATGCTTGCTGAAACTGTTCCACACTCATCTTAGTTTCTGGATTTTCACCTGCATCAGATCTTTTCATGGTTGACTTATGGGAAACTCTTCGCTTTGCAATCTCTGGATCAATATCCTCGAGGACTCCTTCTCCACGTTGCAACTTTGACATGGTTAACATTCACTGACAAATTCTAGAAATGCAACCTGCTTTGATACAAAATTACATGATCTGAAATGATTATATGTTAAATTGAAGTAGAATTGATTATTTCTGTTAGCACCTTATGTGAACCTTAGGTTGAAGGAAGGAAATGCTAGGGTAACCACAAATCATGCCTAGACAAGTAGCTAGCCCTTCTAGGCAAGGAGAGGGCTCTCTCCGTAAGGATCTCAGCAAAGATGACTGAATCAAGAAAATGATATTAGGCTAGGTATAGTAGCACAAGGTTGATTTGATTTTGAAGGGTTTTGCTGGATCAGGAGGAGCCAAATGGTTAGGGCAAGGAAATTAGGTCAAAATTACAGGGTTTCGATGGGGCAAGGTAGGCACAAGGCTCAGCACTCTAGGGTTTGATGGGTGAAGTGATTCAAAGACAGGTGAGGAGCTAGAAAGAGCATGTAAGCAACATGGGTTCTTCCTAAATTGAAGAAAACGCGGACTCTGAAATGTATACCTGAAACATAGCATAAAAGTTATGGATTCTGCCTTTTAGACTTGTATACATTCACATAAAGAGTATGAAATGATGAAATGGAGTCAACAATACATTTTAACACATTAAAACATAAGAAAAACTGAACTGAGCATCATACCACATGGATCCCAAATAAATAGACACAATTTTTCATTAATCTCCTGCTGTAACTAGTACAAAATTATGTCTATCAAAGCCTAAGCATCCCACTGATTCTAACCCTTTAGAATGAGAAAGAAGAAGAATATATAGACATTGATTCAACCTCCTCCCATCCATAGGGGTCGAATTCTGAAGGATGAGGAACTGATCCATCAAAAACTAAACAAGAAACTGGAATCTAGGCAACCTAACAACTTGCCTCTAAAAGTGAGGAAACTCATTCATTTGTCCTCAAGATAACTTTTGATTTAATGAATATACCTTCTAGTACTTATTATCCATCCTATTTACATTACTAGTCACCATTTACATCAGTAAAACACCATCCATGAGAGGAAACCCAAAATTACAGTCAAGGCACAGTGAAGTGGAAACCCAGCACAATTTTTGTCCTCTGCGCAGTGCCCAAGCTCTATGCACTTGCCAAAAAATATTGAATTTGTTCATTTGGTGCTCATTCGACCCCTCAAAAATGGATTCTCCCAAGACTGCTTCTGTGTCTCAAAAAGAGGGCAGAAAGGTCATTTTTTGGGTGTTTTTTGACCTTTTCGTTGACCAGTTATGCTCTAAAAGCTTAGAAAATGCATAGGGTGCATGTAATCATCATTGTGAATCCGAAAATGCTAACCAATTCCTCATTAGATTCCCCTAGGGAAAGCACAATGCCAGTGGCACTGCGCATAGAGCCAAAAATTTTGTGTCAAAAATTGCCAAATTCTTCCAAAGGCAAAAATTCTTCAAATCTTGCTCAAAGTTTGTGGAAAACACCACCATTAAGTATCTTGGTTAGCCAAGGAAGCTTCAGCAAGCAACCTAAATCTATCACCCTCCTTTTTGCCTTTGAGTGCTTGTTTTAGCCTTGTTTTCATTTGCTTGACACTTATGTTGCAAATCTTATTCTGGGTCTTGTAATGGCGAGCCAAATGCCTAATTATTTGATTGTCCCTATTGGCCTTTTGTAGTAGCTTATCCAAATGAAAATTGACTTTGTTAAGCCAAGTTTCTCTATCATCCTCAATTTCCTTCTCAATCCTTTGTTTTGTAGTCAAGGTAGCTAGTGTTTCTTCCTCTTGCATTATTGACTTGCCCTTGACACTTTGCCTCTTTTCTTTGAGAAGTTCTAGATCCATGACGACTTGTTTGTCACTTAGCTACTTGTTCTCTTGCCCAAGGTATGAAATGACATACTTAGCTCTCACCAAATTGTCCATCAGTTCGTGGATCTGTGCATCTTTTTCCCTTATGGTTATGTTTTCATTTGTTGCCTCATCTTGAGCCTCCAAGTCAACTATCTCAATGCCATGATGGATTTGTGGTTGTTCTAGTTCATCATCTTCCATCAAATCAAATTCCCTTTCCTCTTCATCATTGATGCTTTCCTCCAACATCTTTTCCTTCCCTTTATGCACCTATTGCACCTGTTGTACCTGTTGTGTTGATGAAGAAGGCAAAGCCCCTTCCACATTCTATGGAGCAAGCATTTGCCTATGAGATGATGAAGAAGGCAAGGCCCCTTCCACATAAAGTGGAGAAAACACTTTCCTATCCACTGCAAACAACTTTCTGGCCCCTCTCTGATGTGTTTTGTAGGCTTCTAGCTTCTCAACAACTCTAGTCTCTCTAGCCTTCTCACTTTTCTTTGCTTTGGCACTGCTGGAAGGCCTTTCTGCTTCTTGAGGCACTGGTGGAGGAATCTGAGGGCCATTTAAGATGACATTGGCAATAAATGTATTTCAAGAGATGTTGAGGAGGTTGATATGATGTAGTACAATCATCTTAATCAAGGAATAGTGATAGATACTACTCATCTATTGGGGGTATGGCTTTTTTTGTACAATGTAGGCCATCTTCTCAATGTTCCTGAATAAGAAATATGGGATGTTCAACATTTTCACTCTTTTGAAGTGCATAAGAAGCCTAATATGATAGGTGTACAATCTAGAAAATCTACCCTCACATGTAAAATACTTCATAATGATCCTCATCATAGGGGCATACTTGTCTTCAAGGAACCTGAAAGGAAAGGTCCTCTTCTTTTCATTTCTGTACCTTGATTTGATGTGTGGCTTATAGTAGTGCTCATCCAAATCTTGTGCATTATACCATTTTACCCCACATTTGAAATCCTTGTAGCATCAGCATTGATGGAGGATGAAACTATAAATGTCACCCTAGAAAGAGTTACTTTGTTATCACGAAGATTGGCTACAAAAAGCCTAGTCGGCTCAGGATGATGTTGAAATTTTTGTACCTACTCACAAAACTCATAACAACCTAGATGCCTAAAACAAGTGACAGTCATATGGGAAGCCTGTAACTCTCTGATAATTTTTCCTCCCTTATTTGGTTTTCTCTTTGCCTTAGGTTCATCTCCCAAACTTTCACTGCCATTATTTTCCTCCTCCTCATAATCTCTATCCTCTTTGTCCATGTTTGTTGAATTTTGAAGCTTTGAAATGCTAGAGAAGGTAGTCAAGAAGTGAGTTATGGTGAACAAGGATAGGGGAAGGGGAGATGAGCTTATGCGGTGTAGGATGGAATATATATGATATGAGAGTGAGAAGGAAGGTATTTTTCTTTGGTAGGGACAGTTTAGTAAATAGGGTTTTAGGATTTTTTTTGGGGGATTAGGGTATAAGGGATAGGCGGAGGAATGTGTTTGAGGGAATTAAGGTATAATGAATAGGTGGAGGGATTTGCTTGAGGGAATTAGGGTATAAGGGATAGGTGGAGGGATTTGTAGGAAACCTAGGGTTTGAAATTTTAAATAGCAAACCAACTTCAAAATGATGAACTGAATACCAGGAGGATAGTTCAAGGATTACACTTGTTTATAAGTTCTAGAAGGCAAAAAAAATGATTTGGATGGTTGATAGGGTGTTTTGGCGCTTGGTGGTCCTATGCGCAGTGCCCTCTATAGGTGTGCAGTACTTCGGCTCTATTCGCGGCACCACACAAAATTGCACTGGCAAAATTGACCTATGCTGAGTGCTCCATCACTATGCGTAGTGCTCCAACCTGTGTGCACGGCACTCCATCCTCTATGCATGGTACCTCATTTTTTTCTTAGCCACCAATTGGCCTCAATTCCCCTCTCTCCTTCAATGCTCTTCTTTCTCTTTGTCAAATGAAAGTGATGAATTTGGAAAAGGAATTTGAAATCCTATTTAGAGGTTGATTTTTATTTTTCTTTTAGAAAAACCCAATTTCTAATGTTTTGGAACTTTTTCTTTGTCTTCAAATCTCTGTTTAATTCTTTTCCTTCTTTGTCTCTTTTTGGGTGGATGGATGTTCTGATTGAATTGATTTCTTCAATGGTTTGATTTTCTTGTAGCAAGGAGAAATTCTTGGGGCAGCTGGGAACATTGATTACATAAAATGAATTGAATTACATCAAGAAAATATAAATCAACTAAAAATACAATGTTTTCATCTCAAAAACATGTTTTTTTGAGATGAAAATTACATTAGTGAAATAAGATCTTTGTACAATAACCATGACTTACTAGCAATCACTCTTTGTTTATTAGTCATCCTCATACTTTTGTTGCCCTTTATTTACACTTGAAAACATGCTTTTGACCTTGGAAATGAACCCTAAGACCTAATGGAAAGACAACTACCTTAACACTAAAAATAACATATTTGAAACCACAACTGAATACAACATGGATATGGGTCAGCAAATGTACCTCAGGAGGGAGGATTTGATTTTCTGAGAAGAAGACAACCATTAGTGGACCATTTTGACATGACCTAATGGAATGATCAAAAAATTCAGTATGAGACACCTAAAATTAAAATCCAAAGACAAGATTTCATCCCTAATGGAAGTATGCAGATACTGACACTAACAATTTCCATCATTGAATTGAATGTTACCCTAATGTGCTTTAACCGTGACAACTGCTTGAAAAGGAATATATTGACAACAGAATTGAAACATAAGAAAGATGCAAATAGAAGTGAGAAATAGAAAAAAAATAGCCATACCAGATAGAAAGATTGATTATGGAGTTTGTCCCTAATGGATTACGTCTCTAGGTCCTCTTTCAATATGGGTGAATGCTTTATTAGCATAGAAAATTTTAGGGGCAAATGTTCGCCCTTTGGCGAAATTAAGGGGTTTTAAATTTCTAGTGGGCGAATATTTTGTATCATAGTACATTTTTACAAATCACCTCAAATAGCCCACCTTCTTTTAAGGGATAGGGTAAAAAAGGTAAATTTAGCCCTTGAAATTAGGAGTTACAACCTTCCATTCGCTCATTTTCAAGAATAGGTTTTAACTAATTGAATCCATTCGCCCATTTTCAAGAATAGGTTTTATTTAAGTGAATTCTATGGGCCAAAGGCCCAAATACCATATGTATAAAAGAGGTATGGCAAATTAATAAAAATATAAATAAATGAGAGGTATGGTAAATAAATAAAACATTTTTTATATTTACTCCATAAGTCACCTTATATACATGCAAGGGTGTAAACAAATAAAAATATAAGTAAAGTGGAGGTATGGTAAATAAATAAAACGTCTTTTTATACTTACTCAAAAGGTATGGTAAATAAATAAAAATATAAATAAACTATATGCATGGTAAATAAATAAAACCTCTTTTTATATTTAGTCCATAACCCTCATTCGTTCTATTTATGAAGGCTCAAGAAGGAGGTTTTATTTAAGTGAATCTTATGGGCCAAATACCATATTTGTAAAAGAGGTATGATAAATTAATAAAAATATAAATAAACGAGAGGTATGGTAAACAAATAAAACATTTTTTTATATTTATGAACACTCAAAAAATGCGTTATATTTAGGTGAAACCTATGGGCAAAATACTATGGGACAAATACCATGGACTAGATTGTTATTAATACCATGCAAAAAACATTATTAACCCTAATATCAGTATTAATAAAAATAAAAATGGCACATGGTATTGACCCATGGTATTCACCTGGAATGTAGCCTATTTAAATGGGGGAATTAAACCAGCATAGATCCATCTTTACTCTGGATCTACTAACCCCCGAGAGGTATCAAATATCGTGATATGCAAACTAGCATAGAGTGAAAAAATATTTGATCCGATCAAGAGTAAAAATGGATGTTGTAATTTAATGTATGTTAAACATTTTAGCTTGGTTAAAATAAAAAATAAAATAAAAATCAACTATTAATTTTATTAATTTTTATAAATTTCTAATAGTAATTTTTAAGCTCCAAGTTTATGATAACCCATGGTATACCATGGTATTCATGTGAGCATAGACTATTTAAAGGGGAAATTCTATCATCTTAGATCCATCTTAATTCTGGGTCTACCAAGTGCTCAGAGGGATAAATAGATTTCATCCCCCTAAGAGTGGTAGATGTGGAGTTAAGATGGATATAGGTTGGTTTTTATGATAATGAAGATATTAAATAGACTTAGAAAATTATATTGTAAAAACATCTTAAGGTGAATGGTTAAAGCATAGACATTGGACAAGTATATTTGTATACTTTTGTTTTAAACTGAAACAAATCCAGGGCTAAAAGGAATGGATTGATTGCACTAGTCATCCTTCTATAACTTTCCAACATATGCTGGAGTAAACAGATTGTAATTTGGGTAACTTTTCTAATTGCAAACAGGAACATACTTGTGTATTGGTAGGGTGGTTACGAGGTCCCTAGAAGTGATGAATTTGAATTTTTCTTGGTTTTATATATAGTATTAGGTTTTTTCTCATGCTTTCTGTGAATGGAACAGGTGAATTTTATCCTACACCCACTAGGTTATCGATATGTAATTTCGGTAATTTTGATTTCAAAAGATATTTTAAAGAAATGCAATGATTTCATTTGTGTATTCAATAAACACAAGATTTTATAATTGAGTAAAATATTCACCATGCCTGGTGAGAGATTCGCCAAAAAATTATATATACATATCATATTATTGATAAAATCGCCTTCCATTTTTCCTATATACCATGGAGATTAGCCCATTTATTATACATGTAAATTTGGGGGGGTTCTTAAAATTTTCCCTGTTTATTAGGATTGAATCCAAGCAAGTCGATTACACAAAAAAGTAACCAGAATGATTTTGCACACAAGCACTTCTTTTCACTGTCATAAGAAATCTCTTTGAAATACCTTTCCAACGCTTGTCACGGTTCTGAATTCTGACTCCCGATGCTCCTATTACACTGAAAACAAAAACAGTCTATATCCTCTAGAATCTACACATAAAACTCGAAACCACTCATTCCTCACTTCAATGAGAAAAACTTCCTTTATAACCCTACAAATGCATTTGAACTCCTTCATGTCATGTTTAGGAATGAACCAACTACTCCTTATGGTTAAATTATGGTTTATGGTTAAGTTTTAATGTCCCATAGTGACATTCACCATTTAGGAATTAATTGATATCCAAAAGTACAATTTAAAACCCAATATAGAACTTTGGAAAAGCCTGAATCCGTTAGCGATTAGCTAACTGGGTGGAGGAGGGTGACAACACATGTGAGTGCGTAAGTAATCCCGCAGTTAAATCTCCAACGGATCTGCAGACTCACCTGCTACTGGTCGATGGATGTGGTTACTCTGGTGCTCTCATTCAACGGCTACCGTGACTGTCCACCAAACTGTGGATTTAACCCCCGACTGCGAGTTAACCTCACCTCTAATAGACTGCCACCATAACTTCTCACATGGTCCCGCTGCAGTTAATTGCCTGCATGGTTTAGGCTAGTGGTTAGGGCATGTTTTATATGTTTTGCAATGCTTTATGGTTTTGTAATTGGCCCGAGAGGTTTGTAGATAAGTTTTTAATGTATTTGAATACATCGTGTAGTTCTAGGTTATGTTTTTAGCTGTGAGGTCTAGGAATTAGGTTATACATTAATGGTTTTAATATGACGATCTTTAGAGTTAGTCTTTTAGATTTTGTCACATAACCAAAAGAAACCCCTTTTACAACATTTGTCACAGTGTGACATAAAAACCCCACAAGACGACCTATTCCATCCCTAACAACCAAACCCGTTGGACTAATGAAAACCATATGTCGACAACCACAAACATATCCTTCGAACACCATGAAAACCGTATCAACCATTGACATCTAGTACACAACCTGTACACTGAAGACAAAACTTTACCTATGCAACTGATATGACCACTTCAGTACCTTCAATCTCAAACTAAGGTGCATCAGTCTCGACATTATAGATGGATGGGGCTTTTGTAGTAATTCCACTTAGTAATCAAATATAAGAAAGGTACTACCAATAAAGTAGTTGATATGCTATCAAGACCTTCTTTGAATGCTTCAGTTATTCTGCAAAATAATTATTTAGCACATGAAAGTTACATTGAAGAATATGCTGAAGATATTGATTTCAAAGATGTTTATGAATCACTAAATCATGGTGCTCAGGTGGAAGAAGTGAATTATCATGTTCAGGATAGGTTATTGTACCATCTTGGCAAGTTTTGGATACCACGAGGAGAAATAGTGCATGTGATCAGGGAAGCACATTGTTCTCGTGTTTCAGGCCATTTTGGTGTAGGTAAGATAGTGGCAGAGTTACAAAGGTATTTCTATTGAGCTAGAATCAATGAAAGAATTTCTAAGTACATCAAAGGTTGTGTCATGTGCTCAAAAAACAAACCAGGTAATAGAAAGATAGGTTTGTATATGCCACTTTCAGTTCCTTCTTGGCCATGGGACAATATATCTATGAGTTTTGTAGGAGGATTTCCAATGTCTAGAAAAGGGCATCATTATTTGTATGTTGTGGTTGATAGATTTAGCAAAATGTGTATTCTTGTTCAATATAGAAAGCAAGTAACTGCTAAAAAAAAATTCATAGTTTCTATTTCAAAATGTATGGGTTCATTTTGGGTTGCCTACTTATATCATTTGAAATTGGGACTCACATTTCTTGGGATAGCTTTGTTCCATGTTATGAAACAAGCTCACAAAAAGATAGAAAGGAAATATAAACACCTCAGAAATAATCCCCTTCGAGGGGGAAACCTCCTTTACATCACACAAATGAACAATTCTTAGATGATACAAATGAAAATACCTCCTTTCTATATATAGGAGTCTAAGGGGTCATAATATAATTAGCGCTGACATAACAATAATAATGTAAGGGCACAATAATAACAATAGTGGTCTTCTATGGGGCACAATAATAACAATATGGGGACTACATGGGTACAACAAATATAATGATGGGGTTGTACTAATAACAATAAGGGTTTACACTAGTAGTATAGGGGCCTAACATGCCCCTCTCCTTAAAAAAGTGTTGTCCTCAATGCTTGAGTAGTTCTTGATGCTTCTATATAAAATTCTTGTCCTCCCATGTGAAATCTTCAGTGGGTAAGTTCTTCCACTTGATGAGATACTCTGAAATTGATTGATTGCATAGCTGTCAGGTTCTTGTTTCTATGATTGCTCCATGTTCTAATATTATTTTTCCTTCCTCTTCAAGTTCTGGCAGTATTTTTTGAATTGGGATATTCTACAACTTTTGAATGAGTGGCCACACTTCTTCGTCCTTCTTCCATTCATCCCTTGCCTCGTTTATCCAATCTGGTTGGATAATAGAAATAGCACAAAACAATGCTTCCACATCCTCATCCTTTCTTGAGAGTGCATTTGCAACAAAATTTTTCTTCCCTTTTCTATAGATGGTGTCAAAGTCATAACCCAACATATTTGTGACCCATTTTTTCTATTCTTCTAAAGATAATATTTGTTCTAAAAAGTATTTAAAACTATCATGATCCATTTTTACCTTGAAGTGTCTTCCCATTGGGTAAGGTCGCCATTTCTTAAGTGCATGTAGTATTGCCAACATTTCCTTCTCATAAATAGCTTGCTTGAGATGTATCCATAAAAATACCCAATCACCTACATCAAAAGATTTTTCACTGCGATGTTGATCTACCTGTTGTTTCATTCGATTCTGCACCAAAGTGGCATTATCCTTTAAAAGTTGGAGAACTTGTTGTTGGTGCTCGATATGATATTTCACTTCTTGAACATTTTTCTTCTTGATATGTCCTTCTATCTTGAGAGTTTGAGTAGTGGTAATTTATTCCAATGCTTTACAAGATATGGTCAGATTCATTTCTTGATGCTCGATGTGATCTTTCACTTCTTGAACATTTTTCTTCTTGATATGTCCTTCTATAAAGATAGTTTGAGGAGTGGTAATTCCACCCAATGCATTACAAGATATAGTTGGATTCATTTCTTCTTTCGCAATGTAATCTTTCACTTCGTGAACCTTTTTCTTCTTGATATGTCCTTCTATCTTGAGAGTTTGTGGAGTGGTAATTCTTTCCAATGCTTGACAAGATATGGTCGGATTCATTTCTTCTTTCTCTGAGGTTGGTTCCTAGTGTATATCCTCCTCTTTTGATGTTTCTTGATCCTTTTCTTCCTCCTGTTCATAATCTATGTAAAATAATTTCTTATCAGCACACTTATAACCTTTAGTGCATTTGCTATCACAATTGTAATCAAGCCCTTTTTGTTTTTTTTCTTCCAATTGTTGTGGTGTAAACCTTGTAGGTTATGGAAGGCTAGGAGAAAAAAAACTTCCATAATTATAGTCATGAGTGGTGGGATTCCTTGTTTCCATAATTTCACTTTCAATTTTTCTTGCCCACCTGAATGCCTTCTCCAGTGAATCAGGTTCCCAAAGATGAACCTCATGTTGAATGTTATCCTTTAAAGTACCTATGAAGACATCAATCCTTTGGTTCTGTGGAATATCATTTACCGTTATATTCAATTTTTGAAAGTCCTCAATGTGCTCTGCCATTGAACACTTTTGTTTGAGATTTATTAATTGGCTAAAGAACATGTTTCTCTTTGTATCCTCATAATGTGCTATCATTTCCTCCATGAAAATTGACCATGTGACAAGTGGTTTACGAACAAAGCCCTTTATACCATAAAAATTGACTCGATTATAAATAATTAGATGAAATACGTACCTTTTGTAATAGTGGTACACCATGTAGATCAAAATATTTCTCCATCTGCAGTATCCAATTTACTAGATCCTTGCCATCAAACTTCCACATCTCGCTTTTTCTTAATTTTAGGAGCTCTATCTTGAAACGACTGTAATTTTGTACTTTCATATCTTTAAGTTTTGAAATTTCAATCTATAATAGCCCTCTGAGTACTCTTTCTAACCCCATAAGTCTGATCAATATTGGATTCTTCAAGGAAGAGGTATGCCAAATCTCCCACGGTGACCTTCTTATAGACTTGTTCAGTAGAGAAAACTTCTACGACGTGCCACAGGTCACTGTTTCAACCTTAGGTTCTGAAAAGGGTACAAAAATAACTACAGTCTATCTTCTTTCTGTAACTCTTTACAAAAACTCAATCTGATGCTCAGAGAGAAAGTATGACGATTTTCCCAACCTAACCACATTGGAATGTAATTCGGGGGTCTTCAAAAACCCTAACTTCCTAAGATTATATCTCTGAAAATATAGTACGTGAGGATCTGAAATTCGACAGCGAGCTTTCAACTAATCTCTTCTCAAATGGTTTTTTTTTTTTTAGCTTCTGAAACTTCGTAGTGAAAGCGTTATAGAAAAAATTCCACGATGACTTGTTTGGAGCAGCGAAACCCTAGAATCCAAAGCTCTAATACCAAATGTTATGAAACCAGCTCACAAAAGGATAGAAAAGAAATATAAATGCCTTATAAATAAGCCTCTTCGAGGAGGCAACCTCCTTTACATTACACAAATGAACAATTCTTAGATGATACAAATGAAAATACCTCCTTTCTATATATAAGAGTCTAAGGGGTCATAACAAAATCAGAGCCGACATAAGAACAATAATGTAAGGGCACAATAATAACAATATGGGAACTACATGGGTACAACAATATAATTAGGGGTTTGTAATAATAACAATAACGGTTTACACTAGTAGTATAGGGGCCTAATAGTCCACTTTATGGGGACTCATGGGCACTAAGTTGAAAAAGAGCACAACTTTTCATCCTCAAACCGATGGGAAAATAGAGTTGGTGAATCGAACAATGGTACATCTTCTCATAGGCTATTGTATCAAGCATACTAAGTTGTGGGATGAATACTTACATTATGTCCAACATGCTTACAACCGAGCCTTACATTCTTCTATAGGTAGATCTCCTTTTAAAACATGTTTTGGGTACCTGTCAAAATCACCAATGGACTTCATGTTTTGTGAAGAAGCTAAGGAAGATGGAAATCGAGATGCGAACAAAGCAATCAAGTTCATTCAAAGAATCCAAAATATTCATGAAGCAATGTATGATCAATTGGAGAAAAGCTGGGCCAAGTACAAAATGCGCCATGAAAAGAATCAGGTGGATCATTACTTCCAAGTTGGTGATCAAGTATGGCTTCACATCAGCAAAGAAAGGATGAAAGGTAAAGGTAAAAAGTTGAAACCTCTCAGGTATGGTCCTTTTAAGATTATTGAAAAGATTGGTCACAATGCATTCTGGTTAAATTTTCCTCCATACATGCACATATATTTCGTTGCAAATGTTGAAAATTTGAAGTTGTATGAACCTCCAATGATCATGGATCCTAAGGAAAATTCTCAAATTCCAACTGTAGATGATTTTTCACCTAAATGTATCACTCGGTTGCAGGAATATACCATTTTAGATAGAAAGTTCCGCACTTCCATGCATGGAAATGTTGAGTATCTTTGAGTGGGACTCAAAGGCACGAATCCAAGT
Organism: Pinus tabuliformis; assembly: GCA_031772625.1. NCBI lineage: Eukaryota > Viridiplantae > Streptophyta > Pinopsida > Pinales > Pinaceae > Pinus > Pinus tabuliformis. Next base: position 1,590,969,690 of record CM062818.1, read on the forward strand.
AAAGAAAGGTGGATGGATATTGGAAGCATGACAGAGTTGTACCATCACTTGATGTCTACTTAAAACCAAAATTTTGGTGGTCCAAAAGCTTCCAATGGATAGGAATGATCTAGGAGGATCCTTAAAATTCTCAAACTTCGAAAGTCTCAAATGATAATGAAAATGGTGCCAAGCCGAAGAGATCATCGCGATGATTTTCATAGTATATTTGGTTTGCAAAATTGCCTCCATATGAGGGAGAAAACGTGTTCCAAAGTTTTTTTCCAAACATGCAAAAAATGACCTTTGCAGGCCAAGTGGTAGTCTCTTAGTGTTACACGTGGCAGGTCAAAGTCAATGCGGGAAGTCAAAGTCAACAATGCATGTCAACTGGCATAGGTGGAGCTCGAAGCTGTGACCTCTAAATAAGCACTACAAAACTTTACCATTGGTCCATGGATTTTCTTTATTAAAAATTGGTACAAAATTTATATTTAATGTTAAGTTGTTTGCAATGTGGGGGTAAGGGTTGGTAGAGCCTGGCGCATTTGGCAGCCTCGCCAAATGCATGGATATTATTATCTATGCTCTAAGGTTATAACGTTATCTTAAAACATAGCGAAGACTCGGTGCATAGTCAGAGGAGATGGTGGAGGTGGAGTTGATTTATACTAAGTTTAAAACATATGGTTATAACCATATATGCCATGTTCCAAAATATAATGGCTTGATGTGACAACGTCGGAGTATTTATGTTAAGTTTAAACATTTTTTTATAATGTGTTCCACGAGGGTTGAAACGATGAGGTGGTATATATGTATATGCCATGGGGACCATAGGTTATCACCACTAAACTATAGAATTTAAATTATATGCCATGTATAGTATTTAGTTGTGCCATAATATTAAAACGTTTTTTGCAACGATATACTATATAGCTATGCCATATCAAAACTAATCGCTACGTATTACACCACCAAATTTCGAGAGGCCTACATTTTTGTACCTGGGACCTCTCGTGGGTTATTAAAAGGTTATGCCAATGGGCCATCGACTACAAAGTGGAGAAAGGTGTCAGTCAAATTATTGTTGTTTGTGTCTGTAATATGCCTTTCGAGGCATAACTTGGCCATCGCTGGGCCTTTTATAGAATGGAAAATTGTGTTGGAGAGAAGAGGTCGAGGCCTTCATTCTGATAGTAGCCATTGGTTCCTACATGCATAGTGTAGAATGGCGAAATTTTATGTAAAGAGACAGTTTGAGCATTCCAACTACAATGGACGCCCACTTGGAGGTGGACCTAGATATGTAGTCTAGGAGGGACGAACTTCGTCATCAAATATCTTGAGTTTTCTTCTTATTTTATCTATTGTTTATGATTATGTTCACATCAAGTTTATGTGAAACACACTTAAAAATAAGTTTCTCTCATTCATTCACACAAAAGAAACCTTAATTAATGTTTGGTGAAATTGTACAAATAGTCAATCCCATGTTTTCGGATCAGCAGAGGTACAAATTAAATTAATAGATGGATTGTCACATCAACTAGGTTTTCACATGTAGTTGGGAAAACCAAAGTGCTCTCAATTGAATAAACTCCCTCCACCACATTAGTGCTAGATAGGAATTATCAACAAATTGAAGAATTAAGTCATAAGGTGAGAAGCAACATGGAAACTTACCTAGTAGCACAACAAAAGCCAACTTATAAAACAAGACTACTCTTGCTTGTGGATTTAGAAAGGATGCAAATAAAATTGTCCCTCACGTAGTTGGTTGTTAAGTCTCTTCCTTCGAGACCTATTTTAAAACATTTGATTTATTCATAAATGTATTTAACATCCCACTTCCTAAAAGGAATAATTTGCACATACAAGAAGGGGAAATGCTCTACAGTGACCTAAGAAAAATCTCTTTGACACTAAGTAAAGTAGAAAATATTTTGGAGAAAGTTTCAAATCAGCTTAAGCGAAAAAAAGAAAATTCTGGAGCATTGCATATTCAAAATTAGGACTATGAGAAGCTAGTTGCTAAACTGGGAATAGATTCAGAAAATGGGGAATTGATCAAAACCCTATTTTTTGAGATGAAATCATAAATAAAGAAGCTGAAAATACCTGGGATTGAGCACCCTCAAATAGTTGAACTAGCGCAGGTTGAGGAAGAGAAGGAAGTGTTGGTGAGAGAGTTAGTGGACATAATCAAAGAAATTGTCATTTTGTAGGAACAATTGTAGAGCTTACAAAATTCAATCAAAATCCATGTTTGCACTATTATGGTCCCATGTGAGCTAAATGAACCCTTAGGGAATATTACAAAAGTTATGGCATTACTCAGAATTTCAAAGGTTGAACTAAAGAAAAATTCCAGACAACCTAACTCATGTAAAGGAACAACTTGATATCAAGGAGAGGTAGCTAAATACATCAAAACAAAACAATGATAAGTTGACCACCAAGAACAAGGCAGCAAAAGATGAGATCAGGGAGTTCAAAACCAAATTGAAGGGAATTATCTTTCTAATTGGAGCTAGAAACATTGTTTGGGATGATACCATCTAGGAGGTTCGTTATATATGGGAGTGTATTCGTATAATTTCTCAACAAAAGATTATGATGAATGGATCTGAATTAAGCATTGATGCATGCAAGAAAACTATACAGAAAGAATCAGTGAAGGCCAAAAACATGATCAAATATTTAAATGGAAAATATTCAACTGAACTAAGGGCATTAGATATCACAGATAGAGCTGGAGTATTTATGAAAAATAGTAAAATTAATGAGAAAAACATACTTCATATTTAGGTTGAGAAAAAATTAAAGGAGGTTCACAAGCCAATATCTTTGTTTGATTCCAAATTTGACTAAAGGAATATACATGGTCTACCTAGTTGTTGGGACTAGCAAGTATATCTACTTTCTTGGGATCTATATGAAAATGAACTAGCGGTTATTGCAAGAAAAGTAGATACAACACACAAGTATAATGAAATTCTAAAGGGAAGTACTATAGTGAATTATTTGCAGAGGGTCTTCCATCTTCTTTGGTTGATGAATACAATATTTGTTGTAAAACCTGATTATACAAAACTTTCAAATTCAAAAGCTTGATTTAAGAAAATGATTCGGTGTCAGCTCCCAGATGAAGCACTTTGGAAGAAGTGTGAAAGGTTGATTATTCCTACTACAGTAGAAGTTAAAATGGAAAAACTAATAACTAATCCTCAAAGTCAATATTCCACTAGTCATCGGACTTCTCAAAAATGAAAAAACATCATTTTGTAACATTGTAAAAAAAAATTTAGTTACGAATAGTTAAGTAGTTATATATGTTTTGAATGTTACCTTTGTAATTGATTTTGATGTAATATTTAAAAGACATGAGAACCACTAGAAAATGGTTAAGGTTTTTCGCATTTTGAGTACTTGTGTAATCATTTTGGATTCCTTAGAGACAATAATAAAAGTCACTAGGTCGATTCTAGTATGTATTGGTACATTGTAGTATGTCTTATTTGTCTTTTTATTTCCATATTCATTTTCCTTCTTTGAAGCACATGTATGATCGTAGTATATTTATTTGAGCATGTTACATATTTATTTTTTGTATCTTTAATATTTATAGTGAATACTTGTAATTTTTGTTCAAAGACATCATAATAGGCTCTCCACTGCTTTTGCACTTCCATTCTTAATCTAAATAATTCAAACTTTCATCTTATAGTTTTAAATTTGGATTGTATTAAAGGGCCCAAGTTATAAACCATAGCCTCTGATCAGTTCTCCTTTCTAGAAAAATAATTTAAATCTTGCTAATATAAGGCCAATTTGGGCATAAAGATTCATGTCCATGCTTAGTTTGTGCTACACAATGGAATATATCACCTCTGGGCACATTTTAATAAACTTTTAACAATCTTTTAAAAGTTTTGAAATAGTTTTGTGGATGTCCTAGGTGTTGGTTCCCTTTCATCTTGGAACTGTCTCTAGGGTGAAAACATAAGTTGACGCGGAAAATGTTACCCACCAAAAGTTGGTGACCCCATAGGAGAAATTTTCTCCCATCTTTGGCTTCAGCCAGTAGCTAGCAACCCTTATTAGCCACTAGTGTAGCTTATGTATTATGTCATTTGATCTCCACTCTCTAAGCCAGTTGTATGTGCCCTCACCAATCTATCGAGAGGATGTGTTTGAAGGTGGGAAATCCAACCCTAAAGGTATGATTTTCATTGTGTAATTGGGTGCTTACGCTTATTTCTCCTTGGGAAATCTGGGCGTGTATTTTTGGGTGATTTTAAAGAGGGAAGATTTTTGACAATAGTGCTTTTCCCTCACCTTAAATTAGGGGTTAATCCTCAATCCTAGTCCCATGCAATCTCCCCTAATGGCTTATAGCTTTAGGAAGGGAAATACTTGGAAAACCTTGATTTCGGTAGCGTGGTCCTAAGGCTCCTCACATCGGTGAAAGTCTGAAAAGTTCAAGGGACCTTTACTAAAGAAATAGTGGGTCATTGTTGCATTTTTGTCACTTAGTCTAGTAGTTGTCCGTAGGTTTTCCCTTCCTTAGGGACCTGCTAGATTGTGTGCTAACAAGAAAAAATCCATTAATATGGTGGGAAACATTCCACTGATATATTACCCTATGAGGATACCATTTATCCTATCATGTTCCAACTATATTCCAACCAATTTTAGAATTAGAATGTGCAACATTTTTCATTGGCTAAATATAGAAAACAAGGGTATTTTGCCACTACTATATGTTGCAAGGAATTCAAATTTACATATAAAAGAAAAAATATCCAAATAACTTATTGAAAGTAAATTATTGACACCTCATTCTCCATCCATATAATAAAGTTGGTCCACATTTTTTTTTGTAACATGTCCTTTTTGAAGTTTGTTGGATGGTGCCCATATTTGTCCTCCTATCAAAACATGGCAAATGGACTACTTAAACAAATTAATAGGTAAGCATGTACCTTTTTCTAGGAAATAAAAAAATATCATTTCACATATTAAATATACTTAAGAAGGGACAAATCAAGGCTTGTATACCTTACTAGCCACTATGATGCGCGATGCTTTATTTTGCAAGACAAGCCTTGGAGGTCTTGTCCTAAAACATATATTAAGTGATTTTAAAAATGCACAAATAAAATATAATTTTTTTTTAAGAAATTTGATATAATCTTATGAAAAAACTCAAATACTTTGGCACTCTGCTCACTGGACTTCCTTTGCTCATCCAACTTATCATGCATTTTTACAAGTTCTTTCAATAGTTTTGTACTTACATCAAGTGGCATTATTTTGAGCCTTTTCTCAGGCGAGATTTTTTTTTTTATATATTTTTTCTTTGACTGCACCTAAATATCTTATCATTCTGAGACATTTGTAGAATAACCTTTCTTATAGACCAACCTACACAAAATTTAGTTTCCATGTCGTGAATTACTGCTTTCTATAGGTGCAATGATATCTTTGAGAATGAAAAATGGAGATGGTCTTTGAATATTGGAAGGCATGATTACTTTGAAACCTATTCACAAAAAAATTCAGAGCATCTAATCTATGGATTTTTCTTGAAACCGTGTTGTATTATATCCTTGTTTCATAGCTACCAATGCAATATTCATAATGTGGCGTGGTGGATGAAGAGATTTATGTCCCAAGAGTGGATTGGGAATTTGAAGTCTATGTTTCCTATTCCAAATTCTTAGTGGTTATAGTTAATGATTTCCTCCTTGATCTTATGCTTGATCTAAGAGTGGTTAGGGAAACAATTGATTCCTTTTGAGTCAGTTGATGTGCTCGCAATGTTTCAGTGATTTTAGTTGATCATTTGTTTATGTATCTACGAAGCATTTTCAAGTCCACATCATCAAGTTTGTTACTTCCTTTACCCCCAATACCGAAGCCAAGGCCTCTTTATCCTTGTTAGTATTATATCTGTAGATATGTAAAACAAATTTTTATTTTTACATTTTAGAAAATAAGATAAAATAAAAATCAAAGAAACAATTTAAAAAATTACAAATTTATAATGTCACAATGAATTATCTCATTCTATCCACTATCTTCTTAATTCCCTCTGCTCGACATTTGATGCTGGGATAGCAAATCCTATTCGTGGAGGTGATCCAAGATAAATGGCATGCAAGGAAGGAGATCACAGTGCACAAAGTATCACAATTGAAGCCAAGGAAAGAAATTTGCCCATCACATACAATCTTCCTAAATTTTCAGCAAACCTTTATGATAATCAAACCATTTTGCACCAATACATGAATAAATATCCCACAATTTAACCCTAAATCCACCCTCTATTCACCGAACTGACAATGCCTTATTTGTTAGCTCCAATTTTTAGACCAAAAGGAGAGAAAAATAAAAATACCATGTAATATCCATTTGAATCCTAAAGATCCTTTAAAATCCACTAAATATCATAAAAAAATGTTAAGATTTGTTTGTAGTATTTAAACTTCTGTCACAAATCCAAGCAAAAGACGGCAATATACTATCCATCCACAACAAAACAGGTGGACTTCAAAACTCCCAGATTGAGATTCAGATGGGGGAAGAGTAGGCTATTCTTTTCTTTCTCGGTCTACACTTATCAACAATGAAATAAAATATGATAGGAGAAAGAAAGAGTTTGAATTTTTTTTTAGTTCAATAGTGGGTGGGTATTTAATTTCGAAATTTGTCCCACGCAAATTTGAAAATTTCAACTCACCCATCACTAAAAATTTTGATTCTCTCATTGTTGAATTTAGCGCAAACTAATGTTAAGTAATGTTGATCCATAAACTGCCATGGATATTCCACTAGACAGTTCATCACAACATATCTGCTGATATTATATTAAAATTTTGAGATTCTACACTACTACAGTTTTATCGAATTTCTAGATCTGTACAATTAATTATAGTTAGTGCATGCATGTAAAAGTAAATCAAGAAGAAAAGTGGAGAATCAAAAATAATCTGACACACACATAATACACAATATATGATCTCTGGGAAACACTTTCGGGAGAAAATTAAGCTAGAAGGTGAGGGTGCTTTGTTCTATTTCTCTGTCTGGAAATATGGCTGTAGGTAGAAAGAAGTAATGTATGTGGCTCGTGGGCTACTACAGCTCACAAATCCTCTATGTGTTCTCTACCTCATATCTCTCCTACCTATCTTTTCTCAACTATGAAACAAAATGCTCTCGAAAGAATGGAATGCCTCTTCCTCCTAGTGGTCTAGTTATAACACAACCCGATAGGATACTAGTGGTTAAGTTTGACTACATCAACTCTTCACTAGAGTTAAAAAATGGCCTCCTCTAGAGTATTTTACATTACAAACACGTGGCTAGCCCATTTTCCATGAATAATGGGGGCTGACTTGGCATCCTCCAGAACTATAGGTGTGAAAACAGGAAGGTCAACTTCTAATTGGAAAAAATTTTGCATACAAACTCTGATTGACACGATTCTTGTGCCGTTCGAAATCTCTTTGTGTGTAGAATAGCATGAAAAGATTCTACGCTTTAGAGAAAAAAATTAACCCCCAAAAAACGTTGTTTGATGCCTCAAAATGCTCCTAGAAGGTTTTAGACCCTGTTTCGACAAACTGGGTCCTGCTGCTAAAAACGGTACCGTGAGCTAATTCCTCCACTTTTTCCCGCTGGTAAAAACAATATAATGATCCAATTCATATCAAATGTGAGCATGCTGGGGCATCAAAGCCGGCACAAATGGTGCCTAATCTAGTGCCATCAAGTTATTTCTTTCCATAAAAATTAGGTATAGAAATGTTACAAGATTATAACATTATTCTTAAATAAAATCAAAGATTAATAGAATACATTTAGTAGAATAACCATAATTTGAATAATCCACTACAACCACTATAGAGTAATTTAATTATCTCTAAAATGATTGCATAAAATAAGTTATAAATGAGGAATGAAATGAAATTGATATACACGCTAGTGGTAATGTGTGTTACATGGGGAAAAAATGAAAATATAAATTAATATTTATGTTATAAGCACAAATTATAATCTATTGAAAATATAATATATTAATAATATTTCCCCTACACAAGCTCTCCCTTTCCATCTCAATGTTCAGTGGCGTACTAGGGTTTGTATCTCCACACTAGGGTCTGTACGAGCCCCATGTTCTCCCTCAATTTCCTCTGGTTCTAGCCTTTGGGCCCCTGCCCGCCATCGCGGAACTACTTCTGCAACCTAGTATCCTCTCCTTCAAGGATATGGTCTCTAGATGGCTGCTAGACCAAGCTTCATTCTTCACAAAGTTTGCATCCAACTCTACCTTTTGTATGCCACCAGGAGGAAGCTCTGACAAACAAGAAACTACGAATCCACAACAAAATGAGCTGCCAAAAAGAAACGAAGATACAGTGAAATGATTAACCAAGGATTCTTGGGAAGACAAGGACAAGACCACAGATACGCCCTTCCATTCCAATGTCAATCCTTCACAATCTCAGGAGTAGCCACAAGATTAGTGGAAAATACAAAGAATAACTATAATCCTAAAGCCAAGAAAATCCCAGAATTGGAAATCCAAGACCCCGGAGTAGCTTAATATAGAGAATACATGCAGGAACACATGATTATATGGAAGTCCATGGAAATATGGTCAATTGAAAGAGCCCTGAACTGGTGGATTCAGAGAAAATGGAAGGGAAGATCAGACTTCGGCTGGGCTCCAAAGGACTTTTCACAGTCATCTTTGACCTCCTAGAAGACAGAGACAAAAGTTTTGAAGGAGGACCCTATTTATACAACTCAGCTGATTTATACATAAGATTATAGAGGGAGAAATTCACACCAAAAAACAAAAAAAAAAAAAAAAAAAAACAAAAAACAAAAAACAAAACAAAACAAAACAAAACAAAAAAAAACAAAAAAACAAAGAGGATTTTACTACGGTTCTAGTCTCAGTACGCCTCTACTCCTTACCTACTGACTATTAGGCTCCTTCAGTCTTAAAAGGTATAGGGGACTAGCTAGAGGAATACATCAAAATGTCAGAAGACACTAGAATGGGCCACTATGCATCCTACGCCTGAATCTACGTATATATAGACGTCTTTGGTTCCCTTCTAGAAGCAATCAAATTAATCTTCAGGGATGAAGTCTGGCTACAAAGTATAGACTATGAACAAATTCCCTTCTGATGCAGAAACTGTCATGAGCATGGACATTTTTTCGGAGACTGCCCCATGAATAAAACGCCTCAAACACAATAGCTAGTAAATAAAAAAAAATACAACAATGGGTTCATCAAAGTAATATCTAGGAACAATAATGACAAGAAGAAAGTTATCCGCAACAAGAACCTATACAAAGAAGCAAGCCATAATTAGTTCAAAGTACTGAACAGTAACCAATAACAAAGGAACCCTAACGAAATGATAGCAGATAAATCAGGAGAGGAAGAAATGCACCTAGTAGACAATGACCAAGATGAAAGGGATATAGGAAATACCAACAAAGGTAAAGAGCAGTCGCTAGAGGATAAAAAAATGCAGAAAGTAGAAACAAAGGATACACTAGAGGAAAACATAATAGAGGAAGCTCTGCAGGGGGTAGACCTTACATCAGTCACAGAGGAATGGAAAAAGAAAAAGAATAAATTCCATATCAGAACAATAGTTGCAAAAAATTGAAGGATCTTATCTTCTCCGGGAAGACTTAAAACTCAAAGCCCACCAACCTGCACAAGAAAATATAGCTTCAAAAGTCATATTAGCCAACATCCTAGTGGAAGGACTCAACCTCAAATGATCAAGAAGAAAGTGAGGATGAAAGACTTCCAGTCAGCTCCTTCAAGAACTGGGAGCCAAGCTAATCAATTAAAGAAAGATAGGACTCTAGCTCCATAACCATCTCCATGTCAATGAATTGCATCATTTGGAATATAAGGGGACTTAAAAGCCCTGGGAAAAATTACATCTTAAAAAGTAGAGTACTATCTGATCATCCTGACATCCTCCTCATTCAAGAAACAAGACTGGACTCGACTCACCTTCCCCTCCTTCTCAATTCATGCTTCAAGCCTTATATCTCCTTGGCTAATTAAGATATCGGCTCGGTGGGAGGCATTATGACTTTTTGGAAAAATTCTAAACCCAACCTAATATCTTCTCTAGCCACTCACCATTCCTTAACAATGAACCTGAGAATAATAGGCACCAATGAGACCATTATTATAACTAATGTTTATGCTCTGCACAAGGTGATAGACCATATCAAAATGCTCGAAATCTTATCCAATATCCTTGACCCTCTGCACCACCACATCAAAATTATTGCAGGTGATTTCAATATGATAACTAATCTATCTAAAACGAAAGGAGGAATCTGGAAGTTAGATAACAAATTTGAGGCTTTCCTTGCCAGCATTGAAAACCTCAACCTCATTGATATTCCCACTAGCAATGGCTTATTCACCTGCAATAACAGAAGAGGAGGAGACTAATCTAGATGGCTCCAGGGACACACATAGGACAAAGAGGGCTTATGGAAGCTCGAAAATCAAAGTGATCAGAATTCTTTTGAACTAAAACCAGAGTGTAGGCCTTGTCGTCCCAATCACAGTGATGTAAATGGTTCGTCAATCCGAGCTTGTATGAAGGAGAACGAGCCAGTCAAAGTTTTTGTCAAAGTTGGGTTATGGGCTAGAATTAAGTGTCCTACAATTTGACCAACCTCGGGGCATGAAACCTAGCTCCCAAAAGTAAGAGAATTTGCGGCCTACTTAAATTGACTCCTGTGGTCAATTTTTGGAATTTTTGAAATGACCAATTATTTTGTATAAAATCAAAAAAATATTAAAAAATGGGGTGGTGGGCCATGACCCCCGCCACCTCCACCAAACCCAAAAAATATTAATATTAAATTTGGTTTGACGAGCCATGACCCCCGCCAACCCTCCAACCAAGCACCATAAAAAATTAAGTAAAAATAGGCTGACGGCCATGACCTTGCCGGCCCCACACAACCATTGTACTATGTTAATGGGGTGTGGGCCACCCGTGGTAGACCCGCCATCTAGAGTGGAACGACCACCCAGATAACCTGAAAAGGGAACCCAAATTTTTTTTTTCTAGAAGATTTGTTAAGGGTGCCAGCGGGGGTCATACCCCTGTGGCCCACGTGGCCATCCCCCAAGCAAGTGGCCCCATGAGTATCTTCAAAATGCAATGGCCCGCTCCACACAACAAAAACAATGGACTATTATTGGGAGGTAGGGGGATTTGAACCCCGACCACAACCCAGATAAGATGACTCTGCGGCCATTGCAACATGAGCCCTATGCTCTGAAGACTCTACCCACATATTATATTTATTCTTGAAGTATTGCCCATTCGACACAGTGGGGGGAGCATCTGTAGGAGCCGAGATGTTTTTTTAACAAAAAATTATTATCTTCTTGTAGAGGTGGAGCCATGACTATGCGGAACCATGATTGGCATAGTTTTCGAGACATATTCTTAATTTATTGCAGGTGGAACCATGAGCCCAGTGAAGAGGCAGGCAGAACCATGATCGAGTGAAATTCTCAGGAGGGTGAAATTTTTGTAGTGTCCAAATTGGACAAATTTTATGTCAATCTTACAAATCTCAGCGACACGAACTTGGTGGCACAGTAATTTTCCTGATCTCAGCAACAAATTTTCAGATGACCCAGAGGAGGGAATCTTTGAGGAATCTAGGGGAAATCTAAAAGATTCCTTAAGCCCTAGATTTTTACTTTCTCAGAATTTAGAAATTTGACAGTCAATTTTGCACTATTCGGTGCCAAAAATCTGATGGTGCATTCAGATTTCCCATTTGATCATTTCATTTTTGTGGCCATTTTTCTAATTGAAGTGCAGGAGTCAACATTCATGTGCGAGGAGCCATTTCCATGAGATTTGATGCCGCAAGATTGATGGTACAACCAGCTTCATCAGTTTGACATCCTTTTCTTCAGATGGCCCTAGGATGTGAGGTATATGCAAATGTTCGTGTACTTATTTTTTCTATGAGATGCATTGTGCTACATAGATCCCTAGTTGTTGTTTAACGTGGGATCTTGTTTTCTTTATTGTTTCATGATTCCTGCTTGATGTGACGCAGAATCATTTGTGGGATGTACTTGTTTTCATGATTCGTCATGTCTTGTTTGAGATCCCTTTGTCGTTATGTTGATGGGATACTCATGTGTCACCATGTATGTTTTCATTGAGATCCCTTTTATGCCATGTAAGCACATTTTTCATTATCATCATGCATGAGTTTAGGTCATACTGATAGGAGTCCTTTTTGAATCAAAGTTCTTGTAGTGGAACATCTCTTCGAGCCAGTCCTACGTGAGGGAATTTTCCTTATATGATATCGACATCATCTCTTATGTACATCATCACTATTGACAACACTTAATGCAACGGCCTACACCATCCTGACACCAGGGCCTGGAGACGTAGTCCCTCCTGGATGAACTCCATTATCAATGTCTTGTGTTTATGTTGCTGATGATTGTCATGTTCCTTCTTCTTTACATCATGCATTTATGTTCCTTTATGCTATTTTAATTGCAATTCTAATCACATCACGAAAGCAAAAGATCTTGGTTAAATCCGGGAGTTGAGTCAACTCAGATCAAGTTTGGTATTAGAGCGCTTTTTGCATGGATGTGAATTACAAGCATGAACAATGGAATGTGTAGCGATAGAGGATGAAAAAGTAATGTACAAGACCATGCTCAAAATTTTCCAAAGGGTGGAAATAATGTATGAAGCTCTATAAAAAGAGATAGAGGAAAAGGAGCGATTGTAGCTTCAGTTGCAAGCCACAGAAGAGGCCATGGAAGAACTGAAGCACAACAACTAAAGTCTTCAAATAGATAATGTGGAATTGAAGATGCTTCTACAAGAAGCGAAAGAGGAGAATCATCGTTTGTTATGACAGTTGCAATCTAAGGACTAGGCCTTGAAAAAGCTGCAGCATGACCCATGTGAGGTAAAAAGCAATTATCTAAATTCATGTATGTGTCTTGATGATGATTTCGCTGCTTTTGAAAATCATACCACAGGAATTGGCTCCAAACTATTGAAGAAAATGGGTTATTAAGGAAAAGGCTTGGGCATTAAAGGCCAAGGGATTGTTAGCCCCATCAAAATAGAAGAATTACCTCGTCACACAGGACTTCGGTATGTTAGAAAGGAAGTTGGGGAATGCACCAAGACAGCTAGCGAACCACCAACAACAGATGATGAGAATCCCTCATCAGTTCTTTTCAAATCAATAGAAGAGGTAAAAGATGTTGATTTCCTTTTGTTTTCGTCTTCAGATAGTATGATTTCTGGTGGAGATTTGGAGATCCCAATTATAGGGACAAACATGAGGCTCCTTACTAGGATGAGGCACAAGGAGGAAAAATAACTTGGTGTTAATAACCAAGGCATAACTGAACCATTGGAGGTTGTATAGAGACCTCAATTTGCAGGCTTGGGATACACTAAAGGAGAATGTTGAAAGGTGTCAGATTCTTCTAAGGCATTGTCGAAATCATCGAGGAAAGAGAATGATGGGAACACATCCCCATCATCCCATGGCAATGCCCATTGCAGGGAGAGAGCTGAGGCAAGCTCTCATCACAATACTTGCACCAGAGATAGCAAGGAAAGGTATAACCAGTTTCAATTTTCGAATATTCATTTTGATTATAATCATGTTGTTAATGATGAACATAAAACATGGCATCGAAAAACATATACCTTTTGTGGATTACATAACCATATATTTTCTAAGTGTTGGAAAAGAATAGAAGCACACCAAAGGAGGAGGCATCAGATCTGGAAGAAGAAGATGTATTGTAGTCATTGCGACAGAAGTGACCATCAAAGAGCCACATTTTGGAGGCTCCATCCGGAGAAGCGCCTTAAAGACAAAGTGTCGATGCATGAACTAGGTGAAACAATTATTTGACAAGGAAAACCACCACAGGAGGATGACCCATTCACAGTGATAAGTGAAAAATGGTTTCTAGGTATGTTAGCTTGTCATGGTCATGCTTTTGTAAATCATTTGTTGCAATTTAAGATGTCAAAGTGATGATGTGTGTTCCATCACCTGTTAAGCAACAATGATGTCTAGTCTTATTTTGAATTGCATGATAAACTGTGAAAATGATGTCATGTTTCCATGACTTGTCAAAGAAACAATAGTGTATGGCCTTATTTTTGTAAATCATGTGTTGCACTGATGATGTGTTTTCGATCACTTGTTGAAGCAACAATGATATGTTAGCCTTGTTTTCGTAGTTGGGGGATTGTTTCCATTTCGATGTAAACTTGACCACCAAGTATGTGTTATAAACTCGTGGCAAGTGTGGAATGCTTGGGTCATTAGTTGGTCATGAAAGTCAAACATGTAATTTGAAAAAACAATGTACTATAGGTTGCAGAGGTTTCAGGTGTCGGCTCATTGCTTAACGCTCTGAAGAAAAAAGGTAAAGGAGATGAAAGCGCGACCTTTCAGCACGCTTGTGATGTAGACAAGGTACATAGAAGTTGCATATTATCTTTCATGCTTTTGGAGGACCAAAAGCTCCTTAGTGGGGAGGATTGATCCAGGTGGCTCCAGGGACACACACAAGACAAAGAGGGCTTCTCGAAGCTCAAAAATCAATATGATTAGAATTCTTTCGAACCAAAACTAGAGTGTAGATCTTGTTGTCTTGATCACAGTGGGGAGAACGATTTGTCAATTCGAGCTCGTATGAGGGAGAACCAGCCAGTTAAAGTTTTGGTCAAAGTTGGTTTATGGGCCAGAATTAAGTTTCCTACAATTTGAACGACCCTGGGGAATGAAACCTAGCTCCCAAAAGCAGGCGAATTTGTCACCTACTTCAATTGACTCCTTCGATCAATTTTCGGAATTTTCGAAATGACCAATTATTTTGTATAAAATCAAAAAAATATTAAAAAAATGGGTGGTGGGCCATGAGCCCCGCCACCTCCACCAGACCTAAAACAAAATTTAATATTAAGTTTGGGTCAACGGGTCATGACCCACACCAACCCTCTAACCAACCACCACAAAAAAATAAGTAAAAATAGGCCAGCGGCCATGACACTGCTGGACGCCACAACCACTGTACTATGTTAATGGGATGCAGGCCACCCCCGGCAGACCTGCCACCCACAGTGTAACCACCACCCAAATAACATAAAAATGGAACTCGAAATAAATGTTTCCAGAAGATTTGTTAAGGGTGCCAGCAGGGGTCGAAGCCACCGAGCCATGTGGTCAGCCCCCAAGCGGGCGACCCCATGAGTATATTCAAAATGCAACAGCCCACTCCACGTGCCAAAAACAATGTACTATTATTGGGAGGTGGAGGGATTTGAACCCTAACAACCACCCGGATAAGCCGACTCTGTAACCATTCCGGCATGAGCCTTGTGCTTTGAATACTCTGCCCGCATATTATAGTTAATCTTGAAATATTGCCCATTTGATGGAGGGAGGGAAGCGTGTGGAGGAGCCGACATGTTTTTTTAACCAAAAGTTATTGTTTTATTGTAGAGGTAGAGCCATGACTATTCGAAACCATGGCTGGCATGTTTTTTGATACATATTATTAATTTATTGTAGGTGGAACCATGAGCCCTAAGAAGAGGTAGGCGGAACCATGATTGAGCAAAACTCTCAGGTGGGTGAAATTTTTGTAGTGTCCAAATTGGACAAATTTATGTCGATCTTACACCTCTCAGCGACTCAAACCTAATGGCCTGGTCAGTTTCTTGATCTGAGCAGTAGATTTTCAGATGACTCAGAGGAGGGAATCTTTGAGGAATTGAGGGGGAATCTAAAATATTCCTTAAACCCCAAATTTTCACTTTCTTAGAATTCAGAAATGTGATAGTCAATTTTGCACTATCCAATGCCACAAATATGATGGTGCATTAAGATTTCCCATTTGATCATTTCATTTTTCAGCCACTTTTCTAGGTGGAATGTAGGAGTCAACATTCTTGTGCAAGCAGCGACTTCCATGAGATTTGATGTCGCGAGATTGATGGCACAACCAACTTCAGCAGTTTGACATCCTTTTCTTTAGATGGCCCCAAGATGTGAGGTATATGTCAATGTTCATGTACTTATTTTTTGCTATGAGATGCATTATCCTGCATAGATCCCTATTTGTTGTTTGATGTGGGATCTTGTTTTCTTTATTGTTTCATGATTCTTGCTTGATGTGATGCGGAATCATTTATGGGATGTACATGTTGTCATGATTCATCATGTCTTGTTTGAGATCCCTTTATCGTTATGTTGATGGGATACTCATGTGTCGTCGTGTATGTTTGCATTGAGATCCCTTCTATGCCTTGTTGGCAAGATGTTCATTATCATCATGCATGAGTTTAGGTAAAACTGATAGGAGTCCTTTTTGAATGAGAGTTCCTATAGTAGAACATCTCTTTGAGCCACTCCTACGTGAGGGCATTTTGCTTGTATGATAGCAACGCCATCTCTTATGTACATCATCACTATTGAAAATACTTAATGCAGCGGCCTACACCATCCTGACACCAGGGCCTGGAGACATAGTCCTTCCTAAACGAACTTCATTATCAACATCATGTGTTTAGGTTGTTGATGATTGTCATGTTCCTTCTTCTTTACAACATGCATTTATGTTCCTTTATGCTATTTTAATTGCAATTCTAATCACATCACGAAAGCAAAAGATCCTGGTTAAATTCGGGAGTTGAGTCAACTTGGATCAAAGACCATCAAATAGCCTCCCATTTAGGTCGTTTCTTCCTATCAGAGGCAACATATCTTTCCTCCTATGAAACACAGGTGATAATCCTTCCACAAGCAGGCTCATATCACTCTCCTATCTCTCTCAAGATTCAAATTTCCATGTCTTCGAAGAATAAGCGTTTTAGATTTGAGGCCTTCTAGTTGAACCACCCAGATTTCATGGAAAAGATGAAACAATGGTGGACTCACTCTCCTATCAGAACTCGAAGCAAAATGTATACCTTCCAATAAACGTTAAAATATATCAAAGAGGAAATCAAAAAATGGAACAAAGAATCATTTGGTGATATCATTACGGACAAAAAAAACTTGGAACATCAATTGGAACTTCTTCAACTAGCCATCATTGAAGAAGGGCTAATGGAGACTAGTAAGAAATAGGAACAACTACTACAACAAAGTTGGGAGGAAAGAGCCATTTAGGAAGAAAAGCTATGGAAACAAAAATCTAGAATAAATTGTCTAAAATGCAGGGAAAGGAATACAACCTTTTCCACAAAACAATGATACAACACAAAAGAAATAATAGAATTCTTGCTCTGAAGAATCAAGAGGGTCATCTCATACACTCTCAAGAGGAGTTGGAATCAGAGCTCACCAACTATTTCAGCTCTCTTCTCAAAGAACCAAGGAATGATCAGGATAAGGATATCAAAAATATCACCAAGAATATTCCCAAAATCCTCACAGAGGACCATAAAAAAATTCTCCTCAGGAAAGTATCCCTCTAAGAAGTGGAATATGTGGTCATGGGAATGCCTAATGGAAATGCTCCAAGGCTAGATGGGTTCACTATTGATTTCTACAAAGCCTGCTGGCCTATCATAAAGCTAGAGGTCCATGCCCTGGTGGAGGAATCTAGAATTAAGAGGTTTGTCCTTAAAGCCCTCAACTCCTCCTTTCTTACTCTAATACCCAAAGGAATCTCTGTGGATTCCCTGGAGAAATTGAGGCACATAACCCTCTGCAATGCCATATACAAAATAATCTCCAAAGTTATATCCAATCACATCAAAGTCATCCTCCCTCTCCTCATCTCTCACCATCAGTCTGACTATGTGGAAGGAAGACAAATCATGGATAGAATCATCCTCTCTCATGAAGTTATTCATTCTCTCAAATCCCAAAAAACTCCTGGTATGATGATACTGCTAGATATGTCAAAATCCTTTTCCAAAATAAGCTGGAACTATATGAGACAGATCTTGGATTCCTTCGGCTTCCACAAAGAAAGCATCAAGTGGATCATGGCTATGGTGCTAGGAGCTTTATTCTCCATCCTCCTAAATTGATCATCTTCGTAACCCTTCAATCCTACAAGGGGTATCATACAAGGGGATCCAATCTCTCCCTTCCTCTTTGTTATAATGGCGGAAGGGATAAGTTGTTCTATAATTGTTGCCCTGCATGATAATAATCTCTCTAGTTTCCAACACCATTCTTCTGCCCCACCTACAACTCAACAACAATTTTTGGATGACACTCTTCTCACAGGCCTCCCCTCCATCAAAGAGGCTTCATCTTTCATTTCCATCCTGATGCACTTCTCCGCTGCTTCTGGCACCTCCATCAGTGCCCTTAAATCCAGGTTGTTTTTCTTTAATACTCCACTTTCCATTTACAAGAACATCACCAGACTCCTGGCCATTCCTATTAGCTCTCTCCCATCCACTTACCTTGATGTTCCCCTTACAGATAGGCCTCTCACCTGGACCACTTGGGAGAACCTGATAAACAAACTGGAGAAAATATTGGCCAATTGGACCTTCAGATTTCTAAATCTAGCTGGTCATCTTATCCTAGTTAAATCACTCCTTTAGGCCATCTCGTTTTACATTTACTCAACTCTGGCTGACCCAAAAGTGATTTCTAAAAAAATCAGGAACCCTCATAGGAAATTCTTATGGAGAGGAGCAAAGGTCAAACATAAATGGGCTCTTGTAGCTTTGGAAAAAGTCTGCAAACCCAAAAAATATGGTGGCCTCAGTCTTAGAGATATAGACCTTCTAGGAAAGGCCTTGGGAGCCAAAAACTTATGGAGATGGATTACTAACACCAACTCCCCTCGGGGCACCCTGTGGAAATAAAAATACACTCCCTCCTTAACACAAGAGCAAATCATTAGGCTCAATGGAAACATTAAAGGCTTTGTCATCTGGAATCAAGCTTGGGAGAATACAGACATCATTCAGAGACAGTTTTTCGGAAATAGGTAGTGGAAACAAGGCTCTTTTATGGGAGGATGCCTTACAGAAAAGGTTGAAACTTGATCAAGATTACTATCAAAATATCAAGGTTTAAATGCAAAATAGAGGGAAGATCAAAGTCAACCAATACTTGGGAAAAATTGAAGAAAATGACAGATGGAGAAAATGGATCAATCACGAGGAATGGACTCCCCAAATGGATCCCCAAACTTGGTCAGACCTCTCATCAGAGTTAGAAATTAGGAAAATCCTCAATGACTCTACTAAGGATAAACTTACATGGGGGAAAAACTCTGTAGGAAACTTCATATTAAGCGAAGCCTAAAGATACATAGCAAAGCACAACCAAATCTAACCAGATCCGAAATGGAATGCAATCTCGGAAATGAAGCACTGGCTAAAAATTTCTATCTTCCTTTTGTTAGTCATGCACAGAAAAGTTTTTACACGGGACAATCTAAGAAGAAGAGGCTTTATTGGCCCCTCGATATGCTCCCTCTGCCAGCAAGAAGAAGAAAACCCCAATCATTTGTTAATGTTTTCCCATTCACATCCAATGTATGGAATTGGACTTCTTTAGTGTTTAACAACTCTGATTGGGACCCCTTTTCCATTCATAGCACCATCGCGAACTTGATAAAGGTCTATTCCCCCATCCTCTCATTAACCGCGCATGGAATTTATTACCTGGTTTGATCTGTTGGGCTCTGTGGAAGGAACACAACGTGAGAATCTTTCACGGGCTCTCCATGCAGGAGGAATTCATTATAGCGAAGATCAAAAGAGCATTCTGTGAAACAGTGACATCTCTATCCACTTAGACGGTCAAAGCCCCTCTGACACCCTGCGAAGTGAAAATTCTCTCAATGCTAGATCTCCTTCATATCAAGGTCCACAAATTCACTCCCCTCCCTAGGCATGATAATAACAATAACACGTGGCAGCCACTAGAACAGGGGACTTTCAACCTCAACTACAATGGCTCAACTAAAGGGAATCTAGGCCCATCGGGCTTTGGAGGGGTCTTCCAGAACACTAAAGGTGAGATCATCCAGATTTATGAGGGAAATATAGGTTCAACCACCAACAATGCTACTAAACTTCATGCCCTGGAACATGGCAACATCATAGCGCACAACCTCAACCACAATTCTTTGATTGTTGGAGGAGATTCCACATTGGATACCAAAATTCGCAAAAGACTTCAGTAGGGTATTGAGGTGGACAAGATCTCGGAAAATTGGGGCCTAAATAAAATAATACAATGGATCAAGCAAGGAATTGAGAGCATGGATCGCCTCCATTTTCAAGCAATCAGTAGGAAAGGAAATAAATTTGCAGACAGAATAGTGAATGAGGTTACGACTGGTACCCTATGCTTGAAGGCCCAAGCATTGCAGGAATTAGAGGAAGGGGAAATCCATCAGCAATGTGCATCAATCAGTGAAGAATATAACTACTCTACCAAACAATAACTATTCGTGTACTTTTAATCATTACAAGACGGAGTTTCTGCTCAATGAGAAGGATAGGTGGAGGAAGCTAGAGTATGGGCTCATCCTTGGCTCGTCTATCTTCACAGCCAGTGATGCCTCCTCCCCTCTCCCTTGTGTGTCTGCCATCACTCAATCTTATCCTCCCTGCTCTGCCATTACTCCTCCGACTCTCCTTAATTCTTCGCATCCTTCCACTTCCATCCCCCTCTCCCTCATTTCGGTCTCCCTCGTCCTCCTAGACTCTATAAATTCACCCCTCCCCCTTCTCCCTCTCATTCTTCTCACTTCCTTTTCCTTCCTCCCTTTTACCCTCGCTATCTGCTTCCCCCTGCATTCATGTCCCTCGATTTCTCTCATGGCTTTGAGGCATGGCTCCACCCCTGGTCCGAGTATGGGATTTGCACGCAGTCATGTTGCCTCCGGTTGATAGTCCTTGGGCCCGATGCCTACCAATTGCATGGAGACTGCTGCTAGGAATGCAACTCTGGGCTGCTTGGCGGCGATCAATATGTAAACTTAGCATCAGATTTCTAACTTAGAGGCCCATGTCAATATTCTACGAACAGAGGTCACCACAGAGGAGGTCAATGCGGAATCACTTGGATTCTGTACCCTTCTCTCACTTGAGCGCGCGAAAACCTCTACGCGCGTACAATTGAAACATGGTGGAAAATGAAGACCATCATGGGGATTGCTATGCAGAAACAAGAGGAGCAATCCAAGACTCTAGAAACTAAGATTGACTAGCTCACTAAAAAAATTGTTGTGTATGTAGAAGCCATCCACCATTGTCGATTTATCACTTGGACGCTCCGAATTATACTCTCATCAAAAAGAAGTTGACAATGAAGGCCCATTCAACCACTGAAGGAGTCATGCGCATCAAGAAAGAGGACCCCGGGGCCTCTAAGAGTCATCAAGCCATCACCGCACAACCAAAGGGAGGCTCTCAGGAGACTCCCATTCATTTGGATGATGAAAAAGCCACCACCAACCAGGAGTGATGAAATCGGCTTCCTTCATTGTTTTTTCCCCATGTGTATGTTATTTGGCCTCTGCGAAAGTATTTCTTTCATGAAGAATAATAATTTTTGGATGGTCGACATCCATAAGGCATTCTTATCCTTTCTCAGCTTCTATTTTCTAAATTTTTGAAATTGTTGTAATGAGAGTACCTCTCTGCTCCACTCTTGTACTTTGTTCCCTCTTTTTTCTGGGTAGTATTGTAAATATAGCTTATGCTATGAGCAGCACTGGATTTTCGACTGGGTCTTGTGTTGGGTTCTTTCCCACACAACCCTTTTTGTAATCTACTAGTTTATCAAGAAATATACTATCTTATTTACAAAAAAACAATATTGCCCCTGAACTTATTGTTTTCATTGTTGATAATTTTAATCGATTGGTGTGCCAGAAATTGTTGTCATTGTTGTGTATTACAGGATCCAAAGGAGGCCATGGACATAGGACATTGTAGTATACCTAGGGGGGATAATATGGGGTATAGAGGGAGGTACCCAAGGGAATAATATGGTGTAATAATGTAAAGATGATAAATAAATGGGCCATATTTAATAAATAATGTTTTTAACCCACATTATGCAAGGGACCACACGTAGTTAGGGAATAATGTGATATGTGCATTGTATTTGATGTATGGTATTGAGAGATACATGGTAATTACCCATGGTATTTTATGTATGAAGCCTATGTAGAGGCTAGAGACTCTCCTAGGGAAAATTTTAAGGATGGAAAATTATCTTAAAGTTTAAAAACGTTGGAGAATATCACTAATAATATGCAAACTAATTTTTTTTTATTGATGTATTTATAAAATTAATTAATTTTATAATGATTTTATATATACTCTCTATATAATGTTGGCAATTTTTAAGGTAAAATAATTTAAAAATGTAAATTTTGGGCGAATCATCTTTATAAAAAATGAAAATTAACAAATATTTTTTTTGGACAAATCATGTAAAATTAGCCCACCTGTGAATATTAGCCCCTAAAATTTTCCATGTCCTCACTCTCCATTGAGAGATGTCAAGAATTTTGGTATTGACAAGAATATGGCTTGTGAAGCAATCTCCTTCCTTAAAGAGTTGTGTATGGTGTTTCCCTACCTCAAGGGTTTGATTAATAAAGAGAAGCATTTATATCTTATTTTTGTATTGGGTTTTATAGTTATTTCTTAGGAATATTTGTAATTTTAATATATTTGTAGGTCAAATCTATTACAAGTGGTATCCAAGCACTTTCTTGGGCAAAGTGGGGAGATTTTTTTTTTTTTTTTCATTTTTGCAGGATTTTTTTGGGTGGTGAGTTTGTAGATCAGATATGAAAATTTTAATGCAAAATTTTCTAAAAAAAATTATATATCTAAATTTCTTGTGAAATAATTTCCAATTTCAGAAAAATAAATCAATCGAATCGGAGTCTAGATGAGAGACATATCACTGATTTAAAATCAATGATTTTGCAGAAATGTTTCTGACAGGAATTTGTGAATGCAGAATCTAAAGTAATTTTTTGCACTTTTTTTATGCATAATTTTATAAAACTAACTAATGATCTGAGCTCCTATTTAAAAATCACTCAATTAAAAAAAAAAAAAAACAATCGAATCAAAGTCTGGATGAGGGAGATATCGTTGATTTAAAATCATCTATTTTTTTCAGAAATTTTTGTGATGGCCAGAAAGTTGCAGCTCATATCTGAGTTCCCAGAGTGACCATCCACTGATTGCAGACACATAGGAAGATGCAAAATAACCATTCAATTTTCAAAAAATAGGTTATAATAAGGATTATGAGTTTTATTTACCGAGTTATGCCCATTTAAATTTTCACCAAAGTAAGTGATTTTCTTCCAAAACCCTTACTCTATTTTAAGGGTTCTAGCAAGATGTATTTTACAGAAAACGATGATGGCCTTACTATTGAAGAATTCCTAAAAAGGGAAAAGTCCATATGTGTGAAAGTTTGGAAAGAGGTAGCATGGATTCATTTTAGAGATGAGGTTGTCATATGGTGGGACTCACTTGACAGAAAGAAGTTGGTAAGCCTTCCTGATGAAATATTTGAAAAAGTCATTTTGGACAAATAGTCTCATGCTAGACAACCGGAAAATGAGAAATATAGAGGGTTATTTTGTGTTGGTATATCCTTATTACATGTTCATGGATGTATTCAGAAGGATAACATCAGTGTGTCTATCAATCCTAGTAGTAAGCATACTTTTATCAATGTTAATTTGGAAAAAAAATTACAAGTTCCAGCAAAACATATTGAACAAACACATGTTGATAATGAGGATGTTCAAATTTATAAAGATTTGAATATTTCTATGGATAATTATGTGTTGGATTCTGATTCTTATACTTCATATATGGATAATGTGGATGTTACTTGGGCATACCCTTAGATGGAATCTGTTGGTAATGTCAATATTAATGTGTAGAAGAAATTCCCGAAGCTATGGCATAAAAACAATAAAATTACACTCTAGGATTCGATCAGTAAAAAAGTAAGTCCAAGGAGGCATAAGTAGAAAACTCTAGAGGTACTCACACATCAGATAAGGAGTCTGTGGTTGAAGAAATAATGGAAGACAGGAAATGAAAATAGGTACCACAAAAGGAACTTGATACCACTCAAGCTCCATTAGGTCAGGAATTGAAGACAACAACACCAAAAATGAAGGTTTTAACATATCACCACCCACACCACCCAACAAGACAAAAACCCTCAAGATGGCACAAGATTAGCAACCAAAATAGGGGCAATTGGAAGACACACAGTGAGACAAGACAAGCTACCCACAACACATCTCCACATGGGCACCATAAGGACTAGTTTCCATCTCAAGAAAGTGAGGTGATGGCTAATTCTAGTGTCCACCTTTCTATTGGATGGATAGATGCATGTGAATGGTAATAGTCGACAACTTTTTTGAGTAGATCTTATTATTTGTGTTCTTCTCATGTTTCAGGGGAAAAACATACTTAAGGGGGGTGAAATTTAATATACCTAACGGCTAATATCTGGTATAGAGGGGGGTACCCAAGGGAATAATATTATGTAATATTTTAAGGATGATAAATAAATGGGCCATAGTTAATAAATAAATTGGCTAACCCACATTACACAAGGGAACACAAGTAGTTGGGGAATAATGTGATAATTCCATTGTATTGGATATTTGGTATTGAGGTACCTATGGTAATTACCCATGATATTGTATGTATGAAGCCTATATAGGGGCTAGAGAATTAATTGAGACATGTCTGGGATTGTTGTATTAACAAGCATATGGCTTGTGGAGTGATTTCCTTCCTTAAGGAGTAGTTGTATGGTGTTACCCTACCTCAAGGGTTTGATTAATAAAGAGAATAATTTCTATCTTATTTGTCTATTGGCCCTTAGGCTTAGTTTATTGGAGAATTTTAATATATGTGCAGGTCATGATCTATTACACTCAAGGTTTTAAAGTTGATAGCATGAAGGTTATTTTTTGTCTATTAAAAAATATCCCTTTTCCCTCAAGTACATTCATAATGCATGAATAAATCATGTTGGCTTGAGGGGGCCTCACCTAGGTTCAGCATTAATTAGCCAAACAATCCCTACACTACTGGCCCTTTCGGCATCAGCTCGTGGAGTGCAGAACGAAGTCTCACTCGAAGCAGTATGGGGGGATGTTGGAACCAAGTTTCCTCAGCCTGAGATGGTTGTGATGTCGTTTGATTCCTTCTATCTCTGCCTTCGTGCAAGTCGCTTTGCTCTAGGGCTTGCAAGACTAGCCCTCTATTCCATCCTTCTGTACCACCATAAAAGGGTACGATCGACCTTCACGCATCCCTAACCAGCTACTCAGGTACTTTCGTACTGTTATGGTAGCGTGTCGTGCAGATTCCCCAGTTAGTCTAAGTGATTCGCTTATCTCATCAAATACTTAAATTTAACACCATGTAAGCAGATATTCGTAATTGTGTTCAATTATTCAATGTAATTGCATTCATTCACGCATCATATAAGCATAATAAAGGAATTTCATACATAAAATCTCCAAACACATCAACAGAAAAAAGACAGAAATTGTAGAATATCTCCCTTTATTAATATCTTCTAAGTGTTACAACTTCTGTCCACCCTACACAAACAGCTGCAGGGGTCTATGCACTCAGTTGCAGACTTCTACCCTAGGCCTCTGCGCACTCAGCTACAGAGCCTCTACCTACACTAAGACCCAAGACTAAGACTTCTTCTTTAGAGCTATCACTCTATTACATGATCTGCCATTCTCTCCATGTCTCTAAACACTTAGATCTTAGCTCTTTTTATACAATCCCATGGTCCGTGGACCATGGGTAGTCCTCTTATAGCTGACTTTACTTTAAAAAACTAAGGGAAAACTACCCCTTTTGTCACATAATACCTTCATGCTCCGTGACCACAAATTGCGGAGTCTTTACAATTATATTACAAAAATTCACTTAAACATGGTCTTTTAGCCCCAAAACTGCCCTTGGGGGATCCTGCTCCCAACACGCCCCCAACACAAACATTGTGGCTCAACCTTGAGTCACTCAGTAGGCGCAAAGATCTTTGAGCGAAGCCCATCCAGCTCGACCCAGAAGACCACAACTTCGGCCATGCACTGAGTTGTTGCCTGCTTCACATCTTCAATTGTCTTCTCAGTTACTACTCCTGCACTATCAGCCTGAATCTTTTGTTGTGTCACTTGCAGAGTCGCAAGCTTGCCTTCGATGTTTCCTGTGACTGGTTAAGCTTCCTCTAGTCAACGCTTTAATCGCGCCTTCAGCACTGCTTCATTATGTAGTGATGCGTCCACCTATTCCTTCAGCTGCTTGGCTTCCTGCAGCTTGGCTAACCTCTATGACAGCATGGCAGTCCATGTTGTGCCCTTAACTTCGTCATAACGCTGTTGGAGTTCACGTGCTTCCGTCTCTAGCCTTTAGATGTTTGGGTCCTCCTACAAGATGGTTAGGACCTCAAATGATTTCTTGAAAAACTGTGTGGAGTCTACTACTACACTTTCTACTGCCGCGATTGCTTCTATGACAATGGTCGTTCGGTGTTCCTTTACCTCTGGGGGTGTTGAAGGCTGGGCCCTTAACTGGAGCTCTATAATCTATAGGTTCAGCTCCAACTGAACTCACTCCATCTCTGTCCAAGTGTCGCACACCCCTATGGCCAATTTGCAGATGTGGACCTCGACTAGCTCCTCCTCCAGAATGGCGAACTCTGGGACCATTCTGCATGCCTCCTCTATGACCTGCATGATCTTCTTACTCTAGTTGGTCTCTTTGGCCTCAGTGATGATGGCAGCATTTCACTGTAGGGCCATCTGTTCATTGTTTATCTTCTATTCGCTGATCACCTAAAGGGTGTGGTGCTCACTGGCCCTCAGCTCTGCAATTACTCCATCCTACAAGAGGTGGGGTGCTTCATGCGGAAGCGCTTCCAGGTTCAGTTCAACTCCATTCAAGGTGCTGAAAGTGGGCCTATGAGCCTTATTTTGCATGGTTAGTGCTCCATCTGGCAGCACTATCGCACTAGAAGCCTTTGTGTGCAACATATCATCAGCCTCTGATATGCTGATAGCCAAGCTGGTAGACATCATACCAGCTTGTGATGCGCAGATCTGCAACTCTTGCAACCCGGTCTGGATAGCCCCTAGTATGATCTGTTATTTCTTTTCAAATTATTGCATGGACTCAACGATGACATCTCGAACTATGTCACTGATGTCATATAAGTTGCCCTCCGTCAATGTGATAGGGTCCGGCAAGGTCTTAGTTGCTTTGGGTTTCTTTTTGGACCCTCCCTTCTCCAGCTCTCTCGGGTGCTTAATGCGGGCGGATGTCTCCTGAGGGTCTACGTAGTGCTGCTCTGTATCCTCCTCTTTGGTCTTCGGTGAAGGCGACCGCGTACCTTTTTCAGAACCATTTGTTGGCTTGAGAGGGCCTGACTAGGTTCAACATTAATTAGCCAAACCAATCCCTACTGTTATGAAACCGGCTCAAGAAAAGATAGAAAAGATAGATCAACGCCTTAGAATCTAGCCTCTTCTAGGGGGCAACCTCCTTTACATTACATAAATGAACAATTCTTGGATGATTCAAATGACAAAACCTCCTTTCTATATATAGGAGTCTAAGGAGTCACAATATAATCCAGCCGACCTAGCAATAATAATATAAAGCCACAAAAATAACAATAGAGGGATTCTATGGGGCACAGAAATAACAATATGGGGGTAATAGGGGCACAACAATATAAATAAGGGGTATAACTACAATAGTAATGGGGTAATCACTAGTATTATAGGGACCCAACATGCCCCTCTCCTTCAAAAAAGTGTTGTCCTCAACGCTTGAGTAGTTCTGGATACTTCTGCATAAAATTCTCATCCTCCCATGTGGAATCTTCAGCGGATAAGTTCTTCCACTTGATAAGATACTCTGAAATTGATCGATTTCGTAGCTGTCGAGTTCTTGTTTCTGTGACTGCTTCCGGTTCCAATATAATTTTTCCTTCCTCGTCAAGTTCTGGCAATATTGTTTGAATTGGGAGCTTGTCGCCTATAACCTTCTTTAAACATGAAACATGGAAAACTGGGTGCAATCGAGAAGCTGCAGGAAGCTCCAATTTGTATGCCATAGTACCAATCTTTTGCAACACCTTGTACGGACCATAATACTTTGGTGATAATTTATTATCCTTCTTAGCTTGCTTTAGGGACATTTGCTTATATGGTTGTAGCCGTAGGAATACCCAATCACCTACATCAAAACTTCTTTCACTGCGATGTTGATCTGCCTGTTGTTTCATTCTATTTTGTGCCAACACGAGGTTATCCTTTAAGAGTTGGAGGACTTGTTGTTGATGTTCGATGTGATGTTCCACTGCCTGAACCTTAGAATTTTCTCTTAAATATGATGTGATGGATGGTGGTTGATACCCATAAAGTGCCATAAATGGGGTCATTTTTGTTGCTGTATGGAAGGAAGTGTTATACCACCATTCAGCCAGAGGCAACCATTTGACCCATTGTGTCTGTTTATCAGATACAAAGCAACGAAGATATCCTTCCAAACATTTGTTTACTATCTCAGTTTGCCCATCAGATTGAGGATGATAAGATGAGCTATGAGCTAACTGAGTACCAAGACAAGAAAATAATTCTGTCCAAAAATTTCCAGTGAAAATGGGATCTCTGTCACTTACAATAATCTTTGGGTTTCCATGTAGCTTTTGAACTGTTTCCATAAATGCAGTAGAAACTGTACTGGCTTTAAATGGATGTGATAATGCACAAAAGTGTGCATACTTGGTAAGTCTGTCAACTACCACCATGATGACACTCTTTCCCTCAGACTTGGGTAAACCTGTGATAAAATCCATTGAAACCTCCTCCCAACGTTGGCTTGGAATGGATAAAGGTTGTAATAGACCCGGTGTCTTAATTGTTTCAACTTTATTTTGTTGGCAAACCAAACATTCCGCCACAAACTTTTGAATATCTGATTTAAGGCCATCCCAAAAAAATTCCTTCTTAACCCTGTGGTAAGTTTTTAAAAATCCTGAGTGCCCTCCTAAGGGAGAAGTGTGCAATTCCATAAGAATCTTTTGTTTTAGCTGGGAATTCTTACAGAGGTATAAGCGATCTTTGTACCATAACGAATCATTTTGCCAGCTAAATGTATCAGAAGTACTGGAATCTTGTTGTAGCTTTCGAATAAGTGCCCACACTTCTTCGTCATTCTTCCATTCCTCCCTTGCTTCGTTTATCCAATCTGGTTGGATAATAGAAATGGCACACAACAATGCTTCCACATCCTCATCCTTTCTTGAGAGTGCATCTGCCACCACATTTTGCTTCCCTTTTTTGTAGATGATTTCAAAGTCATAACCCAACATCTTTGTGACCCACTTTTGTTGCTCTTCAGAGGATAATCTTTGTTCTAAAAAGTATTTAAGGCTATCATGATCCGTTTTTACCTTGAAGTGTCTTCCCATTAGGTAGGGTCGCCATTTCTTAAGTGCATGGAGTATTGCCAACATTTCCTTCTCATAAATAGCTTTGCTTAAAAACTTTCCCTTGATTGGACGACTTTCAAAAGCAATGGGTCTTTCATCTTGCATTAGAACAACACCAATTCCATTTCCTGAAGCATCACATTCCACAATAAAGGTTTTTGTGAAGTCCGGTGTAGCTAAGACCGGTGCTTGGCACATTGCCTCTTTAAGATGTTCAAAGGCCTTTGTTGCTTCCGGAGTCCATGAAAATGAATCTTTCTTCAATAATGTTGTTAGAGGTGCTGCTATTCTCCCATAATTCTTAACAAACTTGCGATAATACCCTGTCAACCCAAGAAATCCTCGCAGATGCTTTATGGATGTGGGGATTTTCCATTCCTTAATGGCTTTAATTTTGCTAGGGTCTACCTTAACTCCTTCATGAGATACAATATGACCCAAATATTCCACCTCCTGGACTCCAAAGAAACATTTGGATCTTTTTGCATATAATTGTTTCTCCTCCAATAGTTGTAGCACCCTGTCAACATGTTCAACATGATCCTTCCAAGACTTGCTGTAGATTAGTATATCATCAAAAAATACTAACACAAATTTTCTAAGGAATGGTTTGAAAATTGAATTCATCAAACCTTGAAATGTTGAAGGTGCATTGGTAAGGCCAAAAGGCATGACCAAAAATTCATAATGACCCTCATGAGTTCTAAATGCCGTTTTCGGAATGTCTTCAATCTTCATTCTGATTTGATGATATCCCGAACGAAGATCCAACTTGGTGAAGTAAATTGATCCATGCAATTCATCCAGTAATTCATCAATGACAGGAATGGGGAACTTATCTTTAATAGTGAGCTTGTTGAGCTCCCTATAATCCGGACACATGCGCCATTATCCATCCTTCTTGTGCACCAATACTATTGGAGCTGAGAAAGAACTTTGACTCGGTTGAATTATACCAGCCTCTAGCATTTCTGCAACCATACGTTCAATTTCACTTTTTTGGCATAGGGATATCTGTACGGCCTGATGTTTGGAGGAACACTTCCTGGAATTAGATGAATAGCATGATCATGATCACGCATAGGTGGGAGACCTTTGGGAGTCTCAAATACCTTGGAATGATTGTCCAGGACTTTTTGGAGATCTGGAGAAATAGATGATTCCAATGTGGAAACATCTAGCGAACATAATTGTGCAATTACACCTCTTTGCTCCTTTTTTAGAAGCTTTGTCATGCCATTAGAGCTGATTATCTTTCCTGGTTTCCCTGCAATACCCCTTAATTCAACTTCCTTTCCTTCCGTAGAAAATTTGATGAAAAGTTCTTGAAAATTAAAAGCTATTGTACCCAAGGATTGTAGCCATTGGACTCCTAGTACAACATCAGCACCTCCCATTGGAATGGAAAGCATTGGGCTAGTCAATACATATTCTCCCATGGATAGCTTGATATTATGGCACTTTCCAGAGCAATTTATTGTTCCTCCATTTGCAATCATCACTTGACACTCTGGTGCTGGATATAGGAAGCAATTCAATTCTTTTGCTACCCTACAATGAATAAAATTGTGGGTGCTTCCTGAATCAATCAACACTATTACCTTTTTCTTCTTGATTTGTCCTTCTATCTTGATGGTTTGAGGAGTGGTAATTCCCGCCAATGCATTACAAGATATGGTCGGATTTATTTTTTCTTCATCTAGGCTTTGTTCCTGGAGTATATCCTCTTCTTTTGACCTTTCTTGCTCCTTTTCTTCTTCCTCTTCACAATCTATGTAGAATAATTTCTTCTCAGCACACTTATGACCTTTTGTGTATTTGCTATCACAATTGTAACAAAGCCCTTTTGCTCTTTTTTCTTCCAATTGTTGTGGTGTCAACCTTGTAGGTTGTGGAAGACTAGGGGCAACAACACTTCCGTCTTTATAGTTGTGAGTGGTATGCTTCCTAGTTGCCATAATTTTGCTTTCCATTTTTCTTGCTAACCTGAATGCCTTCTCTAATGAATCAGGTTCCCAAAGGCGAACATCATGTTGGATATTATCCTTTAAAGACCCTATGAACACATCAATCCTATGCTCCTCTGGAATATCTTTTACCCTTATGTTCAATTTTTGGAACTCCTCAATGTGCTCCATTATTGAACCCTTTTGTTTGAGACTTATCAATTGGCTAAAAAAAGTGTTGCTTTTTGTATCTTCATAATGTGCTATCAATTCTTTCGTAAAAATTGCCCAAGTGATAAATTGTTTACGAGAACAAAGCCATTGATACCATACAAACTGATTTGGTTCCAAATATAAAGTTGCCATACGTACCTTTTGTGCGTTTTGCACATTATTGAGATCGAAGAATTGCTCCATCTGTAATATCCATGTGGCGGGATCCTTGCCATCAAACTTCCTCATATCGATTTTTGGAATATGGTGATTCTTCGATCCAACATTAGCATCTATGGAATCATGATTAACATTTCTTTTGTTCTCATCATGAGTTTCCTTTAGTACCCTTTCACCCTTAGGGACCATTTCTTGTAGCAACTTATTCATATTTATCTTCAATTCGTCCATGTCTGTCTTCAAATCTATCTTCAAATCATCCATCTTAGCTTCCACGTCAATCATCTTAGCTTCTATGCCTTTCTTTAAACAGCCCATCTTAGCTTCTACACCTTTCTTTAAACCATCCATATTAGATTTTGTTCCTTTTTTTGCAAGGGACAGTTGTTGCACTTGGTTTTGTAATTTTGATATATCATGTTGCATTTCTTCCTCTTCTTCATGAGTCATGCTAGAGCTTTCAGGTTCCTTACTAGGTGTTTGAATTTTCTTTCCTCGGGGCATCAGTTACCGATAATAATGCTCTACTATGCCCTTTGAATTCCTTCAAAATAAATTTTCAAACCAAGATTAAGCAAAAATTTAAGAAAATCTACACACCTTTTTTCACTTTGTAGGAGCTCGATATTGCCTCTGATGTATCTCTGTACTTTCCAATCATCTAGTTCTGAATTTGTGATCTGTAGTAGCCCTCTGTGTCCTCTTTCCAATGCCACAAGTCTGACCCAAATTGGATTCTCCAAGGAAGAGTTATGTGAAATCTCCCACAGTGACTTGCTTTTAGACTAGTTCAGTAGAGCAAAATTGTATGACATGCCGCGAGTCACTGTTTCAACCTTTGGATCTAAAACACGCACACAAGAAACTACAGTCCGTCCTCTTTCTATAACTTCTTACTAAATTTCAATCCGATCCCCAGAGAGAAAGTTATGACGATTTTCCCCAGGTCACCTGTTTTGAATGTAATTTAGGAGTCTGCAAAAAGACCAACTTCCTCAGATCATATCTCCGCAAATATCGCGCAAAAAGCTCTGAAATTCGGACCCAAGGTTCTGCGTGATTTCTTCTCAAATATGTTTTTTTTGCGACTTCTGAAACATCCCAGAAAAAAAGTTATAGCGAAAATTCCACGATGACCTGTTTGGAGCAGCGAAACCCTAGAATCCAAAGCTCTGATACCAAATGTTATGAAACCAGCTCAAGAAAAGATAGAAAAGATAGATCAACGCCTTAGAATTCAGCCTCTTCAAGGGGGCAACCTCCTTTACATTACATAAATGAACAATTCTTGGATGATTCAAATGACAAAACCTCCTTTCTATATATAGGAGTCTAAGGAGTCACAATATAATCCAGCCGACCTAACAATAATAATATAAAGCCACAAAAATAACAATAGAGGGATTCTATGGGGCACATAAATATCAATATGGGGGTAATAGGGGCACAAAAATATAAATAAGGGGTATAACTACAATAGTAATGGGGTAATCACTAGTATTATAGGGACCCAACACCTACACTATTGGCCCTTTCAGCATCAGCCCACAGAGCGCGGACTGAAGTCTCACCCAAAGAAGTATGGGGGGATGCTCGAACCAAGTTTCCGCACCCTAAGATGGTTGTGATGTTGTTTGATTCCTTCTATCACTTCCTTCGCATGTGGTACCACTGTGAAAGGGTAGAATCTTCCTTTGCATAGCCCTAACTGGCTGCTCAGGTACTTTCCCGCTACTATGGCAGCATGCCGCGTAGATTCTCCAATTAGTCTAAGTGATTAGCTTATCTCATCAAATACTGAAAGCTAACATCGCGTAAGCAGATATTCATAATTGCACTCGATTATTCAATGTAATTGCATTCATTTGTGCATCATATGAGCATAATAAAGGAATTTCATACATAAGATGTCTAAACACATCAATAGAACAGGGACCCAGAAATGGCAGAATATCTCCCTTTCTTAATATCTTCCAAGAGTTACAACTTTTTTCCGCCCTGCGAACATAGTTGCAGGGGTCCGTGCACTCAACTGCGGAGTTCTACCCTAGGCCTCAATGCACTCAACTATAGAGCCTCTACCTACGCTCTGACCCAAGACTAAGACTTCTTCTTCAGAGCTGTCACTCTATTAGCTGATCTGCCATTCTCTCCATGTCTCTAACTACTTAGAGCTTAGCTCTTTTTATACAACCCCATGGTCTGTGGACCATGGGCAGGTCTCTTACAGCCGACTTTACATTACGAAACTAAGGGCGGACTACCCTTTCTGACACATAATACCTTCGCGCTCCGCGACCACAAAATGCGGAGTCTTTACAATTATATTACACAAATTGACTTAAACATGGGCTTTTAGCCCCAAAACTGCCCTTGGGGGATCCCGCTCCCAACAAATCAAATTAGTTAGCACTTTTTGACAAAACACATAAAGATGTTTTACATTAGTGCCTATTTATATTTTGGTTTAATGACTATAAAAATTTGGTTGTCCAACATTTTATATGTTGATAAAGTCATTGCGATTCCTTGATTAAAGAGTTTCTTATCTCATGAATTTAATATGAAGTAGTTCTTTCTAATGTTCGCCATGAGGTTGACTAAATGTTATGAGATACCATGTTATGTGTATTTTTTACTTCTTAGAGTACATTCCTTAACTACTCAAAAAAATTTGTCCTCATGTTGA
This sequence comes from Pinus tabuliformis, assembly GCA_031772625.1. Taxonomy (NCBI): domain Eukaryota; kingdom Viridiplantae; phylum Streptophyta; class Pinopsida; order Pinales; family Pinaceae; genus Pinus; species Pinus tabuliformis. Next base: position 1,591,004,331 of record CM062818.1, read on the forward strand.
AGGTTTAAATTCTAATCGAGTATCAATATACAGGGAAATTGTATGTATTTTGGTAATGAATCAAAATGTAATAATATTTATATCAAAGAATAATTTTAGAAAATTTGGTGCCATACAACTTAGATGAGACATACAACCTTCAAAATGGCTCTCATTACATAGTTTAATAGTATTTATGGATTATATATGGTTATAGTTAAACACACATCTATGTTGAGTTAAAATTTGTGCAAAGAAAAAATAGACGCATCTTGATACATTTGTTTGAGGTGTAGAACGGAATGTGCTATCACAATCAATATAATTACTATGATAGAATATAGATATGCTACTGCTTGGATGTAGAAGTATCATATCATTGGAGTTGTACACACAAGTCAATTAAAATTTTTGAAATACTTTTCAATTATATTTATTAGATACATTTCTATTATAAAAAGCATATGTAAAGCAATTAGAAATACATATTTTATAATAACTTCATCAAAGAAGCTTTCATGCACATGAAACTATATTTCTCCATAGTAATCATTCCTAAAATTATAGAATTAATTATGATCAGTGGAACTAGAACTAGAAAGACCAGCCTAGCCAAATGTTCTAGCTTATCTCAAATCAGTGGTAAAGCTTGATAGCCATGTGCTTTGTAATCTAAGATCATGTATGTAGGGATATCAATATTATGTTGTGATAAACATGCTATGATGAAGTCCACTGTATGTTAGTGTGAATATTGAATTGCTAAGGGGATAAATGTTGTATCCCAACTAAGGTGTCTAAATATGGGTTATTTTTTCAAGTAGAAAAAGGAATCCCTCTCACTATGTTATTAAATATTGCTTATTAATACTATGTAGATCCAACAACAATCCCCTAGAATTCAATAGTTTCAACATAATTGACATGGATACTGATAATAAACTTAATACTATTGTTTTTGCATGGATGGAATGTGCATCAATCCATGAAAAGATACCCCTTTATCGAATTAGAATATCGGTTAATTCTAGTGTCAATAAACCATTGGAGAATCATCCTTTTGGTTATATATACATCATTTGCCTCTTTCTTATTCTTGTTAGTTAAGTAGTGACCTCTCATCATAGAAAAACATTTATATACAGTTGATAATTTTCCATAAGTGTGACCAACATAGGAAATAATTGTACTAAGCGAAGTGGTCAAGGAAAGATAAGATGACTCTTTAGTATTGCCACACTCATTAATTAGGTTTTTCATTTCCTCTAAACATTTATTATTTTATGTGTATGGGTCTTGTCAAGGTGGTTTGGGTGACGGTTGGGGCTTGGATCATTGTTTTGTTCCGTCCTAATTCAAAATAATTTCATTTAGAGAATAAAAAATAATATTATAAACCATGTATTTTAGTAACTTTTATAAATATAAAAATGAGATTTTGAAGAAAACTTACATAAAAATGAGAACTCTTCTATCAAAATTATTTAGTACCAATTATTACAACCTCCTTCTTCCTTATCCTAGGATTTAATTAACAAGAAGATAATACATGTAGGATTAAGGAAAAAGGTAGAAAAGGATGACAAGGTAGGAATAATGAATACAATGGATGGTTATGGTTTTTCAAAGGAACTTTTTCAGATTCATAGTATGTGTAATTTTAAAAGCATGTGCATATTTTTAACTTGAAAAACACATTGACATTTTTTAACATGAAAAATCTATTTGGGTTTAATATTTCCACAAACAAGATAAATACATGAATGTTTGAAAAAGGTTCGCACCAGCTAAATAGGAAAGCATGTATATTTCTTTAATTCATAATTCTCGTTACAACGATTTTTAAACCAATTTCATGCAAGCATCTATACATAAATGCACACATATAAGCAATGCATTATAAGTAATTATAATTTATTTCACAATAAATTTATTATTAGTATATATTTTGTTTTCTCTAACATATTATATTCGTTTAACATGTTTTGAGACCATTTTTTCAATACTTTTCTATAAAATCCACCTTAATACTTAAATGAAATAGTCAAGAAAGATCTATCAAGAGTGTTTACAAGGCCTCATATTTATTGATGTTTTAGAAATAAGGTAGAAAACTAAGTGGATTTTATTGTGTAGAATACTCCACAATTAAGTGCACTTGACTTAAATGAATCTTGGTATATTTTCCTTCCAAATAAATTTTAGTTACTAAAAGTAGTATTCAAAGGTGATGAATGATGTCATGTTATTCATTTCACCACTCTAAACATTAACCAATAATTACTACTCTGTCGATTAATGAAAATATTGAGAAAATGGTTAATCATAAATAATAATCATGATATAAATGAAATACTAATTAGATACTTTATGTAGATAATTCAAAAAATGTTATTTTAAAATGCATGTTGCTTCTCTCCATGTTAATTATATTTATATACATCATTAAAACTATGCATCTGCATTTTTTAATTAATTTTTATCTATATCTACTAGCTCTAAAACTAAGATACTGAATCTAAAACTAAGGTCAATATGCTATATTAACCTCGCATAGATCCATATTATCTTTGAATAACCCATCACTGAGAGGGATTAAATCTATCAAGATAAGGACCTACTTTTGAGAGAAAAAGTTACATAAATTTTCACACATCAATAAATTTGATTCCTTTCCACACTTGGTAGATACAAAGTTAAAATGGATCTATTTTAATACTTTGTAAATTTGATTGCTATAATTTTTTATTTTAAATTATTTTTTGATAAATATAGAACTTTTATAAGGATTTTTTGAGGCTAAATAAATATAGATCTATGTTATCCTTGAACCTATTAAGTGTTAAGAAGATCAAATTCTCTAAAATAAAAAGTTAAAAAAAATTGATATCTTATTATTACTATTAAAGTTCCAATAAAGAAGCTTTGAAACTCTCAAGCTTACCTAACATCTTTATGTGTTGGGTCATAACATTTATCTTATAGCTATCACTAAAAGGTTCCATTCAACCTATAAATTAATTTTTGCAAATCCTTTTACTTAAGAGATTAAGTATTTTATCCTTCGTTCTTCAATTCTCATTGGTCCCTTTCGTACAAGGATTTTATCTTCCACAGTTTATTTCTTGGGTGTTTATACACTCCTATAATTTTGTGGATTCTAAACTAACACTTGTATAGATACATCTTAACGAGAGTTCAATAAAGCATCAAGATATATCAAATATCTGGAAGTGAAATCCTCTTTTTGAATTTAAAAAGTAAGAAAATATTGCACCTAAAGGGATTTGATCCCTCTTTGAGCTTGATAGATCCAAGATGAAAATGGATGTGTATTAGTTATATATGTATACATAAACCATCTGTATTTTTTCATTATTTAGATTGTGTTTTTGAATGCATAAATGGATTAAATAGCTTTAGAATCCCCTTCGGCACTTGGATCATGGAGAATATTCAAGTTAACATAAAATTGACCAAAATGTATAAATGAAAAAGGACCATAATGTAAAATAGTGAGAATACCTGAAATAGTATATCTATAAAAAAATAAAATTTTCAATTACTTTATATAATACGTAGATAGTATTTTTTTAACGATATATATTATATACATAGTTCATATTGAAATATTTTATCAATGAACCATATTGTATACATTTAAAAGTTTTTTTGTTATTAATATATTTTTAATACACATTAATATTGTTTTAACCATATATTGAAATATTTTATTTACGACTCATATTAGATGCTTTTGCTATTATTAGTGCTTTTTAAATGTCACATATCAATTTTACATTAATAATTAAATGAAGTACAAATATCTAGGATTCGACATTCATCATCATATCAATTGGAATTAGAGCATTCAGAAAAGGGTATTTGTAGGTTGGAAAGCTTGTTGTGGGCTTGAAAATAATTGTAAGCTAACAAATTTTTAAGTATGTAGTAAAAAATGTCCCTCTTTAACACTCACATCACCCTTGTTATTTTATATGGATGTGAGGTTTAGGGTTGTAGTATATCTAGAGAATCACAGAGGAAGATTGAGTTGATTCAAAAGGAATTTATAACCTACAACCTCAAGATTAAATAAATTACTCCCTTCTTTATTGTCTTCGTTGAATCTAGTCTTTCACCCATTGCAAGCATGGCTATGAATAGGTATCTCATATATAAAAAGAAGCTATACAACATGGAAGCGAAGAGGTTCCCTAAAATTGCTTCTAACTCTGGCCAAAACCCTCAGCTCCAACTCAAGTGAGGATAGCATAAAGATGCCCAGTCTTGGCTAGACCATTGGAAGTACAGGAGGAGATCATCTCAAAGAATAAGGATAATATTAAAAATTGTATTACATCCAAATTTGAGGATAAGTTGTGGGATAATACAGAGCTAGATGGGAAAAGGAAGCTAAGGTATTGTAAGGAGGTGATTAGCCCCAATATTGAAACCATAATTATCTTTTTGTCTTAACAAGTGCTAGGAAGAAAATGAACATTACCAAGCTAAGAACTAATTCTCATGAGCGTCAATGTGAAACCAAGCATTGGTTGATTCCTAAACACCTTGAGAAGAAAGATGCTACCACATTTCCAATACTAAGAGGGTTGAAGATGAAAAGGAATTTTTCTTGGATTACCTAGCTCTTACTCATATATGTTATAATTTTCAAAATCTTTTCCATACTGCAAACATTCTTGACTTGTTAAGTCCGCAAAACAATGGTGCTATAGGAGTTATTCTATCCATTTTTTTTTATCATAGCAATAAAATGCTAAATGATCTCAATTAATCTCTTTCTATGTGAAGATCCAATAAACCATATTGGTCTTAGCAGACATTAATCATCATCATTATCATCGTTAATCTTATTAATAAGTAACTATTTTTTTTACTTTCAATTACTTCTCTCGTAGCATTGAAATATTCTATTATGGCCAACAAACACACAGAAAGTTTTCTCTCATTATATACACATATATAAAGTTGATATTGAAATAAATTAGTTGACATCATTATTCAAAAAATTTATTGTTGTCCTGTATTTGTTTTTTAAAGTGTAAGAATTATACATCTTTCTCACATTCAAAACGAAAAAATATGAAATTGTTTTTCTTTTAATTACTTTATGTCTCTCTAAAATTTATAAAAAATTATGTTATTTTACATATCGTCGAGGGTGTGTAGAACAACTTTACCAAAATTCCTTCAAAGTGCATTGTTGTATCAAACATCACCTTCAAAATGCATTGTAATATCAAGAAAAGATCAAGCTATCACCTTCAAAGTGGGATTATTGAAGTTTTATAATGCTTATAAATAAAACAAATCAAACATGGAATTCATTTTCATTATTTTCTTACAACCGACACATTTTTCTATTTAGAGAAAAAATTATTTATATTTTAAAAGGGACAAATGCCAAATCAAAGTTGAGTATGAAAAGAATTTCATATCTCCCTTATATTGGGTTGTGGAATGCAATAATATTAAACCAATTTAAAATAGTTTGAAATTTATATTCCATATTTTAAACTAATATTGCATTTGATTAAGTAAAAACCCAAATGTGGAATATATGACCTCTAAAGGAAGATTGAGATTATGCGTAATTAAACGAACAAAGAAAGGAAGTTCTAATTACATTATATAAAGAAACTAAATAAAGGAAATTTAATATAAATGTCTAATATGCTTTAAATATTTTCGATGTTGAAGGAAGATTTAAATTATATGTAAAAATGGGTTAATAACTATATTAAATAAATTGAGTAAGTGAAATTTAGAATAAAGATATATTTATGCTTCAAATTAATATTAAATTTCACTTCGAATGGATCTTTCAATCGAAACAACAGACGGGTAGGTAAGCACCATATCGCTTCAAATTTGCATCGTTTTCTTATTTTTAATAATATCCCTCTCAACATGGCCTATTCTTTAAAGCATCGATCCTCCCTTTCTTCGGATCAGACTATTGGTCCATATTCTTAGAAATTGACTTGATGATGGCTCCATGGAACCACGCCTTTCACTTTGAATTTTTGGATTGAAAATCCATACTTCCTTGATAACCTATAAGCATGGTGGAGACACATCCAAGTGATCAGTCGTAACCCAATAGAAATTTTCCAACTAAAGTTGAATGAATTAAAAGGGAAAATCAAAGAATGGAATTGATCTGATTTTGGAAATATACATCAGGAAAAAATGGATGTTTGAGGAAGCAATGCGATCAATACGACAAAAAATCATCCTGGAAGGGTAGACTAAATCCCTTACTAGTCAGGAGGGAAAGGTACTCAATGAACTAGAGAAATGGTGGGAAAACGAACATACCATGTGGAGGAAAAATCTGAGATTTCAATGTCTTTAAGAGGGGGAGCGCAACATGAAATTATTTCATAGGACTATGTTGAAACACAGACAATTTAACTGGATTTTTTCCCTCAATGGATCTAACAGACGACGGTTAGTGCAACATGAAGAGATCTCGAAAGAGCTTATTGGTCATTTTCAAACTCTGTTCACGGAACCTAGTGACGAGAGAAGTGAAACCGTCTCTAGAATGTGGAAATGTATTCTGAAATTAATCTCGACAGATCAGAATGTGGCTGTCATGTGGGAGATATTTTATGCAAAGGTGGAAGAATCTGTTTGATCTCTCCCTATGAGAAAATCTCTTGATCTTGATTGATTCACTTTTGAATTCTTCAAAGTGGGTAGGCAGTTCCTAGGGGTTGAAATCCATGAATTAGTGGAAGACTCCCACCACTGTCAATGAGTTTTGTTGGGTTCGAATACAACATTTCTCATGCTTAGCCCAAAGAAAGGTGTAGCACTACATCCAAGTGGTTTCTGACCAATTTCGCTCTGCAATGTTATTTATAAAATTATTTCAGGCATTCTAGTCTAGAGGCTAAAATCCTTATCGAAAGATATTATCAGGCCCGAATTGTTATGCAATTAGCTCACAAAATAGAAGAAAGAGATAGATCAATGAATTCAAAATTAGCCTCTTCGAGGGGGAAACCTCCTTTATATTACACAATTGAAAAATTCTTGGATGATACAAATGACAAGGCCTTCTTTCTATATATAGGAGTCTAAGGGGTCACAATATAACCAGAGCTGACATAATGTAAGGGCACAACAATAACAATAGTGGGATTCTATGGGGAACAATAATAACAATATGAGGACAAGATGGGCAAAACAATAACAATAAGGGGCTATAATGACAATAATAATAAAGGAATAAACTAGTATTATAGGGACCTAACATGCCCCTCTCCTTCAAAAAAGTGTTGTCCTCAATGCTTGAGTATTTATGGATGCTTATGTATAAAATTCTCATCCTCCCATGTGGAACCTTCAATGGGTAATTCTTCCACTTGATGACATACTCTGAAATTGATCAATTTCATAACTGTCGAGTTCTTGTTTCTATGACTACTTCAGAATCCAATATGATTTTTCCTTCCTCTTCGAGTTTTGGCAATATTGTCTGAAATGGGAGCTTCTTACCTATAACCTTATTTAAGCATGAAACATGGAAAATTGGGTGCACTTAGGAAGATGCATGAAGTTCCTATTTGTATGCCATAGTACCAATATTTTGCAACACCTTGTATGAACGATAATACTTTGGTGATAATTTATTGTCCTTCTTAGCTTGCTTGAGGGACATTTTTTTGTATGGTTGTAGTCGTAGACATACCCAATCACCTACATCAAAACTTCTTTCATTGTGATGTTGATTTGCCTGTTGTTTCATTCTATTTTGTGCCAAAGTGAGGTTATACTTTAAGAGTTGGATAACTTTTTGTTGATGCTTGATGTGATTTTACACTACTTGAACCTTAGAATTTTCTCTTAAATATGATGTGATGGACGATGGATGATATCCATAAAGTACCATAAATCGTGTCATTTTTGTTGTAGTATGGAAGGAAGTGTTATACCACCATTCAGCTAGAGGCAACCATTTGACCCATTGTGTCTGTTTATAAGATACGAAGAGACAAATATATCCTTCCAAACATTTAGTCACTATCTTAGTTTTCCCATCAGATTGAGGATGATCAGATGACCTATGAGCTAACTGAGTACCCAGACAAGAAAATAATTGTGTCCAGAGATTTCCAGTGAAAATATGATCTCTGTGGCTTACAATAATCTTTGGGTTTCCATGTATTTTTTGAATTGTTTCCATAAATGCAATACCAACTATACTAGCTTTAAATGGATGAGATAATGCACAAAAGTGTGCATACTTGGTGAGTCTATCAACTACCACCATGATGACACTCTTTCCTTCAGACTTGGGTAAACCTGTGATAAAATCCATGGAAACCTCCTCGCAACATTGACTTGGAATGCATAAAGGTTTTAATAGACCTAGGGTCTTATTTCTCTCAACTTTATTTTGTTGGAAAACCAAACATTTTGCCACAAAATTTTCAATATCAAATTTATGGCCATCCCAAAAAAATTCCTTCTTAATCCTATGGTAATTTTTTAAAAGTCATGAATACCCTCCTAACGGAGAGGTGTGCAATTCCAAAATAATATTTTGTTTGAGTTGGGAATTCTTACAGAGGTATAAGTGATCTTTGTATGATAACGAATCACTTTTCCATCTAAATGAATCAGATGTATTGGGATCTTGTTGCAACTTTTGAATGAGTGCCCACACTTCTTCATCATTCTTCCATTCAACCCTTGCTTCATTTATCCAATCTAGTTGGCTAATAGAAATGGCACAAGCCAATGCTTCCACATCCTCATCCTTTCTTGAGAGTGCATCTGCAGCAACATTTTTCTTCCCTTTTTTGTAGATGACCTCAAAGTCATAACCCAACATATTTGTGACCCATTTTTTCTTCTCTTCTGAAGATAATATTTGTTCTAAAAATTATTTAACACTATCACGATCTGTTTTTACCTTGAAGTGTCCTCCCATTAGGTAAGGTCATCATTTCTTAAGTGCATGTAGTATTTCCAACATTTCTTTCTCATAAATAGCCTTGTGTAAATACTTTCCTTTGATTAGATGACATTTGAAATAAATGGGTCTTTCCTTTTGCATTAAAACAACACTAATTCTATTTCCTGAGGCATCACATTGTTGAAAATAATACTGAGAGGGGGGAGGGGGGGGTGAATCAGTATTATCAACTTCCTTTTACTATACCTTCCAGATTTATAATTTAATTTATTCTTCAGATGTTGACCATTAATTTGTATGTCAGTACCATATAATAATGAACAAGAACAAGAAAAACAGATAGTCACACCAAAGAACACTAGATATAAGGTGGAAACCCAATGTGGGTGAAAACCACCTGCTGCAATATGTCTCTATTTCAATTAGAAACTTCTTTTTACAATGATTCTATACTGGTGCAGTCCTTTACCAGTACGCAGGCTACAACCTGCAGAGAGCTACAACCCTCTCTCGTTTTCCAAACTCTCCTGGAAGGGAGCTATAACCCCCTTAGCTCTTGTACTAGCTGTGCTACTAGTATGTAGGTGTTCACCTACTGAAGGCTTCAACCTACTCTTTTCTTCCAGGGACCACATTTCATAAATTTTCAGACTAGATCCATGAACATCAAACAAACATCAAGTACATGTGTATCAACCAATCTCCTTTCCACAATCAACTACTGACTCAACCACTATCCTCTCAGAATGCAGTAACCAAAAAACAGTACCAGTAACCAGACACCTATTCTGAACCCAAAACACTGCAGTAATAGACAAAAGCAGCTAAAATAAGTTTCAAGAAAAGTCCGCAACTTCACCAATAGAAACCTGTGGATATCCGCACTTAGTCTGTGTCAAGCCTGCGGACCTCCGCACCTGCACCTGTCGCTGAACTGCGCACCTCTGCACTTGCACCTATCGCTGAACTGTGCACCTCCGTACCTACACCCATGTCTGAACTGCGCTCCTCTGCACATGCACCCGTGTCTGAACTGCACACCTCCGCACCTGCGCTGTGGTTCGCCTGCGGTCCTCCGAATAGAGCCAAATTATCAGTCCTCCAATATGCCCCAGACTGTCAGATCCACAGATCTGATCATGCGTCAAAGTAGATCTTCCTTCTAGCGCTCAGGTCTCTCCTTGATTTTGCTATCACTCTCCAACCGATCACCAAAATTTCAGATCTCGATTTTCTTTAGATATTTCACGTCCAAGAGTGCCCAACCAAATGATCTACTTTCCTTTTTATAGACTAGCCCTTAGTCAAACCATGGTCCAAAACCATAGAATTCCAATACAAGGGACCCAAAACCTGGGTTCAATACTTTAGAAACAAAACCACGGACCAAAACCATAGGATTAAAAACGTCGGACTAAATACCATGGATCACCCGTAAGTTTTCCCACGTGCGTGCGCTTTTTTTTTTTTTTGCATGAAAGTCTGTGAACTTTAGGTCCGCACCTTTTGTTTGGAACACCTGCGAACATGTCCACACCTTTTGAACGGCTCACCTACAGACACCGCCTAAGGCCGCATCTTTGTGAACAGGAACCTGCGGGCCTTTCATTTTCTACATTCTTTGTAGTCTGATCATCAAATTTTTGCTATTGCCCTGCTGCAGTATGATCTATCATCTATGTGAGTTGCCATCAAGGACAATACTTGTATCATAATGCAAACACACATTCCACAATAAAGGTTTTTGTGAAGTCTGGCATAGCTAATACTAGCACTTGGCACGTTGCCTTTTTAAGATGTTCAAAGGCCTTCGTTGCTTCTAGAGTCCAATACAATTTATCTTTTTTCAGTAATGCTGTTAGAGGTGCTACTATTCTCCCATAATTCTTAAAAAACTTGGGATAATAACCTATCAACCCAAGAAATCATCGCAAATTCTTTATGGATGTGGGGATTTTCCATTCCTTAATGGCTTTAATTTTTCTAGGTTCTGCCTTAACACTTTCATGGGATATAATATGACCCAAATATTCCACCTCTTGTACTCCAAAGAAACATTTGGATGTTTTTGCATATAATTGTTTCTCCTCCAACAATTTGAGCACTCTGTCAACACGTTGAACATCATCCTTCCAAGACTTGTTGTAGATTAGTATACCATAAAAAAATACTAACACAAAATTTCTAAGGGTTTGAAAATGGAATTCATCAAACCTTGAAATGTAGAACTTGCATTGGTAAGGCCAAGATGCATGACCAAAAATTAATAATGACCCTCATGAGTTCTAAATGTTGTTTTTGGAAAATCTTTAGTCCTCATTCTGATTTGATGATATCCTAAACGAAGATCCAACTTGGCGAAGTAAATTGATCCATGCAATTCATCCAATAATTCATCAATGACAGGAATGGGAAATTTATCTTTAATAATGAGCTTTTTGAGATCCGTATAATCTAAACACTTGCACCATGATCCATCCTTCTTGTTCACCAATACTACTGGAGTAGTGAAACAACTTTGACTAGGTTGAATCATACCAGCCTCTAGCATTTCTACAACCATACGTTCAATTTCACTCTTTTGGGCATAGGGATATGTGTAAGGCCTTATGTTTGTAGGAACACTTCCTGGAATCAAGTGAATAACATGACAATGATCATGAATAGGTGCGAGGCCATTGGGAGTCTCAAATACCTTGGAATGATTGTCCAAGACTTTTTTGAGATGTGGAGAAATGGACGATTTCGATGTGGTAACCTCTAGCAAACATAATTGTGAAATTACGCCTCCTTGTTCTTTCTTTAGAAGCTTTGTCATGTTGTTAGAGTTGATTATCTTTCCTGGTTTCCCTACGATACCCCTTAATTCAACTACCTTTCTTTCTGATTTTCTTTTTCAATAAAATTTATTGAAAATTAAAAGCTACCATACCTAAATATTGTAGCCATTGGACTCCTAGTACAACATCATAACCACCCAATTGAATGGAAAGCATTGGACTATTCAACACATATTCTCCCATGGATATCTTGATATTATGCCGCTTTCTAGAGAAATTTATGGTTCCTCCATTTGCAACCATCACTTGACACTATGATGTTATTTATAGGAAGAAATTTAGTTCCTTGGCTATCTTACAATGAATAAAATTATGGGTACTGCCCAAATCAATCCACACTATTACATTTTTCTTCTTCATATGTCCTTATATCTTCATAGTTTGAGGAGTGGTAATTCTAGCCAATGGATGACAAGATATGGTGTGATTAATTTATTCTTTCTCTAGGGTTTTTTCCTGGTATGTATCCTCTTCTTTTGATGTTTCTTGTTCCTTTTCTTCCTCCTCTTCAAAATCTATGTAAAATAATTTCTTCTTAGCACACTTATGACCTTTAGTGTATTTTATATCACAACTGTAACAAATCCCTTTCGATCTCTTTTCTTCCAATTGTTGTAGTGTCAACTGTGTAATTTGTGGAAGGCTAGGGGAAACAACACTTCCATCTTTATAGTTGTGAGTAGTATGCTTCCTTGTTGAAATAATTTTTCTTTCATTTTTTCTTGCCAACCTGAATGCCTTCTCCAGTGAATCAAGTTCCCAAAGGTGAACTTCATGTTGGATGTTATCCTTTAATGTCCCTATGCCAAATCAATCCTATTCTCCTGTGGAATATCTTTTACCCTTATATTCAATTATTGGATGTCCTCAATGTGCACCAAAATTGAACACTTTCGTTTGAGATTGATCAACTGGCTATAAAAAGTGTTTCTTTTTGTACCCCTCATAATGTGCTATCATTTCTTCCATAAAAATTTCCCAAGTGACAATTTTTTTATGAGAGAAAAGCCATCGATATCATACAAACTAACTGGGTTCCAAATACAAAGTTGCATGCGTACCTTTTGTGTGTTTTGTACATTATGGAGATAAAAATATTGCTCCATCTGTAATATCCATGTTACAGGATCATTACCATCAAACATCCTCATATCGTTCTTTGGAACATGGTGGGTCTTCAATCCAATGTTAGATTCTATGAAATCATGACTAACATTTATTTTGTTCTCATTGAGTTTCCTTTACTACCCTTTTGCCATTAGTAAGCATTTCTTGTAGCAACGTTTTCAAATCTATCTTCAAATCTTTCATGTTTCCTTTAAGTTTTTCTTCTATACCATCCATCTTAGCTTCCATTCCATTCTTTAAACCATCCATCTTAGATTTAGTTACTTTTTGTGAGAGAAAATTTGTTGCACTTAGTCTCGTAATTTTGATATATCATGTTCCATTTATTCCTCTTCTTCATGTGTCATAGTAGAGATTTCAAGTTGCTAACTAGGCGTTTCCTTTTTCTTTCTTCAGGTCATCAATGAATGATAATTATGCTTCACTATTCCTTTTGAATCACTTCAAGCTACTTTCTCAAACAAAAGTTATGCATTTAAGTATGGGGGTCTACGCAGTGCATTATATTAGATATCATTTTTGGGATTCAACTGCGTTAAGTAAGTCATTCACGGATGACCATTTCCATGAGAGGTAGTCGTAACTGACTAATTTCTCATGATTTTTGAATAGTTCACTTCAAAAATCCCACAAGGAAGTGATGATTGATGCTATGTGATTCGTTCTCCACATTTCACTAGTTTCAATCCCACTTCTTCACCCCTGTGAGCATCACCCGATGCAATGAGTGCTAAGTGAACTATTCAAAAATCATGAGAAATTAGTCAGTTACGACTACCTCTCATGGAAATGGTCATCCGTGAATGACTTACTTAACGCAGTTGAATCCCAAAAATGATATCTAATAAAAGTTATGCAAATTAGAAAAAAAAACTACACACCTTTATTTTTTGCTTTGTATGAGCTCGATCCTAAAACACATGTAACTCTGTAATTTCGAATCTCCAAGTTCTGAAATTGCGACCTGTGATAGCCCTTGGATTCCTCTTTCCAACCCCAAAGTTATGATCTCAATTGGATTCTCCAAGAAAGAGTTATGTCCATTCTCTTGCGATGACCTAATTGTAATCTAGTTCAGTAGAGCGAACTTGTACGATGTGCCACGTGTCACTGTTGTGACCTTTGGCTCTGAAAATGATACTCATCACACTACCATCCGTCCTCTTTTGGTCACTTTTTACAAAAATTGAATTTTATGCTTAGAGAGAATGTTATGATGATTCTCCTAAGGTAGCCTATTTGAGATTGAATTTGAAAGCCTGCAAAAACCCTAAATTCCTCAATTCATATCTCCAAAAATATAGCGAGACAAGATATAACTTCAGTCATGCAATTCATCATGATTTTGGCTCATGTGTGTTTTAATTTTACCTTCAAAAGCTTCGTAGAAATAAAATTTATAGAAAAAAATACCACGATGACCTGTTTGAAGCAACAAAACCTTAGAATCCAAAGCTTTGATACCAATTGTTACACAATCAACTCACAAAATAGAAGAAAGAGATAGATCAATGACTTAAAAAGTAGCCTCTTGGAGGGGAAAACTCATTTTCATTACACAAATGAACAATTCTTGGATGATACAAATGACAAGACCTTCTTTCTATTTATAGGAGTCTAAGAGCTCACAATATCATCAGAGCCGACATAATGTAAGGGCACAACAATAACAATAGTGGGCTTCTATGGGGCACAATAATAAAAATATGGGGACAACAATAATAATAAGGGAATAGACTAGTATTATAGGGACCTAACACGAACAGAAAGGTTTTGCGAAAGGTCGGCATACCGTGGATGGTATATTGGTGGCCCGTGAAGTAGTTCACTCTCTATCCTCATCCAAATATTCAAGTATGCTCATTAAACTTTATCTTTCAAAAGCTTATGATCATCTGAATTGGAACTATCTTTTGTCCATCCTCGATGCTTTCGACTTCTCCCCGCCTTGGATTAGCTGGTTCAAATCCATGATTGTGATTCCCTTTTATTCCATAATTTTAATGGGGCCCCCTCTCACACCCTTTAGGGGTCTAGAGGTTCGCAACAAGGGGATCCCATATCCCCCTTTCTCAACATAATAGAAGTTGAAGGTCTGGGTTGACTTGTTAAGGAAGCAACGGAGCCCTGTAGTGTATAAGGCATAAAAATATCCAAAGAGGCCCCTCCTATCACTCACTAGCAATTTTTTTATGAAAATATGTTATATGGAAAACCATGGCAGACAATTTGGTTATATCCTTGACGAGTTTCAGTAGGCATAAGGAAAACTAATCAATGGCAACGAATAAAACATCTTGTTTTTTAACACTCACCCAAGGGCACAAAACCATTTGGCTTGAACCCTCAACTTTAGAATTGGATCACACCCAAGCACGTATCTTGGTTTACCTATAGTATCCAATTACTTAAAGATATCTCATTGGAAATACATGCTAAATCACATTGACACGAAAGTCTCCAACTAGACCTTTAGGGTTCTGAATTCAACTAGTTGGATTTTTCTTTTGAAATTCATCCTATAGGCTACCCTGATATACTAGCTCTCGGCCCTTCTAACCCCTCGCAGTATTTACAAGGATCTAACTGCCAAATTCCATATATTTATTTTGTCAGGGGCGTAGATTGGTCGCAAATGGGCTCTATTGGACTGGGACAAATTATGTATACCAAAGATTCACAGACACCTTGGGTTAAGAGATCCAGAACTATTGTTGCATTCCCTTAGTGATAAAGTGTGGTGGTGGTGGTTGTAGCTCCGTCAAGAGATCTGGAAGACACTTTGGTCATATAAATATGGTGTTGATGGCTGGTAGGACCCTCTCAATAACCATCATAACCTATTGAATGGCTCCTCCATTTCGAATTAGGAGAAATAACACATGGACCTAATACAGGATCACAATTGTTGGGAAGTCAGGAATGGATGCAAGGCTCGATTTTGGGTGGAGGCAGGAACGCAACACCTCAGATTAAAGTAGGAGGAAAATCTCAGGGATATCCAAGCCTTTACCACTCATTTTGGAGCTGAGAGAGTTAAGGATTTCTAGAAAGAAACTAAAAATATGTCGAAGTGGTGAGAGTATAAGTCCTCAACACATTGGTTAGCCTATGTACCACCTCTGGATTAGGAAGCCTTTATTCTGATCCACCGACAACTCCCTATTCTTAGCAATGGGGAATCTAAAAAGTTGCGATGTAGTCATCTTCCGAAATGTATGTTCTCTCTCAAAGACGCTTATTTGATCTTATCTTCCTTAGGGGATTTGGATCCTATCATTTATGGAAACAAATCTGGTATTCTAAGATCTGGTGAAAGGTTTCATTCTTTCTTTGGTTAATTGGGCAAGGCAAGCTTCTCACGTGGGACAAAATAAAAAAATGTTTTTTTGGTGTTTCCTGGTGTCCTCTTTGCTACAATGAGGAAGAAACAATTGATCATTTACTCAAATTCTTCTCAAAGGAAAGGGATATTTGGGACCATGTTGCCTCACTGTTTGGGATGAAATACTAGTCAGATAATAGTCTAAAAAAATTATTGGAGATGTGGCATTGGATGCTCTTCAAGAACCCCATTATAACCAGGGCATGGTGTATTTCACAAGGATTTGTCCTATGGAACATTTATAAAGCAAAAATAGGGAAGTATTCGATTTAGAAGCATATAAGCTGATCAAGTGTGGAAATTTTTTTTGTGTAATATCAAGGAAACTAGCTCTATTTCTCATTGGTCGAAGGATGGCTGGAAATTGAAGGGTAGGGAAGTCAACATTTTGAAAGCTCTAACTCTTATCCCAAATCCATTGCTCCAGGTCTTTTATACCTTCCACCAAAGAGAGAAATCTCATCGAACACCTTCCTCCATCCCCCATTGTGGTTCTTCAAACTCAACATGGATGGTGCCTCTAAAGGCAACCTAGGACCAATAGGTCTCACAGGTGTAATCTGTAATCAAAAGTAGAAAGAAGTGAAGTTTTTGGAAACCTCTTGTGGTAGATATATCAATAATGTGGCTGATTTCCTAGCGTTGGAGAAAAGGTTGAAAGTTGTTGTGGAAATGAGGGTGACAAAATGCAAGTCACGGGAGATTCTCAAATTGTAATCTCCATGTTGCAGAAGTTAATTAATGGGACCCCCCAGACAAAATGATAAAGAGTTAGTGGCTTGAGCTTATAGGTGAGCATATTCACTCTAGGCTCTCCTCCTTTGAATATGTAATTATAGAACACGTACATAATGAAGGTAACAAGGAGATGGAAAAACTCACCAATTAGGAAAGTGATCATGAGAGTCATGAGTTCCTTCAGGACTGACCCCCACTTTCACAATATGTCGACCTTGTGCAGTTTAGAAGCATCATAGCTTCGAAAGACGTTTCCCCGATCGAGGTGATGAACCGGGCTAACGAAGTTATATGTGGGTATTCATAACTACCACCTGGCCGATGGTGTTAGGACCGGCCTCCCCGTCTTCTCACAACATCTTGTGTACGAGAGGTGTTATTGTTGTTTCTATGAAACCTCCATCAACCTTGAAGTGAGTGGGAGGAGGTGACCATTGAAGGTTTATGGAGGGTGGTGTGGTCTTCTTGTAGGAAATGTAGGCATGGTATCATTTTGGAGAGAAAAACTCACGTTTTTGGCATAGGAATAGACAGTCTAGAGGTCAACTCAATTGGCAAAGGTGGCGACTTCATCGATGACATCCCCTTCCCAGCTTCAAGGTTAGTTACTTGGGTAATTTCCTTGTTGGTGTGTGGTATTTGGTTTTTACGAGTGAGAGAGGACTTGGGGCTTTGGTTTTGAAACTCATTTGAAGGTCCTGTTGTGGGTGGGTGGGTTCTCCTCCGTGTCATAGTGGAATTTGGCTCCCCATCCTTAGTACTTATTTCTTCAAGTTCTGCAAGGTTAAGGGTCTGATGTGGCATGAGGGTGTTGGAATTCGAGTGGTTTGATCAGTGGTCATCCTAGAAAGTGTCGGGGAAGGCGACTTGTAGGTCTAACTCCTTGTTGCTAGTTGGAAATTATGCTTCCATGCTCTTCTCCTATGTTAGATGTCTACAATCCTACCAGAGTCGGTTGGGTGACGCTCTACGATTGAAGTTGTAGTTGGTGTAGTATTTTTCTCGTTAGCTCTATCCCTTCTCAATCGTGATGGTTTTTCCATAATTCTCCTGGTACATCACATTGCCCGTTATTCTTCCTAGTCGACACACAATTTGGATGGTCAGGGGGGTTGGGAGTCTCCCTTGCAGGCGTTAGTGGCAACCACTGGCTCTGTCCAGGGTGGAAGAAACATTGGTCATTTATGTCAGTTGGTCACTGGGGCTTGTCGTGGATTGGCAGCACGCTGTGGGAGTTGCACCTCACAGAATTAGTAGTAGGGTGGTGCAGTGCATCATGAAGGCATGGGTAGATGGGGAAACATGAATCGTTCGGAGGATAGACAAATACAAGAACGTCAATGGAGTTTGGAAAAAATTTGGGATTTGATTTATTCAGTACTGGAATGCCTGGAAACCTCAGAGAGGGTGAGGTAGGAACAACATGTAGAGCTTATTTCCACATTGAACAAAATGAATTACTTCCAGTTCCATGTCTAAGAGTGCATCGTGGTGGTATGGAGAGGCTAGAATCTGTTATCCTAGAAGGTGGATCAGTTGGAGTCATGTATGTACCAATTCAAAGAGCACATCCAGTGTTCCTTTATCATATTTTTCCTCTAGGGACAACTCTGGACAACCTAGCTTCCAATACTTCAGATGACTAGAATGGTTACAGGTGTTTTACTTGTTTTATGTGTCTACTGGTGCTTTTGGCCTACTAAGTTGTGGATTATGTCTCTAGTTGTATTTTTGCTTATTTTCCATATGCTGATCATGGTAGTGAACAAACCCAGTCAGGGTGAGACTACTTGAATTTTTCTACTAATGTACCTCCTTTTTGGTGAATTAATAGAATTTTGATTTACAAAAAAAAAAAAAAAAAAACCTCTCAAATGACCATGAACTTGATTTATCGTATTTTTTTAATGTTCACTCTAAAATTTTCGATGCATGGAAGCGTGATGTAGCAAAAACTGTGAGAATCAAAGGCACCTGTTTTTTGAAAAAAGTGAAATTGACCTCTTCATAAAGGATGTAAATAGGGATTTTTGACATCTTAACTTTTGAAGGTAATATTACATAAAAAACCTTTTGAAGATAATATTGAAAACCTCTATCACAATTATATTACAAACTTATCTACTACCATTCACCAGTTCTATACCAAGGTGTCATTTAAAAATGATAATAGAACAAAGAATGCTTGGTTAGATCATTTTTCTAAAATTGTTGGAGAAGAAATTAAGGATGCTCCCAACGAATCTATAAAGTTTTATGATATCAATAAATAGAAATATCTCATTAAAAATGAGAAAAGGTACTAGAAAAATATAAAGTAAGAGAGGATGTTCCACCTATCTAAGTTGGATGTTAGAATATTTTGGAGCAAAATTATAATTCATAAAACTAAAGAAAATAATTTGATTCCGATGAAGAACTGGAATACTTACCTTTAAAATACTTATGAAACCCCTAAAGCCATTAAAATAATTTTTAATGTCCCTTGAGTGAAGGAGAAATATTTTCTTTGGAAGGCACTCATTTTGGGATTTAGAAGCAAACATCTGAGAAATCTAAGGATAATGAAGTCTACTAGCCTAATTTTTTTTTATAATTGGAGGGCCTATCCTCATCACTCGCATGCACAATCTCTCCAATTTTGAATTCAATCAAGGATTCCCTAATTCTTAGATCTGAAGCCTCGTTGTTCATACGTTTAGCAATGGGGATAAAAACATTCCCTTGATTTTTAAGACCATTATGGCTAGCCACATTTTAAACAACTTGTATGAAATTATTTGGAAGAGAAGATTAAATAATGGCTATAAAGCCATGATAAAAGAGCTAAAGACCATGCAAGGTTGAGGAGATATAATTCAAACGTATATCACCTTATTACTCTTAGGACTAGTGTAGGGTAGTTTGATAATAATAAAAATGAGCTCTTTTATTGTTTCATTGAATTGAGAAACTATTTTAACACTATTACTAGGAAAAATCTGTGGAAGTGGATGGAAGAAATAATCTTCCTATTGAGTTAATGGTTGTTGCTACAAAGATCATATGAATAATTTTTATTTCCAATTTGAAGATCACCTAGGGTTGGTTGGGAGAAATAATTTGCAATATGGGAATCAGGAAAAGTATCCATTGTCCCATAACACTTTTTTTATATACATTAATAAGATAGAAGAGTGTTTGGAAGATGTAAGTTTTTTTTCCTCACACACATTGGTACATTGATAATTCCTCTTTTATGATGATGATGTTATTCTTTTTGCAAGGATTAATTATGATATTGGAAGGAAACTAAGAATTCTCCAAGTTTCTTCTTCCAGGATGGTAGTAAATGTTAATATTGACAAAGAAAACATCATGATAATTAAATCCAGAAAGATCACAAATGATATTTTTCTATATGAAAACAACAATTTGGAGGAAGTTACCTCATAAATGTATCTTTAAGTTTATATTTATCGCAAGTTCAACTCGAATTATAGCATTGAGAAAATGATAATTGGGAGATGGAGAGCTTAATATGGGCATGAAAAAAATTTCAGGTCATTAGATCTTTTCATATAGGATTAAAATAAAATCATATTTGATACTTTGTCACTCCCGTGATTTTATATGGATGCAAGATCAATAGTTGTAGTATCTCCAGAAAGTCATGGACGAATATGGAAAAAATCCCAAATTATTTTATCAGTTAAAATGTCAATATTAAAATAATACGCCCTATCTTATCCTCCAAATTGGAAAAAGGCTTTATCCCATTGAGTGCATCACTGTAACTAGGTATGTTATGTATAAAAAGAAGTTAAACAACATGGAATAAAAGAGGTTATCATAATATTTCTTATAATTCTAGCCAAAAATACCACCTTGGGCTTAAGTGAGAATAACATAAGGATGTCAAGTCTGATGACCACCAGTATTGCAGTAAGAATGCTACAACTCCTGGGGCTACCAACTTTACTTCATCAACCTAGCGTTCATACAAACTTGGAGGTGATAGTGATGTATACACAAGTAGATGCAATGGGTCCACTCTTTTGTCACTGTTGAGCTAGGCGATAGACCACAAGGGTTTCTCAAACCGATGTTCTATTGATTTAGAAGAAGATTGATTACCAATTGAGAATGGAGAACTTTACCCTAATTGAGCGAGTTGAAATTCTACCTACTACAGTAAAAAACGACTGAAATAGATGCTTAAAACACACAACTAATCTAACTATTTGTTAATATACCTTGCTTCAGAATAACTCTAAGCCAACACATGTGAAATCCTAACTCACCTAAGCATGCAACCTATTATAATCAAACACTTAACTACTATGCACATGCATAAGCATAACAACCTTTTTCTTTTTGTCTATTTTGTTAAAACATGAATGCTAATTCTTCTTGATTGTATGGTAGGTTCGTTAGGTGTGGAGAGAGATGGTTGTGATGGGTCAGATCGCTTAGGAGGAAAGCAGGGGTCTTCTCCTATCTTTCATGATGCATTTCTCACAAATCAAGCTCAAAACAGGCCACTACAAGTTGTCCTACAGGATATCTATAGGATGTCCTAATTCACTTACAAGATCCCCTGTTTTCCTACAAGAACATGAAAAAAGCATAAGGAGTGATTTAGACAGTGGTATGGGGCTTAGGGAAGGTGAGTGAGGGAAGGAATAAGGCAAGGAAGTGGTTAGGACTCCCTCAGAACTCAAACCAAAGTTGTATGATGGTTGGATTTCCTCAACAAGCATGGCAAGTTGTCATTCTGAAATGATAACTCGGATTATGGAATTAGTGCCTTTTGGAAATCATGTATGGGTAAGGTTAGGTGGAGGCTATTGATATGAGTTCTTCCCGCACTATTGAAACTCCTGCAATATACATATCATTGTTGGCATTTACCCATAAATCATGTCAAAACAAGAGAGGTTTACATCGACATAGGAAACCGGAATTTCATCATTTATTTACCTAGTCCATGCATGGAAATGCTTGCAGCCTATTGGTGAGCCCCAGTATTGCAGAAATAATGCTGCAACTCCTGAGACTCCCTTCTTTAATTTTATCAACCCGGTAGTTCGTAACAAACTTGGAAGCGACGGTGCTGTATGCACAAGTACTAGCTCTTGCCGCAGCTGTCACTTGGTCAGCTAGCACAAGTTCGCTAGGAGCTTAAGCCAACTTCTATGAACTCTTAGAAGAAGCTTTTTAATTGATGGATGAAAGCTAACTCAAAGGAAGCTAATCTACTTGCGGAAAGAGACTGAAAGCCAAAAAGAAACGCAAACCCTAGCAAACCCTAATTCTACCAGCTAGTCCTACTGATGCAAAGATGAGAATGCAAACTACTGAAAGAGATGCCATTACTTCTATGAAGGTAAGATACATGTGTCTAGACTACCTCTACCTGAAGAAAACATCTTTTTGTATTTTTGAATAAGTTATTAGAATTATCATGCATGTGCGTTTAACTGGCTTTTACTGTGCAGAGGTGGATCAAGGATGAGAAATGCTTGGAAGAGGTCGGGAAGGTTCAGAGAGGGTCTAAGGAGTCCCTAACACCCTTCCATAGAGTTTCACAAAGTTTGGCTGCCAAGAAACTGCGTTTATGAGCTTCTACAGGAAGTCTGCAGGGGTTCTACAGGATGTTCTAGGATTTCTACAGGATGTTCTGTAATTTTTCTACAGGATGTTCAGCAATGGGGTTTTGAAGCATGGATGGAGGGAAAAAGGTGGAGGAATGAGTATGGAGGTGAAATAGGGGTGTAGGGGAGTTCAAGAGTTGGAGGATGGAATTGAGGAGTGGTGTAGATGGTGAGATTTGTTCAAGGAGGGATGAAACAATATTGCACAAGAAGATGAGAATCATGGCAAAATAAGTGAATGAGGCAAATGTAAGGTAAGGGTGCTGAGTGAAGGGTGAAGCAGGTAGGTTGGATGGAGTATGGGCAGGTAAGGAAGGATAACAGGTACTCTGCAAGCGGTTTTTCAAACTGAACAAACAAACACTTATAAAACCTATGACCTAGTTACTTCACTCTAATCTGACCTAACAGCAAAAGGAAATGAACAGAAGTTTATTTGCAAGGAAACCATGTGAAACAACTATGCAACTAAGCAATCATAAACCTAAACATGCATCCAAAACTGATATCAAGTTCTGCAAATGAGATTCGAACACTAATAATTGCATGGTGAAGCAAAGAATGTGTTTTTGTGGGTAGCAAGGTTACATTGGTCCCAGCTCATGATTCCACTAAAGGGGAGGTGAGATCCAAAGTACTTGGTAGCCTTTTTCTGAATATATTCCCTATGATTAACCAATCATGTAAATCTGAACATGAAGAACCTTTTTAATCATCAAGAGAAACTTAAATAACAACACAACATTTAAATCTAAATAGCAGATTTTATTCTAAGAATGCAACAAAGACACATGAAAGTAAACAAAGGAGGTATTGGGCGGTTGAGATGGACCCAACCCCAAGAGCTACAGCCTCCTAAGAGAGATTTAGAGATGGTGCAAAGCTGGATTCATCTTTATTGATCAAAAGAAATGTTACATTCCAAAAACTGTCCACAAGGAGAACTTGAAAATGTGTTGAAAGCAAAGCTAATCTACTGCCTAAAAATCGAACTACAAAATGAATAAAAAAATGACTAACTACTGGCTACAAAATGACTAACCACTAGCTAACCAAAATGACTAACTGAAATGAGTCCCTAAGCCCTCTTATTTATACAAATTGAGGACCCAATAGTCCTCCTAAACTTTAGGGACTCGGCTGCCCAAAACTTGCAGTTAACAGTAGTCCTACTTGACTTGCTTGGCTACCCTTGTGCTAATTGATTTGGTGGCCCTTGAACTCCGAGCTGATGGTGGAGAATTTGAGGTAAGGGCCCATAAATGAAGGGGACACCTTCCTACAAATCCTCTCCCTTGTTCTCCCACCAATTTGGCTGCCAAGTGCTCATTAAAACCTTCAATTTTGTCTCCAAATTGACCAAAAAGGCTACACAAAGCACACATTAGACTTGTTGGCATAATGACTAACCCAATTCACTCTATTAGCATAAATATAATAAAAAACATGCAATAAACTAATGAGAATGGTGGATTAAGTCGAATTAGGAGGTTGAATGAGCCCAAATAATTATCCATTTTTGGGGCTCATCATCACCCCCCTACTGAAAGTGTTGCTCATCCTCTAAGCAACCAATCTATCTCCTCATCTTTGATGGCCTTGGCGGCCTCCTTGTCATGCCAAGCTTCTGAAGTGATGTCCTCTTCTCTGTCATGAAACCATGCTTTTCTCTTTGCTTCTTCCCACTACTTGCTCCTTTTTCTAGAGAATTCTCAGCTTTGGTATGATTGTGCAAATATATTCAATCTGATGGTGGCAATGGTGGTGAAAGGAGATGAAACTAGTGGAGGATGGAAGAAAAGAGTGGTTGCATGCCTCCTCAACAAACTTCAAGCTTCAAATCCCTCTCCATAATTGATTCTGGCCTGCCCAAAGGCTTCTACAGGATGTTTCTGGTAAAAATACAGAACTTCCTATAGAAAGTCCTGTAGCTTCCTATAGAAGGTTGAACCATGACTAAATTGTGTCCGAACTCTGAAAAGATGAGTGTTCATGGAGGGGATGGATGTGCTTAGGGTGGCCAGCATAGGTGTTTCCTCCCTAGCTAAAATCTCGGCCAATTTCTCCTTCTGCTGCCCTTTCCCCAAACTTCCTGTAGAAAGTCCTGTAGTGGCCGTTTTCTCGCTTCCTGTAGAAACTGTTTCGGTCTACTGTCATTGATATCTCATGGTGTGTCTCTTCCTCCTTTTTTTCTCTTCTTTGGCCTTTTCTGCCTCTATTAGCTTGCTTCCTCATGCTCTGTTTTGGCTTTCTTCTTGTCTTGTTTAGTCTCTGCCCTCTCTGCTTTAGTCTTTTTCTTTTCTGTTCTGGATCTTCCTTCTCATCTTCTGTTTTGATTCCCTCCTTTGTTTCAAGTTCTTCTTTCTCCATTTTGATCTTTTCATATTTTTCTATTTCCTCCTCATCTTCCCTTGCCATATTTCTAAAAATCTCCCTATCATGATGTGTGGTGACTGCTAAGAATTTTTAGGTGAGGAGGGAGGAAACAAACTTTCAAAACCAGAAATAGAGAAATGGTTGAAGTTTGTCTTTCTGGAGTCAGGAATTTCTCATGTTCTTCTTTTTCACAACATCAATTTGCCATTTTTTCTTCGAACTATTTCCAACTTGAATTTGCTTCTCGATTTTTGAGAAAAATCAATACCTTTGACAAAACAGAGAATATTTATAACACAAGGTTTCGCTTCAGAGAGTGGACAGTCTTGCAAATTTGTTTCCTTTTTCACACAGGTTGGTTTCTATGGTTGCATGTATTTTCTTTACAGTGGAATTTGAGAAAGAAGGAGACAAACTTTGAGTGCAGAGAAGGAAACAGAGAACTGTGTAGAACTCAAGGAAAATATGCATGCAGAACTTTAAACTTGACTCTTTTTTCAATCCACTGCTGTGTTTTTAATCATTCAAATAAGTCATATGCAGATAGATTTCCCCAAGCCTACCTCATTTCAAGCTTGAATTTTGACAAAAATCTCGGGTTTTCCTTCTGCAGAGCTGTTTTCTGCGTTTCCTGTAGACGACTTCCTGTAGAAATGCCTGTAGAGCGCCCCTGCACTTCTGATCGAGTCTGATACGCAGCAGAATCTCGAAGATAGGTAGAGAAACTGGTGGAGGATGACTAGTTAATCATTTTGTGCAAACTTCAGTTGACGATGTGGCAAGTGCAGATGAACAACAATTCGTGAGATTCAGCCGAGCCTACTTTAGTTGCTGCGTGATTTGTGGTGAGCTGGTGAAAACATGTGCGTTGGATTTTTCGAACTGCAGTGATGTTATGAACTGCATGTCTTCTTCTATCTGTTAATCATCTGATGTCCTGTGCGCTGGAGTTCAACACGTCCACCACTGCCTGCATTTTTCAACTTCCACGTGAATGATTTATACATGCATGCTACGTGATTTTTGCCTGGATCAGTGCAATCGAATATGGCTAGCTTCCTAGCTGAATCCCCCGATCTCATTCGTTCATGCAGTGCTTAGATTAGATTCATATAATAGAGGAACAAGTTTTAGTCACGTACCTGAAGTCAGATGGTTGCTGTGAGGTGCTTTTTGCTGCTGCATGCATCTGTTTCGGTGCTACATGCTTGGATCCTTTGTGCTATAAGCTCTTTGCTATCTGATGTGTTGTTGTTTTGCTTTTGCAGGTATCCTCTAGAAGGATCTAAGCTGCAGGAGTTCATTTCCACATTCAGATCTGCACCTTCAAGCTGTTGCTGCTAAATTTTCACAGGACCAGAACTTGTTTTCGCCATTGATCCCAAACGGTAAACCGGATTGATATGAAACTTGCTGAGCACGTTCCTATCATCATCATGCACCTCCCATTGCAAAATCATGATCAATGGATGCACGGATTTTGATAAAAATGGAAAATGGCTGAAGATTTCAGAGATCAATTTCTCGGAAACCGTGCATCGGAATCGGCTGAAACTGCTTGGGTAGGTTACTATCACTCATATGCATATCCCCATGAAACAGGTTTTGAAATGGATGCACGGATATGGAGAAAATGCAAAAATGGCTGATGGTGATGGAGGCGGATTTCTTGGAAATCGTGCACCGGAATGGCCTGAAACTACTGGAGCATGTTGCCATCATCCCTATACAATTCCTTGTTAAACAGTTTTTCAAATGGATGCATGGTTTTCAAGTTAGGGCAAAAACAAATTCTGTTCTAGGTATTTTTGCTTCAAGGCATTTCGCAGTTTTGTTGCATGGTAAGAAAAATGAACTTGGGCTGTGATGCAGGTATGGAGATGATGGAGGAGGAGTTTTAATATTGCAGGAGGACTTCTAAACCCTTGAGGAAGCTACCATGTTCGCCAAACCGCCTTTTTGAAATCCATTTCTAGCTTCCTACAATTTCTACAGGAACTTCCTGTAGAAGCACAATGAAGAAGCACAATGAGGTGGAAAAGATGATGGAAAAGGGTGAGGAATGGGAACATGGATGCTTGCAGGCATAACCAATGGATTCCAAGCTTTAGATCCCCTTCCAAAATCGAATCTGGCTTGCTTGAAGGTTCTACAGGATGTTTCCTGTAGAAATATAGAACTTCCTCTAGAAGGCACAAAAACTCATTTGTCTTTGTTTTGAGTGATCCTCCTGACCTACAATGTCATTGCTGCAACCTGAAATTATTCAATGGAAATTAGATTTATTTTTCTTTTTCTTTTTCTCTTTTTTTTTTTGAAAAACAACTAGGGTGCCTCATGGAGGTTTTCACCCTAATTGCTTGCCCTGGGCGCCTCCAAGGGAGGTTTTCACCCAGAGATCTTATTCTCTTTTCTCTTTTTTCCCAACCCATTGACCGCCTCATGGAGGTTTTCAATCAATGAGCCAATCTAAGGCGCCTCCGAGGAGGTTTTCACCTTAGATTTTTATTTTTCCTCTTATTTTCATTTTTTTTTTTTATCTTTTTCTCTTTTTTTTTTCTCTCTTTTTTTTTTTTTACCCTACCCTACTTGAAAAACAAAATCATTTTCAAGTGTAAGAATACTTCCAATGGAGCCATGTGCACATCGAGATTAGAGACAAGATGATGTGAAGGCTCGAAATGCATGCTTGGACAGCGATCCGGATTTTAGAGACCAAATGATCTGACTTTGAAGGGATCAAACATAGCTGAGGAAGAGAGTACCGCTGCAACTTAGTGACCTTCTGAAACCATATCTCAATATAGCTTTGATATCCTTGGTCCTTTTGCTGATCTGGGTCATGTTTCATGTCACTTTCTACTATGACTTCCTCATCTTCCTCTTTTTGCTGATCTTTCTCTTGAATACATGGAAGATTTGACGGTAACCATGAGGGAACTCTCTCGATCTCTGATTTTGATGCCTTCTCTTCATCAAGTGCAGCCCATGGTTCTCTAATCTTTTCTTTTGAATCTTCTTCTGCTGGATGTGGTCCTTCAATGCTTGCAATATAGTCTCTTTTTTGCAATACTCTTCCTGAGCTATGGTGAAGATCATTGAGCTCAAGAGGAGTTGTTCGGACATGTTGTGCCTCAGCTTTGCAATTAGGTTGAGCTATTCCAATGTGCGGGTTTGGAAATGGTGGTATGGGTAGCTGAGTGGGGGTGTATATTTGAGATGGATGTGGATGGGGTTGTGGTTGGTTAGGCATTTGGGGCTGCCTTGGTGGAGGAGGAGTCGATGGTTGTGGATGAGCAGGTGGTGGAGGAAAATGAGCGGAATGAGAGTTGTACTGGGGCCTCCACCCCTGATAAGGTGCATTCCACTGAGGTTGTGGCTGAGCATAAGAGTGAAACGAATGAGCAACTGGTTGGGCATAATATGGATCTATGAAGGAACAAGGAGGAGGTGTGAACCAGGAAGGATGAGCAGGGGGACCCCAAGAAGGCATGAAAGTGGCTTGATAGGGGTCATAATAGGTCTCGGATGTCCCTTGTAGTTCCTGCTGATAAGATCTAGGTTCATGTGGCCTCCTGTGGTTCATATAATAGAGTGATTCAGTGGCTCCTTTGGCTCTCTGATATGTAGCTTTGATTCTGGGTAAGGAAGGGCACTGATCTGTAGGATGGTATTCTTCACATACAAAACACACTTCTATGGAGTACAATGGACATTCGTTCCTAGGATGCCTTTTAGTGAACCTATGACAAAAAATGGCCAAAGCCCTCTTGGCTTCTTCTTGCTTCTTTTGGATCCGCAAGGTATCCAGTTGCATGGCAAGAAACTGCCTCATATCACTCTCGAAATCTTCGATCTGATTTTCAAATTCGTCTTTGGACAAGGTGCTGCTCCCAACATTTCTGCTTGTAGCCATTTTCTCCAGAGGAATGGTTTCTTCTTCTTCTTCCCTTGACCTAAGGTTTCTTTAATCACAACCATCGAAGAAGAGAGAATGTTGGTTGTGTGAAGCAGTGGGGGTGTTGTGCAATCATTTTTCTAACTTATCTCTACTCCTACAAGGCATGAAATGAAATCTTTTTGGTTGATTTTTGCCTTTTTTTTTTTTTTTTTACTTCTACCTGCAAAACTGAAATAGATTGAACTGCAACTAACTATCTTGCTAAAATGAAAATACGGAATTGAAATGAAAGAAGGAAAGTACAAATCTATTTTGCTCAAATGAAATTGCAGGAATGAAATGCTAGTCTACGCTTGCGGAATTGAAATGCTAATCTATGAAAGCGGGAAATGCTAATCTACTTTTGCATAAACGAAATTGCATAATGGAAATGAAATAAACTACTTAGCAGAAGATTGTAGTGGAAAATAGAAGAAAAGCGGCAATCACCAATACTCTGATGCTTCCCCGGCAATGGCGCCAAAAAGATGGTGAGCCCCGGTATTGCAGCAATAATGCTGCAACTCCTGAGACTCCCTTCTTTAATTTTATCAACCCGATAGTTCGTAACAAACTTGGAAGCGACGGTGCTGTATGCACAAGTACTAGCTCTTGCCACAGCTGTCACTTGGTCAGCTGGCACAAGTCCGCTAGGAGCTTAAGCCAACTTCTATGAGCTCTTAGAAGAAGCTTTTTAATTGATGGATGAAAGCTAACTCAAAGGAAGCTAATCTACTTGCGGAAAGAGACTGAAAGCCAAAAAGAAACGCAAACCCTAACAAACCCTAATTCTACCAGCTAGTCCTACTGATGCAAAGATGAGAATGCAAACTACTGAAAGAGATGCCATTACTTCTATGAAGGTAAGATACATGTGTCTAGACTACCTCTACCTAAAGAAAACATCTTTTTGTATTTTTGAATAAGTTATTAGAATTATCATGCATGTGCGTTTAACTGACTTTTACTGTGCAGAGGTGGATCAAGGATGAGAAATGCTTGGAAGAGGTCGGGAAGGTTCAGAGAGGGTCTAAGGAGTCCCTAACACCCTTCCAGAAAGTTTCACAAAGTTTGGCTGCCAAGAAACCGCGTTTATGAGCTTCTACAGGAAGTCTGCAGGGGTTCTACAGGATGTTCTAGGATTTCTACAGGATGTTGTGTAATTTTTCTACAGGATGTTCAGCAATGGGGTTTTGAAGCATGGATGGAGGGAAAAAGGTGGAGGAATGAGTATGGAGGTGAAATAGGGGTGTAGGGGAGTTCAAGACTTGGAGGATGGAGTTGAGGAGTGGTGTAGATGGTGAGATTTGTTCAAGGAGGGATGAAACGATGTTGCACAAGAAGATGAGAATCATGGAAAAGTAAGCGAATGAGGCAAATGTAAGGTAAGGGTGCTGAGTGAAGGGTGAAGTAGGTAGGTTGGATGGAGTATGGGCAGGTAAGGAAGGATAACAGGTACTCTGCAAGTGGCTTTTCAAACTGAACAAACAAACACTTATAAAACCTATGACCTAGTTACTTCACTCTAATCTGACCTAACAGCAAAAGGAAATGAACAGAAGTTTATTTGCAAGGAAACCATGTGAAACAACTATGCAACTAAGCAATCATAAACCTAAACATGCATCCAAAACTGATATCAAGTTCTGCAAATGAGATTCGAACACTAATAATTGCATGGTGAAGCAAAAATGTGATTTTGTGGGTAGCAAGGTTACATTGGTCCCAGCTCATGATTCCACTGAAGGGGAGGTGAGATCCAAAGTACTTGGTAGCCTTTTTCTGAATATATTCCCTATGATTAACCAATCAAGTAAATCTAAACATGAAGAACCATTTTAATCATCAAGAGAAACTTAAATAACAACACAACATTTAAATCTAAATAGCAGATTTTATTCTAAGAATGCAGCAAAGACACATGAAAGTAAACAAAGGAAGTATTGGGCGCTTGAGATGGGCCCAACCCCAAGAGCTACAGCCTCCTAAGAGAGATTTAGAGCTGGTGCAAAGCTGGATTCATCTTTATTGATCAAAAGAAATGTTACATTCCAAAAACTGTCCACAAGGAGAACTTGAAAATGTGCTGAAAGCAAAGCTAATCTACTGCCTAAAAATCGAACTACAAAATGAATACAAAAATGACTAACTACTGGCTACAAAATGACTAACCACTAGCTAACCAAAATGACTAACTGAAATGAGGCCCTAAGCCCTCTTATTTATACAAATTGAGGACCCAACAGTCCTCCTAAACTTTAGGGACTCGGCTGCCCAAAACTTGCAGTTAACAGCAGTCCTACTTGACTTGCTTGGCTTCCCTTGTGCTAATTGATTTGGTGGCCCTTGAACTCCGAGCTGATGGTGGAGAATTTGAGGTAAGGGCCCATAAATGAAGGGGACACCTTCCTACAAATCCTCTCCCTTGTTCTCCCACCAATTTGGCTGCCAAGTGCTCATTAAAACCTTCAATTTTGTCTCCAAATTGACCAAAAAGGCTACACAAAGCACACATTAGACTTGTTGGCATAATGACTAACCCAATTCACTCTATTAGCATAAATATAATAAAAAACATGCAATAAACTAATGAGAATGGTGGATTAAGTCGAATTAGGAGGTTGAATGAGCCCAAATAATTATCCATTTTTGGGGCTCATCACCTATTGTGAAAACACCATGAAATTTAATAAAAATATAAAGATATCAGAAATGACAACTGCAACCTATCTTTGAAAACAAAAAGATGCTTACTTAGTTAGCAGAAAAACCCTAAATTTCATAAGAAACTAGAATTCTGTCTTTTTGGGTTGAATAAGGGTTTTCCCTGAAACCATGGTCCCTGAAGGAAGGAATGAGGCAAGATCCACCTATTATCAGCCTTTTTGGTATTTCTTTATCTCTATAAAGCTACTGTTAAAGCTATGCACATCAAATTCACCAATAATTGTAATGTAATAATGCCAAAATCAATTCAACAAGTAATCTATGAAATAACCTAATCATACATGTACAGTACGAGGAACCTCTGCTGCTAGGGTTGGGCCCTAACCCAAGAGCTTCAGCCCTCTAAGTCAACTTAGTATTGCATCAAGGGAATGCTCATTTTCATTGACATATCAAAAAATACATAACAATGTTTTCTCACAATCCTTCAACTTGAAAGTTCTTAGTCATCTTGCATAAAAAATATGAATCCTAATGAGGCTCTAGGCCTCCTTATTTATACAACTGAAGTTTCCAACTAATTCCTTAAATCTAGGGAGGCTTGGCTCCCAATCTCAAGATAAATTGGTTCTTAACTATCAGTGGCTTGGCTACCAGTGATCGTCATGACTTGGCTGCCTACAACTCCGAGTTGGTGTGATTTGATTGAGGAATCTCTGAATGAGTGAGGATTTAATGATGAAGATCCATCTCCTATAATATCCCCTCGTCTCATTTGATTTCATGCACCTTAATTAGCAATAATTTTCCATAATTTTCTCCAAAAAACCTACAATCAATGCACTTAGGACAACTACACATAACATCTTACTTTTTCTCATCTCATTAAGCAAAATATAATTAAAACATGTAAGGAATTGTGAGAAGAGTTTATTTCAGTAAGCTTGGTGGTGTATTAAGGTCCATATATTTTACCCAATGATGAGCCTTGTTGTCCTTTGAGATAACTCTAGGTCAATTATTTATGCCAAAGCATCTATAATGTTTTGTTGTTTTAAATGATTGGATGACCAGTGAACAATTTTATAAACAAGTGTTTCAAACTTAGATAGATTTCCAAGTAAAATAAAAGGTTGTTCTTTAACTACACATAGTTAATTTGATTTTAATGGGGTGGAAAAGTAGAGCATGGAGAAGTATAATTG
This sequence comes from Pinus tabuliformis, assembly GCA_031772625.1. Classification (NCBI taxonomy): domain Eukaryota; kingdom Viridiplantae; phylum Streptophyta; class Pinopsida; order Pinales; family Pinaceae; genus Pinus; species Pinus tabuliformis. The sequence goes on from CM062818.1 coordinate 1,591,037,181, forward strand.
ATTTAATATTCAAACTGAATACTTAACCAGTTATAAGAAGAAATTAAGAAAATAGTGTTTACTTAATCAACAAAATATAATTAAATTGTTACAGAGATCTAATGTAATTTATATTTAAAGAGGAACTTACAATAACAAACAATTTTGTAAATTATTCTCTTATTTAAAATCACAACTTCATAGAGGATTCAAAATGAGACTGAAACTTAGTTAAATTTTGAATCGGATAACTGCAAAAGAATTAATTTATATGAAGAAAACATAATGAATAAACAAGATGAAATACAACTCACTGAGAAACAGACCATATGAGGTAAATCCAGAATCTTTTATTATTCAAAAAAAATGCTCCATCTTAGTACAAATCTTCTTGATAGCTTGTTCAAGGGTTCAACCCATAATAACTCAAAGGAGGAGTTATTTATACACAATTTCCAAAAGATATATAATATCTTTGGAGTAGCATACCAAAATAGTACAAAATTAAAAAAGTAGATCAATATAATAGGAACCAACAAACTGTTGAACACGTGGCTCTGTCATTTGGGAATCTGTTGATGATCTGGCATGAAAATACTGATGAGTTGTGATGCTGTTAGAATAAGAAATTACTAAATTGTTTCACACAATTGATCCCATATTTCTTCACTTGGGATTTCCACATTCACCATCTTTCTAAGTGTTTCATCCACTTCTGTGTATTGTTTGAAATTTGGCTTGGTGATAAATAAATGTTTAAGTTCATTCATGATGGTTAAATCAAACTCCAAGGATTCTAGAAAGGCCTTCCCTGTTATCCATCCTTTGACTCCTGCAAATTTGGTTTTGTCGACTGAAATAACATACAAATCCTTGAATTAATCCTATAATTTGATCAATTCATCATTTAGACCTACCAATCTGGGTAGTCCTTTACGATTCAAGAAATAAAACTTTGAATGAAATCTTTTGACAGTAATATGCAGAGTTTGACCTTTAGTTTCTAATTGGTTGATCAAATTTTTCTTTTGTAATACCTTCTTAATATCTAAGATGGTAGTTGTTCTATTAGAGATGTTTATTTCTTATAATTCTTATCTACTTTTTGAATTTAAAACTTTGATCATATATGTGGCTTTTGTTGGCTTGGTCTTCAAGGCTACTTTTTGTTCTTCTATCACTGCTCTGCATCTGGTGATGAGTTCTTGCTGCTCAAAAATAATTTGTATGGATGGCCATACATCTGTCATGGATTGGCTTATTTTTGTCCAAATATTTTCCTTGGCATGGGCCAAAGTATCTGCCATTAGGGACTCACTCTCCAACTTCTGGATTTTGAGTTCCAATCTATGGGACTTCTGCATTTCCTACACATACAAAGTATCATTTTTTACTTTCTGCAATTCTAAATTTTGGAATTTTTGCAGTAACTTCTCGTTTTCTTGTTTTTGTATGGCCAATTCTTGTGATAATCTTGTTGGATCAGCTGTTGTTGATGTAGACTCAATGGTTGTTGATGATGAACTAGGCTCTGTACCTGCAACTTCTATTGGGACTGTTGTGACTAGAACCATAGCAAGTTGTGTTGCTTCCTTTTCCTTTAGTAACCCTTCAATTTTATCTTCCATTTTCTTCAACTCTATATTTTGATCAATGACAAGCTTGAGAATTCCCTCCTTTTGTTGTTCATTCTATGTTATATCTTTTCTTATAGGATCCTCTATATAAGGTAGATTCAATTGTTTCTTCAATGCAGCGATGTCTACACCTTTATTTTTGAGGAGTAGCTCTGTAACTTTTACATCTTTGTGATCATATCCCACATTAATTACAAAATCTTCCAATGCTTTTATTATGTTATCTTAACCTAAGGAAGAAATATTTTCTAAGCCAAGACTAAACATTGGATAGGGCAGTGCTAAGTTTAGAAAGAGACATAGTTGCAGTAGTCATAGTGGAAAATAACATCTCACCAGTCTTTCTATGCATATCCATTTGGTCCATTGGATGAATTTGATTGTTATCAAATGAAAAGATAGTGTTTTCATAATCTAATGGAGACATAGGAAATCGAATTTGGGCTTGTAAGAAAGCCATTTTCATTCTTCCTTTCTCACTGTTAAAAGCAGAAAGAAGCCTATGCTGGGAAGTTGAAGTTTGTTTCCATAATTGGTTGTACACGTTGGACTTTAAAGTTTCATTCTTCTATTTAATCTCAAAGAATCTTGAAAAGAGTGGCTAGAACACTAGTTGTAGGAGGAGTGGTTAAAACACTAACTCCTGCTGATGTAGAAATTTATGAATCTCCTAGATCAATTATAACTAGTTGAGTCTCTTCTACTGAGGTAACCAAGCCAACCTTTGGCTTCTTCTATTGAAAAATAAAACCTTTCATAATTTCCTCAGTAGACGAAGACTCTTCTCTCACCCTTTTGTGTTTCTTGCTCTAAGAAACTAGAGTCTATTCAGTGGGGGCACATACAACCTGTTCATCTGCCTCTTGAAGTGCCCCATCAACACATTGCTCTTGATTCATGAATTTTTATATCTCTCGTATTGGAGTATGATTATAAGGAGTCATTTTTAAATGAACTCCCAAAGCAGAAATAATACCAAAAAGGATCATAGGAGTAGGTGAAGCTGGGCTGGAAATTCATCTTCTTTAACAATGTATATGCCTCAACACTAGCTGATCTAGTGTTGAAAATGAATGATCCAATATGTTATTTAATATTGGATTTAGATTTCCTTTTTCCTGACACAAAGTGCAGGTCATCCATGTTTATCATCTGCCTAATATATTCTAGGAAAAATATTCTCATATGAACATATTTGGGAAGCTTATATGGTGTAAGCTCACAACCATATACCCTTATCTCTATGTAATTCTGTTATAAGTACCAGTCGCCAGTTTTAATCTACTCACCTAGGTGTAAAATCCTTTTAATTTCATCTCCACTCCTTGGCTCTGTCTGACTGTTGAGGAGTTGTGCCACTAGATGTATGAATGTATCTACAAATTCTAAAAATGAGGGGGTGGTAGAAGTTGTCTTGAATATTCTGTCCAGTGAATCACTGATTGATTCACTCCGTTTTCATCCTGATTGTTGAGCTTGATAGGAAAAATATCACCTTGCTGAAAAACAAACATGTGGACAAGTACAGGGTTGTAACTGAACACTCCCTGTACAGTAAAATTCATGAATTGTTCATGTATATTATCAGCCAAGAATTGGCTATAATTATACATGAATGTTGGTTGTTGATCTTTGTTAAATATGTAAAGGAAACCAAGGATAGTCTCATCAATAGACTGGTCATCTAGATATCCTAATAAGTAGGAAAGTAGAGAAATACAATATCTGGAGGCTTCAGGAAACATGGATGATGAGTAGGGAGGATTTTTTTTTGGTAATTTTGCATCCTCAGGTAAACATATTTCAAAAAATTGGGCTCTTTGTGGAAAGGTTAACTTACGGTACAAGTCCATAAGTGTTGCTGGTGAAAAATGGCTGAGAGAGTCTAATTGAGGGATTAGGAGGATCTGGTTTATGGTTTCAGCATATATGGTGATTAGAATGTCTCCATTCTAAGCCACCATTACTCTTTTTACAGGGTCATATTTGGCTTGACACCAGGTAATGAGGTCAGGGAACTCATTTGTTTTTTTGAAACTAAAGAAAGGTAATAGAGATTCCCAAAATTGGATTAGGTCTTGCTTGTCTAGGTAATTTTGTTTCAGCTATAAGTGTAGTTCATAAAAATCAAACTCACACTTGGATTCTCCAATTTTAAACAGTTATTCTACAAGAGAAACATGGTCAAGGTCGATCTGCGTTGGAGTAGCAGTGCTTTCCTCTACACTTTTCTTTTTAGCTTTCCCTTTTGGGGCCATGTTGGGAGACAAAAGGAAGAACGATTCTGGTAACACATCAATGGAATAGGAAAAGGTCCTGTAGAAACTTTTTACCTACCAATAATAGAATAGAGTCAGAGGAAAGTGACAAAGAGGCAGGTATGGGTTTATTTATAACAATATGGGAAGGGTTAACAGTTTTATTCTTCACCATAATGATTTTAATGCAGAGGAGCGAATCTACAATGGGTGAATATAAACGAGTACGATAGTAGGGCAGCGAGCTCGTGAGATGGCAACGGATAGCATGAGTGGGCAACGGGTATGTGAGGTGGTGGCATGGGATTGGTTAGGGGATAATGGTTGAGGTGTTGGATGAAAGACATTGGAAGAAGGAAACCATAAGCAGTTTGAGGTTTTTTTTTGCGGGGGGGGGGGTAATGAGTGGTTTACAGTTTTTAGCGGGGGGGTGCAAAGCAATGAGGTGGTGAGACATAGGGTCGGGGCATCCATCATTGAAACCACTTTTTGGACTCCCCCCTCATCCCGTTAACAACAAACGGTCAAGGGGGGTGAAAAGTCTCTCCCCGCCATTGATCCGGGCGTAGAGTAGATTGGTCGTTGAATAATGCACTCTATTTATTTAAATTTGACAAGACGTTTTTTCCATTAGTGACTTTGACCCAAACAATGCATATGTGCTATATAACATAAATTTTATTGTCAAACGTTTATAACTAGAAATTAATCCTGATTAAGGAAATTAATAATTAATTAACAAAACTTTAACATTTCTAATGTGGTGCATTTAAATGAGAAGCCCTTTCATTTATTCTTTTTATTAAAAATTGAAGCCTTTATTTTATTTTTCTTCCCTAAAATTTTTATTTTCTTTTGCCTTCTTTCATTAGGGAAGCTAACTCCTAACATTTTATTGATATGGATGCCTATAAAATATAAAATTGTCCTAACATTTTGTATTATTCTTTCTTCTCCATCCATATCCTAACTTAATATTTTGATTTTATTTTTGACTAATATACTAGCTTATCAAAACCAAATAATCTTACAAGATCAGCTCTAGCTGGGGACTACTTCCCCCTGTGGGATGCATAGAAAAAGTAGATCCAAGTGCCTTCTCCTCATGCTATGGAGTCTTTACTGAAACAACTACACACTTGCAATTTTCTCAAAATAAAATTAACTCCTCGGATATTTACAGATGGCGAATGGATGGATGAAAATCTAATACTGGATATAATGTTTCAAGTATTTCCCATTGACTGGCAATGAGGAATACTCTCCTTCCAAATTCTATAGGATGAATGCATTATTCCCTTTGACTTTTGCAATGCTAAATGGACCAAGCCAGAGGTTGTCAAATTTTGCATGCTTTCCTTTATCCTCCCTCCTTGTATCTCATCTAAGCTCTAGGTCTCCTTTCTTAGAATTTCTTTCTCTGGCCTTTCTGTCAAACAACTCCTTCATATTATTTTGATATTTCCTTAGCTCGCACTAAATTTTATTCCTTTCCTCATTTAACTCAATGATTTGATTAATCCTTCTTGAGAAATCATCTTTTTCTTCATAAGATTCCTTAAGGAACCTCATGATTGGTAAAGCGAAATGAGTAGGAAAAATTTGTTCTTTGCCATAAACTAATTGGAAAGGAGACTTGCATGTAGATATCTTAGGAGAAACTCTCTTTGTCCAAATTGCAAGGACGAGGTGGCTATCCCAACTCTTTTTATGGTCTTCAAGAGCCTTCTTAATGACCTTAACTAAGCTCTTGTTGGAGGAATCTGCTAGCCCATTACACTGTGGATAATATGGTGTAGAATGATGTAACAGAATTGAATACTTTTGGCAGAAAAAAAATCATTTTAACACTTCTAAAAGCTATTGCATTGTCTGTAACAATTTGTTGAGGACATCCAAATATTGATAAAATATTTTCCTCAAGGAATTTAATTTCAACATTATTAGTTGCATTTTTAACAGGTATTGCCTCTACCCATTTGGTAAAATAGTTTGTAGTAGTTAGAATCCATCTATGTTGATTACTTGATTGTGGATGAATCTCTCCTATGAAGTCCAACCCCCATTGTAGAAAAGGTGCCTGAACCAATACTGGAACAAGAGGGAGTGCTAACAGCTTCTGTTTCCCTACAAATATTTGACATTGTGTGCAACTTCTAACTCTTGCTCCAACTTCTTTAAACATTGTGGGCCAGTAGAAACTTGCCTTTAAAATTTTTTAAGTTGTTTCTCTCCAGGCATAGTGTCCACCACAAAACCCTGAATGGAACTGATCTATAATTCCCTCTATTTCATTTTCAGTTAAATAAAGAAGAAGGATATTGAGAGGATCCTTCCAGTATAGATTACCATTGATAATACAGTATTTCACTACTTTAAGCTTCAGGGCTTTACACTGCTTCAAGTCAAGTTCAGCTGGACATTGAAAATCTCTAAGAAACTGCACAATATCAGAATACCAATCAAAGAGTAGATATTTCTGATCTATATGAATGAGAATGGTTTGTTCTGAAGAAGGAGGTTCTTGTGGATTATCTTCTAAATTTTGAGAAGGTTCTTGTGGATTCTCCCCTTCTACATTTAAGGAAGGTTCTTGTGGATTCTTCTCAGATGACAGTTCAGAAATGAAATTTATCCCCAATACTTTGCAATTGGATTCAGCCAACAATTTGGCCAAACATTGACCCTTCACTAGTTTCGTGGTCTTGATCTGAAGATCAAATTCAAGAATTTTGGAAATCCATCTTCCCATTCTTCCATCAGTATTAGGTTGGGTCAAAACAATTTTGACGACATGATTAGGGACATAGGTTGTAATGTGTGAATGCAAGACATAGGTTCTAAAGGCTTTGAGGGCTTGGATTAAGGCATAAGCTTGTTTTTCAATAATGTCATACCTAAGCTCAACATCCCTCATGACTTTAGAAAACAAGGCTATGGGTTGGTCATCACCATTTGTATTCTTCTATAAAAGTACAGCTCCTAAGGTTGTCTCTGATGCAAAATAAAATATGCTAAAAGGTGAAGAATAATCAGGACTCGCTAATGTAGGGGCGTCAGATATAGAATTTTTTATCTGATCAAAAGCATATCTGGTAGAAACTGTCCATTTCACTTCATTGATATTTTTTAACATATCAATTATATCTTTGACTAACTCTGCATAATTAGGGGTAAACCTTATGAGAAAATTAATTTTCCCAAGGAAGGTTTGTATCTCTTTATTGTTTCTAGGTAGAGATAGAGTTTGAATAGCTGAAACTCTCTTTGGATCAATGATAACTCCCTCCTTGGAGATAATATGACCTGGTAATTTCCCTTCCTTTACAACAAATATAGAATTCTTTGGATTGATGGATATGCCATATTTTCTGCACCTGTAGAAAACCTTACTTAAGTGTTTTAAATGATTTTCATCAGAATCAGAAAAACGATTAAATCATCTAGATAAATGACAGTAAATTCATATGTCTTACCAACAAATGCTAGATCCATGGCTCTTTGGAAAGTGGCTCCAGCGTTTGTTAGTCCAAATGGCATCCTGGCATACATGAATGTACCCTAGGGAGTAGTAAAAGCAATTTTGTCTTGGTAATATTGATTTACCATAATCTGGTTGTAACCAGAAAATCCATCTAGCATATAAATTATATTTGCAACTGAAAATTTCTGAAGTAGATGGTCCATTTTGGTCAATGGGTAGTTATCCTTTAAACATGATTTCTTGAGATTTCAGAAGTCTACACATAGCCTAATTTCACCATTTTTCTTTCTGACAGGAACTAGGTTAGCTACCCAGTCAAAATACCTCAAAGGGACTATAATATGAGCATCAAGCAGTTTTTTAAGTTCTTTCTCAATAGTTGGAAGAAGAATTGTATTGATTCTTCCTAATTTTTGTTGGGAGCGTTTTGATTCTGGTTTCAAAGGAATCTTATGCTCAATTCAATACGTATCATACTTTTTTAATTCACTATAAGTCCAGGCAAAAACATCTTTGTAATTTTTAATAAGATTCACGTATTTGTTTTTAACATCCAAAGGCAAAGATGATGACAATTTAACATTTTTCACTTCATCTAAAGTCCCAATATTGCACTCTTTGATTTCTTCTTCAGGTGAATTAGACAAAGGGTTTTTGGAGACATCATTATTATCAAATAACTTTTCCAATGGAACTAGTCCTTTCGAAATAAAATTATTAGATAATTGAATGGGATCATGATCAAGAATTTTAGGACTGAATGCAGTTTTTGGGATCTATTTATTTGATTCTTGGACATCTTTTTTATCTTCTTCAATTTGAATATTTGAGAATTCATTAATGACTTGAAGAAAAGGTTTTAATTTCTCATCATCCTCAAAAATCTACCAGTGTTTAAGGTTATCAGGAATTGATGGTCTATAATTGACCTGAATATGATATTCCAACAATATTGGCTCAGGGATTTTCAACGGGCTTGTTGGAACAACAAGTGAATCAACATGCATATTCTCATCTTTGGGTATAGAAGTTATGTTAAATCCTTGGAAGAAATTTTCAATTGTATCCCAAACGTCATTTCTATAGGACCTAAGTCTTGGGTGCTTTGTTTGACATAGGTTTCTAACTTGCTTAACTATTAGCTCAAAATCAGAAAAAGACACTCAAGTTTTGAACCTTTAAACTCTTAGCTAGTGCAAGACCAAGAAGAAAAGCTTCTCAGCCACATTATTGGTGACATCAAATTCAAGTTTACATGACTGAGTAATATTTTCATTATTTGGTGAGATTAAAACAATGCCTACTCCTGCTGCTTCCTTTGAGCTAGAGCCATCAAAATCAAGTTTCCAGATGTCTGATTTTACAATTTTAGGTTAGGAAACTGTATTTTCGATGGAAAGTTGGGTGTTTGATGAATTTTTCAATGATAACTAAAAGCAACCAAAATCCTGATCTACTGCATAGATGGTTTGATTTTTTGCTTGATCATAGCTACAAATAGTATAGAGGAATCTAACTTCCCTATATAACCTTAGATGTTCACGTCCATAGATTGGAATAGTAGCAAAAGACATGTCCATCTGAAGTCATCCTCCAAGTTTAGCACATCATGATCTAGATAGAAGCATGCCGAACTTGGCAAGAATATCAATGACAACTATGTCTCAAACTAAACTCTTGACAGGTACTTGGGCTAAGGTCACAACTAGGTCTTTGATTAGTCCTAGGCATGGTACTTTCTTTAAATCAAAGGTGTAGATGTCATGATAGAAACGAGTAACTTCTAATTGAAGTTGGTCCATAACTACCTTTGGCATAAGGTTTTGAGAAGCACCATAGTCCAACATGTAGTTATACAAGAGAAAATCATGGACCTTTAAAGTTACATAAAAGGGTGGAACAATCTCAACAATCATATTAGAACTGGGGCCAAAAACTAATGATTGTTTTTCATCTTGTAGACTGATAATATCTCCCTCAGCATCTACACTAGAAGATTGTATCCATTTAGACACTTGATTTTTATAACCAGGGCTCTTGGAAAATTCATCTAAAGGGATTGGAATCTTGAGTCTTTCCAATTCTTTATCAATATTAAAAATTTTCAAAATGAATTTATCAGATGAAAAAGTTTCAGTAGATGACTCTATAGTTTGAGGTGTTTGAGTTTGTGTTTGAATAGATTTTATTGCAGGTTCAATTATAGTTGTATATTTAGGAGGTCTACCTGGGCCTAATCTAGGTCTTATATCATACCTCTTATTTAATTTTGCAATCAAAAATTCAGAGAATGCTTGATATTTGGAAAGTTGAGTATCTCCTTGCTCTTGTTCAAAAGACTGAGAGGAAGATGTAGGTACTATTGCCATTTGTACTACTGAAGAATCAAGATTATTGATATCTTCAATAATTAAAGGACCTACATCCTAAGGTTGTTGATCATCAATCAACAATGGTGGCTGGATGTTTTGATTAGAACCTGGTCTCTAAAGGATCTGCATTTGAGGAGCTCTTCGAAATTGAGTTTGAGCTTGTGGCCTAACAACAATTTGTTGAGTGGTTCTAAGTTGTGCTTTAATTTTATAAATCCTGTTGGAAAGTTTTCTAAGTAAATATATAATTTCATCAATTTTTTGATCTTCAAGTTTGGATTTGGAGGAAGATGAGTCATCAATCCTAGCTTTTAATTTTCTTTCTTCTTTTTTTGCTTTATCTTTAAGTTTTCTAGAAGCAGGCCTATTAGCTTCAACCTCTATGGCATTTGTCTAGATATCTTCTAATGTATTGGACACACATTCTCTTAACATGACTACAAAGTCATCCTCAAATGCTTTGGAAAATCTAACTTTTGCAGCTGCTACCGGTGGCTTACAATCGACAACCATTTTATGATAGACTTTATTAAATCTTTTGATAAATTTGGCCACTAGTTAACTAGTGTTTCTCTTCAATTCTTCAAATTCAATGAGAAAGTAGACAAGATCCTTCTTTACCCCCATTGATTCTTAAAAATAGTTATGATATCATTCCATGTTCTAATAAAGTCAGGTCTGAGTTTCCTAAACCAGATCCTAAAATTTCCTTCTAAGGATTGCATAAATAATCTCATATAAACATTTTCATGTTTTATGTTCGTATTATCAACAAAATCTAGGAAAGTAGCTACATGATCTTCTGCTGAAGGACCAATTTTTCCATTGAATCTTAGTAAATGCTTTAGATATCCATCAGGAAAATTTCCCAAGTTGTGAGGAAGAACTAAAGTGGCATATCTTGCTTATACAATGGGTTGAAAAGCCATGATGGCAGGTGGAGTTTGGGGTGACTATGTGGATGATGAAGATGAAGGTGAAGAAGAATAATCAATAGGGGCATTAGTATGTGGAGGAGAAAAAGAAGGAGGAGACCTCCTTGAAGATTTCAAAGGGGTTTTAATAACCAACTTCTGAACTCCTGAGGGAAACTATTCCTTATTATCAAACAAAGGATTTGAGTAGATAGAGAATGTCTCTTCAAGATTAGTAGAAGCTGATGGAACATAATAAGGAGTTGGAGAGATGAAATCTGCAGGTTTGAATTCAAGTAAATGTAAACCCAATTCTTCCTCAGACGAAGGTGATTTTATAGGAATGGATGGCACTTGATATGACTCAAGTGATTGGATTAGAAAGTCCGATGGAAGATCTACTCCTTTTGAATGTAGTTCAGAAACCCTAGGAGGTAGTTTAGTCCCATCAGGATAAGATGGAACAAATGAAAAAGGATATACAAATGATATATCTTCAGGATGTAAAGTTGAAGAATAAGAAGAGGTTTGATGTCTTCTCCTTAAATAGGTTCCCCTAATAAGTCTCTCTAGATCTGGAAGAGGGTTAACAATCTCAGAATCAGAGCATGATCTAGTATGCTTAAAAGGAGCCAGCTTGAAACAGTGGAATCACCAGGTGAAAGTTTTTGACCTATATCTAATCCTTTATTCACCTTAAAGGAAAAGGGAAAAATCATTTCCCCAGGGAAAATAAACCTTTCAATCCTTCGCTCCCCGGTAATGATGCCAATTTGATGTTGTCCTTTGAGATAACTCTAGGTCAATTAGTTATGTCAAAGAATCTATAATGTTTTGTTGTTTTAAATGATCGGATGACCAGTGAACAATTTATAAATAGGTGTTTCAAACTTAGATGGATTTCCAAGTAAAATAAAAGGTTTTCCTTTAATTACACATAATTAATTTGATTTTAATGGGGTGGAAAAGTAGAGCATGGAGAAGTATAATTGATTTAATATTCAAACTGAATACTTAACCAGTTATAAGAAGAAATTAAGAAAACAATGTTTACTTAATCAAAAAAATATAATTAAACTGTTACAGAGATCTGATGTAATTTATATTTAAAGAGGAACTTACAATAACAAACAGTTCTGTAAATTATTCTCTTATTTAAAATCACAACTTCACAGAGGATTCAAAATGAGACTGAAACTCAATTAAATTTTGAATCGGATAACTACAAAATAATTAATTTATATGAAGAAAACATAATGAATAAACAAGATGAAATACAACTCACTGAGAAACAGACCATATGAGGTAAATCCAGAATCTTTTATTATTCCAAAAAAATGCTCCAGCTTAGTACAAATCTGCTTGATAGCTTGTTCAAGGGTTCAACCCATAATAACTCAAAGGAGGAGTTATTTATACAAAATTTGCAAAAGATCTACAATTTGTTTGGAATAGCATACCAAAATAGTACAAAATTACAAAAATAGATCAATATAATAGGAACCAAGAAACTGCTGAAGAGGTGGCTCTATCCTTTGGGAATCTGTTGATGATCTGGCATGAAAATACTAATGAGCTGTCATGCTATTAGAATCAGAAATTACTAAATTGTTTCACACAATTGATCCCATCTTTCTTCACTTGGGATTTCCACATTCACCATCTTTCTTAATGTTTCATCCACTTCTGTGTATCTCTCAAAATTTGGCTTGGTGAGAAATAAATGTTTAATTTCATGCATGATGGTTAAATCAAACTCCAAGGCTTCTAGAAAGGCCTTCCCTGTTATCTGTCCTTTGACTCCTACAAATTTGGTTTTGTCCACTGCAATAGCATACAATTCCTTGCAATAATCCTCTAATCATATCAATTTGTCATTCAGATGTACCAATCTTGATAGTCCTTTATGATTCATGATATTAAACTTTGAATGAAATATTTTGACAGTAATATCCAAAGCTTGACATTTAGTTTCTAATTTTTTTGATGAAAATTTTCCTTTTTAATACCTTCTTAATCTCTAAGAAGGTAGTTATTTTATCAAAGATGTTTATTTCTTCTAATTCTTCTCTACTTTTTGAATTTGAAACTTTGATCATATATGTGGCTTTTGTTGGCTTGGTCTTCAAGGCTGCTTTCTATTCTTCTATCACTGATCTGCATCTGGTGAGGAGTACTTGCTACTAAAAAATAATCTGTATGGATGGCCATACATCTATCATGTATTGATTGCTTTGTGTCCAAATATTTTCCTTGGCATGGGCCAAAGTATCTACCATTAGGGACTCACTCTCCGACTTCTGGATTTTGAGTTCCAATCGATGGGACTTTTGCATTTCCTGCACATACAAAGTATCATTTTTTACTTTCTACAATTCTAAATTTTTGAATTTCTGCAGTAACTTCTTGTTTTCCAGTTTTTGCATGGCCAATTCTTGTGATAATCTTGCTAGATCATCTGCTATTGATGTAGACTCCATGGATTTTAATGATTGACTAGGCTTTATACCTACAACCTCTATTGCGACTGCTGTGACTTGAACCATAGAAAGTTGTGCTGCTTCCTTTTCCTTTAGTAACTCTTCAATTTGCTCTTCCATTTTCCTCAGTTGTATATTTTTCTCAATGATACGCTTGAGCATGTCCTCCTTTTTTTTTTCATTCTCTACTATATCCTTTGTTAGAGGATCCTCTATAGAAGGTAGCTTCAAGTGTTTCTTCAATGCGACAATGCCTGCATTTTTCTTTTTTAGGAGTACCTTTGTAGCTTTTACATCTTTGGGATCATATCCCACTTTAATTAAAAAATCTTCCAATTCTTTTATTCTTTTATCTTTAGCTAAGTAAGAAATCTTTTCTAACTTGAGATGAGACTGAACATTGGATAGGGTAGTCCTAAGTTTACAAAGAGACATAGTTGTAGTAGTCATAGTGGAAAATAACATCTCGCTAGTCTATCTATGCATACTAATTTGCTCAAATGGTTGAATTTGACTGGTATCAAATGAAAAGATAGTCTTTTTATAATCTGATGGAGACTTAGGAAATGGAATTTGGGCTTGTAGGAAATCCATTTTCATTTTGCATTTCTCACTATCAAGAGCAAAAAGAACCCTATACTGGGAAGTTGAAGTTTGTTTCCAGAATTGGTTGTACACATTGGACTTTAAAGTCTCATTCTTCTATTTAATCTCAAGGAATCTTGAAAGATATTTTGATCATTTGAAGAGTTGTTTCCTGTGGTTTGAATGATTTTTAGAGGCTTTCTAGAAGGTGAATTTGTAGGAGGAGTGGTTGGAACATTGGTTGTAGGAGGAGTGGTTGAAACACTAACTCCCACTAATGTAGAAATTTCTAAATCTCCTAGATCAATTATAACTGGTTGAGTTTCTTCTGTTGAAGTAACCAAGCCAACCTTTGGCTTCTTCTATTGAAAAATAAAATCTTTCATAATCTCCTCAGTAGATGAAGACTCTTCTCTCACCCTTTTATGTTGATTTCTCTAAGAAACTAGAATCTATTCAGTGGGGGTGGATACAACCTGTTCATCTACCTCTTGAAGTGTCCCATCAAACCATTTCTCTTGATTCATGAATTTGTCTATCTCTGGTCTTGGAGTATTATTATAAGGAGTCATTTTTAAATCAATTCTCAAAGAAGAAATAATACCAAAAGGATCATAGGACTAGGTGAAGCTAGGCTGGAAATTCATCTTCTTTAACAATGTATCTACCTCAACACCAGCTGATCTAGTGTTGCAAATGAATGATCCAATCTATGATTTAATCTTGAATTTAGATTTCCTTTTGCCTGACACAAAGTGCAGGTCATCCATGTTGATCATCTGCCTAATATATTCCAGAGAAAAGATTTTCATAGGAACATATTTGGACAACTTATATGGTACAAAATCACAACCATATACCCTTATATCTATGTAATTATGGTATAAGTACCAATCACCAGTTTTAGTCTGCTCACTTAAGTGTAAAATCATTTTAATTTCATCTCCATTCCTTTGCTCTATTTGACAGTTGAGGAGTTGTGCAACTGGATGTATGAATGTATCTACAAATTCTAAAAATGAGGAGGTGGTAGAAGCTGTCCAGACTATTTTTTTCTAGTGAATCACTGATTGGTTAACTCCTTATTCATTGTGCTTACTGAGTTTGATAGGAAAAAGATCACCCTACTAAAAAAGAAACTTGTGGAAAATTACGGAGTTGTAACTGAACACTCCCTGTACAGTGAAATTCATTAATTGTTCATGTATATTATCAGCCAAGAATTGGTTGTAATTATACATGAATGTTGGTTGTTGATATTTGTTAAATATGGAAAGGAAACCAAGTATAGTCTTATCACCAAACTGGTCATCTGGATATCTTAATAGGTAGGAAAGCAATGAAATACAATGTTTGGAGGCTTCACGAAACATGGAAGATGAGTAGGGAGGATTTCCTTTTGGTAATTTTTCATCCTTAGGTAAAAGGATTTCAAAAATTTTGGCTCTCTATGGAAATGTTAGCTTATTGTATAGATCCATAAGTGTTACTGGTTAAAAATGGCTGAGAGAGTCTAACTGAGGGATTAGGACCATCTGGTTTATGGTTTCAGCAGAGATGGTGATCAGAATGTCTCCATTTTAAGCCACCACTGCTCGTTTTATAGGGTCATATTTGGTTTGACACCAGGTAATGAGATCAAGGAACTCATGTTTTTTTGGGGAAGTAAAGAAGGGTAATAAAGATTCCCAAAATCTGAGTGGGTCTTGCTTGTCTAGGTAATTTTGTTTGAGCCATAAGTGTAGTTCATAGAAATCGAACTCACACTTGGCTTTTGCAATTTTAAACAATGAGTCTATAAGAGGAACATGGTTAAGGTCGAGTTGGGTTGGAGTAGTAGTGGTTTCCTCTGCACTCTTCTCTTTAGCTTTCCCTTTTGGGGCCATGTTGGTATACAAAAGGGAGAGCACTTCTGGGAATAGATCAATGGAATGGGAAAAGGTCCTACAGAAACTATTTACCTACAAATAACAAAAAATATTCATAGGAATTTGGCATAGAGGTGGGTATGGGCTTATTTATAACCTACTGAGGAGGTTTAATGGTTTTATTCATTATCGTAGTGGTTTTAATGCATAGAAGCAGAGCTACAACAAGTGAATATAATGGGTATGACAACAAGGCAGTGAGCTCGAGAGATTAAAATGGATAGGATGAGTGGGGAATGGGTATGTGAGTTGGTAGCATGGGATTGGTTAGGGGATAACGGTTGAGGTGCAGGATGAAAGACCGTTGGTGGAAGGAAACCACAAGCAGTTTGTGGGGGGGGGGGGGGGGGGGGGGGTGGGGGGGTAGCGAGTGGTTTATGATTTTGAGTGGGGGGTGTGAGCAACAAGGTGGTGACATGTAGGTTTGGGGCATCTACCATTGAAACCACTTTGTGAACCCCCCCTCATTGCGTTAATGAGAAATGGTTGAGGGGGGTGCAAAGTCTCTCCCCATCGTTGATCCAAGTGGGGAGTAGATCAGTCGTTGAATGATGCACTCTATTTATTTAAAGCTGACAAGACATTTTGTCCGTTAGCGACTTTGGCCCAAACAATGTATATGCGCTATATAACATAAATTTTAATGTCAATGGTTTATAACAAAAAAAAGTATCCCGATTAAGGAAATTAATCATTAATTAACAAAAATTTAACATTTCTGACGTGACACATTTAAATGAGAAACCCTTGCATTTATTCTTTTTATTTGAAATTAAAGCCTTTATTTCTTTTTGCTTCCCTAACATTTTTATTTTCTTTTTCCTTCTTTATTTAAGGAACGTAACTCCTATCATTTTATTGATATGGCCTGTAAAATATAAAATTGTCCTAACATTTTTTATTTTTCTTTCTTTTCCATCCATATCCTATCTTAACATTTTGAATTCATTTGTGACCAATATATTAACTTGTCAAAACCAAATAATGTTACAACAAGCCTCATCATCGCCCCCTACTGAAAGTGTTGCTCATCCTCTAAGAAACTCAATCTATGTCCATGTCTTTCATTGCTCTAGTGGCTTCCCTGACATCCCATGCTTCTACTATAGTCTCTTCTTCCCTATGAATAAAATCATCTCTTCCTCTCTATCTCTTCCTACTGCTTTCTTTCTTCTTCTTCTTTTCTTCCTTCCTAAATTCCCAAAAGAAATGTTGGACTAAGCCTCAAGCCAATCCAATTGACTTTGAGTCTTTGTAATGCCTGGTTATACATTAGGGTTCTACTTATTGCCTCTCTCATTATGTCACAAGAATGATATTCTCTGACTTTTAGGCTTTAAGGCAAGGTGTTCCATCTCCTTTGGCAAGCTTGCAGGCTGTCATCTCCTAGCAATTTGAATGTCTTCAAAGTGTGTGACTGCTTGTTCTTGTACAGCAAGGTACCTTACTGGAAGCTTCGGGTCATTTGCAATGAGGTTGTGGGTGTTGATGACAACCATTGGGTTAGATTGTTCTGCTCTGATCGTAAGGGGTTTTGTCTCTTCTTTTGCCATTACCTTTTTCATCTTTGTATCTCTTGCCTCCTCATGATTCATCCATGATGCTAAGGCTATCAATTGCAAGTACCCTAGCTTGGGATTTCAATCCCACACATTTAAATCTATCAAGGCCAAATTGTGTTGGTAAAACTCAAATATTTTTTCTCTATCTTCCAAGGTGGTTTGATTGGAGAGATCAATGAATTGTCTATAGTATTGGAACGGCATAGTTCCTCTTTGTGCTAGGGTCTTTATTTGAAATTGTATCCATTATTCCTTGAGGTACAAGGCATAAGACTTTGTTGGCATCCTGTAATGGATTTCCTCCATGGAAAAACTAGCCATAGTTTCCAATTAGCTTTCTCGTTCCTATAGTTTCTTCCTTAGTTGTGTGTTCTCAGCCGCTACCTGAGATTTCATCATTTATTCTTTGTCTCTTATGTTGCTTAGTTATTTTCCCATCTCCTACAATTTATCCTCCATGTGGCCTATATCCTCTACCCCCTTTGATTTGGAAAATTACATCCACCTGTGTGTCCTGTTCCTCTCCTTTTCAAGTTCAAAGAATAGGAGAATGGAAAAATTTTGTGGTATCACACTACCTCCTTCAATGAACCTATAGTAGGAGCTGAGGTTTGGCTATGGACTAGGTTTTGTTAGTTCTTGGTCTTATTCCTTTGTTTCTTGTTGAGTGATACCTTCCTGCTTTCTTTTCCATGTTTCTTGTAGGTTTGATAGAGTTTCTTGTGGGATGGCCTCTCCTTCCTCTAGGTATGTCTATGTCTCCTCTATGAGACCTTTTCCCTTTGATGAGGTTGACCTTGTGACAAGCCTCCTAACATAAGTAACTGGAGACTTGGGAGAAGCTTTCTTTGATGATCCTTCTCCTTCATTTTTCTTTAGAGGGGTTTCCTTCTCTTGTTTCTTTGGTGAATCTTCAATTACAATTGGAGTTTTGGTGGGGGTTTGAGGTCTTGCTTGTCTAATCCTAGTGCTCTTTCTTGTCCTGAAGTACAGTTGGGTTTTTCTTTGCCTCTTCCCCTTTTATTTGATAGGTGTACTTAGGGCAGTAAGAGCAGCTGCTGCCTCTTTCTCTATATCATCTAGGGATACCCTTGGTGATTCTTCTTCCTCTCTGTCTTCAGTTGTAGACCTATGTTCATCCTCCTATCTTGTTTCCTCTTTTCCAATTTTTTTCTCATTCTCTTATTTTTCTCCTCATTCCTCTTATTTTTCTTCCTCCATTTCGTCACTCTGCTCATATTTTTCTTCTTTTGTTTCCTCCTCTGTCTCTTCCTCATTTTCCTCCTCTGTTTCTTGTTCAATATCCTCCTATGTTTCTTCTCCCTTTTCCTCTGATGTTTCTTCTTCTCCCTCACTAGCAGTAGGACTTCTATCATATTCAATAGCTTTAACTTCTCATTCTGCCAGCATATTTGTTAATTTTGTCCATGGAATAGGGAGTCTTAAGTTTTTTAGAGCATCTTCAAGGATGAGTTTGATAAACCCATGATGGGCTAGCTGTTGATGTTTTCCCTCCTACACTTTGATGCTCATGTATATCATGGATTGTAGAAGAAATTATGGTATACTCAATCTGTTATGAGGAGGTGTGTTCTCTCCAAATATTAGTTCTTAGATGAGTCTGAAGTGGTATCCATAGACTACACTATATCTCCTTTCACATGAAATATATTTGATGATGTGGTAACTGACTTCATTCCAAGGGTATGGAATGCTCTCCCTTTTAGCCCCATTTTTTTCCTCTATTGGTTCTTCTCCTTCCAAAAAGAAAATTTTCTTTTCAAGCATGACCTCTTCCTTGTCCTCTTTCCTCCATGGTAACCCTACGGGGAGTGTGGTGATTCTGCTTATAACCTTAGGGGTAATTGCTAATGATGAACCCTTCACCATAACAGTGGAATTGGTTCTAGTGAGGGGGATGAGTAAGAGGGAAAATTTTCTAGCCACATCATCATCATATCCTCTCGTCCTCTCAAAGAACCCCATTCATTGATGCCTTGTGAAAATTTCCACCATAGGATGATGCTGGTGGATCCTTGTTATGTTTGTGGGTTCTCTCTTGGTGAGACCTCCTGTTATATTTCCTTGGTAATTGTAAAGGCTTGTGTGGATATAGTTGAAGAATTCTGGTAGGTTAGGAATTTTTTTATTTTATTTTAACATGCAATACAATTCTTCTATCCTGAGATTCACTACAAATTCCTAACCAAATTGAGGATTTTATTTTTCTTTTCAAATGGAAAATATGGAGGGTATGTCTCCTACCTTAGTTTGACATGTTCTTGTGAGGATAACTCTAATTTAACCTCCCTTAGTGTCCATTGATAGCTCTGCAGACTCATTCCCTTATATCCTGTAGGTTTCCTGCACTGTAGATGATGACTATATACTGTAGTCACTATTTTAGAAAGGCCAAGAGAAACCTTTTCATTTGATGAATTCTCAAAGTTTCTTTTGCTCTCTTTGTATGGGAATCAATTTTTTATTTCCATATAGGGATGATCATGTGGGTTGGTGTGCTAGCTTTCTAAGTACACGCACCTCCTTTTGGACCATTGGTCCTACTATCGGTCCATCATTCCACCTTACCTCATAATTATCTCCCACTCCTATCCGCCATATCTTAGCCATTTTTGGCTTTATTCCTTTTTCTTTTGATTTGACTTTTTCCACGTGTGGAGTGGCCTAACTCTTTTCCTCTCGTCGACCAGACGAAGGTGGCCAAGTTAACTAGCCACCTTTACTTATAAAACTAACTCTCACATAATCCTATAGTTTTTATCATATCATACCAATGAGAGAGAATGAGTAAGATAGCATACCTATGGGTAAGGTGCTCCGTTGATGATCCATGTTGGAGAGTGGTGCCTCTTTGCTATGCTTTTCAATCTGCATATTTTTCTGTGTATTTGCCTCTTTTGATGCTTGTTTCTTTTGATGTATAGGTGTTGGGCCTTATTTCTAGTGATCTTCTTGTTATTTATGAGCTTCTTCATCCTTGTAGTCATATATCTAAATATGGATGCAATTTTTGTGGTTTCCTTTATGGGATAGGCTGCTATAGGAATTCCGATAGGATACCTATAGGATGTCCTGGAGCTACCTGTCCATTAAAATTTCATACTTTTTCTCAACTCTGAAGCATAAGGGATGTTGAAATGAGTGGATAAGGGTGGTAGTGAATGTTAGGAGAGAGTTATTACCTCTGAGTATGGTTCCTCTTTCCCTCTTCTCTCACTCTTCTATTTTTCTTTCTCTTCCTTTTTTTCTTTTTGTAATCTGTATTTTTTGAATTGATTTCTTTGATGTATGCAGGGGTGCCATGGTGATGAAAGGAATGGATATGGTGTGGTGGAGTAAATGGATTTTCACCTAGACATAGGCTTCTGTCATCACCTTACTCTCATACTTTCCTTCTTGTGGTTTTCAAGGTCACTATCATTCCTACAAGAAACTCCTGTAGGATTACAGGGAATCTTGTAGAAAACACAAAGTTTGAATGAGATGAGTTGGAGGGGTTTATAAATGGAAGACTAGGTGAATAGTGGAAGATATGAGATGGGTGGATTAAAAAATGGCTCTTGTAGGTCCTACTATCCTTCTCATGCTGTGCTTATCCTCCTCTTGCTGACCTGCAAAACATAATTTCCATATTTTGTATCTTTTCTCTTTTTCTTTTTTTTGTAAAACAACTAGTCTGCCTCCAAGGAGGTTTTCATCCTAGTTTCCTGCCCTAGGTGCCTTAAAATAGGTTTTCCCCAGAGATATTTTTTATTTTTTCTTTTCTTTTAAACACCCTTGGGCTGCCTCAAGAGGCATTCAACCCAAAGTGGGATTCAGGTGCCTCACAGAGATTTTCACCTGAGACTCTTGATTTTTTTCTCTTTTTTGCTTTTTTTTTTCTTTTTCTTTCTTTTTTCTTCTTCAAGGACTTGGTGGGGTGGACGCTGAGACTTGCTCCACCACCATCAATTTCTTGTTCATTCTATTGATGAATTCTTGCTTTGACAAGGGCTTCTTATAGATCGTTAATCTATACCTATTGACAAGCAAAGGGATATCTTCTACATCAATGGTTCTTATCTGCACAACACCATTATCATGACACTTTTCTATTACATAAGACCCTAACCATCTAGTTCTTAACATTCCTTTAAAATCCTTGTATTAGGAATCATACAACAAAGCCCAATCACCTTCTTGAAACTCTTTATCTTTTATATTCATGTCATGCCAAATTTTCCTTTCAACTTGAGTCACCTCTTTGTGCAGGAGGGCCTACATCCTAAATTCATCTAACCCATTTAGCTAGAGAAATCTTTCTTGTTGTGCCCTGGTGATATCCAGATCTAGTTGTGTTTCCATCCTTAAGCTATTGTATTCAAATTCAATGGAGAATAGGGATTTCTTCCCATAGACCAGCTCATAAGGGGTAAAGCGAGTGGTGGTCTTCTAGGTGGTATTGTAGGCCCAGGTGGCCTAAACTAATCTGTCTACCCAATCCTTTTTTCTACTGCTAATCAGCGTGGTAAGAATGCCTTCTAGTGCTTTGCTGGTTACCTCCACTTACCCATTATCTTGTGGGTGGTAAGGAGTGGATGTTATGTGATTTATATTGTGCTGACTTAACAAATTTTCAATCATGTGAGATGCAAATTGAATGCCTTGATCAATGACCAATTCTCTAGGGTACCCAAAATTATAAAACACATTTTCCCTTAAGAATTTAGCCACCTTTTCTTTTGTTTCTGCTTTGATGGCTTTGGGTTTAGCCCACTTGGTTAAGTAGCCAGTGCACACAATGATGTACTTCTTCTATTTGGATGTAAGGTCAATGGGCCCAATAAAATCCATGCCCCACTTTTCAAATGGCTCGAAATTCACTTGAAGTTACAGAGGCATCTCATCCCTTGGGGTAGATTTCCCCATCCTTTGGCACCGATCAAACTGACTTGGTATACTTCCTCACATCTTGGTGAAGAGTGGACCATTAATAACCAGCTTGCAATACCTTGAATGATGTTCTTTTGGCTGCAAAGTGACCTTCACAAGGCTCATCATGATAGGCCAGAAGGATTTCAAAGACTTCCTCCTCCCGGACACATCTTCTTATAATTTGATCTAGACCTAGCTCGAAATGATTGACTCCAATCCAAGTGAATGGAGCAATCTTTCTTATGATCCTGCTCTTTTCCTTGGAGGATAAGTTTGGTGGAAACTGTGGAGACACCAAGTAGTTTTCTATGTCAGCAAACCATGGAGACAAAACTGAAATGGCGAATAAATGTTCATCTGGAAACTGGTCATCAACCATTCCTTCCTCCCCTGCAAGCAAAGTCAATCTAGATAGAAAATATGCAACAACATTCTCCTTGCCAGGGTTATCAATAATAGTTAAATTAAATTGTTGCAATAAAATTAGCCATGTAATAATTCAGGAATTTACATCAAGTTTATTCATGAAGTATTTAATTGCAACATGGTCAGTATGTACAAATGTTTGGTAACCGGTAATGTAATGCCTAAATTTATTCAATGAATGCACAACAATTAGGATCTCTTTTTTAGTCATTTTGTAGCTCAGCTCGACTTTTGAGACATTCTTGCTGATGAAGTAAATGGCATAAGGTAGCTTGTCATATATATGGCCTAGAGCCGCTCCTATGGCTTTGTGAGAGGCATCAACATGTATATGAAAATGAAGAGCCCAATTTGGGCCTCGAAGAATAGGTGCAGTAGTCAACTTGTCCTTTCAGGTGTCCAAGTATTCTTGATAGCATTCTGACCATAACAATTCAGAGTCTTTGGCCAACAAACCAAATAAAGGAGAAGCTATCTTGCAGAAATATTTTATAAATCTCCTATGGTATCCAGCTAAACCTAAAAAACATCTAACATCCCTTTGTTTTTGTGGTGTTAGGACCCTTTTGATGGTGGCTATCTTATTTGGGTCTACCTGCAGTCCTGTTGTGCTATCCGAAACCCCCCCCCCCTGCCCCCTCCCATTTATTGATTTAATAGGTAATATTCTATTAATAAATGGGGACCCTTTATTAAAAACCCTCCAAGAAAAATTTAGCATTTAGGTGCTTTCATTTAAATTTTTAGAAATAAATCGAGATATCAAATCAAATCCATTTAAGACTATAAATTCTCATGTTTTTTGCATATCACTGGACCAACTGTTTTACAGTTTAATTAACAACCAAAATCCATGAATTGCAATGGAAGGGATCACCACATTTAACTTAGGATATTATTAGACTTTTAATTCAAAGCTAAGACTTAAAGTATTCATTGTAAAATGAAGCACTTATCGCAATCACATATCAGCTTTCACAAAAGATGAAACTCACAAAGAATGTCGTAATATGCTGAATGCGATATTGCAGTAGAGTGAGCCAATACTTACTGCATTGCAACACATTACATAAAATCCAATATTAAGAATTGCAAGAGTTTGTGAAGTGTGATAAAACCTGGACCCGATAAAAACAAATATTATAAACTATAAGTTAATTCTAGCAATTAGTAAAAAGCACTTAAGGAAGTAATTTTTCATTTAGGCAAAGTATGCTCTAAATGATAAAGGATATGCTGCTCATCTCTCATCCTCCATAATTCTAAACAACTTTGGAAAAAAATCACAACCAAAATGAAATAGTGCGATTTGTGATATTGCGATAATCTTATCGCAATCGTAAAATCAAGATTTTCGCAGTTTAAACTTGCCACCGTAAAATTTTTTCCCTTCCCATTTGCGATGCGGTAGTTTAATGAGTAATAGAGGAAATGATAAGAGACCTTAGTGGGCAATTAATAAGTTTAACGACATTTATGTTAAGAGTGACTCGAGGTGATACGATACGTTTTCATCTACATTTTGAATAAAAGTTCCTTTCCTATCACCTATTGAGGTTAATTTTATCATTTAATTCTCACTGTCATTCGTGTTTGTGTTTATCTAATAACTTCCATTTGCTCCATTTCAAGAAACCTTGGTAGAAAAAATCATTAGAAAGAATGGCGAAGAAGGGAAAGGCAGCTGCATCTAAGAAATTAGACATGGTACCGATTTTCTCTGATACCACATGCAGTAAGGACAGAGAAACAATGACATGGGAGGCCATGTATAACTTGTTAGGACAAGAGCAACCGAGGCCACTAGTAACAAGGCCATGGCTGATGCTCAGGAGTCATCTGACGCCTCCTATTTCAAAACAGCGTGTTCATTCTTGCACTAAATAATTGCAAGGCCAAAGATAATACCATACATGGATATGGTCAAATGGGTAATTGATGAGGTAGACATCTCAGATAGAAGCTTCAAGAATAAAAGTCAATAGGTCATGGGGTCTTTGTCACTAGAAAGCCTAAGACTAATGTACCAGTTACCAGAGCCTCAAAATCTCTACAACAAATAGTTCCTTGAGCAATTCACCAAAGAGAACGAGGATCCATCAGACGTTACGCAGATGTGGAGAGCAAGCGAAGGCAAACTCAAATGGGATAAAACTAGTATATACTCAATGGCATCCATTTCTTCCCCTCATAGTTTCACAAAAACAATGATATGTAGGTTTTTTGGTAGACCCGATAGCACCAAATTTTCCATAGAATGGCTCCCATTAATAGATGCAGAAGTTAATGCAATGATTATGAACTGGGCTTAAATTTTATCAGACAATTTGGCAAAGGCCATTGTGGAATATAAAAGGAAAAGAAGTCTTTCTTTAAGGATTTTTCCCCCTTTCTTTATGAGTTCTTTTGTTATGGATGCAATTTGTTTTAGTTCTCATTTTTCGAATATGGGATGGAAATGGACTGTACAAAACCCGCTTCCAATCCATATATACCATAACATTTTGTGAGAATCCCAATTCCACCACCATTTTTATAAAATATGTCAACGTTTTATGTTGCCTATTCATAAAGCAGTTTTTGATCAAACAACCCCTAGGTTTTCTAAAGAGGCCGAAGTAGATATCTTTCGAGTAGCCAGATGGCTTGGGGAAGAGACATTTACCTACATTAGAGTTTTTGGGAGCATTTCTTCTCCAAATGTCCTCCCATATTATATCCCTGACAAAATTGTGGCCAGAGAATTCGCCTACCAGAATGCAGGGGAAGGTGGCTTAACCAAAGGACTGAAAGAGCAGAATATCTCCATTTGGCTGACCTTCCCATTATAATATGGTGCTTTTTCACTACATGATTATGGACATGAATTGAAGGAAGCAGAGATTATTATGTCTATGAAATTGGCTACAGTTCCAGGAAGGTAATATGACCCAAATGGCACTGTTAAGGAATTCACTACTATGGTAAAAGTCAAACAATTCACCCATGAAGAGGATGCTTTCGACTAGCTCTTCCTACAAGCAGAAACATTTTCACAAGTTCTAGAGATGGCATCACTACCGTTGACCTTGGAATATCTTAATGCTTTCCATGTGTACATAGATAAGAGACTGTAAAAGATCCCATTAGATCTACTGCCGATTGAAATAATAAGAGAGCCAACTCCTATCGTAATATTGGAGGTAAGTTCCAAAGAAAATTCTAAATAAGAAACCCAAGAGAAGTTGACTCATGAGTTAGAGCACTCAGAGCGACAATCTCAAAATGGGGGAGGAAACACAAATAAAGAGTTTGAGAAAGACACAACTGGAAGTACAGAGGAGACAGCCAAGTAGGCCTTGACAAAGAAAAAGGTAGAGGTTTCTTCTACTTCAAGTTGATGAGCCCCAATTTTGGTACAATTTGGGCTCATTTTGGCCTATTCTACTTGCTCAAACCATTCATTTTTTATTGCTTATGCATGCATTTCTTAGTTTATTCATGTTGTTTGTAGGAAGAAGGGTAGGCACTCTATCTACGTGACTAATGCATTGTGATTCCAGGTTTTGGCATTAAAAGGGAGCAAGAGACAACGAAAAAGGAGATAAGGAGACAATGAGGTGGCACTGCTGGTTTTTAGGAGAGGATGTCCACGGTCTTGGGACATTCCTCGTGATTCCCACCAAGAACTCCGAGCTCCAATCCATCTCCCCTCCGAGCTTAAGAAGCAGCCAGCTGTCCTACAGGAACAACAGTTATAACTGTTCTACAGGAACAGTAGTTATGACTGTCCTACAGGATCAGCAGTTAAACTCGAAGTTGGACAGCCGAGCTCCTAAAATCAAGGACACTTGTTGGATCATCGTTTTTGTATAAGTATGGAGGCCTTAGCCTTAGATAGGTTGTTGAAACTCTCGTATTGCTATTGAAATTTTGGAGCACAGTTCAGTTTTCGTTCCTTTTTGTAAGCCAATTTGGCATGACATCAGATTATGAATAAAGAAGGCAGTTTGTGATCTACTTCTGAGTTTCTTAAGGAGACTATAGCTCTCAGGTTAGGGCCCAACCTGAGAGCCATAGGTCCCCTCTGCTATAGTGTTGTTTCCATTTCATTTCAGCACTTTGAGCTTTTCATTTGCACATGCAATTCGAATTACAGGTTGTTAAGTTGGTCTTTTTCATGAGTTAGATAGGAGTTGCTTATGGTGAAATTGTTTTCACTTGCGTAGTGTAGCAGAGGATAGATATAATCGATTGGAGCTCCAACAAAAAGGTTGTTAAGGCTCACTGCCGTCTCATCTGGGATTGGAGTGCAGTCCATGACTAGCCACCAAAAATACGCATTTCTTTATTCCATGATTGCTGCAAACACAGTCACGTTATGTTAGATGCTTCCTTGTCATTCACACCTGCACCACACACCTTCATCACAACTTCATACACCTTTCTCTTCACGTTTTGGATTGTTGTTCAGTGAATTCACGGCACAGGTAGTTTAGGTTAATGCAATTTCGGTTTGGTGACAGTCATAAACATTTGTTCCATTTACACTGCTTTCTCTCGTTCCATTACTTCATTCTCCATCTTGATCCCGCATGCACACACATCTTCGACCTCTGCTCTGCTCTGTCATCTCCAAAAGTCTTTCACTCCTCACGTACTTCCATTCTCTAGCCCTTTCATTGACTTAGCCCTCTATCTTCCAACCTACTCCTTACATTCACTCCCTATCCTATTCCTCCACTTCTACAGCCATCACCAGCCTCATTCCTACATTACACATCTCCCCCTACCATTCCATTACTCCTCCATCACTCCAAACACTCACGGTAGGTTATCTTGTAGCCATTTGTAGACATCCTGTAGAAAACAGAGTATCCCGTAGGATCCTCCACAGCCATCCTGTAGGAGGCCACTCTCTCGGTTGCTGAGCATCTGAATGTGAGGAACCTCTGTGGATGGATGCTAAGGATCCTTAGGGACCTCTCCTAGCCTCCCCAACCTGTCCCACGCTTTCCTTCCTTCTCCATCCCATCTGCACAACCAAACCCTAGTTAGCACAAGATCACAATCATTCCACACACTTAAAGGAAAAATACAAAAACATATCTTTCATGATGCCAGTAGTTTATATCCATGCATTTGCACTTATTAGAGGTAACAACAGCATTGGTAGAAGTTTCATTCACATTTCTTGCATCGTAGAGGTTAGACTAGTTAAATTAGGGTTTCCTAGGTTTACATGCTTTGATTTGCTTTCAGTCCATTTTGTCAAGTAGAGTAGTTTTCCTTTGAGAATAGCTTTCGCCCATCAACTAGCAAGCTTCTTCTGAGAGCCTATAGAAGTTGGCTTGAGCCCTAGTGGACTTGTGCCAGCTGACCAAGTGACAGCTGCGACAAGAGCTAGTACTTGTGCATATAACACCGTCGCTTCCAAGTTTGTACGAACTACCGGGTTGATAAAATGAGAGACAGGAAGCCCCAGGAGTTGTAGCATTATTGCTACAATACTGGAGCTCACCATCTTTTTGGCGCCGTTGCCGGGGAAGCGTCAGAGTATTAGTAATTTTTGCTTTTCTTCTACTTTCGTACTCTTACTTCTGCTCAGTAATTTATTTCATTTCCATTCTGCAAAAGTAGCTTAGCATTTCCTGCTTTCCTAGATTAGCATTTCCTGCTTTCATAGATTAGCATTTCCTGCTTTCCTAGATTAGCATTTCCTGCTTTCATAGATTAGCATTTCCTGCTTTCCTAGATTAGTATTTCCTGCTTTCATAGCCTAATATTTCCTGCTTTCCTAGATTAATATTTCTTGCTTTCCTAGACTAATATTTCTTGCTTTCCTAGAGTAATTTTTCTTGCTTTCCTAGATTAGCTTTCCAACTCTGCAATTTCATTTGAGCAATATAGCTAGTTGTAGATCACTTTGTTTCAGTTTTGCAGGTACCAAAGAAAAAGCAAAAGCAATCAAAAAAGAAAAGTCTTTTCCATTTCATGCCTCGTAGGAACCGAGATAGATCAGGCAAATTCCTACCAAACACCCCCACCACATCACTGAGTCACCCTTCTCTCTTCTTTGGTGACAGTGACCTAGAGGAACCTATAGGTGAACATCCTGAGATATACCAAGACCCTATAGAAGAAGAAGAGTTAGAGACCACTCCATCCGAAGCTATGGCTGACAATAGAGAAGATGAGAGAATAGAAGGAGCTTTCCCCATCCGAGAGACCAATGGAGAGATGAAAATGAAAAACATTAGCCCCTCTGCTTTGCCTCACTTCCATGGACTGACCACTGAGGATCCTGATACCTTCCTATTTGAGTTTTCTGTCCTCTGTAGAACCTATGACTATACTGAAGATGAGCAAAAGCTGAAGCTTTTCCCTTCCACTCTTAAGGATGCAGCACTACGCTGGTTCATGGGATTACCTGGGAATAGCATCGCTACTTGGGCTCAGATGCAGCAAGCCTTCAATACCAAGTATAGGGATTATTGTAGGTCCAAGGAAACCAAGGGAGAGATCTTTCGAATGACCATGGGGAATGATGAGTCTTTAGAGGATTATGAGGAGAGGTTCCAACTTAGCTATAAACGGGCCAGGTGCACACTTGACCCTGAATCCCTCAAGTTGGTTCTACTCCGAGGAGTCCCTGAAGATCTCTTAGACACCCTTCACATGTTAGCTGGGGGGGACATTTACCAACTGCCTTATGAGGACATCAAGACTGTGTTTCGAAATCATTCCAGGGCAGCTAGAAAACGAGGTAGAGGAAATCTCCTCTCCACTGGTGTCCCTTTCTCCAAACATGAGTTTACAAACCAATTAGAAGATCTTAAGAGTGAGGTGAGACAGACCATCACCATGCAGTTGGACACATTCAGGATCCAGCAGAAGAAAGAAGAAGCTGAGAGAGCCCTGGCTGTCTTCTGCCCTAGGTGCACAAGAAGACATCCTAAGAACGAATGCCCATTGCATTCGGTTGAAGTGTGTTTTGTGTGTGAGGAGGACCATCCTACCAATCAGTGTCCCACCTTACCTGGGTTTAAAGCCATGTACCAAGGGACTGAAGCCCCCACTGAACCTCTCTACTTCATCAACCAAAGGAGGCCTCAAGGATCTAGACCCTACCAGCAGGGAATGCAAGGGGCACCACAAGCCTATTACAACCCCAACCAATCGACTCCTATGCCTTCCTGGGGTCCCCCTGCTCATCCTTCTTGGTCCATGCCTCCTCCATGGTCTTATCCACCTCAGTATCCTACTCAACCCACTACTCACTCATATCACTCACATGCCCAGTCACAGCCTCAGTGGAGTGCACCTCAGTCGGGGTGGAGGCCACAATACAACACTCCTCCTGCCATTTTTCCTCCACCACCAGTTCAACCTCAGCCTTTACCTCCTGCTCCTCCAAGGCAACCTCAGATGCCTGCTCAACCGAACCTGAACCCCAACAATAGACAGGCTCAGTAGGTATATACTGGGGAGACCTCATGCCCTACCTATGTTGTGGAGATCCAGGAGATCAATCTTAGATCTGGAAAGACTCTTCCAGATCGCCAACCTCCTCCCCCAGAGGATGAGGAAAACCATCAGGAGAGTGAACCAAAGCCTATTCCACCCTTTCCTGAGAGACTTACATCCACCACACAACCCAACCCAGAAGAAGATGAGCTTCTGGGAGAGCTCAAGCAATTGTGTGTGAAGATACCCCTTCTCCAGGCCATCAAGGATGTGCCAATCTATAACAAGCTGGTTAAGGAGAAGTGTTTCAAACATCCAGGCAGACGGAAGAAAGATGCTTCAACTATCAATGTCATAGGACAACTGTCTGACCTTATGCTAGGACAAGTCATCTGCCCAAAGTATTTAGATCCTGGAAGTCCTGTAGTAGATGTCCACATCAATGGCACCATCATACCCCACACCCTGATTGATCTGGGGGCTGCCATTAATGTAATGACCAGGGATACCATGCTCAAGCGCAATCTTCAAGGTTCCTTGAGGAAGACCTCGACAGTACTGCAATTAGCAGATCGCTCCACTGTGACTCCCGAAGGGATTGTGGAGGATGTCTTGGTCTCTATTGACTCTTGGGATTATCCTGCAGACTTCCTGGTTCTGCAACCAAAGGCAAAGCTTACTGGATATCCCCTCATTTTGGGAAGGCCTTGGTTAGCCACTGCAGATGCCTATATAAGTTGTCGTGCTGGAAATATGACCATCAAAAATGGTCCTATGTCCAAACAACTTGTCGTATACCCTCCTGCCCAACCCTCTTTGGAGCATGACTTACCACTCTGGTTGGAAGAAGGAGAAGAAGACGAGGTGTATTCAGCACCTCTGTGTACCATAGAAACCAATAGAAGAAATCCCCCAACCGAGGATGATTTGATCGAGAACTTGATCCAAAACCCACCTACCAGTGCCCTACCTTTAGAAAAATTGGTGGAGGATGCCCAAGCTAGCACCTTAGTGGATCTTTGTACAACCAACCCTGTCACTCCCAGAGTTAAGAATGTGGAGTTCGGCCCTGAGAGAGCATTGAAAATCAGCTCCTCCCTATCTCCTTCTCAGGAAAAGGAGCTGTGCAACCTGTTGGCCAGCCACCTAGATGCTTTTGCTTGGAGCTATAACGAGATGAAAGGAGTCCATCCCTCGGTCTGTACTCATCATATATACATCAAAGAGGACTGTAAACCGGTTAGGCAACCTCAGAGGAGAATGAATCCAGCCCTTAAAGA
Source organism: Pinus tabuliformis (assembly GCA_031772625.1). Taxonomy (NCBI): domain Eukaryota; kingdom Viridiplantae; phylum Streptophyta; class Pinopsida; order Pinales; family Pinaceae; genus Pinus; species Pinus tabuliformis. Next base: position 1,591,068,467 of record CM062818.1, read on the forward strand.
CATTGTCAAGGAAGAATTGCAAAAACGTTTGGATGCCGGATTCATCTACCCCATCTCAGATAGTGAATGGGTGTCCCCTCTAGTGTTGGTTCCCAAGAAGAATGGGAAGTGGAGGATCTGTGTAGATTACCGTGAGCTGAACAAAGCTACCAAGAAAGACCATTTCCCTCTACCTTTCATAGATCAAGTGTTGGATGGACTGGCAGGAAAGAAGTTCTTCTCTTTCCTGGATGGGTTTAGCGGGTACAATCAAATCCAAATCAGCCCGGAAGACCAAGATAAGACCACCTTCACTTGTCCTTGGGGTACCTTTGCCTACCGAGTCCTTCCCTTTGTGCTATGCAATGCTCCTGCTACTTTTCAGAGAGCTGTCTTGAGCATCTTCTCGGAGTTGGTCCATGATGCAGTGGAAATATACATGGATGACTTTACTCCTTATGGGGCCAACTTCCAGGAAGCATTGTCCAACCTGGGGAAAGTCCTAACCAAATGCACCGAGATGAACTTGTCCCTCAGCCCTGAAAAATGTGAATTCCTAATGACTGAAGGGACCGTGCTAGGCCATACCATTTCTTCCCAAGGATTGCATGTGGATCCTAACAAAATTGCTCTAATCAAGAAGGTTCCACCTCCACAAATGGTAAGGGATGTTAGGAGTTTCTTGGGATTAGCAGGATACTACCGAAGATTCATTAAGGACTTCAGCAAGTTAGCCTCACCATTGTTTGGTCTGTTGGCAAAAGATGTGGAGTTTAAGTGGACTGACAATTGTCAGAGGAGTTTGAATGAGTTAAAGGACAAGTTGGCGTCAGCACCAATCTTGAGAGGTCCAAACTGGGCCCTACCTTTCCACATCCACACTGATGCCTCGAACAAAGCCATAGGTGCAGCCTTAGGACAAGTTGAGCAAAAACTTCCATATGCCATTTACTTTGTCAGCAAAAACTTGTCCAAAGCAGAGTTGAATTACACTGTAACCGAGAAAGAGTTCTTAGCTGTAGCCCATGCACTAAACAAGTTCCGTCATTACATTACCGGGTATCAAACATTTGTACATACTGACCATGCTGCTATTAGATATTTGATGAATAAACCAGATGTGAATGCTCATATTATTAGATGGTTACTTTTATTGCAGCAGTTTGATCTAACCATTGTTGATAAACCAGGTAGAGAGAATGTTGTTGTTGACTTTTTATCTAGATTGGATTTGTCTGCAGGTGAAGATGGGATGGTGGATGACCAGATGCCTGATGAGCATCTGTTTGCTATCTCAGTACTCTCTCCATGGTTTGCTGATATAGCAAACTACCTTGTTTCAGCTCAGTTCCCTCCGCACCTCTCTTCAAAAGAGAAGAGCAAAATCATCAGAAAGAGTGCCTCATTTACTTGGATCGGGGGCAACCTGTTCAAGCTTGGCCCCGATCAGATCTTAAGGCGTTGTGTAAGGGAGGAGGAAGTCTTTGACATCCTCCTCACCTGTCATGATGGGCCTTGTGGAGGACATTTTGCAGCAAAGAGAACTGCCTTCAAGATCCTGCAGGCAGGCTACTATTGGCCCACACTTCATCAAGATGTCAGAAGATATGTCAGCCAGTGTGACCAATGCCAAAGAATGGGGAAACCGACCCAAAGGGATGAGATGCCTCTCCAACCTCAAGTGACTCTTGAGCCATTTGAGAAGTGGGGCATGGACTTTGTGGGCCCAATCAATCCCTCTTCGAGGCAGAGATCCTACATCATTGTGTGTACTGACTACTTGACAAGGTGGGCAGAGACTAAAGCAATCAAAGCAGCAACAGAAGAGAAGGTGGTCGAGTTCTTAACAGAGAACATCTTCTACAAGTTTGGCTACCCAAGAGAGTTGGTGACTGATCAGGGGAGCCAGTTCACATCCAACTTGATTGAAGATCTTCTAGCTCATCACAAGATCAAGCACAGGACTTCCACCCCCTATCACCCTCAAGCAAATGGGCAAGTGGAAGTCACCAATAGAGCATTAGAAGGGATCTTGACCAAAGTGGTGAGCAGCAGCAAAAAGGACTGGGCAGATCGCCTGGTTGAGGCCACATGGGCTTACAACACCACTTGGAAGACCACCACCGGCTTCACACCTTATGAGCTGGTCTATGGGAAGAAAGCTTTGTTGTCCATTGAGTTTGAGTATAACACTTTGAGGATGGCAGCTCAGCTGGACCTAGATCTCAGCCATGCACAGCAAGAAAGGTTATTGCAGCTGAATGGACTGGATGATCACCGCATGCAGGCCATCCTTCACTCAGAAGTGGTTCAACTTCAGAGAAAGGTGTGGCATGACCAACATCTCCATGACAAGCAATTCCAGCCGGGAGATTGGGCTTTGTTGTATGACTCCAGATTCAAAGATTTCAAGGGGAAGTTGAGAACCAAATGGCTAGGACCATATGTAGTGGAGTAGTGCCATGACAATGGATCTGTCCTCATTCGAACCATTGATGAGGAAGCCATTCCCATGCTTGTCAATGGGCACCGATTGAAGATCTACAGAAGACCTCTCTCAAGACAAGAGTTTATCAGCACTATGGAGAAATCTGTTTTGGTCATAGAGAAGGGTTCTGCCTCCACTTTGGGCATACCCTGAAGAGAAAAAGAAAAAAAAAAAAAAGAGAAAAAAGAGAGAAAAAATAAAGATCCTTGGGTGAAAACCTCTCTGAGGCGCCCAAGGCAGGCAGTAGGGGTGAAAATCTCATTGAGGCGCTCCTATTGTCTTTCAAAAAAAAAAGAAGAAAGTTTAAAAAAGATCCTTGAGTGAAAACCTCTTTGAGGCGCTCAGGGCTGGTAGCAAGGGTGAAAACCTCTTTTGGGCGCCCCTGCTATCTTTTCAAAAAAAAAAAAAAAAAAAAAAGAGAGAGAAAAAAGAAAAAACAATAAGCACAATAAAAGTTTTGCATGCAGATGTTCTATGGAGGAGAAGAAGCCTCTCCACACCGAGCCAGGGGCCTTCATCATGCTATCAAAGGATGTCATCAACACCTCCTCCGAGAATAACAATGTTTTTCAAGGTATGTGAAATTTTTATCATGATTTGGATCTTCTACAGGAAGATACAGTTTTCTACAGGAACAGATAGTCTTCCTATAGGAAGACGCGGATCTTCTACAGGAAAGTGCAAAACTTCTACAGGAAGCTCTGTGTTCTACATGAAACTTCCTGTAGAAGGTTGCGACGGCCAAAATGTGTTTCAAATGAAGATCTAGCGACTGAGGAGTGGATTGAATGCATGCATGCCACTGATGGCACCCCTGAACATTGCTATTATCTTGCTCCACCATCCTCGTCGCCATGCAACCAAGATCCCTGCAGCAGCACAACAAAGCAATGAGTTCTCGTGAAAAAAACATCTGTCAAAGAAAAACCAAGCACCGAGAGCCATACCACATCCACGTTATGCATCAGAAGCGCTGGGATCGTGATCGAGAAGCCAGAACCGCCAGCATGCAGCATGCACCCAAGGAGAAAGGACTGTGACAAGACCCCTCACGGGGATCCTGTAACAGTTCAACCTGCTCGAGTGAATACCATCCACAGCACCGCCATCCGAGATAAAACACGGGCGCATGAACGCAAAACCATCCACTCCAGCGTCAGCAACCGGTAGCCATGTGCCTTCGGGTCTGTGTAAGCCGCGTGCAGTAGGTAAATCCATCGTCCACAAACTGGAAATCATGTGCAGCCGCGCGCAGGTAAGTGTTCTAATCCTTCTCTCCATCAAATCGCATGGATATTACTTTGATTTGTTTTGCATGGCATAAAGGTGAATGGTTGAGCGGCCGTAAGGCCAGTTGACTGGCCACATCGGCTAGTGAAGGGACAGTCAGATGATGAGGTGGTTGCCACGACAAAAGACACACGTAGCACGCACGTGAGGATTAGTCCCGTCAACCGTGAAACGAGTTTAACCGAAAAGGGCGGCGGCAGATCTGTGGGAATGAATGCGGCAGCAAGCGAATGTGCAGGCGGATGATGGGTGACGTCACCCAACGGTCCGGCGGGGACAGCTCACCCCCCGCGCCACGAGCTGTGCCGATTCAAAATCTAATCGGCTCGATTAAGCGTGTATATCCATCAACCTCACTTCAAAACTCGAGTAGCTCCTCTGATTACCTCTGCATGTTGATACGCCAAGCTCTCGGCTACCTGAACGCTGGTAAGGCACCTCTCGACCGCTGTCCAACTATAGCTCCCCCGGAAGTCTGCGCGCTGCTCCTACAGGAACAGTTTCTACAGGAACGCAGTCCTACAGGAAGCAGTATCTACAGGAAAGCAGTCTCTACAGGAAGGTGAAGTCTTCACGTAAAAAAGGTGGCGGAAAAGAGGTAACCCTGAAACTCCTTCCGCAATTGGTTTTCAAAGGTGGCAAGGTCACTATTCACAGTCTGGTCATAAAAGATATTGGATTGCCGTGCCCCTACTATCGCTTCTACAGGATAGAGGTATAATTAGACTGTGGTTTTGTGAATTCATTGCATGCTCTGTCTATAAGACCGAATTCCCTTTGTATTTACCACCTGTGGTCAAAACCACCGTGCTCATCATGCCTGGTGGGCTTATCAGACGAGAGCCCACTGATTCAACCACATTGAGGAAAAATCAGGTAGTGGTAGAGCTCTTTACACAAGCACAGTGGATGTCTTTTTGTGATAAGTTGCAGGGGTACGATGAGGAAGTGGCCGAGGAATTATTGCAGGCCCTGAGGCCAAAATCCAAGGTGCTGGCCACAGTCAATTTCAGAGGCCTAAGCCTCAAGATAACCCCGCAGTCCATCAGTAGAATCACTGAGCTTCCTATGGGTCTCCCGTGGGATAAAGAGGAACGAAAACAGAGCCAGCAAGCAAAGAAGGAATTCTTTCCACCTGAGGAAGAATTCTCCGATGATAAGAATGGAGTACGAAGGAACAGTTTGACACCACCTTGGAACGAGGTCAGCTTACAGATTATGAAATATATTACATGTGAGGGGCGCTATAGCATCGTCTACGGGTACCATTTCCGATTGCTGAACGAATTAAGGCACCGAAGTGAGCTTCCTGTAGAAAAGAAATTAAGCATTCCTTATTTCCTGTTGCAATCTTTAATGGAATGTGCTACGAAGCTGAAGGGTGGCGTCCCAGATCAGGTGGCACACCATGGGCTGATCAAGTTGCTTGTAGAGGATGCACTGCACTCCTATAAAGTTCCCCTCTCCTGGGAGTCATTTAGAAATCTAACACGAGATGGGGACATCAAAATGCTGGTCGAAGATAGTGGCTCCTCCAGCAGTGAAGACAAAGAGGCAGTGGCCAAAGAAAAGAGGAAACCAGGTCCGAAGACCCCTGCCACGGTGCAGAGGAAGGAACAAAAGAGGGAGCAAGAAGAAAAGGAAGACGAAGAGGAGGGTGACACACCTGTTTTGACAGCAAGAGAACAGAGGATGAAGAGCAGAATGGACAAAGCGGAGGTGGTCCCTGTCAGCCCGAGCACCTCGTCAGCTCCTGCAGTCAAAGCCAAAAGCAAAATCCATGCAGCCAAGCAAGAAAAGGTGGTGACAGTTACATCTACAGGGAAACAAACGCAGGCTTCTACAGGAAGCCCAAGAACAACGCCTACAGGAAAGCAGACGAAGTCTTCTACAGGAGGCTCAAAAACAGAGAAGGGATCTTCTACAAAAGACCCACAGAGCGTAAAGAAAGGGTCTTCTACAGGAGGGCCGAAAGTGGACAAAGTAGGGTCTTCTACAGGAAGCCTGAAAATCACTAAGGAACAGACTTCTACAGGAAGTCTGGAAACAAAGACAAAGGCTTCTACAGGAAGCCCAAAAATTCAAGAAAAGGCTTCTACAGGAAGCCCAAAACTGCTAAAGGAAAAAGCTTCTACAGAAAGCCCGAAAGAAAAAGGAAAAGCTCCTGCAGGAAGCCCAGACGTGCTAAAAGAAAAGGCTCCTACGGGAAGCCCAAGAGCTAAGGAAGATGCTCCTGCAGGGAGCCCAAAACCGGTCAAGGAAGGGTCTTCTGCAGGAAGCCCGAAACCAAAGGAGGAGGGACCCTCTACAAGGAGCTCTGAGAGAGCAAAGCACAAGAAAGAGAAGTCTAGCATCCTCGAAAAGGAGGCGGCAGTGGCACTGGCTGCCCTCAACACACCGGCAAAACCCAAAGAAAAAAGAGAGAGGGAGATCCCTCTACCTTCCGAAGCAAGGAGGAGTCAGAGAATGAAAACGGACAAGTCGCAACCTCCACCCAGTAGCCAACCCACTTCAGGAGACATCCCTACTTCACCCAGTACAAGAACTCCCTCCAAAACACAGGCCACCCCTGAGAAGGGAAGCCCAAAAGTCACTTCCTGGACGCGGAAAATAGGCCAGTCACCTTCTGAAGCCTGGCTCAAGGAAATGAAAAAGGGGGAAGAAGCACCACCCTCGTCTCCACCTGAGGCAGAGAAAACAGAGGCCCCAAAAATAGAGAAGAAGGAGCAGGTTCTGGGCCCCAGCTCCCGGCCAAGGACAAGGAGCCGGGCCAAAATTGCTCAGGGATGAGCAAATGGTTCAGCTGGGGGGTGATGATGAGCCCCAATTTTGGTACAATTTGGGCTCATTTTGGCCTATTCTACTTGCTCAAACCATTCATTTTTTATTGCTTATGCATGCATTTCTTAGTTTATTCATGTTGTTTGTAGGAAGAAGGGTAGGCACTCTATCTACGTGACTAATGCATTGTGATTCCAGGTTTTGGCATTAAAAGGGAGCAAGACACAACAAAAAAGGAGATAAGGAGACAATGAGGTGGCACTGCTGGTTTTTAGGAGAGGATGTCCACGGTCTTGGGACATTCCTCGTGATTCCCACCAAGAACTCCGAGTTCCAATCCATCTCCCCTCCGAGCTTAAGAAGTAGCCAGCTGTCCTACAGGAACAGCAGTTATAACTGTTCTACAGGAACAGCAGTTATGACTGTCCTACAGGATCAGCAGTTAAACTCGAAGTTGGACAGCCGAGCTCCTAAAATCAAGGACACTTGTTGGATCATCGTTTTTGTATAAGTATGGAGGCCTTAGCCTTAGATAGGTTGTTGAAACTCTCGTATTGCTATTGAAATTTTGGAGCACAGTTCAGTTTTCGTTCCTTTTTGTAAGCCAATTTGGCATGACATCAGATTATGAATAAAGAAGGCAGTTTGTGATCTAGTTTTGAGTTTCTTAAGGAGACTATAGCTCTCAGGTTAGGGCCCAACATGAGAGCCATAGGTCCCCTCTGCTGTAGTGTTGTTTCCATTTCATTTCAGCACTTTGAGGTTTTCATTTGCACATGCAATTCGAATTACAGGTTGTTAAGTTGGTCTTTTTCATGAGTTAGATAGGAGTTGCTTATGGTGAATTTGTTTCCACTTGCGTAGTGTAGCAGAGGATAGATATAATCGATTGGAGCTCCAACAAAAAGGTTGTTAAGGCTCACTGCCGTCTCATCTGGGATTGGAGTGTAGTCCATGACTAGCCACCAAAAATACGCATTTCTTTATTCCATGATTGCTGCAAACACAGTCACGTTATGTTAGATGCTTCCTTGTCATTCACACCTGCACCACACACCTTCATCACAACTTCATACACCTTTCTCTTCACGTTTTGGATTGCTGTTCAGTGAATTCACGGCACAGGTAGTTTAGGTTAATGCAATTTCGGTTTGGTGACAGTCATAAACATTTGTTCCATTTACACTGCTTTCTCTCGTTCCATTACTTCATTCTCCATCTTGATCCCGCATGCACACACATCTTCGACCCCTGCTCCGCTCTGTCATCTCCCAAAGTCTTTCACTCCTCACGTACTTCCATTCTCTAGCCCTTTCATTGACCTAGCCCTCTATCTTCCAACCTACTCCTTACATTCACTCCCTATCCTATTCCTCCACTTCTACAGCCATCACCAGCCTCATTCCTACCTTACACATCTCCCCCTACCATTCCATTACTCCTCCATCACTCCAAACACTCACGGTAGGTCATCCTGTAGCCATTTGTAGACATCCTGTAGAAAACAGAGTATCCTGTAGGATCCTCCACAGCCATCCTGTAGGAGGCCACTCTCTCGGTTGCTGAGCATCTGAATGCGAGGAACCTCTGTGGATGGATGCTAAGGATCCTTAGGGACCTCTCCTAGCCTCCCCAACCTGTCCCACGCTTTCCTTCCTTCTCCATCCCATCTGCACAACCAAACCCTAGTTAGCACAAGATCACAATCATTCCACACACTTAAAGGAAAAATACAAAAACATATCTTTCATGATGCAAGTAGTTTAGATCCATGCATTTGCACTTATTAGAGGTAACAGCAGCATTGGTAGAAGTTTCATTCACATTTCTTGCATCGTAGAGGTTAGACTAGTTAAATTAGGGTTTCCTAGGTTTACATGCTTTGATTTGCTTTCAGTCCATTTTGTCAAGTAGAGTAGTTTTCCTTTGAGAATAGCTTTCGTCCATCAACTAGCAAGCTTCTCCTGAGAGCGTATAGAAGTTGGCTTGAGCCCTAGCAGACTTGTGCCAGCTGACCATGTGACAGCTGCGACAAGAGCTAGTACTTGTGCATATAGCACCGTCGCTTCCAAGTTTGTACGAACTACCGGGTTGATAAAATGAGAGACAGGAAGCCCCAGGAGTTGTAGCATTATTGCTACAATACTGGAGCTCACCACAAGTCAATCAAGAAAAGCTCCAATCATTGATCTAGAACAAGAATGGGAGCAGTTCAATAAAAATCTCCATATAGACACAAATCTTGAGCAAACATATGAACTACAAACTCCCAAGCAAACCCAGCATAAAGCAAATCCAGAAACAATAAGGGAAGGAGCTACAAGTACACAGGACATTTAGGTTATTCCTGCTATTCCTACTTCCAAAATTTTCTTAAGAATTGAGGAAATATCTCCATTAGATATATTCTACAGGACTATCCACAAGGATGTAGTGAAAAGACAAAGGAATAAAAGGAAACTGGAAACCACTGTTGTTACGACTCTAGAAAATGAACCAATGGATATTGTGGGGAAGGACACGCCTACTGACCCATCAGAGAATATCACAAAGTTGTTGCAATTCATAGGAGCTTATGCCACAACCACCATCGATAAGGTAACTGAAGTCTGAATGTTGTTGAAGGAAAAGGAACAAGAAATTTTGCTTCTAGAACAACAATTAGCCCAAGAAAAAACTAATCAGCAAGGAGAATTATAGGTAGCCCAACTTCAAAGACAATTCGAGCAGATGAGGAAGCATCACCAGGCTAGCTTAGCAGATAAGGATTCGCAAATAAAATCCATTATAGATAAATTCAAAGACAACCCACAGATTGACGAATTCATTAAAGAAGCAGTGAGCCTCAATTCCCTATTAATGCAACAAGAGGAAGTATTTTGCCAAAATATTTCACAAATAAATCCTTACTATGAAACCAGTGATAAATTGATGAACCAAATAATTGATATGAGGCTTGAGTACGGAGAAATCCACAAAATGGTTTATGAATTTATCACCTGGCAAGAATAAGACGATGGAAGAAACACTGACCTACCAATGTTGGAGCAGTCTCACAAAGATATTATGTTTACGGATTGGGATATTCTGTTGAAACAAACAGAAAGGGAAACAACGATAGCAGTAGGAACAGAAAGTAGCATAATAGAGGTCGTAAATGAAAACCTTCATGATGCCAATCTTGTCAAAGAGTGTGTACCAGGGTTTCTACCAAATTTCAAGCAACTAGAACAGCAATGGAAACATGCAATGCAGGAAAAGGAAGAGGCTATTAAACAACTAAGCAGCCTGAATTGGGAGGTATATTGGTAGTTTTTATTAAAACCGCACAGCCAATGGATTACTCTGAGGTGTTTAACAACCTATACACAAAAAATGGTACCATCATTGACATATGCCATATTTGTTGGGCAGTTAAAATCTACAATGAGCCAGTCACTTCAGCTCAAGCCAATAATTGATATTTGTGACCTAAGAGATCAAGTTCAAATGAGCTAGTCATTAATTTATTTTACTTTTAGTTTTATTTTTTCTCATTCTAAGGAAGGTTGTTTGAAACCTCCTCAATTATTTTTGTAATGATCTATTTTGAGACATATATTTTAGTATTTATGCCCCTCTCATGCATTTAGAGAAGGGTCCATAAATTTTATCAAAAACACTTTTCAAGACATTACACTTTTGTACTTTTGAGGAGGTTTTGATGAAATAAATGGATCAAGATCTATTTTCTTTAAATATCTAGCATGATCTACTGAAATGCACTTTTGTACTCTTAGAATGTGTTGGATTGAATGAAATTGGGTCAATATTGCTGAAGCACATGAGAAAGACTTATCATATATGATACTTTTATTATATGATTTTGTTTTATTTATGTATTAAGCAATACTTGTTGTTTCAATTGTTTTATGTATGAAAGTCAGAATTATAGTTTTACATTATTGCACTTCTATATGATGTTAGCTCTGATTCCATTTTGAATACATGAATGATTTTTATATGCAATATATTTCCCTCAATTGTTTTTTCTAACTATTTATTCAAAACAATTATCGTTAAATGATTTCATTTCTTTTGGCAGTTCAATGATATTTATCACCAATTGCTCTAAGACATCATTGTGGATCCCATATCATATTTTATTCCCGGGTATATTTATAATTAGATAATGTTAGATTAAGATATATGCATGTCTTTAGTAGTTAGATTAGATTACACTTAGTTGAATCATTTGCTGTTACATCCTATATCACCCCATCAACATTATCAAATCATCCCTTTCTAGGAAACTAGTCCCATTATCCCCAGGCAGAGCCACTATACCAAACGGAAAAGGAGCTTCTTTGAAGGTGTAGACTATGTGGTTTTCCCCATGTTGTCACAGCGATTTTCGAGGCTTCAACATTTTGGCACTAGAAGGAGGTCCTAACTATGAATGGAAAGAAAATCTAAATCAGAAAGTCATTCTAAGAGTAAAACTCCCTCACCATCACCTCCAACTTCTCGGTCACATTCCAAATCCCCAAATCCTAGGCGTGAAGTTGTAAAGAAATCCTTAGAATCCACTATTGTTTTCCCAAACAAATCAAATCAATCTTCTTCTACAGAAACTCCTGAAGTTCAGTCTTTAATCCATAAACTGCAAGGGATTTCTCTATCTCAAGAAGAATCTGAATTATCCCAAGCTAGTGTTTCTTCTCAGTTCCCTTCCTCTCAAAGGTTAACCAGGTCGCAGAGCAAAAAATTTGGGATTCCCCCATTTGAATTTCCTCTACCTCACCCTAGAAGGAAAACTAAGAAAACAAAATCTGAAGCTCATAGTGAGATTCTCTCATCATCACCTGAAACACCCTCATTCACTCCATCCACTTCATCACAAAATCAATCATCCACCTCACAACTCCAGATCATGATTTACACTGGTACTGGAGCACAAGCCTCCTCTACCTAATCACCTTTAACTATTGTAACTGTTGGAAATAATACTGAGAGGGGGGGGGGGGGTGAATCAGTATTATCAGATCAAACAAACTTTTTCAATGCTCAGAAACATATACGCTACTTCAGTTAAGTGAACCAGCGTGTACACGCTACTGTGACTAAATAAAACAGCGTATAAGAAGAAAACTCATAATTTAGTCAGCTTATTCTTCAGTTAAGTGCATCAGGACATTATTCACCACATTAACAGTAAACAGGTGCAACATAACAGAACAGATCAAAAGTCACACACATGAACACCAAGATATAAGGTGGAAACACAATGTGGGTGAAAACCACCTGCTGCAAGTTGTCTCTATCTTTCTTTAATATGAAACTTCAGTTTACAATCTTTTTGTACTGGTGCAGCCTTATACCAGTACGCAGGCTACAACCTGCAGAAGGCTACAACCTTCTCTCGTTCTCCAAACTTCCTTGGAAGGGAGCTCCAACCCCCCTTTGCTCTTGTACTAGCTAAGATACTAGTACGTAGGTGCTGACCTACAATCTTCTTTCTTTCAGGTACCACCTTTCATACATTTTCAGACTGGATATTCCTGAAGCACAACATTACAATCTGTAGACCCCAATTCATTCAACTTTCACAACAGATCATTGAAGCATAAAACAACCAATACTAGCATTATCAAACTTTGAATCACTGAACCACTGAACCCTGTCAATCACCAGATACCAAAACACAGAGCAGTCTACAGAACTCTGCAATAACAGTCAGATCCAACTACAAACCCAAAAATCAAGCTTCAAGAGATATACGCTACTTCAATGAGCGAAACCCGCGTATACACGCGCTTTTACCTAAGCCAACTTGCGTACAGATCTAAAAATAAATTCTCTCAACTTGCAGCTGTACCAGACATCAGTTAGACCCAGAACATAATATTGCGACAGTATGCAGATCTAGAAATACGCATAATCAACCATATCATAATAGTGCATTTCAAACCATTAGATCCGGATTTATCCTTAGATCTAGTCTTCCATCAACCGATGTGATTTCTCCTTAGCTCAGATCAAGCAACCCAGACCCTGCATATCAGATCTCTTTCTCTTTTAGATATTCAAGCCTTGTCGAAAGATAATTTTGCCTAATGATCTTCTTCTCCTTATATAGCCTTAGGCCTTGCTCAATACCAAGAGCCAAAACCATAGTAACACAATACCATCAACTTCAAAACTAGGGATCGACACGCCCGTCGAGACATAATGGTCCGAAACCATAGGCACAACTTCCAAGGACTAACCGCCATGGACCAAAGGTACTTTTCCACATACACGCGCTTTTGCTGAAGCCAACCAGCGTGTACACGCGACTTGGGCTTAACGAACCTGCGTATATGAACTTCCTTGGCATGCTGTACTAGGATTTGTCTTCTGATTAAGTTGCCATCACCTGTACCAACCTCTGAGCACCTGTACCAACCTCTGAGTGAGTTGCCATCAAGGACAACACTTGAATCATAATGCCAACAGTAACATCTTCCTTTACACAGATACCCTTGATGGCTCAAAGACCATGGACAAATTGAAGAGCTGTTTGAATGGCAGGACCATTACATCCACTACCTGTGCATCCAATGAAATGGTTGCCAAAATTCAACACTGATGACTGTGTACCTGCTGAAGAACACATAAATAACTTCACGTTGTCCATAAATCTGAATGCAGTGGTAGAAGAAGATGCGTTACTAAGATTATTCTCTTATACCTTACAAGGATCAACAGGATCATGGTATTTTTCATTACCATCTGGTTCCATTAATAGTTGGGATGGCTTTCAAGAGTAGTTCCTAACCAAGTTTGGAGAGGACTGATCTACATCTACTCTTCTCAAGGATCTCTCCAACTTGAAAGTTGAACCTAGAGAACCAATTAAGGACATCAATTCACATTTTAATAAGGTATTTAATAATATCCTAATGGCATCTAAACCCAGTGATGAAGCTCAAAATGAATGGTACATTTCTTCTCTTCCTTCAAATGTAGTTATTTTTGTCGATAGGGTTACCAAACCTACTTTGGCAGAAAACATGAAAGAAGCCATAGCTGTAGAAAAACACATTTTAGCTTTATATAAGAAGAATGAATTAGAATAACGCAAATCCAAAATGGTAACTTTCAGGGATGAATCCAAGAAAAAATCACCTAAATATCTTTTTGATCTTGAAGGTCTACAAAATATCCTTAAAACTATGTCCAATGAAATGGTCGACATTAAAAAGTAGGTAGCTAAGACTTCTTCAAGGAAAGATTATAAACCTTACAAAAGAAATCCTTCCTTTCATCCTAAACCTTCAATTACAATATTAAATGTTGAATCAAATGTGGAGGAAGAGGAAATCTCAACAGCTGAAGAGCAATATGATGACGAAGAAGTGGTTGCATTAGAAGAAATGTGGGATTTCATTCTTCCTAGTGAAGAATTGCAAGAAGCATTACCTGTCGCAACCAGGAGTAGGAGCATTGTTTATTTTCCACAAACAAATAAAAAAAAGAGAACATCAACTCCAGCTCCCAAACATAAAGTAATGGTTAATAAATCTTCCCCCAAATCCACTCAAATGACTCCTCCTCAATCAAATTCTTCACCTTCAGCTAAAAATATGCTAGTATCTAATGAAATGGAATACAACATCATTGAAGATATGAAAAATAATAGGGCTAATATTACATTCCACGAGCTTATAAAGCTAAAACATCAACAAAATTTATTACTCAAAGAGCTAAAAGTGATACCTACTTCTCCTCTTCCTGCTGTTGTAATCTCACAGGCTGCTCATGAAATGGGAAGGCCTCCTACTACCTTATCAGATAAAATCAATTCAAATGATACTGCTCTAATAGGTGGAATATCAAAATCCATTTATTTTTACTTTTGAAGTTTTCAATAACAATTTGCACAATTGTTTGGTTGATTTTGGAGCTTCATCCAACATTCTACCAAAAAAAATTTGTGCAAAATTGAATGAGGAAGCCCAAAACCATGTTTTTTGCATCATGCAGTTGGATCGATATCAAGTTGAAGTTATAGGAGAACTCAATCATGTCACTATTAGACTCTCATCAAACCTGAAATTATGTCAAATGATTGACATTCTTGTGGCCAATATCCCGGAATTCTACGACTTGATCCTTAGTAGAGACTGGTCAGAAAATTTTCATGGGTATCTCGCAATCGATTGGTCTCATACGTGGCTTCCTTATAATGGTAAGCCGAATCAAATAAGGGTTGAGTGTGAGAAACATAAAAAGTATATCATTACAGAATTGGAGGGACAAAATCATCCCATTGCATACAACAACAATATCATTGGAAATTATTTAGTTAAATTGTTTCTAAGAAATTTCAATGCAAATACTTCGCCCTTTTTGAAAAAAATTGTTATATCACAAGTTGAAAATTATTCTCAAGAAAGATTATTCTAAGTGTATAAAATTTGTAGATAAACCTGTAGTTGAGTCTTTATTTTGGAAATTATTTTTTGATGGATCTAAATTTAACGATGGAGCTAGAGTAGGTTGCATATTGGTTAGCCCCGAAGTGGAAAAAGATATGTTAGCATGCAGACTTGAATTCGAATGCATAAATAACACTTCCAAATATGAAGCATTAGTTCAAGGGTTGTACAAAGCCATCGACCTTGATATCAAATATCTTCAAGTGTTTGGATATTTGGAAATTGTAATTAAACATGTGAGGAACACTATAAATTGTCTCTCTGGACATTTGAAACATTATCAATCACTAGTCTAGGACCTCACCTCCCATTTTATAGCATTAAACATTTCCCCTATTCCAAGACTTTAAAATGCAAGTGTTGATCTTTTGGCTAACGTTGCATCGAAGCTCATTCCACTAGGATATTATAGCCCCGATCATTTTTCTATTGAATAATTTTTAGGCCTTCTATTCCTGACAATATCACCAATTCACACGTTTTCAATAATGATATGGATATCATAAGTTTTCTAACATCTGAAGGCTCTTATGATGACTAGATAATAGATGAATATTAGCATGAAATCCAGCTCAAGAAAGAAACAACTGTAAATTCCATAACTAAATTTGTGGTTAAGCTAGAAGACTTATATGATCTTAAGGAAAGATTCAAGAAACCCACTAACTCATAACTTTAGAGTTCAACTTTGAGGTATGAATTAGTTAATCTTGGAACTGACATTAAACCTCAAAATATTAATCTGGTACTTGGTCTTACACCTGATGAAAGACTAGCCTATATTCGTTTTTTAAACAAATACAAAAATGTTTTTTCTTGGAACTATGAAGATCTTAAGACATATGATACCTCCATCATTCAACATACCATTCCCATGATATCTAATGAAAAGCCTGTACAAAAGAAGTTGAGAAAGATTCATTCGAATTTAGAAAATGAGATCAAATCTGAATTGAATAAGCTTCTCAAAGCCAAAATAATTTTTCATGTTAGCAATTCAAGGTGGGTTTCTAACCTTGTTCCAGTTAGGAAAAAGAATGGTGATATTTGAATATGTATATACTTTCACAATCTCAACAAAGATTGTTAGAAGGAAAACTTTCCATTACCTCCTATGGAATAGATACTGCAATGAGTTGCAGGCTCGGAACTGATGTATTTTCTAGATGCATTTTCAAGTTATAATAAGATTCTTGTACATCTAGATGATCAGCTAAAGACCACATTTTGAACCAAATGGGGAACTTATGCCTGCCCAAAAAATCCATTTGGGTTGATCAATGCCAGTGCAACATTTCAGAGAGCCATGGATATAGATTTCAAAGGTTTGGTGAATAAATCAGTGGTAATTTATTTACATGACATAAATTTGTATTCAAAAAGGTGCAGTAATCATTTAAAGGATTTAAAACAAATCTTTGAGTGTTGTCAAAGATATCAAATTTCTCTCAATCCCATGAAATCTTTCTTTGCTTTGAGTGAAGGAAAGCTCCTTAGATTTATCGTATCGAAAGAAGGAATTCACATTGACCTTGATAGGATAAGAGAAATTTATGAAATCTCTTTGCCTCATAATAAAAGATCCATTCAATCTTTCCTAGGTCAGATAAATATTGTCAAAATATTTCTCCCTCACTTTTCACCAATTGTTTTACCCCTCCAATCTATGATTAAGAAAAATTATGTTTTCAAATGGGGACATATTGATCATGAAGCTTTTAATCTAATTAAACAAGTAATCATAAATTCTCCCTCTTTCGCAACTCCGAATTTTTCTAATCATTTCATTTTATATACCTTTGCTTCTGAGACATCATATGCAGCTATATCATCACAGGTTAATGATGAAAAAATCGAAGCACAAATTTCTTTTTTTAGCTCCAATTTGCATGGGGTTGAATTAAATTATTCAGACGTTGAAAAACAAGCTTTTGTTGTTTCCAAATCAATAAAACATTTCAGACCCTTTGTTCTCAAAACTCACACTAAGGTAGTAGTCTCATCATCAATAGTAAGAAATTTACTAATGCAAAGAGAAGTAGGTGAGAAAAGAGCAAATTGGGTAACAACACTACAAGAATATGACATTGAGATCAAACCAGCTAAAATTTTTAAAGGTCAAGTTTTTCGCAGAATGCTAGCGGGAGCATCCAACCTACTAGCACTACCAGACTCAGGTCACGATATACAAATATGTGAGGTAAGCCTCAATGATACTAAATCTAAATATGTTGATATCATATTTTACTAGAAAAATGGATATGCCCCTATGCAACTCAGTTACAAAAGAAAAAGGGCTTTGAGGATAAAAGGTAAGAAATATGAAATCGTCAAAGATATTTTGTTTAGAAAGAATTATTATTATGTTTTACTTACATGTCTTGAAAAATCAGAGGCAGAAAAGGTTTTGCAGGAACTCCATGATGGACCAACTGGTGGACATTTTGTAGGAGACACAACATCACATAAAATCCTGCATGTCAGTTTTTATTGGCCAACCTTATTCAAAGATACACATGAATATGTAAGGAAATGTAAAATTTTTCAAACAACTACTGGGAGGCAGAGGAAACCCGCATTACCATTGCAGCCAGTCAACATTGAACAACCATTTGAACAATGAAGACTGGACATAATAAGTGATATCGTTCCTCACTCTTCAAAGCAACATAGTTATATCCTTAAAGCAACTGATTACTTCACAAAATGGGTGGAAGAAATTCCACTTAAGGTAGCTAATTCTGAAAACATCATTGAATTCATTGACCAATTTATTATCACCAGATTTGGTATACGAACTTCCCTCATGTTTAACAATGCATCTTATTTAACAGGCAATGCTATGACAAAATTTTCTCTTAAAAGAGGTTTTAAAATTAATTATTCTGCTAACTATTATCCTCAGGGAAATGGTTTGGCCAAATCGACAAAGAAAAATCTCATAAGAATCATCAAATGAATCATTGATCAAAGTAAAAGAAACTGGCACAAATATTTAACATTTTGTCTATGGGCAGATCGAATAATGCATAAGGCCTCAATAAGCACTTCTCCTTTTAATTTGGTCTATGGGAAAGAGGTTGTTCTCCATACAAATGTAGCAATTCCCTCTCTAGCCCTGGTTCAGTTTATTGAAGAAACTCCTTCTTCTTCTATGCAATTAAGACAATCACAAATTCTCAAGCTCGAAGAAGAAAGGGACAAAGCCAAAATCATACATGCACATCATCAACAATTAGTTAAATCTTCATTTGATGCAAATTTTGTAAGTCCTAAATCTTTTCAGCTCCAAAACTTTGAATTGAAGTGGGATAAAGCACACGAGGGAAAAGGTAAGCATACTGAATTCCAAAGAATGTGGGTTGGCCCATTACAAATTGCAGAACAAATCGACCTATCAACCTTTTTATTGCAAGATTTATTAGGCAAGAGATATTCTCTACCTATTAATGGGAATATTTTAAAGAAGTATTTTTCATAGAAGATAACCTCTTCTATCCCTGTACGCCATTCCCTTTAATTTTTCTAGGAAAATAAAAGTTAAATAACATTCACTTTTGGCCTTTCAATAATAATCTCTTTTATATTTTGACTTTTCGATTGTATAAATAGAGATTGTTGAGAAAATAATTTTCACATTTTGAGACATAAGCTAAGTTCTATTTCTCTGAAACTTGCCTATTTTCCACCAAAATCATTTGTCCTTTTAAAAACCTCAACTTTATAAAGAAACCTTTGTTCTACTATCAGTCAAGAAAAGTATCTTTAACAAAGAAAAGACTCTTTGCATATAAGCATCTTCAACTCTATTATTGTCATCCAAAAACTCTTAAGGAGTCAATGATTCTCCCCATTGTTACAGAGTAATTTGTCACTGTCCCCATCTCAGTCTCTCTAATGTGTCATGTACCAAATAGACATGTTCATATCTTCCCACTCATGAAAGAAGATTAACCAAGTGCTCTCTGATGCTGCAAGTTGACCCTAATTCCCTAAGTTTCTGCCTCGTCGTGAGTAAACTCTTAATATACGCAATGATCCATGGTCATAAATAGTCTCATCATGACACCATCACAGGTGTACATCTGTTTCCCACGATGGTCAAAATTCAAGGCCCGGTGCGAGGTTATTAGCTATCTATCGCGATGATTGGTCTGCATGCATTGCCTCCTTACGATGTAGTCGTGGAGACTTATTTCACGGCTAGCGATCATCCAGATTGGGTGAATTTGTTCCAACAGTCAGCCTTCTGGATGTCTCTAGACTTGGTTGTTGGGTTAGTTTGGGTCGCCCTTCCTCCTCTAGCAAGGTGGTTCCCTCTTTTGTGCAACCTTCCTTGAGGATAAGCTCCCTCTCCCTCATTTCATGGGGACTCCTTCTCCTTTAAAATCACTCACCATTGCTATAATCTACTAGTTCTTTTGGTTGGATAGCACTACTAGTGCTTTTGAGTTTGGTAGATAGCTTTGGTGTGAGTGTGACGAGTGTGGGATTGCTAATAGTTTTGTGAGAGGTTGTGGAGTGCCCTTAACTTTGTACAAAATCTTGTGAGTGAGAGAGAGATATTGTCTATTTGGGAGACGCATTCTTGAGAGTGAATGCTTGGAGAAACATACTGGCTGGACCCTCCGAGAAGGCTTGCGATGTCAAGACTTGGTTGTAAGCTTTGCTCTTGATTCATTATTAATACAATCAATGATGATTTCCTATATCTTGTGTATAATTTACTTGATATCTTATGATTTATTGACTTTATAAGTAAATAGATCATTGTTGTTTCTCGGTTACGTGCTCTGTTGTTTTCTTGTGGTGTTCCAGGTTGATTTCTCATTGAGGAGAAAGAAACAGAAGCTGGAATAGTGCAACAGAACTTCATCAACCACCGGTTTGAGGTAGGCCTACAATGATGATTATTTAAGGGAATCAATTGTTGTTTTGTCTTTGCTATGACTAGACCCACTCTAGGGCTAGAGGGGTTGCCTCTATCCGCAGAGGGAACACTTTCCTACTTCACAAGTTGGCGACTCCGCTGGGGAGTCCTTTGTATGTTTTTTCTCTTGTTTGCTTTTGTTTGGTTTTGATTTAGTGTCTCTTGAATTTTGGGGTTAAACCATCAGTTTTTGGATCACCTGGGTCAATCTGGGAAATCCCTTTGCTGTCTGGAAGAATAGTCTGGTCTTTGTTTGGGAGTTTTCATTCGTTTTCCATTATTTTTAAGCTCGTCGCTGATAAAAGCTTAATAGTCGTGCCGACGTCGCCCTGTCTCTGTTTTATAAACCTGTGCGTCACTGAATCCTGTCGTACAGTCATGATGATTCCTTAAATCGGCATGTCGCGGAAGAGACATGTACTAGAGCAACGATGTCGCTCTGTTGCTGTGTCTATTGGCTGATCGTGACTAGTTGTTGGTGTTATGCCCACGATGATTCTTATAGAGTTGTTTTTTCAACTTTACCTCCTGAATCCACCAGTCCTGTTTATCCCCTATTGTTTTCCTCTTTCCCATTAGTTTGTTTTAATTTCTTTTCATTAAGGTACTGTCTCTTTGGTTTCATTGAGTGAATCTTGTTTTTTTAGGCCTTGTGACCTAGCTCTTTCAAGTTTTTGTCTTGGTTGCTTGTCTACCCAAGGTTCCTCCACGACTGTCTTGTTGACCTGCTTGGGGCTTTTTTCATTGCTTGTTTCTTGCTAGTTGATGTTTAGTGTCAATTATTGAACCAATTTTTGACATTGATTCAATTTTTCACTACCAAGCATAGATTACAATTGTTTGGATCAATTAGTTCATGCTTTCTTGTTTGTCTCTTTAAATTCAAAACAATCAAAATTGAAAGATTACATTCGTTTAGTATACAAAAGTGAAAGTACATTTGCATTTCAAATTTTCATGTTCGAGGAATTGGAAAGCAAATTTTAAATCTATCATTAGTAGTATCGATGCACTGTAGGGTTGGTGTGTTAATGCATTGTGTTTCTTAGTGCTTGCGTTTACTTGTCTTGGTTTTGTCTTGGTTTGGGAATGAACTCTCTACCTTTCTGTAAGTAGGTGTTTAACGAAATGAAAGATTCTTTACTCATTCTAGTTGCATCCTAGGGTTTTTGATATACATACGGTAGGACCTGGAAATTGAAACCTAATTCAAGATCAACTCTAAAATGAACCGAATGAACTTAACTATGCATTGTAACTTAATGCACATTATTTAGAGGTCTAGGCTAGAGACGTGCTCTGACGTTGTTAAACCTAGTCACTATTGCTTTCACTTAAGGTTGGGTGATTCCTTATTTTGTGACTCAATAGCTGCCTAGCATAGATTTGTGCTCACAGTACCATCAAGTATATATCGAGAGACCCCACTATGTTATCATCGTACATCCATAGGAAGCCATGTCTGCTGCCTTGAAAACCATAATGCACCGAACACACCATTCGGGAAGATTGACTGTCGTACGGAATGTCCTAGGTTTTCATATGATTGCTAAGGTGTATATGCAGTTTTAAGGGTTGTTTGGTTAACCTTTCACCTAATTCTCTAGAGTAGTCACTTTCATTCCTTTTTAGACTACTTAAAAGAAAAGGTCCATCTGAGCACTTGTCCCTTCAGGCTCATTAAAGATTCAAAGGTGACTAGAGTCATCTTTTTGTCCTTTTCTCGACTCGTTAAAGATGAAAAGGCCAAATTCTTTTCCCGTGTCATAAAATTTATTAGACCACATTCACATTTACCTTGTTAAATCTTCATTGCATTTCAGTTTGCGTAAGTTTGTTTTCCTTTCTCGTTTAGCTTTCCCTAGGGCTTTTGAGTTAGATCATCCTGGTGGAATCACCAATCCCGTCTCCCATTCCAAGTGACCAAGGTGTTGGAAATAATACTAAGAGGGGGGGTGAATCAGTATTATCAAATTCTTTTCAATATATCTTCCTTATTTATACTTTGAATAATTCTTCAAATATTAATCATTACTTTGTATGTCAGTATCATAAAATAATGAGCAGGAACAAGAAAAGCAAATAGTCACACAAAAGAACACCAGATATAAGGTGGAAACCCAATGTGGGTGAAAACCACCTGCTGCAATATGTCTCTATCTTCTTTTAATAAGAAACTCCTTTTACAATGATTTTGTACTGGTGTAGTCCTTTACCAGTACGCAGGCTACAACCTGCAGAGAGCTACAACCCTCTTAGCTCTTGTACTAGCCAAGATACTAGTACGTAGGTGCTGGCCTACTGAAGGCTACAACCTTCTCTTTCTTCCAGGGACCATGTTTCATAAATTTTCAGACTGGATCCATGAACATCAATCAATCATTAAGTATATCTGCATCAAACAATCTCCTTTTCCCAATTAGCACTGAATCAAGTAAACACTTCTCTGACAGCTGTACCCAGAACACAGTAACAGTAACCACACACCAAATTCTGAACCCAGAATACTGCAGCAATAGACAGAGGCAACTAGATCATAATTTAAAGATATACGCTACTTCAACAACCTGAAACCTGCGTGCAGATCTATAAAGGATAATTCCTTCTTTCAAATATTCAGACACTAATTAACCCAGATTGTCAGATTTATAGATCAAGCATGCGCCTCATATAACAGATCAAAATCATGCAAAGATACTATTATTCAAGCATAAAGATTATGACCCATCAAAAGAACTTATCCTTCTTTATGCACTAAGGTTCCTCCTTCATTCAGATCCAGATCTGCACCATAACCCAATCACAAATATTTCAGATCTAGCACTTATTAGATATTCAATTTATTCGATGATACTTTGCCAAATGATCTCCTTCCTCTTTTATAGTCTTAGGCCTTCCACAATACCACGGTCCAAAACCATTGTTGGCATTATGATTCAAGTGTTGTCCTTGATGGCAACTCTCTCAGAGGTTGGTACAGGTGCTCAGAGGTTGGTACAGGTGATGGCAACTTAATCAGAAGACAGATCTTAGTACAGCATGCCAAGGAAGTTCATATACGCATGTTCGTTAAGCCCAAGTCGCGTGTACACGCTAGTTGGATTCATAAAAAGCGCGTGTATGTGGAAAAGTATCTTTGGTCCATGGTGGTTAGTCCTTGGAAGTTGTGCCTATGATTTCGGACCATTGTGTCTCGACGGGCGTGTCGATCCCTAGTTTTGAAGTTGATGGTATTGTGTTACTATGGTTTTGGCTCTTGGTATTGAGCTAGGCCTAAGACTATATAAGGAGAGGAAGATCATTAGGCAAAATCATCTTTTGACAAGGCTTGAATATCTAAGAGAGAAAGAGATCTGATATGCAGGTTCTGGGTTGCTTGATCTAAGCCAAGGAGAGATCACATCGGTTGATGGAAGACTAGATCTAAGGATAGATCGGGATCTAATGGTTTGAAATGCACTATCATGATATGGTTGATTATGCGTATTTCTAGATCTGCATATTGTCGCAATGTTATGTTCTGGGTCTAACTAATGTCTGGTACAGCTGCAAATTGAGAAAGTTTATTTTTAGATCTGTACGCAGGTTGGCTTCGGTAAAAGCGCGTGTATACGCGGGTTTTGCTCATTGAAGTAGCGTATATCTTTTGAAGCTTGATTTTGGGTTTACAGTGGGGTCTGACTGTTATTGCAGAGTTCTGTAGTCTGCTCTGTGTTCTGGTAACTGGTGATTGACAGGGTTCAGTGGTTCAGTGATTCAAAGTTTGGTTGTTTTATGCTTCAATGATCTGTTGTGGAAATTGAATGAATTGTGGTCTTCAGATTGTAATGTTGTGCTTCAGGAATATCCAAGTCTGAAAATGTATGAAAAGTGATACCTGAAAGAAAGAAGATTGTAGGTCAGCACCTACGTACTAGTATCTTGGCTAGTACAAGAGCAAAGGGGGTTGGAGCTCCCTTCCAAGGAAGTTTGGAGAACGAGAGAAGGTTGTAGCCTTCTGCAGGTTGTAGCCTGCGTACTGGTATAAGGCTGCACCAGTACAAAAGATTGTAAACTGAAGTTTCATATTAAAGAAAGATAGAGACAACTTGCAGCAGGTGGTTTTCACCCACATTGGGTTTCCACCTTATATCTTGGTGTTCATGTGTGTGGCTTTTGATCTGTTCTGTTATACTGCACATGTTTACTGTTAATGTGGTGAATAATGTCCTGATGCACTTAACTGAAGAATAAGCTAACTAAATTGTGAGTTTTCTTCTTATACGCTGTTTTACTTAGTCACAGTAGCGTGTACACGCTGGTTCACTTAACTGAAGTAGCGTATATGTTTCTGAGCATTGAAAAGTTTGATTGATCTGATAATACTGATTCACCCCCCCTCTCAGTATTATTTCCAACAATTGGTATCAGAGCAGGTCCTTCAGAGAAGCTTGATCGCTTGAAGGTAGATCATTCATCATGAGCAACTACGAGAAAGAAGCATCAATCAGGCCACCGGTTTTTGATGGAACAAATTTCAATTATTGGAAGGTAAGAGTTACTGCATATCTTCAATCTCTTGGTACAGAAGTTTGGGACATTGTAGAAACAGGCTATGCTTTTCCTTCAGCTACTCCTACAGATCCAGCTGAGAAAAAGACATATGAAACAAATGCAAAAGCAGTCAGTACTCTATTAGGAAGTATATCCCAAACAGAATTCATGAAGGTCATGCACTTCAAATCAGCAAAAGAGATATGGGACAAAATGATCACTAGCTATGAAGGAGATGAACAGGTAAAGCAAGCTAAACTTCAAACTCTCAGGATTCAATATGAGACTCTCAAGATGTATAATGATGAAAGTGTGGCTAATTATTTTCTTCGGGTAGATGAGATTGTTAATTGTATGAAAAATTTGGGTGAAGAAATAAAAGAGACTATAGTAGTTCAAAAGATTCTAAGATCATTATCCCCCAAGTTTGAATCTAAAGTATCTGCAATAGAAGAAAAGGAAAATCTCAAAGTTCTCACTATGTCTCAGCTACATGGAATTCTAACTGCTTATGAAATGAGAAAGGGAGGTCCATCAGACAGAAGGGAAGCTGCTTTTAAGGCATCAGGAAAAGAAGATTACTATGAAGCAAGCCATGTTCCAGAAGAAGAGGAAGAAGAATCAAATTTTGTCAGAAATCTTCAAAGGGGTGCTGGAAGGTTCAGAGGTAAGCTACCTTTCAAATGCTTTGCTTGTGGAAGAGTAGGTCATTATGCTGCAAAATGTCCTTATAAGGATAAAGGAAAAGAACCTGCTAGATGGAACAAGAAACAAAGTGCAAATAAGAAAAGCTACTACACCCATGAAGATAGTGATGGCTTATCAAACAGTGATGAAGATGAACAAGGTAATAAATATAAGCTGTTAATGGCATTTGAAGATGATGATTATGAGGATGCTGTAGATGTGGATAATCTCTATAATGAAATTACTAGACTCAAGAGATGCATAGAAGAAAAGAGTGTGATCATTGATACTTTGCAATTTCAAATTGATGAAAAGGAAAAACATCTTGAAAAACTAGAAGGTGAAATTGTTGGTCTCAGAAAAGAAATTGAGAAAACAAAAGCTATTAATCTTAAGTTTGTCAAAGGATCTGAAACTTTGGATGAGATTATCAATGTGCAGCGGTCTCCTCTAAACAAGACAGGTTTGGGCTATAATGGAGAAACCTCTCAAGCATCCACCTCAAAAAGTTATCTTGATGCAGCAAGAAGAAATGAGCAGAAGAACAATGAAGATAATCAGGTAAAGCAGGGACGAATTACAAACAGAAACTATCAGGGACAATCCTTCTTAAGGGTGAACAAAAGCTACAACCAACCACAGGTAAAATCTTCTCAGTTTGGCACAAGAATAGATGAAAATAGAAATTACAATCAGTTGGCTGGTAGATTCAATAACCGCAGAAGCTTCTTCAATGGACAATGCTTTTCTTGCCATAACTTTGGTCACAAAGCAGCTCAATGTGTTGCATATAAAACAATCATGACTAGGGAAGCTCAAAAACAAAGAAGTATGACAGGGATTACAAAGAGGACCTATAACAACTTTTCGGTTCTTGAAAATGAAGTTGAATGTTCTATTTGCAATAATTTTGGTCATAAAGAATCTGAATGCAGGAGCAGGTTTCAGGAGAAAAAGGAACAAGCCACGAGCACCAAAAATGGAGAATAAAGGAACCTCAGACAGAAAGATGTGGGATAGCTTTTTATGCAGAAGGACAGGAAAATCTATGGTACATTGACAGTGGATGTTCGAAACATATGACAGGTGATAAAGAAAAACTTGAATCTTATTCTACTTTAGAAAAGGGAAAGAAAGTTTCTTTTGGAAATGATACTCCTGCAACTATAAAAGGAAAAGGTATTGCTCCTTTGAAAGAAAAGGTCAAGGCTGGAAATGTTTTGTATGTTGATGGATTGAAGCATAATCTTCTAAGTGTCAGCCAGATGTGTGATCAAAAAACCGAGGTTATTTTCAGATCGAATGGATGTCTTGTTCGTGATCTTGATACAGGTAAAACAGTTCTCAAAGGCAAAAGAACTCCAAATAATCTGTACATATTTGAAGAAGGACAACAACAATGCTATCTTAGCAAGGATGAAGAGCACTGGTTATGGCATCGAAGGTTGGGACATCTAAGCTTCTCACAAATAAGGAAAGCATGCAAATATCAGGCAGTTCGCGATCTTCCAGATATCAAAATTCCAGACAACACCATATGCAAATCTTGTCAGTTTGGAAAGCAAACCAGAACTAACTTTCCAGAGAAGGAAGGATCAGCTAGCTTGCCTCTTGAGCTAGTCCATACAGATGTATGTGGTCCATTTAGGAAAAGGACACCTCGAGGAGAAGAATATCTGATATTATTCATTGATGATTTCTCAAGGTTTGTTTGGTTAGGGCTTATGAAGCACAAAGATGAAGCATTCGAAAAATTCAAATCCTTCAAAGCATTGGCTGAAAATGAATCAGGACACAAAATTAAGTGCCTCAGATCTGACAGAGGTGGGGAGTTCACATCAAATGAATTTTTCGATTTCTGCGATGAACATGGGATAAGAAGAGAATTCTCTACAGCTAGAACTCCTCAGCAAAATGGGGTTGTGGAAAGAATGAACAGAACTATCCAACAAATGGCTCGTGCTATGCTCGATGAATCAGGTACTCCTGCAACCTTCTGGGGTGAAGCTGCACATGCTGCTGTTATCATTCTTAACAAAACAAATGTCCGAGTAAACAGCACTCAAACACCTCATGAGCTTTGGAGTGGTAAAACTCCTTCCGTGAAGCATTTCAAAATCTTTGGGAGCAAATGTTATATTAAGAATACTGATGAGCAACTTGGCAAACTTGAACCTAGAGCAGATGAGGGCATTCTTCTTGGTTATTCTCCACATAGCAAAGCATACAAGTGCTACAATAAAAGACTTGGCAGAATTGTTGACAGTATTGATATAGTGGTTGATGAGAAGGGATATATTCCTAGGCAAGTTCATCATGAAGACATTGAAGAAGATGAAGGTTACTCTCAAAGGCGAAATGATGAAGAAGAAGAACCTCAAGAAGAAGAAGAATCTCAAGAAGAACCAGAGGAGCAGACAAGAATAGAAGAGAAGACTCCATCCAGATATGTCCAAAAGAATCATCCAGAAACTCAGATTGTGGGGCAGAAAGAAGCAGGAGTACAAACAAGAAGGACACTTGCAGAAGCTTCAAGCTACTTGGCTCTACTCTCCTCCATTGAACCACAAAATGTGAAAGAAGCATGCAAAGATGAATGTTGGGTCAAAGCAATGGATGAAGAACTTGAGCAAATCGAAAAGAACAACACTTGGGAATTAGTTCCTAGACCAAAAGATAAGAATGTAATAGGAACAAAATGGGTCTTCAAGAATAAATTAAATGAAAATGGAGAAGTAATTAGAAACAAGGCCAGACTTGTTTGTAAAGGGTATGCACAGCAAGAAGGAATAGATTTTGAAGAGACCTTTGCTCCTGTGGCAAGACTAGAGGCCATCCGAATGTTCCTTGCTCTCTCAAGCTTTCAAAACTTCAAGGTATTTCAAATGGACGTGAAATCAGCCTTCCTGAATGGAGACTTAGAAGAAGAAGTATATATTGAGCAGCCAGATGGTTTCATTCTTGGGAATGATCCAAACCTTGTATGCAGATTGAAAAAGGCACTCTATGGGCTCAAACAAGCTCCAAGGGCTTGGTACTATCGGTTGGACAAATATCTTCACCAACAAGGCTTTTCAAAAGGATCAGCAGATAGCAATCTCTATATAAAAGTTGAAAATAACAAATTGCTAATTCTTGTTGTTTATGTAGATGATATTATTTTTGGCAGCAATGAAGAGACTATGAGTCAAAACTTTGCCTTGGTTATGCAGAAAGAATTCGAAATGTCACTTCTTGGAGAATTGACATATTTTCTTGGATTGCAAATCCAACAAAATGAAGGAGGTATCTTCTTGTCTCAAACCAAATACCTCAAGCAGATCTTGAAGAAGTATGGCATGGAAGAGTCAAAGCCAGTATGTACACCCATGGTTACAGGATGCAGCCTCAGTGCAAATGATGAATCAGCAGCAGTTCACCAACCCACTTATAGATCCATGATTGGGAGTTTGCTTTATTTGACAGGTACTCGACCAGATATTACACATGCAGTAGGAATGGTTGGAAGATTTCAAGCCAACCCAAAGGAAACTCATCTTCAGGCAGTCAAAAGAATCTTCAAATATCTTCAAGGGACCCAAAACTATGGCTTATGGTATCCTAGAAATACAGATCTCACTCTTCATGCTTACACAGATGCAGATTGGGCTGGAAGTGTGGATGATAGGAAAAGCACAAGTGGTGGTGCTTTCTTCATGGGTTCCAGATTAGTATCTTGGTTCAGCAAGAAACAGAGTTCGATTGCCTTATCTACAGCTGAAGCAGAATATGTGGCTGCAGCATCTTGTTGCACACAACTTCTTTGGATGATGCAGACCTTGCAGGACTTTCAAATCACTTGCACTCCACCTGTCTCTATCTTATGTGATAATACAAGTGCAATCAGCATTTCAAAGAATCCAGTCATGCACTCAAAGACCAAGCACATACCAATCAAGTACCATTTTCTTCGGGAACAAGTGCTTGAGCAGAAGGTCAAGTTGGAGTATGTTCCTTCTAAGGAACAAGTTGCTGATATTCTCACAAAACCACTGCCCAGGGAAACTTTTGAATATCTCAGACAAAAGCTGGGAGTAGTTGATGCTTCATCCTGCTGTTGAAGCTTGTTTGTTCTACAGAAAAGTTGGTATACGCAAGTTACGAAAGGTATATACGCGTATACACGCGGATTTTTGCTGGGAAAGTCGCGTGTAAGGTGTACGCTTGTTGCAGAAATTATATCCGCGTACATACGCTGTTTTATGCAGGAGAAATCGCGTATATGAAGTTCTGAACAGCAAGGGAAAACTCTGGAGTTCTGAACAGCAATGGGAATGTCAGAATTCTTCAGGCACAGTTTCAGGGGATGCAACAGGCACAGGTTCAGGGGGAGCAGCTTAAAAGTCTCATAAAGCATTGTTGGCATTCAGATGTTTTGGTTGTTGGTTTCAGGAGAAGGAGCTCAGAAAGAAATCCTGGTTGCTGATCTAACAAGATGTTTATCAGATGCTGCTGGTGCCTTTCCTAAGTCTTGGTCTAGATCTGTTGTCTCTATGTCATGTATCTCTCTTGTCATATCTCTTTTATGGTGTCAAGGTCATGTAACGGCCTATGTTGGTTTCCCCACTATGCCTGGGATGAATGCTGTAATATAATTGTTGGTTCTGATATGTCCCCTCTTGGTAGGGAGTATGGATGTATGTATTGAGTCTTTTGGTGATAGGAAGGTCCCTTATGGTGTATAAGTCTTGGTTCTTGTTGAAGAACATCTTTTGCAGATCTGGCCTACTGTCAGGGGGAGCACGAGTCAGCACAGCCAAGCAGAGGTATCAGCATGTCCTCAGGGGGAGCACAGCCCTTTGCCCTTGATGTCAAAGGGGGAGAGTGACTTGGTGTGGTGGTTGCCATCAAGTCCAAAGGGGGAGATTGTTGGCATTATGATTCAAGTGTTGTCCTTGATGGCAACTCACTCAGAGGTTGGTACAGGTGCTCAGAGGTTGGTACAGGTGATGGCAACTTAATCAGAAGACAGATCTTAGTACAGCATGCCAAGGAAGTTCATATACGCATGTTCGTTAAGCCCAAGTCGCGTGTACACGCTAGTTGGATTCATAAAAAGCGCGTGTATGTGGAAAAGTATCTTTGGTCCATGGTGGTTAGTCCTTGGAAGTTGTGCCTATGATTTCGGACCATTGTGTCTCGACGGGCGTGTCGATCCCTAGTTTTGAAGTTGATGGTATTGTGTTACTATGGTTTTGGCTCTTGGTATTGAGCTAGGCCTAAGACTATATAAGGAGAAGAAGATCATTAGGCAAAATCATCTTTTGACAAGGCTTGAATATCTAAGAGAGAAAGAGATCTGATATGCAGGTTCTGGGTTGCTTGATCTAAGCCAAGGAGAGATCACATCGGTTGATGGAAGACTAGATCTAAGGATAGATCGGGATCTAATGGTTTGAAATGCACTATCATGATATGGTTGATTATGCGTATTTCTAGATCTGCATATTGTCGCAATGTTATGTTCTGGGTCTAACTAATGTCTGGTACAGCTGCAAATTGAGAAAGTTTATTTTTAGATCTGTACGCAGGTTGGCTTCGGTAAAAGCGCGTGTATACGCGGGTTTTGCTCATTGAAGTAGCGTATATCTTTTGAAGCTTGATTTTGGGTTTACAGTGGGGTCTGACTGTTATTGCAGAGTTCTGTAGTCTGCTCTGTGTTCTGGTAACTGGTGATTGACAGGGTTCAGTGGTTCAGTGATTCAAAGTTTGGTTGTTTTATGCTTCAATGATCTGTTGTGGAAATTGAATGAATTGTGGTCTTCAGATTGTAATGTTGTGCTTCAGGAATATCCAAGTCTGAAAATGTATGAAAAGTGATACCTGAAAGAAAGAAGATTGTAGGTCAGCACCTACGTACTAGTATCTTGGCTAGTACAAGAGCAAAGGGGGTTGGAGCTCCCTTCCAAGGAAGTTTGGAGAACGAGAGAAGGTTGTAGCCTTCTGCAGGTTGTAGCCTGCGTACTGGTATAAGGCTGCACCAGTACAAAAGATTGTAAACTGAAGTTTCATATTAAAGAAAGATAGAGACAACTTGCAGCAGGTGGTTTTCACCCACATTGGGTTTCCACCTTATATCTTGGTGTTCATGTGTGTGGCTTTTGATCTGTTCTGTTATACTGCACATGTTTACTGTTAATGTGGTGAATAATGTCCTGATGCACTTAACTGAAGAATAAGCTAACTAAATTGTGAGTTTTCTTCTTATACGCTGTTTTACTTAGTCACAGTAGCGTGTACACGCTGGTTCACTTAACTGAAGTAGCGTATATGTTTCTGAGCATTGAAAAGTTTGATTGATCTGATAATACTGATTCACCCCCCCTCTCAGTATTATTTCCAACAACCATAGGATCAAACAACTGTTGGACTAATACCATGAACCAACCATGAAAGTGCTTGAGATCAACACTTTTGGATGCAATACCACGGGCCAAAACCATAGGATCAAAAACTGTCGAACTAATACCATGAACCAACCATGAAAGTGCGTGAGATCAACACTTTTGGATGCAATACCATGGGCCAAAACCATAGGATCAAAAACTGTCAAACTAATACCATGAACCAACCATGAAAGTGCATGAGATCAAACCTTTTTTCTACATGAAATAAACTTTTCTCTGCATAAAAGTGCGTGAACTTTTCTCTACATGAAATAAACTTTTCTCTGCATAAAAGTGCGTGAACTTTTCTCTACATGAAATAAACTTTTCTCTGCATGAAAGTCCGTGAACTTTGCTACACTATAATTTATCATCTTAGATTAGTGGGTTGCCATCAAGTACAACATATGTATCATAATGCCAACAATCTCCCCCTTTGGACTTGATGGCAACCAATCACTCTCCCCCTTTGACATCAAGGGCAAAGGGTTATGCTCCCCCTAAGAACATGCTCCCCCTGACTATAAACCAGATCTGCAAAGAAGAACCATAATCCATCAAACACCATAAATGAGCATGAAAGAGAGATAGAGACGTATTGCAGCAATATTCAGACCAGCATCCATGATCTCCTTCTGTACTTCCTCCATAATGCCAACAATGCATGATATGCTCGCCCTGAACCTGTGCCATTCGATCTTTGACCAATCCGCAATCCAGCACATGTACGCATATACTTCAAATGAACCTTGCGTACAACCAACAATCAGAAGAGATTCAACAACAAGATGATGCATCAACAACCCCCAGCTTTTTCCTAAGGTATTCAAAGGTCTCCCTAGGCAATTGTTTGGTGAGTATATCAGCAACTTGTTCCTTAGAAGGAACATACTCCAACTTGACCTTTTGTTCAAGCACTTGTTCCCGGAGAAAGTGATACTTGATTGGTATGTGCTTGGTTTTTGAATGCATGACTGGGTTCTTTGAAATGCTGATTGCACTTGTATTATCACATAAGATGGAGATGGGTGGTGTACAAGTGATTTGAAAATCCTGCAAGGTCTGCATCATCCAAAGGAGTTGAGTGCAGCAAGATGCAATAGCAACATATTCTGCTTCAGCTATAGACAAGGCAATCGAACTCTGTTTCTTGCTGAACCAAGATACTAATCTGGAACCCATAAAGAATGCACCACCACTTGTGCTCTTCCTGTCATCCACGCTTCTGGCCCAATCTGCATCAGTATAAGCATGAAGTGTGAGATCTGTATCTCTAGGATACCATAAGCCATAATTTTGAGTCCCTTGAAGATATTTGAAGATTCTCTTTACTGCCTGAAGATTAGTTTCCTTTGGATTTGCCTGAAATCTTCCAACTATTCCCACTGCATGCATGATGTCTGGTTGGGTACCTGTCAAATAAAGTAGACTTCCAATCATAGATCTGTAGGTTGGTTGATGTACTGCTGCTGATTCATCATTTTCACTGAGGCTACATCCTGTGACCATGGGTGTACATACTGGTTTTGCATCTTCCATGCCATATTTCTTCAAAATCTGCTTGAGATACTTGGTTTGAGACAAAAAGATCCCTCCTTCCTTTTGTTGGATTTGCAGGCCAAGAAAATATGTCAATTCTCCAAGTAAGGACATTTCGAATTCTTTATGCATCACCAAGGCAAAGCTTTGACTCATAGGTTCTTCATTGCTGCGAAAGATAATGTCATCTACATACACAACAAGTATTAGCAATTTGTCATTTTCAATTTTTATATAAAGATTGCTATCTGCTGATCCTTTTGAAAAACCTTGTTGATGAAGATATTTGTCCAAACGATAGTACCAAGCCCTTGGAGCTTGTTTAAGACCATAGAGAGCCTTTTTCAGTCCGCATACAAGATTTGGATCATTTCCAAGAATGAAACCATCTGGCTGCTCAATGTATACTTCTTCTTCTAAGTCTCCATTCAGAAAGGCTGATTTCACGTCCATTTGAAATACTTTGAACTTTTGAAAGCTTGAGAGAGCAAGGAACATTCGGATGGCCTCAAGTCTTGCAACAGGAGAAAAAGTTTCCTCAAAATCTATTCCTTCTTTCTGCGCATACCCTTTACAAACAAGTCTTGCCTTGTTTCTAATTACTTCCCCATTTTCATTCAACTTATTTTTGAAGACACATTTTGTCCCTATAACATTCTTATCCTTTGGTCTAGGAACCAACTCCCAAGTGTTGTTCTTTTTTATCTGCTCAAGTTCTTCATCCATTGCTTTGACCCAACATTCATCTTTGCATGCCTCTTTTACATTTTGTGGCTCAGTGGAGGAGAGTAATGCCAAATAGCTTGAAGCTTCTGCAATTGTTCTTCTTATTTGTACACCTGCTTCTTTCTGCCCCAAAATCTGAGATTCTGGATGATTCTTCTGAACGTACCGGGATGGAGTCTTCTCTTCTATCCTTATCTGTTCCTCTGGTGCTTCTTGAGGTTCTTCTTCTTCATCATTCTGTCTTTGAGGGTAGTCTTCATCTTCTTCGATATTTTCATGATTTACTTGCCTAGGAATGTATCCCTTTTCATCAACCACTACATCAATGCTGTCAACAATTCTTCCAAGTCTTTTATTGTAGCACTTATATGCTTTGTTGTGTGGAGAATAACCAAGAAGAATGCCTTCATCTACTCTAGGTTCAAGTTTTCCAAGTTGCTCATCAGTATTCTTAATATAGCATTTGCTCCCAAAGATTTTGAAGTGCTTTATCGAAGGAGTCTCACCATACCAGAGCTCATGAGGAGTTTGAGTGCTGTTCACTCGAACATTTGTTTTGTTGAGAATAACAACCGCAGCATATGCAGCTTCACCACAGAAAGTTGCGGGAGTTCCGGACTCATCAAGCATAGCACGGGCCATTTGTTGGACTATTCTGTTCATCCTTTCCACCACTCCATTTTGCTGAGGAGTTCTAGCTATAGAGAATTCCCTTCTTATCCCATGTTCTTCACAGAAATCGAAAAATTCATTTGAGGTAAACTCCCCACCTCTGTCAGACCTGAGGCACTTAATTTTGTAACCTGATTCATTTTCAACCAAGGCTTTGAAGGATTTGAATTTCTCGAATGCTTCGTCTTTGTGCTTCATAAGTCCTAACCAAACAAACCTGGAGAAATTCTCAATGAATAATATCAAGTATTCTTCTCCTCGAGGTGTCCTTTTCCTAAATGGACCACATACATCTATATGGACTAGCTCAAGAGGCATGCTAGCTGATCCTTCCTTCTCTGGAAAGTTAGTTCTGGTTTGCTTTCCAAACTGACATGATTTGCATATGGTGTTGTCTGGAATTTTGATATCTGGAAGACCACGAACAGCCTGATATTTGCATGCTTTCCTTATTTGTGAAAAGCTTAGATGCCCCAACCTCTGGTGCCATAACCAGTGTTCATCATCCTTGCTCAAATAGCATTGTTGTTGTCCTTCTTCAAATATGTATAGATTATTTGGAGTTCTTCTACCTTTGATCATTGTTTCACCTGTATCAAGATCACGAACACGACATCCGTTTGACCTAAATATCACCTCGGTTCCTTGATCACACATCTGGTTGACACTTAGAAGATTATGCTTCAATCCATCAACATACAAAACATTTCCAGCTTTGACATTTTCTTTTAACTGAGCAGTGCCTTTTCGTTTTATAGCTGCAGGAGTATCATTTCCAAAAGAAACTTTCTTTCCCTTTTCTAAAGCAGAATATGATTCAAGTTTTTCTTTATCACCTGTCATATGTTTCGAACATCCACTGTCAATGTACCATAGATTTTCTTGTCCTTCTGCATAAAATGCTATCCCACATCTTTCTGCTTGTGGTTCCTTTATTCTCCATGTTTTGGTGCTTGAGGCTTGTTCCTTTGTCTGCTGAAACCTGCTCCTGCATTCAGAATCTTCATGACCAACTTTATTGCAAATAGAACATTCAACTTCATTTTCAGGAGCCGAAAAGTTGTTATAGGTCCTTTTTGTAATCCCGATCATACTTCTTTGTTTTTGAGCTTCTCTAGTCATGATTGTTTTATATGCAACACATTGAGCTGCTTTGTGACCAAAGTTATGGCAAGAGAAACATTGCCCATTGAAGAAACTTCTACGATTATCAAATCTACAGGCCAAATGATTGTAATTTCTATTGTCATCCATTATTGAAGCAAATTGAGAATATTTTACCTGTGGCTGGCTGTAGCTTTTGTTCATCCTTAAGACAGATTGCCCCTGGTTTACCTGATAGTCTTTGTTCATTCTTGATGTAATTCATCCCTGCTTTACCTGGTGATCTCCATTGTGCTTTTGCTCATTCCTTCTTGTTGCATCAAGATAACTCTTTGAGGTGGATGCTTAAGATGTTTCTCCATTATACCCCAGACCTGTCTTGTTTAGCGGAGAATGCTGTACATTGATGACCTCATCCAGAGTTTCAGATCCTTTGACAAACTTAATATTAATAGCCTTTGTTTTCTCAATTTCTTTTCTAAGGCCAACAATTTCACCTTCTAACTTTTCAAGATATTTTTCTTTTTCATCAATTTGAAATTGTAGAGTATCAATGATCATATTCTTTTCTTCTATACATGTCTTAAGTCTAGAAATCTCATCATAAAAACTATCCACATCTATAGCATCCATGTAATCATCATCTTCAAATGCCATTAAAAGTTTATATTCATTACCTCATTCATCTTCATCACTATTTGATAGACCATCACTGTCTTCATGAGTGTAGTAGCTTTTCTTATTTGCATTCTGTTTCTTGTTCCATCTAGCAGGTTCCTTTCCTTTGTCAATCTTATCCTTATGAGGACATTTGGCAGCATAATGACCTATTCTTCCACAAGCAAAACATTTAAAAGGTAGCTTACCTCTGAACCTTCCAGTACCCCGTTGAAGATTTATGACAAAATTTGATTCTTCTTCTTATTCTGGCACGTGACTTGATTCATAGTAGTCTCCTTTGCCTGAAGCCTTAAAAGCAGCTTCTCTCCTGTCTAATGGACCTCCTTTTCTCATTTCATAAGCAGTTAGAATTCCGTGTAGCTGAGACATAGTAGGCGTTCGTAGATTTTCCTTTTCTTCTATTGCAGATACTTTAGATTCAAACTTGGGGGACAATGATCTTAGGACTTTTTCAACCACAACAGCCTCTTTTATTTCTTCACCCAAGTTTTTCATACAATTAACAATCTCATCTACCCGAAGGAAATAGTTAGCCACACTTTCATCATTATACATTCTGAGATTCTCATACTGAATCCTGAGGGTTTGAAGTTTTGCACGTTTTACCTGTTCATCTCCTTCGTAGCTCAAAACAATCTTGTCCCATATTTCTTTTGCGGATTTATACTGCA
The DNA here is from genome assembly GCA_031772625.1 of Pinus tabuliformis. Lineage (NCBI taxonomy): Eukaryota > Viridiplantae > Streptophyta > Pinopsida > Pinales > Pinaceae > Pinus > Pinus tabuliformis. The sequence goes on from CM062818.1 coordinate 1,591,105,435, forward strand.
TAACCTTCACGAATTCAGATTGAGATAGACATCCTAGAAGAGTATTAACCGCCTTTGCATTTGTTTCATATGTCTTCTTCTCAGCTGAATCTGTAGGAGTAGCTGATGGAAAAGTATACCCTGTTTCTATAATGTCCCATACTTCTGTACCCAAATATTGAAGATAGGCAGTAACTCTTGCCTTCCAATATATGAAGTTTGTCCCATCAAAAATCGGTGGCCTGATTGATGCTTTCCTCTCGTAGTTGCTCATGATGTTAGATCTTCCTTCAAGCGATCAAGCTTATTCAGAATGACCTGCTCTGATACCAATTGTTGGAAATAATACTGAGAGGGGGGGTGAATCAGTATTATCAAATTCTTTTCAATATATCTTCCTTATTTATACTTTGAATAATTCTTCAAATATTGATCATTACTTTGTATGTCAGTATCATAAAATAATGAACAGGAACAAGAAAAGAAAATAGTCACACAAAAGAACACCAGATATAAGGTGGAAACCCAATGTGGGTGAAAACCACCTACTGCAATATGTCTCTATCTTCTTTTAATAAGAAACTCCTTTTACAATGATTTTGTACTGGTGCAGTCCTTTACCAGTACGCAGGCTACAACCTGCAGAGAGCTACAATCCTCTTAGCTCTTGTACTAGCCAAGATACTAGTACGTAGGTGTTGGCCTACTGAAGGCTACAACCTTCTCTTTCTTCTAGGGACCACGTTTCATAAATTTTCAGACTGGATCCATGAACATCAATCAATCATCAAGTATATCTGCATCAAACAATCTCCTTTTCCCAATTAGCACTGAATCAAGTAAACACTTCTCTGACAGTTGTACCCAGAAAACATTAATAGTAACCACACACCAAATTCTGAACCCAGAATATTGCATCAATAGACAGAGGCAGCTAGATCATAATTTAAAGATATACGCTACTTCAACAACCTAAAACCTGCGTGCAGATCTATAAAGGATAATTCCTTCTTTCAAATATTCAGACACTAATTAACCCAGATTGTCAGATTTATAGATCAAGCATGCGCCTCATATAACAGATCAAAATCATGCAAAGATACTATTATTCAAGCATAAAGATTATGACCCATCAAAAGAAATTATCCTTCTTTATGCGCTAAGGTTCCTCCTTCATTCAGATCCAGATCTGCACCATAACCCAATCACAAATATTTCAGATCTAGCACTTATTAGATATTCAATTCATTCGATGATACTTTTCCAAATGATCTCCTTCCTCTTTTATAGTCTTAGGCCTTCCACAATACCACGGTCCAAAACCATAGGATCAAAAAACTGTTGGACTAATACCATGAACCAACCATGAAAGTGCGTGAGATCAACACTTTTGGATGCAATACCACGGGCCAAAACCATAGGATCAAAAACTGTCGAACTAATACCATGAACCAACCATGAAAGTGCGTGAGATCAACACTTTTGGATGCAATACCACGGGCCAAAACCATAGGATCAAAAACTGTCGAACCAATACCATGAACCAACCATGAAAGTGCGTGAGATCAAACCTTTTTTCTACATGAAATAAACTTTTCTCTGCATAAAAGTGCGTGAACTTTTCTCTCCATGAAATAAACTTTTCTCTTCATAAAAGTGCGTGAACTTTTCTCTACATGAAATAAACTTTTGTCTGCATAAAAGTGCGTGAACCTTTCTCTACATGAAATAAACTTTTCTCTGCATAAAAGTGCGTGAACTTTTCTCTACATGAAATAAACTTTTCTCTGCATAAAAGTGCGTGAACGTTTCTCTACATGAAATAAACCTTTCTCTGCATGAAAGTGTGTGAACTTTGCTGCACTGTAATTTATCATCTTAGATTAGTGGGTTGCCATCAAGTACAACATATGTATCATAATGCCAACACAAGGCTCTCCATCTTCTATCGCTTCCGAGGTACCGGTTGTTAGTGATACTGTCCCTGTTATTCCGAGTATCCAACAGCTTAACTCTTGCACTCCGAAAGACGATTTTTATCATATTCATTCGAACCCCATCTGGGAGCCTTCTGAAGAAGATTTCCCCATTACTCCTTCTAGTGTTTCGGTCCCGATGTCTTCCTCTGACATGGATGAGACGAACCCCGTCTCTAGTGAAGAGACCTTTATGGCAAGTGGTGAAATCCCTATACCTACGGAAACTTCACCCTTCTGTGTCACCCCTCTTGGTATCACATTGCCTTTACGCTACAATGCTTTGGCTGATATCATGAGTTCTAGATCTCCCCTTACAAGTTCCATGTGGTCTCGTACCGTCACTCCAACCTCAGAACCTTTTACGCCTCAGATTCACAATGTGACTGTCACATTTGTCCCGACTATTCCGACTGTTTGTGTGGCTTCTTTAGCCCTCGTTGTCAGTGTCATCACTACATCTTCAGTCGTGACCACTGTTGCTAGACCTTCAGCTGGGCCTCCAAGTAGTGGTCCATTAGCATCAACATCTGGGGTTGTCATTCCCACCCATAGTGCCCCGCCTTCTTCTGGTTTCATTCCAGCAGCGGGGCATATGATCAGTGTTTGCAAGCTCTTCAGAATCTGGATCCACAGAATCTCTTTCATTACTATGATTCTTGAGGAGCCCATATTTATCACCCTGGACCCATAGCATCTCAACCTATGGTTGAGGTTTCGGTTCCGTTATTTGTTGCTTGGGGCCCCACCAGTTATCACGGTTGCCAAGCACAACCTTCAAATTTTCAAGGTCCACCCTATCAAGGTTAGCCATCTTATGGGCAACTGTCTCACAAACAACTGTATTACAGGCAACCTTATCCTGGACAGCCTGTTGGCCCACAAGGACAACCCTTTCAGGGAAAACCTTCGACCTTCAGTGGTTCCTCTTTTACTTACTTTGGGTAACCTTCTGGCAACTCAGGACAACCTTAAATCCAACAAGGCCAACCTGGCACCTAGCAAGGTCCCCTCTCTGGACAAGTAGGTCAGCCTCAAATTCAACAAGGCCAACCCACTGTCCAGCCTGGTCAACCTTTTGGACAAGTTGGTCAACCTCAAATCCAGCAAGGCCAACCAACTCTTCAGCCTGCTCAACCATCTGGTCAGTCAGGTCAGCGTTTGGTTCTGCAAGGTCAACCTGTTACCTAGCAAGCTCAAATTTCTGGGAAAATGGGCCAACCTTAGTCTCAACCAGGCCAACCTTATAGCTAGATGGCTCAGCCTCAATTTTCGCAAGGACATCCATCTAGACCCACTCAACTGAGCGCTCAAATGTTCGTTGCTTCTAAAGCTCCACTCGGTTTTCAGGCCCAGTCTGGGCTCTAGACCCAATCCAATCTTCAAACTCAAGTTGGTTTTCAAGCCTAACCTACTTATCAAATGTAGGCTAGACCCCAGGCACAGTTTGGAGCCCGGCCACTTTATGGTTTCTAGTAGCCCCAAGGGCAAACTCAAATTGCCGCATACCAAAATTATCAACAGCCTCAGGTTAACCCTTATCAGAATTTTCAGCAACCATACGTTGCTCCTGTTGGTCAGGTTGGTAATCAAAACCAGGGTCAACCATCCAGTTACAATTATAATCCCTCTGGACAAAATCCTTACAGACAAAACCCTTATGGGCCAAATCCGTCCAGTCAAAATCAATGGGGGCAACCTGGAACTGGATGGAATTATGGTGGTGTTTCTTACCCGTAGCCTCAAATGTCCTTCAACCTTGAATTACCCTTTTTGGTGACATTGGAATTACCGAATGTGTCTAAACTGACAAATAATCCCATTCTTCATAATCCGTATTGGCCACTGGTTCCAACTAAGATTCGCGGTGATTCTCCCAAATTCGATGGTAAGTCTGGAGAAGATCCCCAAGCTCATGTCATGACCTATCACCTATGGTGTTCATTGAATTCATGGCTTGACGATTCAATCTAGCTCTGTCTATTCCAACAGACTCTCACTAGCTTTACAACAAAATGGTATATTGAGCTAGCTCGCGAAAATTTCCAGGACTTTAACTCACTTGCTATGGCATTTTTAACTCATTTTTAGTTGTCTATTCGATATGAAATGGGCACACATCTCCTGACATCCTTGAAACAGGACATGGCCATGCATATCTCCGATCATATCCATGAATGGAGGAGGCGACATCATTTAATTAAGTTCTGGATCCCCGATCAGCTTTTGACTAACTAGTTTACAACCTCGTTCGTCGATCCGATAGCCCAAGACATTGCTATGGGGGCATGTGTAACTGAAGAGCAGGCCATCACATGTGCTCAGTATCTTGACTTGGTTTACTCCTAGTCCGGTATGCTATATGATTATCTGTCAGATGCTCTGTGACCTGGGACTTCCAAAGCTCCGTCAACACCATCCATTGATGGTGTCATCAGTTCCGTTAACGCATCCTCTAGAAAATATTCTGCAAGCCCTACAAAGCAAAAGTCTAATGCTCCAAATGAAAATGCTTCTTAGGCCTCACCCAATTCTAGTAAAACTTCCAAAGTTAATGTTGTCCAGTCCACCATGGTGGACAAAACTTCGAAAGGTAAGAAGAAGGGAAAGGGAAAGAATAAAGCCGATCAACCAAAGCAGGATCCCCCTAAGACTCCAGTGGAGGAAGGTTCCAAGCGCAAGCCTAAGTATCCTTGTCTCATCTGAGACGAGGATCACTATACCGAAGACTGCCCTAGGCGATCAAAGTTAGTCGTTTTCTAAAAGGCACCCCTGTGACTCCTGCTATGCTCAAAGAGCCTTTTCGCTCGTAGCAGACTCAAATGGTGGCTGATCCATCTCAATCCTCTTCCACCTTTGGTTCTCAAGTCTTTATGGCTGGGACGATTCCCATCCATATTAGTACACAGTCAAAATAATACCCTTTGTCCACAGGAAAGGAAACTGAGGTCCCGTCCAGTACTCCTTCATCCAGTACTGGTCCGCTCCATATCGAACGACCTAATACTGAGTCAGTCATCCAACCTCCTCCTAAAGGAGTGCTCCGGAAGTCTTCCTACAACCCTAATTCTTGTGCTGCACAGCACTATAGCATCGTTGAGGACTTAGCCAAGGCTTCTTCAACTATGTCCGCATTGGAAGTCCTCCAGAGCTGTCCCTCCCATAGGAAGTCCATGCTATCGGCCATCGGTGGCATTGACCTGGCCGACTCAGACTTGATCACTTTTGACCAGGATAATCATGTACCGAGACTACCTCACTAAATCGCCTTCCTTATTCAAGTCATCATCAATTCTAAGAATATTCACCACACTGTCATTGATGAAGGCGCTTCCACTTGCATCATGTTTGTTGCTTGTTGGAAGGCTATTGGTTCTCCGACCCTGAGTCAGTCTCCCAATACCTTGGAAGCCTTCGATGGGAGAGATTCCTGTCCTTATGGTATCCTCCCATGTTTACCTATTACCCTGGAGGGGAAGACAGTTGAAGTGGAGGTTGAGGTTTTCGATGCGAACTTAACTTACAACCTCCTCTTAGGATGAAGCTGGACATATGCCATGTGTACTGTGGCTTCATCTCTATTTCGTGTCCTTTGTTTTCGGAAAATTGTCACGGTAGACCAGTTGTCCTTCTTCGTTTCTTCCTCTTCCGATGGCAACGTGCCTTTTGTGGAGCATATCTCTATTCCATATGAGAGTGTGGGTGCTAGGCTTTTTAAAGATCCCGCCCTTATGGGTGTTTTTTCACTCCCACCTCCAAACATTGCTCCCATCAATATGATCTTTTTTCGTCCTGATCCTTGGGTCCTTCCTCCCATTGATCAGGTAGAATCTTGGGGCGATGTCATGCCGTTGAGTCCTACTGAGCTCAACTATGTCGAAATTATTTCTACATCGGCTTCATCTTTTGTACCTGCCCCTTCGAGCAGGGCTCTCGACACGTATATACAATCCCCTTGGCTTGGAGATAATGCTTCTTCATATCCCTTATAGGAAATCTTTCCTACTGATGAAGCGATTATCGAGACTATGTCTTTCGAGGAACCTCCTTGGTCTGATCATCACCATCGTTCTTCGTTTCTCCCTAGCCACGGGGCTATGATTACTTGTCTTGAGCAGTTTGCTTCCTGTATCCCCTCCCAACCCCTTCAGACACCTATTGAAATCCATCAAGTTTTCTCTGAAGGCAATATGGGGAACATTACGCAAACCGTACCTATTGACATCTCTATTAAACCAAGGGTTGTCATGAATATTCACATCAGAGTAGCCTGTACTCTGGACGAGATTCAACTTTATACTGATCTTTTTCAAGAATTTCATGATGTTTTTGCTTGGTCGTACGAAGATATGCCCAGCATTGATCCTAGCATCATGGTGCATGAGGTACCTACATATCCGGGTGCTAAACCTATTCGACAGTGTCTATGCCCTGTGCACCCCCGAAAGGGTGTAGCTATTAAAGCAGAAGTTGAAAAACTTCTTAAAGTTAGGTTTATTTACCCTATCCCACTTACAGATTGGGTTTCTAATATTGTCCTTGTAAACAAGAAACAGGACACTATTAGGGTATGTGTTGATTATTGCGACATTAATCATGCCTATCCCAAAGATAACTACCCCACGCCTTTCATTGACCAACTCATTGATGATTGTGCTGGAAGTGAGATTTATTCATTTATGGATGGCTTTTTTGGTTATAACTAGATCAATATATCATTAGCGGATCAACACAAGACCGCATTTATCTGCCCGTGGGGTACCTTCGCCTATAAGAAGCTCCCTTTCGGACTTAAAAATGCCGGTGCTACTTTCCAACGTGCAATGTCTTATGCATTTCATGATATTCGACATATTGTATAGCCTTATCTGAATGACCTTCCGACTCATTCAGCAAAGCAACATGAACATCCAATCACCTTCGTGAAATTTTTCTTTGCTGTCGACACTACTGTATCCGTATTAACCCGCATAAATGTGTCTTCTGCGTTGAATCTAGTAGACTTCTCGAGTTTGTCATCTCCAAAGAGAGCATCTGCCTACATCCCCTCAAGGTTGAAGCCATTTTCGATCTTCCTCCCCCTGCTTCGTTGCAGCAATTGCAGAGTTTGTAGGGTAAAGCGAATTTTTTACGCCATTTTATTTCGAACTATGCTGAAGTTGCCAAAGGCTATACGTGGTTATTGAAGCGGGATACCTCCTTTGTCTGGGATGCCGCTGCATAAGAGTCATTCGAGAAACTCAAGGCACTCCTTGTTTCTGCTCCATTGTTATGTCTGCCTGATTATCACGGCGACTATACTCTTTATTTAGCCGCCGCTGATATCACCATCAACATGGTTCTTGTCCAAGACAATGATGATGGTATTGAGCATGTTGTCTATTATCTTAATCGCAACCTACTTGACATGGAAACTCGATATGCCTATGTTGAGAAGTTGGCATTGGCAGCCGTTCATGCCGTCCAACGTTTCCGCCACTATATACTATTGTGCACAACGACGGTGATTTCTAACTGCAACCCAATGATGTACATCTTGTCACGTTAGTTACTGGGGGGAAATACTTAAAGTGGATTGTCATCCTTCAAGAGTTCGACTTGGAGTTTACTACGGCCAAGTCTAAAAAATCCCTCATTTTTGTTGAGTTTCTCTACTCGCTACCATCTACAATCGCACCCTCTCGATTAGAGGACCATATTACGGACGAGTCTCTATTTTTGATTAGCACCCTCGATCCCTGGTATGGGGATATTATTGTCTACCTTCAGACGTCCTCCTTTCATCCTGATTTGTCCAAGGATGCTCGACGATGTATTTGCCATCATTCTCAGCCTTATCACATTATTGGGGACACCCTGTACCGTCTCGGTGTTAACTCTGTTCTCCGCCGTTGTCTAATGTTCAAGGAAGCAGAACGAGTTTTGAATGACTGCCACTCTGGTGCCTGCGGCAGTCATATGTCTGGGTATGCTACTACTCAAAAGATCCTCTGCGTTGGTTATTTTTGGCCGTCTATTTTTAAGGATTGCATCCTTGCCGTCCGCTCTTGTCATGGGTGCCAAATCTACCAATGGAAGATGTGTGCACAACTTGCTCCTTTACACCCTGTCATTACCGTCGGCCCTTTTGCCAAATGGAACATTGACTATATGACCTGTAACCCTCACTCGACCAGGGGGCATGGGTATATCATCGTTGCCATCGATTATTTCATGAAATGGGCCGAGGTGATGCCTACGCTATCTAATGACGGTAAGATAGTGGCTCAATTTTTAATCAATCGTGTAATTTCTCGATTCAGAGTCCCTCAGGATATTGTCACTGATCATGGTTCTCATTTTTGTAATCATATGTTGACTAAGTTAACAACCCAGCTGGGCTTGCATCATTATAGTTCGACGCCATATTATCCTCAGGCCAATGGCTAGGTAGAAGTTGTCAACAAGGTTTTGGTCGCAATGCTTCAACGCACAATTGGCATGCACAAGTCCAACTGCCATTTGATATTGTTTTCTACCTTATGGGCCTGCCAAACTTCAGCGAAGGATGCCACTGGCTTCACCCCATTCCAATTGGTTTACAATATAGAGGCTACCCTTCTGATTGAATGTGAGATCCCTTCTCTTAAATTAGATGTCGAATTGCTCCCAAACACTACTCCGGTAGAAGAACGTCTTCTTTACCTAGAGTGGTTAGACGAGACCCATCAGCTAGCCTCTTTAGTCGTTGAAGTGCAGAAGAAGAGAGTGAAAACAACCTTCAACCAAACTGTCAACCCTCGTTCTTTCATTGAAGGAGACTTAGTCTTGCTCTATGATCAAGCAAATGATAAGCTAGGGGCAAGCAAATTTGAGCCTATGTGGCATGGGCCTTACATTGTGAAGTGTGTTTTGCAAAAGGGGTCCTACGAGCTGATCGATTATGAAGGGAATCCTCTAGATAAGCCCCGAAATGGGCTTTATTTGAAAAAATATTATGCATGAATTCCATGCATTTTGCTATGTACATACGTGTGTTTTCAATGTGTGTTTACATGTATGGCTTGGTGTGTAGGCATGATTGCTGCTTATTGTGTCTTTTTACTTCTTGTGCAGATGTCTGGGACACCTTACATTGGTTTCATTGATGGTGCCTGTCATAGTACCCGAAACCTTTCCTCTGTGGCATGGGTGATCTACGATCCTCACGGTGAGTTAGTAGACCTTCATGGTGTTTGTCTGGGTTGCATCGCAAACAATGTCGTTGAATATAGCACTGTCATTGAATTACTGACCGAGGCTATTAACCTCGATATTCGTGCATTGGTTGTGAATCTGGATTCTCAACTTGTTGTCCACCAACTTAACGGGCGTTATTCCATCAGAGATCATCGAATTTTAAGGTTGTATTTATGTGTCAAATTATTGGAAATAAATTTTGATTTTATGACATATCAACACATTCCAAGAAAATTAAACACATTAACTGATGCATTAGCAAATCATGTATTAGACAAACATTTACGGAACATGTAATCAAAACATTGTATAGAAGCATTTAGACAAAATAATAAACCATAGATAGCATATATCATGTGGCGCACCGAGGTGCTAAAAAAATAAGTGTGTATGTAAAAAAATAGAGTCTGTGTTCCCATACATCCGAGACACATGTCTCTCAAAAATAATAGAAAGTAAACCCTTGGTGTCTATAGTGGTGGGTTCTGCTCTCTATAGCAGACCACTACCCACCCATGCAACTCGTCTCAAGAGCCTATGCATCCTAGGTGTCACACTGACTGTATGTCTCTGATACTCTACTGGGACCTCCTCGATCTCCCTATAGTCTAGGATCCCATCGGTCAAGCCCTCAAGGTTACGGGCTATCTCCTCCTTTGTGTTCCCGCATGGGAGAATCAAAGCCAGCTCTCTGTTGCCCTGTCGGTCCCATCGTGCCTCAGGAGCCACTCCCATGGGTCTCTCCGGTCCCACATCTGCAAGTAACATAGAGACGTCATTAAGACATATGCATGAGAAAATCCAAAAACATCATAAAAAACAAAACACATAAATAGTGTGGTGTTTGATCAAGTGTTTTACCTCCCTCATCCCACTACTCACCAGCTGGAAGCAGCATATTGGGGTCTCCATAGAAATCTGTGCCTGCATACAGCCAATCCTTGACGATGACCTTTTGATGGTCCAGCCACTCTCAGAACAGCACTCCCCATGATACTGGGTGACCACCACCCCCTCGTGGCATAACATGTGCCCATCGGGTGATACGAGTCTCCCGTGGTCTAGGCACATACAGGTCCATATCCTGTAGCTGAAGTGATGGCACCTACTCCAGCATGAGCGGTATCAGGATGGATCCATATCCAAACTGTTTGGTCTCCCCTCGTCGGCACTTAGTAAGCTACCTCTTCATGTTAATGGACACTGCTTCGGCCCAGTTATACATGGTCGGAGTGAGGAAATCAAGGGCCAGCCGAAGATGAGTCTTTTTTGCCTCATGTTGTGCTTGAGAGCCCGCTACTCTCGTAACCATAAACAGTACTGAGCGAAGGGTCAAATCCCCCATTGTTGGGATTTGTGGTTTCCCGCTAGTAGATGATTTGCGTGCCCCTGGGCACACCCGCGCTATCAGCATATCAAGGGTCTCATCAGCAACCCGTGTACCCTCTAAGATCGGTCTCTCACCGTGACGAGACAAACCAGTCAAAAAATATATGTCCGTCGCATCAAATTCAATGTCCTTGCCACGGATGATGAACTTCCCCTCCGTCGGGTTCCATGAGTGGATCAGCAGCTCAAGCAAGTCAGGCTGTGCCCGAAGGTGTGGTGTAAGGAAAAATTTCAGCAATCCACAATCACATAGGACTCTTCTGCACTCAGGATTGTTAAGTGCCTATTCATCATTGTCATCGTGGGTTCTCTCTTGCCATACGAATGCCATTTTTCCCTGCGTTGAAGGAAAAAATAATTAAGATCTTTTCCATAAGCTAAAATGCACAATTTATAAAAAATTCAATCTTTACGGCGCCGTCGCGGCTGTTTTTCAAACAGCAACGATGGCTCGAGATCAGAGTTCATTTTTTCCTCTATCATCGCGATAGTACACCTGTTTCTAGCGACGATCCCAACGGTGGTGTGTGTTAGCATGCTCATTCATCGCTAACCCGTGGTGGATTTCCGAGACCACCGAGCGGCGGATTTGGAACTAAAAATCCACCCAAAACCACCTATGGAACATGAAATTGACTGAAAAAACAATTGAAATGTAGCGCAAAAGATGTTCTACTTACTTGGTAAGAGTCTTGGGTGAGATGGTTGATCGCTGATGCCGGAATCGAGCTCGAAACTTCACGCAGGTTTGCACACAAAATCACCAAAGGTAAGAAACTCAAAGGGTAAATGTAAAAGTGAATTACCATGGCCCCTTTTTATAGTGTTTTTTCCAAAAAAATAAATTTTTGCACTATAGGGTTATCATTTTTATCATTTATTTTAGGGTTTTTTGAGTTTTTTAACTTAATTTCCATATATATAATGTATTTGTATCGAATGGATCTTATGATGTGGTGTTTTTGTGCAGAAATAGGGATGTGGGGTACATGTCATGATCTGTATACACTTGGTCCATATTTTCAAAAAGTCCTCTTTAAGCTCTTTTCTGACTCAAAAGATGAAAATATTGATGAGTTTTCCCTTTTAACTCATTAAACGAAACAAAAGGCGGTCCACTTTGAGCTCTTTTCTGACTATATAAACATGAAAAGATCGCCGGACTTTTATCGTTTCAAGTTCGATATTGGTTATGAAACAACGTGTCTTTGATCACTTTTTTACTTTTTCAGATTGGGGCCACTAATTACGAAAAGTACTCCTTGGTCGTAATGGTCACGCAGTTCTCTCGAGTATTATTTTATACTTTTTCAGGCTCGAGAAACACAAAATTACGAAAAAGGACCCCCCTGAAGTTTTCTTTTCCGTGTCTTTTTCAAACTCTCTAAACATAAGACTCTGAGTTTTCCCTATGTCAGACTCGTTAAACCCTGACGACATTGGACTCGTCACCATGATGAGACTCGAACTTCTCCTCCCTAGGGCTTGTTAAAATATTACTAGGTTGGATTCGTCCGAAGTTCGAACTTATATTACAAGCATATGCTATCCCCTTCAAGCTTGTTTCAAAAATAATTGGGGTACTCGCTAGCAATGGTGGGGGAAAATTTGGAAGTCATCATTGGTTATTTACAGTAGCTAGTCACTCTTGAACATCGACACTTTTGCTTCTTGTCGGGTTGGGATATCTTTTCATCGTCATTTGGCCTTCTGGGGTTGTTGGGTTTCCATTTTGCCTCATTCCAGCTGATCCATGTTGTCTCCATCAGACCTCCGATCCCTTGGTACCAAAATGCTGCCATGTTACGGAGTCGTGTCGCCAATATGTTCAAGAGTATAATCCTTCTACAGTTCACACCCTTACCTCCTCCTCTGATACTCTGTTTCACCATCTACCACTTGTTCCTTATCTCGCGTCATTGATGGGGGATACATTATGGCCCTCCTACGACAGATCGTCTCCTGTCGACGCTACCTCGTTATCCAGGAGATTGGTCTAGAGATCCCCTTCAGTACCTTAGAGCTTGCATGCCTCAATGGCAAGTTCTTCACGTCTGATGACAGACTTTCATCATTGGTCTTCGATTGGGTGATTCCATAAGTGTTCGACTTCAGTTCATTTTTCACACTTAGTGGATTGTACTGGACAGTACCTTGAGAGCCATTAGCATTATTGGTGGTTTCTCTCGCACTTGTTAACAGTTTTCATCATTGACCGGTAATCAAGCAACTTTCTATCATGCTCGACTTCAGCACATTTGTTCGCATGCTAGAATTTATACTATGATCGGTTTGGTTTCAAGACCCCAGACTAGGATTACATATGTTCGGGTTGCGTGGATTGGTTCATGATTACATACATGACTCTTTGATGGATGGCTGTGACCATACCTTTATCATTATCATGGTCTTACCAACTGGGTGGCTGCGTCCATACCACAGACCAAGTTTCATATGTCTTTTGGATGGCTGTGCCCATACCTAGACTACATGTATTTCACTATCAGAGATATCCGTTGTACTTGTGCCTACAGGTTCTTCATGGTGGTGCTCTAGCTCAGACAGTTTCGTAAAGCATTTCACCCCTCCCACTCTCTCGGGCTTCATGCTTTAGGGGGCATCTGTTACATAGTAATTTGTCACTGTCCTCATCTCAGTCCCTTTGCTGTGTCATGTACCAAATAGACATGTTCATATCTTCCCACTCATGAAAGAAGATTAAGCAAATGCTCTCTGATGCTGCAAGTTGACCCTAATTCCCTAAGTTTCTGCCTCGTCGCGAGTAAACCCTTAATATACGTGACGATCCATGGTCATAAATAGTCTCATCATGACACCGTCATAGGTGTACATCTGTTTCCTGCGACAGTTGAAATTTAAGGCCCGGTGCAAGGTTATTAGCTATCTATCGCGACGATTGGTCTGCATGCATTGCCTCCTTACGATGTCGTCGCGGAAACTTAGTTCACGGCTAGTGACGATCCAGATTGGGCGAATTTGTTCCAACAATTAGCCTTTTGGATGTCTCTAGACTTGGTTGTTGGGTCAGTTTGGGTCGCCCTTCCTCCTCTAGGAAGGTGGTTCCATCTTTTGTGCAACCTTCCTTGAGGATAAGCTCCCTCTCCCTCATTTTATGGGGACTCCTTCTCCTATAAAATCACTCACCATTGCTATGATCTGCTAGTTCTTTTGGTTGGACAGTGCTGCTAGTGCTTTTGAGTTTGGTAGATAGCTTTGGTGTGAGTGTGACGAGTGTGGGATTGCTAATAGTTTTATGAGAGGTTGTGGAGTGCCCTAACTTTGTACAAAAGCTTGTGAATGAGAGAGAGATATTGTCTATTTGGGAGACCCATTCTTGAGAGTGAATGCTTGGAGAAACATACTGGCTAGACCCTCCGAGAAGGCTTGCGATGTCAATACTTGGTTGTAAGCTTTGTTCTTGATTCATTATTAATACAATCAATGATAATTTCCTATATCTTGTGTACAATTTACTTGATAGCTTATGATTTCTTGACTTTATAAGTAAATAGATCATTGTTGTTTCTTTGTTATGTGCTCTGTTGTTTTCTTGTGGTGTTTTAGGTTGATTGCTCATTGAGGAGAAAGAAATGGAAGCTAGAACAACGCAATGGAACTTCATCAACCACCGGTTTGAGGTAGGCCTCGAATGATGATTATTTAAAGGAATCATTTGTTTTTTTGTCTTTGCTGTGACTAGATCCACTCTAGGGCTAGAGGGGTTGCCTCTATCCGCAGAGGGAACACTTTCCTACTTCACACCCATCTAGTAAACTTTCCTCTTTCTAGAGTGTAATTCTACAATATAATTAAAAATTAAAGGATAAGACGTCTCATAAAGAGCTGACTTACCATGTTCATAGGGAAGTAATAAACTGACATGACCAATACTGCATATCAAAACAGGGTAATGGCTTGAGACTATTTTAATAAAGATAGAAGGATTCTCATCACGAGCCAACTTGTTCAGTTGAGTTACTACTCGTGAATGGCATTGTCAATTTCGGCCACCAAACCAAGACAATGGCCTTTAAGTAGAAAAAATGAACATTTTTAAAAGAAAAAATAAAGTGTTTAGAAAAGAAAGAAAAAGAGTAAGTATATGAATTTGAATTTATCTCTAAAAATTTCACTCTTATCTGGATGGGATACTGAATCATTGCTAGTTAAAAGGTAACCCTATTGAGGATATGGATGTGTACTGGCAGCAGAGGCTCTACCTGTGACAAATGAGTACATATAAAAGATAATTTTCAAGAGCCCCATACTTTATCTTTAAAACCATGTAAAGACTGATGTACACAAAGGAATTTTCATTTTGAAGAGGATAATCAAATGGATGATAATTAGGTGTATTTTGTTTTCTTATTCAAATAAATGTTACTTATCTTTTATTTCATGTATTTCCTATTTTCTGAACTACCTTTATTTTGGAAGTTTTAGAAATTTCAAAAAACTATCGGAGATAGCTAGTTCTTCCAGCGAATTGCCAATTATTGTGCTATTCAACAACACCCCCCCACCCCTCCCGCCACCCAAATTTATTGATTTAATAGTTAATATTCTATTAATAAATGGGGACCCTTTATTAAAAACCCTCCAAGAAAAATTTAGCATTTATGTGCTTTCTTTCAAATTTTTAGAAATTAATCAAGATATCAAGTCAAATCCCTTTAAGACTAGCAACTCTCACTTTTTTCGTATATCGCTGGACCAAGTATGTCAAAGGTTAATTAACAACCAAAATCCACGAATTGCTATGGAAGGGATCACCACATTTAACTTAGGATATTATTAGACTTTTCATTCAAAGCTAAGGCTTAAGGTATTCATTGTAAAATGAAGCACTTATCGCAATCGCATATCAGCTTTCACAAAAGACGCAACTCACAAAGCATGTCGTAATATGTGAAATACGATATTGTGGTAGAGCAAGCCAACACTTATCGCATTGTGAAACTTTACTTAAAAGCTAATCTTATGAACTGCAAGATTTTGCGAAGTGTGATCGAACTGAGAGCCGATAAAAAAAATATTATAAACTATAAGTTATGCCTGGCACTTAGTAAAAAGCACTTTATGAAGTAATTTTTCTTTTAGGAAAAGTACACTCTAAACGATAAAGAATATGTCACTTATCTCGGATCCTACAGAATTCTAAACAGCTCTAGAAAAAACGCACAACCAAAATGCGATAATGCGATTTGCATATTGAGATAATCTTACTGCAATCTCAAAATCAGAATTTTTGTAGTTTAAACTCACCACTGTAAAAGTTTTTCCCTTCCCCTTTCTGATGTGGTAGTTTAATGAGTAATGAAGGCAATGATCAGGGACCTTAGTGGGCAGTTAATAAGTTTAATGGCACTTATGTTGAGAGCAGCTTGATGTGATTCGGTATCTTTTCCTCTGCATTTTGAATAAAAGCTCCTTTCTTGTCACCTTTTGAGGTTAATTATATCATTTAATTCTCCCTATAATTCTCATTTCTGTTTATCTGATAACTTCCATTTGGTCCATTTTAGGAAACCTCCATAGAGAACATCGTTAGAAAGAATCACAAAGAAGGGAAAGGCGACTGCATCTGATAAATCAAACATGGTATCGCTTTTTTCTGATACCACATGCAGCAAGGATGGAGGAAGCACAACATGGGAGGCCATGCATAAGTTGTTAGAAGAATAGAAGCCCAAGCCACTGGTAACAAAGGCCATGACGGATGCTCAGCAGTCATATGACGCCTCCTATTTCAAAACAACATGTTCATTCTGGCACCGAATAGCTGTGAGACCAAAGATAATACCATACATAGATATGGTCAAATGGGTAATTGATGAGGTAGACATCTCAGACAGAACCTTCAAGAATAAAATCCAACAGGTCATGGGGTCTTTCTCACCTAACAACCTACGACTAATGTACCAGTTACCATAGCTTCAAAATCTCTACAACAAACAGTTCCTTGAGCAATTCGCCAAAGAGAACGAGAACCCGTCAGACATTACGCAGACCTAGAGATCAAGCAGAGGCAAAATCAAATGGGATAAAAGTAGTATGTACTCAATGGCATCCATTTCTCGCCCTCATAGTTTCACAGAGCAATGAATGTAGGTTATTCAGTAGACCCGATAGCACAAATTTTTCCATACAATGGCTCTCGTTAATAGATGCAGTAGTTAATGCAACGATTATGAATTGGGCTCAAATTTTATCAGAAAATTCTGCAAAGACCATTGTGGAATATAGTAGGAAAAGAAGTCATTCCTTGAGGATTCCCCCGCCTTTCTTTATGATTTCTTTAGTTATGGATGCAATTTGTTTCAGTTCTCAATTTTCAAATATGGGATGGAAATAGAGTGTAAAGAACCCACTTCCCATCCATATATACCGTAAAATTTTGTGGGAATCCCAATTCCACCCCCATTTTTATAAAATATGTCAAGATCTTATGCTGCCTATTCATAAAGCAGTTTTTGATAAGGCAACCCCTAGGTTTTCTGAAGAGGCCGAAGTAGATATCTTCTTAGTAGCCAGATGGTTTGGGGAAGAAACATTCACCTACATTAGAGATTTTGGGAGCATTACTTCTCCGCATGTCCTCCCATATTATGTCCCTGCAAAATTTTTGGCCAGACAAATAGCCTACGAGACTACAGGGGAAGGTGGCTTAACCAGAGGATTAAAAGTGCAGAAGAAGGCCATTTAGCTGACCTTCCCATTACAATGTGGTGCTTTTGCACTACAGGATTATGGACATGCATTAAAGGAAGCAGAGATTATTATTTCGATAAATTAGCTACAGTTCGAGGATGGCAATACGACTCAAATGGCACTGTTATGGAATTTATTACTATGGTAAAAGTCAAACAATTCACCCATGAAAAGGATGCCTTCGATGACCTATTCCTACAAGATTAACCATTTTCACAAGTTCTATGTATGGAATCACTACTATTGACCCTGGAATATATAAATTCTTTCCGTGTGTACAGAAATAAGAGACTGTCAAAGGTCCCATTGGACCTACTGTAGATTGAACCAATAAGAGAGCCAACTCGTAGCGTATTCTTGGAGGGAAGTTCCAAAGAAAATCCAAAAGAATAAACCCAAGAGAAGTTGTCTCATGAGTCAGAGCACTCAAAGAGACAACCTAAAAATGGAGGAGGAAACACAAATAAAGAGTCTGGGAAAGACACAACTTGAAGTACATAGGAGACGGTTGAGGAAGCCTTGGCAAAGAAAAAGGCAGAGGTTGCCTCTACTTCAAATTAGTCAGGAAAAGCTCCAATCATTGACCCAAAACATGAATGGAAGCAGTTCAATAAAAAGCTCCATACAGAAACAAATCTTCAGCAAACATCTGAACTACAAACTCCCAATCAAACTCAACATAAAGAAAATCCAGAAACAACAGGGGGAGGAGCTACACGTACCTGTTAGCGCTGAGATGCAATGGTGATTTTTTTCTTTTTTGAAGCATGAAGGAAAGGCTCGGTCTACTTTACTTTTCTTAAATGGGTCCAACATGGGCCATCATTGCCCTCCTTCTTTTACGCCAGTCACACTCTACCCATCCCATTTCCTAAATTAACCTTCATACCCCGACAAAACCCTCTTTAATATTAGCCCTAAGCAAATTATCCAAAAACCCCCATAAAACCTTACCCATTTTCCTTACGCACTGTCAGCACAGCTCCTGAGGACGCCTTGTAATTCCACCTCCCTCCGTCGTTGATCTTTTCCCATCGATCTAATGGCCCACATTCCTCCCGATCAATGCATCATGCCCGATCGTTCTCCACCATTAGATCAACCCCGCCAGATCTAATGGTCAGCGCCCATATCGCGCAGACAAAAAGCACGAAAAGTACCTGCCCAATGAGGGCAGTTTTTCTCTTTCCCCGCCGCTATGTGTCATCCATTGAATGGCATCGGGCGAGTTCTGACATTTTCCGCTTACCGTCCGATGCCCACCCGATAAAAGTTGTTTCCACTTAAACTAAACCACCCCACATGTTACCGTCTACGCATCTCCACCACCCGATAACCGTCCGATCTGCCGACCGAAAGATCCAACGGCTTGGACATGTTCCGCTCCCGCCACAGCCACTAGCCTCCAAAAAGCAATCCCCACCACACATCTCCATTGATACGAAAGCCACGATTCACGATCACTCACAACCGTTCATCTGCCCATGCACTCCATACCCCACGTCCTATCTGTTACGCAAAGAAGAAGATGGATGACTCTGTCAGTCTGGCGATAGTCTGACCATGAAACTGAATTAAAAGAAGAGCATGGTTGGAAGAGAAAAGGACACAACACGACTTAGCAACTGAAT
Source organism: Pinus tabuliformis (assembly GCA_031772625.1). Classification (NCBI taxonomy): domain Eukaryota; kingdom Viridiplantae; phylum Streptophyta; class Pinopsida; order Pinales; family Pinaceae; genus Pinus; species Pinus tabuliformis. The sequence continues at coordinate 1,591,124,360 of CM062818.1, forward strand.
TAAACAGTCATGGAACTCCACTTCCATGATCAATCTGACCACTTGGAGGATAGCACGGTACCAGAACTGATCAGGTTTTCGCAGTGGGGAAGGCAACTACTTTCAAAGACTCTATCAGATAGTTAATGGTAGTTGGTGGTCAATTAAGACCCCTCCATCCCTAAACAGCTGAGGGCCATTGTAATGATAGATTATAAATATCCAGAAGAAAGATGTAATGAGGGTTGGCAATTGTGTTTCGATTCAACTTTTGGAGACTGTAGATATTCTGTAACTTGTAGCATCTCATCTTCATTTTCAGCCATGCAAGCTTCTTTTGCTGTTAATTGCTCAATGCCCATTTCTCCTCTGTTCTAAGCTTGTGATTGAAGTGTTGTATTCATGATTTCTTCTACGTCTAATGCTAGATAACTGTCATCTTAACTCTGGATTGGACAATTGAATGTATCAGTGAGTAGGTCACTAAGGTTTCTTCTATATCTAATGCAAGATAATTGTAATCTTATCTCTACATTGATAGATTATATTTGCAAGTTTCTTTACTAGTTGCAGCTAGCCATCATACATTCTATATGCATCTGCTGGTGTGGTTAGTATTCTTCGTCTATTCACCTAATTCCCAAATTGTTGAGTAGCGGTGGTCTAAAGCCTTGTAGTCTAAGGGTGTTCATGCATGTCTGGAGTGAAAACAGAGTAGAAGTGGTTATCTGGCTTGAACCAAACCATCACCCATCCCAATAAGTTCCTAGAACCATATTGAAGATTATATGTTACCAGGCATCTCCTAGAAACAACCTAGGAGATTTTCCTGGGGCCCTAACATAATTTGCGTCATTGTCGGGGAGAGGAGATTGAAGCTCAGCTTCCCTGGGAGAACGACACAAATCCAGCTTTGATGATAGACAAAGTCTGGAAACATTTTTTATTGTAATCATCTATCTGGCGACTCTTCTAGAGGTCGAATCTCTTTGTGACTCCACATCATAGTTCTAGCTCAGTTTGTGAGGCATACACAGAGAAATCCTCAGAAGCCACCAGCTGACCTAGTACTTGACCCTAAAAAGATCATCAAAGGAGGAAAGATACCACAGAAAGGAGCATCAGGATCAGGTATACCTAAATAATCCTCTATACCTCTGCAAGAAAAGCTAGTAATAGAACAAATACATGTTGAGAGTATAGACTCTAACACTAGCAGTGAAGGAAAATTTTCAGAGATTCATAAAGCTCCTTATTCTTTAGGTTCTCCTCTTGCTTTAAGCCCGAAGGAAACCTCACCTCCTATCCCTCATATTCCTTTAGTCCTGTCAGTCACCCCTCATCTTTCTATCATCTAGACTTCCAACACTCTTCAATCCACCACAGCCATGGTGGGTCCACAAGCACTCACCAAAATGGAAAGAATCATAGCTGCTAGGTATGGACCTCTAGTACTACCCACTCCTTTGAATGTAATGCCTACTGGAGAATATCAAAAATACATGCCTAAGTTCACTGGGACTGAAGGAATTACAGCTGAAGAACACCTTGAGTCCTTTTATAACTATGCAGATAATCTAGACATTAGTGAAGATGATGTGTGGATGAAAGTTTTTGTCCAAAGCCTCAATGGAGAGGGAAGAAAATGGTTCATAGAATTTACCCCTAGATCTATAATAGATATTGAGGCCTTAGATGATGTGTTCCTAAAGCATTGGGGTGATAAGAAATATCTACTCTACTATCATACTGAGTTTGGGAACCTGAAAAGGGAAAATGGTGAGTCACTTTCTGATTTCAATAAAAGATTTAACCACATGTACAGCAAGATACCAGCTGAAGTTAAACCCACCCCTACCTCTGCTAAACTTACCTATGTCAATGCCTTCAATTCTGATTTCTGTCTACCATTGAGAGAAAGAAGATGTGCTTCTCTGGTTGAGATGCAGGATGCAACCTTGGAGGTAGAATCTAATATTATGGCTGCAGAGAATCTCAAAGGACATGCTAATCAAAGGAGACATAGGGGTGAATCTTCTTCATCTTCAGACCCCAAGATATACAAAATGACCAAGATGATAGAGTCACTAGCCTCTGAAATCTCCGAATTAAAAGTTGAGCAGCATCCAGGGAAGGGAAGAGTTCATAACACCTTTGCTCCTAGAAATCCGAATCCATATAGAAGAGAAAATGAGCAGTTGCAGATCATGCAAAGGGGCAAAGATGCTAACTAAGACCAAAGAGTGAAGACCCCTTTCCAGAATGTAGTCATGGAAGAAGAGCAGTTTGAAGAAAATGATGAGATCCATTACATGGAAGACAAAGGCAATGCTCCCTTTTTGACCTTAGCTGCCTATGAAGAGTCATTACTCAGCAGCCAGACCAACCAAGAGTCGGAATGCGAGGCTGTTCTACAAACTGAAGATCAATGAAGATATAGTCTGAGGTCAAAGATGAACAGTTCCAAGGAGACCCCTATCCAAAGGACTGTTTTTCCTGCAGAGCAGCAAGTTAACAGGCAAAAACGACTAGCAGTTGATCCCATCATTCTCAAAACTGTAGCTCAAGAGGTGAGAGGCCCTGACAAGTTCCCTTCTCCTTTCAGTTTTGAATTAGAAATCCAGAAGCTGAAAATAGCTATACCTTTGATGGAACTAGTAAAGAATGAAGCCTTTAAGAGACCCATCCTTGAAGCTCTTGAGCTTATGGCCACACAAGCATCAAACGACTATATGAATTTACAAGATGACAAACCTGCAGTTGTGCTTAGCCAAATAACTAAACCTTCTAATGACAATTCCCCATCATTCTATGTCTCCTTGACTATTCATGACAAAACCCTTCACAACCATCTGCTGGACACAGGTGCCAGCCATAATCTAATGCCAAAGGCTTTCATGGATGAGTTAGGCCTTGACATCACTAGGCCTTATCACGACTTGTTGTCTTTTGATTCCAGAAAGGTGAAATGTCTGGGGTTGATCAAAGACTTGGCCATCACCTTATCTCAGCTGCCCATGAAGAGCATGATGATGGATATTGTAGTAGCAGATGCCCCCCCAAGTTTGGCATGCTACTTTCCAGAGGATGGATTAAGAGGTTGGGTGGGACATTGCAAAATGACCTGTCCTATGCCACTATCCTAGTTTTTGGGGGAGAAAGCAGAAGGTTATATAGGGAAGACCAGTTGGAATATATCATTAGTGATGAAAAGAATCCCACTAATCATCCCATTTATGCTGTGGACACTAATTTTGGACCATGTATTGTCCAAATTGAAGAATCCCAACTGGCCTCAGTGCAGCTCAAGAAACCAGTATGCCAGGTCATGGAGAAGGAAGGGCCATACATTTGGGATATGTTCTTTGATGGAGCTTGCTCTAAGGAAGTTGCAGGAGCAAGTGTAGTGATGGTATCCCCAACACAGGAATGCATACATCTGTCTTTCAAGTCACCAAAAATATAGAAGAGTATGAGGCTTTGTTATTAGGCTTAAATGTTGCTAAAGAAATGGGAATTAGAGACATAAAGGTGTTTGGAGATGCCAGTCTCATCATTCAACAAGTAAACAAAATGTTCCAAGCAAAGCACCCCAGGCTGAAAGCATACAGAGATGAGGTATGGAGCCTCAAAGATTCTTTTAGTAGCTTCTGTATCTCATATATTCCTAGAGTCAATAATCAACTTGCCGATTCCCTTGCTGTGTCTGCTAGTATGTTTGTTCCTCCTTTACCCCCCAGATTGGCTTATAAAATCCAAGTGAAATATAGACCATCTCTGCCTGATAATGTCAAGTATTGGAAAGTTTTTGAGGATGATGATGAAGTTGATAGGTTTCTAAAAGTCATTGATGAATTCTCTAAAATGAAAATTGATCAAGATAATGAAACAGTGGAGGAAGGCCATCAGTCCCAGCTGAGAAACAAAATTGGTCAGGACAACATTGTACAATTGCCTAGTAACCATATACCTAAAGGGTTGGTGCCTCTAGAGAAGCTGTTTGACCATAATGATGTACCCTATAAGACTGCCCAAAAAGAAAATGAGTCTGCAGTCCATAGACATAACATAGGGAGTCCATACCATCCAAATTATATAAATCTGTCCACCCACTTGTCTACTGCCCAAAGTTTTGAATACTGCACCCTAATGAAGAAATTCGCTAATGTCTTTGCTTGGGAGTACAGTGACCTTAAGACTTATGAAAAAAACATCATTCAGCATAAGATCCCACTGGAGAAAGACACCATCCCTTTCAAGCAGAAGCTAAGACCCATAAGCCCTCTACTACTCCCTTTGGTTAAAAAGGAAATTAAGAAATTGTTGGCTGCCAAGATCATAGTTCCCCTAAGGTATTCAAAAAGGATAGCTAACTTGGTGGTAGTAAGAAAGAAAAATGGGGAAATCAGGCTTTGTGTTGACTTCAGAAATCTGAACAAGTGCTCTAAGAAAGACAACTACCCTCTGCCCAAGATGGAACATTTGCTGCAAAAAGTTTCAGGGGCTAAAGTCATGTCTTTCTTAGATGGATTTTCAGGTTACAATCAAGTTGTTGTACATCCAGAGGACCAAGAAAAGACTACCTTCACTACTCCTTGGGGCACTTTCATGTACTCCAAGATGCCTTTTGGACTGATGAATGCCGGGGCTACCTTTCAGAGGGCCATGGATATAGCTTTTGTGGGAGAGAAGGACAAGTTTGTCCTGATTTACCTTGATGATATAACAATTTTTTCCAGCAGTCACCAGGATCATTTGCAGCATTTGAGGAAGGTGTTTCTAAAGTGCAGAAAGTTTGGGATTTCAGTAAATCCTAAGAAGTCACAGTTTTCTCTAGAAGAAGGCAAGCTTTTAGGACATATCGTTTCTGCTGTAGGTGTTAAGATTGATCTAAAAAGGGTTCAATCAATACAGACATTGTCCATCCCAAGATCGAAAAAGGACATTCAATCTTTTCTGGGAAAGATTAACTCTGTGAGGAGGTTCATTCCAAATTTTGCAGAACTAGTGAAGCACATCACCCCCATGTTAAAGAAGGGGTCAGATATGAAATGGATAGAGGCTGCAAGGAGATGTTTTGAAGCCATCAAAAAAGCTATCATGGAAGCTCCCAACTTAGTCAGCCCAAACTACACCAAGGATTTTTATATTTTCTCTTTTGCTTCTTATGATACACTTGCAGCAGTCTTGTTGCAGAAAAATAATGAAGGTATAGAACACCCAGTGGCCTTCTTCAACAAGACTTTGAGAGATGCTGAATTAAGGTATGACCTCATTGAAAAGCAAGCCTATGCTCTCATAAAGTCTTTAAAGGCATTCTGAATTTACATTCTGCACTCCAAGGTAGTTGCCTATGTACCTTCAGCTTTAGTAAAGGATATCTTAATGCAGCCAGATGTTGATGGAAGAAGGGCCAAATGGATTGCAAAACTCATAGAGTTCAGCATAGAGGTAAAGCCCACCAAGCTTATCAAAGGCCAAGGCCTGGCTAAGCTTATGGCTAAGGAAAATTGCAGTCTACTGGACATAAATTGCATAGGTGCAGATTCAGAGGTTGAACAAGCAGAGGAGGCAACAGAAGAATGAAGGCAGAACCAGTCATTAGCTGAGAATTTGGCTTCTTGTGATTGGTATTCCAGTATAACTCATTTCTTGTTGAAGCTAGAAGTCCCTCCAGGGCTTAGCTCAAGTCAAGCCAGAACCATCAAGCTTAGAGCAGCCAAGTTTTGTATTAATAAGAACCTGCTTTATTGGAAGGACCCAGCTGGAATCCTCTTAAGATGTCTAGACAAGGAGCAATCTGTGGAAGTTATGCACCAATTCCATTCTAGCATCTGTGGGGGACATCATTATTGGAAAACCACAGCCCACAAGATCCTGAGAGCTGGGTATTATTGGCCCACTCTATTCTTTGATGTGTTTTCATTTTTGAAATCTTGTGACAAGTGCCAGAGGTTTGCAGGAAGGCAACAACTGAAATCTTTGCCCCTGAAGCCAATACATACCAGTGGCCCTTTCCAGCAGTGGGGTTTGGATTTCATAGGGGAGATTAATCCCCATTCCAGTGGCCAGCATAGATGGATTTTAGTAGCCACTGATTATTTTACCAAATGGATCGAGGCCATCCCCACTAAGAAAGTTGATCACCAGGTTGTCATGAAATTCTTAACAGAAAACATTTTCACCAGGTTTGGCTACCCAAACAAATTGGTTACAGAAAATGCAGCAGCTTTCAATCTGAAAGAATTGGTGGACATGTGTGACTCAATGGGCATTAAACTAGTGCATTCCACGTCATATTATCCTCAAGGTAATGGCCTAGCGGAATCATCCAATAAAATCCTAGTAAGGATAATCAAAAAGTTGCTGGAAGACAACAAGTGGGGCTGGGATTCCAAACTAATGTTTGTGTTGTGGGCTGACAAGGTCACCAACAAGAAGTCCACAGGGAATTCTCCATTCAAGTTGGTATATGGTACTGAGGTTGTTTTCCCAATCCAATTGATCCTCCCCATGGCCAAATTATTGCAAGAAGATCAGAACGAGGAAGGTGACATGGCAAGGAGGATGAGCGACTTGGTTGAAGTTCATCAGATCAGAGATCAACTGATTGAGAGGTCTGCAATACATCAAAGGAAAATCAAGGAAGCTGTTGACAGAAAGGCAGAGATGGACAATCTTCAGGTTGGTGACTGGGTCCTCAAATGGGATGCACTGAAGGAAAAGAAAGGCAATCATGGTAAATTTGATGCTCTATGGACAGGACCATTTGTCATCTCTCAAGTCCAGGGAAACAATACTTTCATGCTGCAAAGTTTGGAGGGAGAAACTGTTTTTGATGGCCTAGTCAATGGGCGGTTTTTGAAAGTTTATTTTGTTTAAGGCTTTCAGGCCTCAGTATTGTAAATATGTTATTTTTCAAAGTTTTAGTGTAGGCTTAGATAGACTCCATGCCCAATGGAATACTAGGTAATATTTCTAATCTTGTTTCTTATGTAAAAGGCAGTGGTCTATGGTTCTTGAAACCTCACAGGGAGGATTTCATCCCTAGAAGGAGCCAGTGTTAGCCCTGAGATGCAGTGCTGATTTTTTTTTTTTTGAAGGATGAAGGAAAGGCTCAGTCTACTTCGTTGTTCTTAAAGGGGTCCCACATGGGCCATCATTCCCCTTCTTCTTTTACCCCGCTCACACTCTACCCATCCCATTTCCTAAATTAACCTTCATACCCTGACAAAACCCTCTTTAATCTTAGCCCCAAGCGAATTAGCCAAAAACCACCATAAAACCTTACCCATTCACCTTACACACTGTCAGCACAGCTCCTAAGGGTGCCTCGTAATTCCACCTCCCTCTGTCGCTGATATTTTCCCGCCAATCCAACGGCCCACATTCCTTTCGATCAATGCATCATGCTCGATTATTCTCCACTGTTAGATCAACCCTGCCAGATCTAACGGTCAGCGCCCATATCGCACGGATAACAAGCGCAAAAAGTACCTACCCGATGAGGGCGGTTTTTCTCTTTCCTCGCCGCTACATGTCATCCATTGAATGGCATTGGGCGATTTCTGACATTTTACGCTTACCATCCGTTTCTCACTCGATAAAAGCTATTTTCACTTAAACTAAACCACCCCGCATGTTACCGTCTATGCATCTTTGTCCCCCGATAACCGTCTGATCTACCGGCCGGAAGATCCAACGGCCCAGACATGTTCCGCTCCTGCCACGACCACTAGCCTCCAAAAGGCGATCCCCACCACACATCTCCCTTGACCCGATGTCCACCATTCATGATCACTCACAACCATTCATCTGTCCATGCACTCCATACCCCACGTCATGTCTGTTACGCGAAGAAGAAGATGGCCGAATCTATCAATCTGGTGATAGCCTGACCATGAAACAGAGTTAAAAGAAGAGCATGGCTGGAAGAGAAAAGGACACAGCAAAAATCAACAACCGAATTAAACAGTCATGGAACTCCACTGCCATGATCAATCTGACCACCTAGAGGATTACACGATACCGGAACTGATCAGCTTTTCGTAGTGGAGAAAGAAACTATGTTCAAAGATGCTATCAAACAGTTAATGGTCGTTGGTGGTCAATTAAGACCCCTCCATCCCTAAATGGCTGAGGGCCATTGTAATGATAGATTATAAATAGCCGGAAGAAAGAAGTAATCAGGGTTGGAAATTGTGTTTCGGTTCAACTTCTAGAGATTGTAGATATTCTGTAACTTGCAGCGTCTCATCTTCATTTTCAGCCATGCAAGCTTATTTTGTTGTTAATTGCTCAATGGCCCATTTCTCCTCAGCTCTAAGCTTGTGCTTGAAGTGTTGTATTCATGATTTCTTCTACGTCTAATGCTAGATAATTGTCATCTTATCTCTGGATTGGACAATTGAATGTATCAGTGAGTAGGTCACTCAGGTTTCTTCTATATCTAATGCAAGATAATTGTCATCTTATCTCTGCATTGATAGATTAGATTTGTAAGTTTCTTTACTAGTTGCACCTGGCCATCACACATTCTGTATGCATCTGCTGGTGTGGTTAGTATTCTTCGTCTATTCACCTAATTCCCAAATTGTTGAGCATTGGTGGTCTAAAGCCTTGTAGTCTGATGGTGTTCATGCATGTTTGGAGTGAAAAGAGAGTAGAAGTGGTTATCTGGCTTGAACCAAACCATCACCCATCACAATAAGTTCCTAGAACCATATTGAAGATTATATGTTACCCGGCATCTCTGAGCTACAACCTAGGAGAGTTTCCTGGAGCCCTAACAGTACCCAGGACATTTAGGTTATTCCTACAATTCCTACTTCCAAAATTGTCTTAAGAATTGAGGAAATACCTTCGTTAGATATATTCTACAGTCCTACCCACAAGGCTGTAGTGAAAAGACAAAGGAAGAAAAGGAAACTAGACATCACTGCTGTTATGACTCCAGAAAATGAACCAATGGATATTGTGTGGAAGGACATGCCTATTGAGCACTCAGAGAATCTCACAAAGTTGTCGCGGTTTACAGTAGCTTATGCCACAACCACCATCAACAAGGCGACTGAAGTCTAAATGTTGTTGAAGGAAAAGGAATAGAAAATTTTGTTGCTAGAACAACAATTAGCCCAAGAAAAAACTAATCAACAAGCATAATTATAGGTAGCCCAAATTCAAAGAGAATTTGAGGAGATGAGGATGCATCACCAGGCCAGCTTAGGAGAAAATGATTCGCAAATACAAGCCATGATAAATAAATTCAAAGACAACCCACAAATTGACGAATTCATTAAAGAAGCAGTCAGCCTCAGTTCCCTATTAATGCAACAAGATGAAGTATTCTGCCAAAATATTTCGTAAATAAATCCTTACTGCGAAACCAATCATAAATTAACAAACCAAATAATTGATATGAGGCTTGAGTACGAAGAAATTCATAAAAGGGTTTATGACTTTATCACTTGGCAAGAATCAAAGGATGGAAGAAAGGTTGAGCTACCAAAGCTGGAGGAGTCTCACAAAGATATTTTGTTTATGGATTCATATTCTCAGTTGAAACAGGTAGAAAGGGCAACATCAATAGTAGTAGGACAAACAAGTAGCAAAATAGAGGCCATAAATGAAATCGTTCATGGTGCCAATTTTTTCAAAGAGTTTGTACCATGGTTTCTACCAAATGTCAAGAAACTATAGCAGCAATGGAAACAGACAGTGCAGGAAAAGGAAGAGGCTATTAAAAAACTAACCAACCTAAATTGGGAGGCGTACTAACAGTCTCTAGTAAAACCACACAACCAATGGATGACTCTGATGTGTTTAACAACCTCTACAAAGAAAATGGTGCCAGCATTGACAGATTCCATATTTGTTGGGCAGTTAAAATCTACAATCACCCAGCCGCCTCAACTCAAGCCAATGATTGATATTTGCGACCTAAGAGATCAAGTTCAAAGGAGCTAGTCATTAATTTATTTTACTTTTACTTTTAGTTTTCTCATTCTGAGGAAGGTTTTTTGAAACCTCCTCGACTATTTTTGTAATAATCTATTTTGAGACATATGTTTTAGTATTTAAACCCCTCTCATGTATTTAGAGAAGGGTCCAAAATTTTTATCAAAAACACTTTTGAAGACATTACACATCTGTACTTTTGAGGAGGTTGTGATGAAATGAATGGAACAGGATCGATTTTTCTTTAAATATCTAGAATGTTCTACTAAGATTCACTTTTGTACTTGTTGTGACCATCAACAACCCCCCCTTTTTATTAGTGCTAGTAATAACATTAATAAATGGGGACCCTTCCAAAAAATCAAATCTTAGCATTTAATGTTGCCTTTGGTTTTTAGAATAAAACAAGATATCAAAGTAGAACTTGATAAAACATGTAAATTTACCTTTTCATACTCCAAGCACATAAAATATCACAAACTATGAGTTTCCTTATAAAAAGTGCTACATGACCATAAGACCTAAGAAAAACTTTATATCAGAATGTCTCGAACATTAAGGAAAGCTTTAAAAACCCGCTTTGAAAATGATATTATCGCATCACAAAAAGGTCACAACGGGCATCCCTTATAAAAGCCACTCCTTAAAAGTGTGATCCGCGATAATGCGAGATCACAAAGCTTACAACCTCATCGCATCGCAAATTTCGATACTGCAGTGTTACTTTATATAACACAACCAAATATCGCGAAATGCAATAGCCTCTCAGAAATCGCATATCGCAGCAGCTCGACGTAACAATGGTTTTTAACGATAGTAGGTTTTGCGATATTGCGATCGATGATATTGTGAAGCAAATCGCAAAACCGCTTTTATCGTAGATCAAAGGGCTCAAAGTTCTAGGGCAATACTTTCAGGTGTTCGTTGCAAAGTTATGAACATTAAATTTTAGCTTAATGGTCCATTAGTGGTCATTTATTAAAAATGATTTGAATCAAGGTAAAGGACCATTTGATGCAAGATGATATCTTTTGATATGATTTAGAATTAAAGCTTTCCCGTCACCTTATTTTTGTCTTTCTATTGATTTTTCCTGTATTCACTATCATCCTTATCATATCCTTGCTCTCTGCTTGCAACTTTTAGGAAGAATACCCAGAGCATAATATATAAAGAAATGGGGAAGAAAAGCAAGGCTCCTATGTCTGAGAAGACAAAAATGACCCCATTATTCACAGACACTACCTGTAGTTAGGGATGCAGGGATATCTACCTGGGGAGCTATGTACCAGTTTTTAGAGGAGGAAAACCAAAGAATTATGAAAGTTACATTTACAGCAGATGGACACAGCTCTTCTAAAGCATCCCTAACTAAGCTTACATGCTCGTTTCTACACCACATTGCTGCGAGGCCAAAGATACTCCCCTATAATGATATGGCAAAATGGATTATAGATCACGCAGACATATCTGATAGAGATTTTAAGATGGCCAGTCAACAAGTCATGGGGTCATTTACTCCAAACAATTTGAGACGTATGTACCACTTCCAAGAGCCCCAGGCTAGCCACAACAAGCAATTTGTAGAAAAGTTCTCCAAGGAGAACGAAGACTTGGTAGAATGCATAAAGCACTCGTCAAACAATGACGAAAGATTGAAAAAGGATAAAAACGGTATGTATGCCACTGGATCTCTTTCTTCTCCTTACTGTTTTGCTGCTGCAATGTTATCTAGACTATTTGGGAGACCAGACATCAACAAGTTTCCATCAGAATGGTTACCTTTATTGGATGTGGCTACCAATGCCACCATAATGGATTGGGCCAAATCTTATCTAATAATTTAGCCTCTACAATTTTAGGATACAGAACTAAAAGAAGCTTTACTTCCAGGGTTTACACTCCTTTCTTTTTGAGCACCTATGTCATGGATGCTATTTGTTTTGTTTCCGATTTCCCTATTATGGGATGGAAGTGGATAGTACAAAATCCACTTCCCATTCAGGTTTATCACAAAGTATTATGGGAATCCAATTTCATCCCACATTTCTTCAAGATTTGTCATGGAGTTATGCTCCCTATTCATAAAATTCTCTACAACCGAGATGCCCCAAGGTTTTCCCCAGAGGCTGAAGTGGACATTCTCCCTGTGGAAAGGTGGTTTGGGGAAGAGTTGTTCACGTATATCAGAGTGTTTGGCAACATTACTTCACCCCATGTGCTACCTTTTTACGTCCCCGACAAACTAATGGCCAGGGAAATAGCCTATCAGACCTATGGTGTGGGGGGAATGAGCAAGGTACTGAAAGATTCTAAGAAGGCCATTTGGCCCCAATTTCCTATAGTATGCAGAGCTTTTGCATTGTTTGACTTAGGTCATGCTTTTAAAGAAGTTGATAATATGTTATGTTTGCAACTACCAAAGTTCCCTGGGAGGCAATATGATCCCTTTGGTGTTGTAAGTAATTTTACTACAATGGTTAAAATAAAAGTGTTTTCCAATGAAGAAGATCCCTTTGACGATGTCTTTCTGTAGAAGAACACTTTCAAAGAGGTTCTACATATGGCATGAATTCAGTTTGACCAAGAAAAACTCCAAAAGTTTGACATTTACAGAAAACAAAGGTTATTAAAGGTCCCGTTGGACCAATTGCTCATCGAACCAATGAGGGAGACTACTCCCAGTGTTAGCATAAGTGGAAGTTCAAAAGAGAAGTCTAAAACTAGCTCTAAAAAGGAATCAGCTGAAAAGTCCAGTGATCAGTCCAAGAGTGAACACAACAAAAGTGAGTGGTCAATTAAAGACACAGCTCAATCTATAGAAAAGCCTGAATAGCAGGCTTTGTCCCCAAAACAAGCTGAAGTTCCTAATCCCCTTACAAAGCCAACAAAGCCACTTGTAGTGGATCTAGAATGGGAATGGGAGAATTTTAATAAGTTAATCAACACTGAATAACAGAGCGCAGAGCCACTAACAAACCCAAAAGAGATAGCCACAGAAATGGTGGTAGAAGGGACTATCAATACTCAAGAAATGGAGCAATTCCTGTTGCTCCGTCATCTGAAATTGTACTAAGGATAGAGGAAATTCCTCCTCTAGACGTATTTTATACCCTTCAACATAAGGCTGTCATCAGAAGGAAAGGAAAGAAAATAAAGCTAGATGTCGTGCTCGCTCCAGAGGATGAACCTCTGGATGTTCTTTGGAAAGACCCCACTACAGACCCATTGGAAAATCTAACTAGGCTCTCTCAGATCCTAGAGCATACACTTCGACAACAATTGATAAGGCAACAGAGGTTCAGTTACTACTTAAAGAGAAAGAGGATAGGATTTTTTTTTGGAACAATAACTATAGCAAGTCAGCATCAATTAAGAAGCAGAAACATGGCTAGCAAAACTCCAACAAGATTTCCAGTAGATGCAATTGGATCATCAAAGTAGTTTGGCTAATAAAGAAGAATAGTTACAAGCTATGATAAAACTGCATAAGGATGATCCCAAAATTGGGGAGTTTATCACAGAAGCACTTACTCTAAATTCCCAGCGCCTGCAATAGGAAGAACTACTCCGCCAAAAGATCTCGCAATGGAATTCACGTTGTGAAATGAGTGACAATACTACAAATCAAGTCGTATTTATGACTTGATTAAGATTCAATCTTTAAGAAGGTTTCAGAATTCTTGAACTGGCAGAGATCTGAAGAAGGGAAAAGAGCAGAATTTCCCACAATTGATGAATCGTACAAAGAATTTTTTTTCACGAAATGGGATTCCTAGCTTAAAAAAGCAGAACAGGTGATGGAAGAGGCAGCGACAACAACGAACAGTCTCATTGAGTGCATAAATGAAAATCTGCAGAAGGCCAATTTGATAGTAGAGACTACCCCGGGCTTCCTTCCAAAGGCACAATAGCTTCAAAAAAAGTGGAAACAAACACCAGAGGAAAATGAAGAGGCGATTAAACAGGTAAATAAGTTAAACTGGGACACATACTAGCAGTACCTGGTAAAGCCACATAGTCAATGGATGACCCTGAAATGCCTCATAACCTCTGTTGAGAATATAGTGCTAGCTCTTGCCAACGCCGTATTTGCAAGACAATTAAATTCTGAAATCGGCCAACCAATTCTCTTGAAACCGATGCTGGATATTTGCAATCTAAAGGATCAGATGCAGGATTTATCATAGATACAATTTAGTTTTGTTTTATTTCATTTTTGCTTAAAATGAGGCAAGTCATTTAAAACTCCTCATCTATTTTTGTAATATTTATTTTTAGATTTCATAGAGTAGTATTTAAACCCCTCTCATGCATTTAGAGAGGGGTCCGGAGTTTTATAAAAAAAAATTCTTCAGAACATGCATTTTTCCCCCCACTGAGGAGGTTTTGATAAAATGAATGGAATGAGATTTATTTTTATATGAGTTTGATATTTGCTACTGAAATTCACTTTTGTACTCTTAGTGGATGTTGAGTGATTTGAAGATAAATCTATATTGCTACAGCTCATGAGTAGAACTTATTACCAATGGTATTTTTATCTCCTAATAATTTTTACTTATGTGCCAAGTGATAAATTATTTTTAGTTATTGATATATGAATGTTTGAATGTTTAGTTGTCATTATTTCACTTTTGTATGGTGACAACTTACTTTTTATATGCTGAGTATATGAATAACTCTTATGTGATATATTTCTCATAATTGTTTTGACTAACTGTTTATACGAAACAATCATTTTTAATGGTTTCTTTTCTTGTAGTGATTGAATGATTTTCATTATCAATTGCTGTTAGAAATTATTTTAGATTGCATAAGTAAAATTTACTCCCAGGATAGTTTAGAGTTAGCTGTTTTCTTTAATTAAAATAGATTGCATATGATAGTGGAAAGATAGATTAGATTTAGAATAAGTATTCACCGCATAAAACCCAAAAAAGAAAAACATCATCCTGTTAGCACACACACACACATCATAAACAGATTGGGAAACTAGTCCCATCATCCCCGGTCGGAGCCACTATTCCAAACAGAAAAGGAGCTGTGTTAAGGTTCGGACTGAGTGGTTATCCCCCTTGTTGTAGACCCGATGTTTCGATCCTTCAACATATTTGGCGCTAGAAGGAGGACCTGACTGTGAATGGCAAGTAAATCTACATCTTCACGCCATTATAAGAGTAAAACTCCCTCACCATCACCCTCAACTTCTCGTTCGCATTCTGAATCTTCCATCACTAAACCAAAAGTTGAAAAGAAAAATACAGAGCACATTACTGAAATCCCAAACAAGCCAGATCATTCTTCTTCAGATCCCCCTAAGTTACAAACTTTAATTCATAAGTTACAGGGAATTTCTTTATCTCAAGAGGAATCTAAGTTTTCCCAAGGTAGTGTCACTTCTCATCTGACCCCGACTCAACAACTGACTAGAGCACAAAGTGAAAAGTTAGGAATCCCACCAGTTGAGTTTCCTTTACCGAGTCGTAAGAAAGCTAGGAAAACACCAGCAGAATCTCAGAGTGAGGTTTTATCATCATTTTCATCTACCATCCCATCCATATCATCACAAGTTCATTCATCCATCCCTCAACTCCAGATCGTGGTTCACACCGGTACAGGAGCAACATCCTCCTCTACCCAACCACCTTCAACTACTGCAACACCTCCCCCTACCCATACTCCAACGATGGCAGGAAATCCTCCACCAAGGCCATGGGCCAATCCAGGAGCTGTGAGAATGCCTGCACCCTTATCGCAATTACCAGCTCATCCTGAGAAATGGCTCCCCAAGTTCAATCCTGACAATGGCCTATCTGCCGAAGAGCACATAAATAATTTCATGTTGTCCATTAATTTAAATGGAGTAACAAAAGAGGACGCAGTTGTACGATTATTCCCTTATACTTTAAAAGGAGTAGTAGGATCATGGTATTTTTCATTACCATCAGGCTCCATTAATAACTGGGATACATTTCAAGATCAGTTTTTAACAAAATTTGGAGATGACTGATCTACAACAACTTTAATCAATGACCTCTCCAATTTGAAAGCTGAACCAAGAGAACCAATTAAGGATTTCAATTCTCACTTCAACAAATTATTAAACAAAATACCAGCAGCGTCGAAGCCTAGCAACGAAGTCCAAAATGAATGGTATATTTCTGCTTTGCCTTCAAATTCAGCCATCTTTGTAGATAGGGCTGCCAAGCCAACGTTAGCTGAAAATATGAAAGAAGCGATAGCTGTAGAGAAACGTATCCTAGCTGTAGAAAAGAAAAATGTTGTAGATGAAAGAAAGTCTAAAAAGGTCTCTTTTAGAGATGATCCTAAGAAAAAACAATCAAACGACCCATTCGACCTGGAAGGGTTACAGAAAGTTTTAAAAACCATGTCTAATGAGATGGTTGATATTAAGAAACAAGTAGTAGAAACCTCTTCCAAGAAACCTTTTAAACCTTTTAGGAAAAATCCTTCAACTGATCCTAAACCACCAATATTATAACAAACGTGGAACCGGAAGGGGAAGAGGAAGAAGTTTCAAATGAGGAACAAATTGATGATGATGAAGTCATGGAACTACACGGAATGTGGGACTTCATTCTTCCAGATGAAGAAGATCAAGATGTATTGCCTATTGCTACAAGAAGTAGAAATCGACTTGATCCTCCACAATCCAGTTCTAAACAGAAAAACCCAAGCTTGACTCCTAAGGATAAAAATGCAGGTAAGAAATCATCACAAAAGGATACTCAGACAAACCCAGACCAATCTGATTCAACAACTCCATCTATAATGCTTATCATCTCTGATGAAATGGAGTATAACATTTTTGGAGACATGAACAAAACCAGGGCTAATATTACTTTTTATGAGCTCAACAAATTAAAACATCAACAAAAATTGCTCCTGAAAGAGCTGCATACAGTACCTATTACGCCTCTACCTAGCGTTGTAATTTCACAAGCTACTCATGAAATGGGAAGACCTGCGACTGGCATGTCAAATAAATTCGATCCAAATGACATTGCTTTGATTGGAGGAAGGTCAAAATCCCATACTCTGCCATCTATCCTTGCCTTTGAAGTTTTCAATAAAAATTTGCGTAACTGTTTGGTAGATTCTGGTGCTTCATCTAATATTTTGCCTACGACAGTTTGTGCAAAGTTAAATGTCCAACCTCAAAAATCTACAGTACGCATAGTGCAGCTGGATCAGTCTCAAGTCAAGGTTATCAGTGAACTTAATCAAGCAACCATAAGGCTTTCATCAAACCCAAAGGTATGTAAATTTATTGATATACCTGTCGCAGACATTCCTAAATTTTATGGACTAATCCTTAGTAGGGATTGGTCAGTGAAGCTTCACGGTTACTTTGTGATTGACTGGTCTCATATGTGGCTCCCTTACAATGGTAAACCAAATTAGATAAAGGTTGAACAAGAGAGACACCAAAAGTATATAGTGATGGAGTTAGAAGGAGAAAATGAGCCTATAGCATACAACAAAAATATAATTGGAAACTATTATGTTGATTCGTTCTTAGGGAATTTCAATGCTCATACTTCACCTTTTTTAGAAAATTCTGTTTTATCTCAGATAGAAAATTTCTCTCAAACGGACACTTCTAGATGCATTAATTTTGTAGATAGACCTGTAAATAAAACTTTGTTTTGGAAATTATTTTTTGATGGTTCTAAGTCTAATGATGGAGCGGGAGCACAATGTATATTAGTCAACCCAAAAGGAGAGAAAACCATGCTAACATGTAGACTCGAGTTCGATTACACGAACAATACTGTTGAATATGAAGCATTAGTTCAAGGGTTATACAAGATAATCAGGCTTGATATCAAATATCTGCCAGTATTTGGAGACTCTGAGATTGTTATCAAACAAGTAAGAAATATTATACATTGTCTGTCAGGACACTTGAAACACCATCAATCGTTAGTATAAGACCTGACTTCACACTTTATAGCATTTAATATTTCATCCATTCCCAGACTCCAAAATGCTAGTGCTGATCTCCTTGCTAATGTAGCTTCTAAGCTCATTCCACCAGAAGACTATAGCCCAGACAGATTCTCAATTGAATTAATCTTTAGACCCTCCATTCCTGATAACATTAAGAACTAGAGAGTTTTCAACAATGACCCTGATATTGTAAGTTTTCTGACTTCAGAAGGTTCTTACAATAATCAGATAATTGATGAAGACCAACATGACAAGCAGCTGGAACAAGGAAACAACAATTATGCTATACCCAAATCCATTGTCAAGTTGAAGGGCCTATATGACTTAAAGGACAGACTCAAACGATCCACCAATTCAAAACTTCAGAGTTCAACTCTGAGATATGAATTAGTGAATCTAGGGATTGACGTAAAACTATAGAATATCAACCTAGGTCTTGGTCTAACACCCGAGAAAAAATCAGCTTTCATTCGACTGCTAAAACAATACAAAAATGTCTTTGCTTGGAATTATGATGATCTCAAAACTTACGACACTTCAATTAAACAACATACAATTTCGATGATCACTGATGAAAAGCCAGTCCAGCAGAAATTGAGGAGAATCCATCCCAATTTGGAAAACCAGATTAAGTCTGAGTTGAACAAATTACTCAACGCCAAGATTATTTTTCCTGTTAGGCATTTTGGATGGGTTTCCAACCTGGTACCAGTCAGAAAGAAAAACAGAGATATCTGGATTTGTATTGACTTTCGAAATCTCAATAAGGCCTGCCAAAAGGATAATTTTCCACTGCCCCTATGGAACAAAAACTACAATCGATCACAGGGTCTGAACTAATGTCCTTTTTAGATGGCTTCTCGGGGTATAATCAAATCTTGGTCCACCCAGAAGATCAATTCAAGACTACATTTAGAACGAAATGGGGCACTTACACATATCAAAATATGTTGTTTGGGTTCATTAATGTCGGTGCCACGTTTCAAAGGGAAATGGACATTGTGTTTAAAGGATTAGTGAACAGGTCAGTGGTGATTTACTTAGATGACATAACAGTGTATTTGAAAAAACGCAGTAATCACCTCAGAGACTTAAAATAGATCTTCCAACGATGTCAAAAATATGGGATCTCACTTAATTCAAAAAAATCTTTTTTTGCGTTAAGTGAAGGAAAGCTTCTCAGATTCATAGTGTCTAAATTTGGAATCCATATCAACCCTGATAGGATTAAGGAAAATTCTGAGATATCCCTACCCCATAACAAAAAAGCGATGCAATCATTCCTTGGTTAGATCAATTTTGTCAAAATATTTGTCCTCGACTTCTCAAGAATCGTGTCACCTCTCCAAGCCATGATAAAGAAAAGCTCTCTGTTCAAATGGGGTCATGCAGAACATGAAGCATTTGGCTTGATAAAACAAGTGATTATAAATGCCCCATCTCTAGCGACTCCAAACTTTTCTGATCCTTTCACTTTGTATACATTTGCCTCTAAGAAATCATACACTGCAATACTCACACAGGCCAATCAAGATAAAGCCGAAGCCCCAATTGCCTTCTTCAGTTCAAACTTACAAGGAGCTGAATTAAATTACTCCGATGTTGAGAAACAGGCTTATGCTGTATTCAAAGCAATCAAACACTTTAGACCCTTCCTTCTCAAGACTCATATGAAAATAATAGTACCATTTCCAGCAGTAAGAAATCTTTTGGTACAGAAAGATGTGGGCGAAAAGAGGGCAAATTGGGTCACAGCCCTGCAAGAATATGACACTGAAATTAAACCAGAAAATATTGTAAAAGGTCAAGGTTTTTGTAGGATGTTCGCTAGAGTATCGCACATGTTAGAAACACAGTCTCCAGACAGTGAAGTACAAATGTATGAGGTAAGCCTAAATGATTCTGAATCAAGATATGCAGATATCATGTTTTACTTAAAAAGTGGATAGGCCCCTTCACATTTGAATCATACAAAGAAAAGAGCCCTGAGGCTAAAATCTAAACAATATCAAATTGTAAATGATGTACTCTTTAGGATGAATTATGATTCTATTCTCCTTAGATGCCTTGAGAAATCTGAAGCAAAAAAAGTATTGCAGGAACTTCATGATGGACCAGTAGGTGGACACTACGTAGGAGATGCGATAGCACACAAAATCTTGTGCGTAGGTTACTACTGGCCAACATTATTTAGAGATGCACATAGCAGTGTTAGGAAATGTCAAATCTTCCAGACTGCTGTTGGAAGACAAAAGAAACCATCATTGCCATTGCAGCCGATCAACATTGATCAACCATTTGAACAATGGGGATTAGATATAATAGGTGAGATTGTTCCTCACTCTTCTAAATAGCATAAGTACATCCTTACAGCTACCAACTACTTTACCAAGTGGGTAGAAGCAGTTCCACTTAAGACAGCCAACTCTAAGAGTATCATCGAATTTATAGATCAATTCATAATTACCAGGTTTGGCTTACCTTCTGCTTTAATGTTTGATAATGCATCATATTTCTCAGGTAATGCTATGACTGAATTTGTGCTCAAAAGAGGTTTTAAGCTTAAATATTCTGCTAATTATTATCCGCAAGGAAATGGGTTGGTTGAATCAACGAACAAAAACCTTATTAGAATCATTAAATGGACTATTGATCAAAATCATAGAAACTGGCATAAGTCTTTAATGTATGCTCTTTGGGCAGATCGAATAACTTAGAAAACTTCTATTGGAACTTCTCCTTTTAATTTAGTTTATGGGAAAGAAGTGGTCCTCCCAACAAATCTAGTTATTCCTTCTTTAGCCTTAGTTCAATTCATTGAAGAAAACCCTTCCTCATCCTTGCAATTAACACAATTTCAGATCCTTAAACTTGAAGAGGAACGAGAAAAGGCTAGAATTACCCATGCGCATCATCAACAATTAGTTAAAGCTTCTTTTGATTCAAACTTGGTATCTTGAAAAGATTTTCAGCTTGGAAACTTAGTATTAAAATGGGATAAAGCCCATGAAGAGAAAGGCAAGCATACTAAATTCCAACGGATGTGGCTTGGACCATTCCATATTGTTGAAATCAACGGTCCATCAACTTTAATGTTACAAGATTTAGCAGGGAAAAGAGAGTCTTTACCTATTAATGGACAGATCCTTAAAAAATATTTCCTATAGAAGATGATCTCTTCTATTTTCTGTAGATTATTGTTTTTATTTTAGTTTTCTTTTTGATAATAAAATAGGTTGAGAATGTTTACTTTTGGTTTCCATGAAAATAATAGTGTCTCATGTCAATTTTGTTTATCACTTGTATAAGTGGGAGTGGCTAGGAAAATTAATCTTTATTTTTGAAACATAGGGTCGAGTGCTATCATTCTAAAAAAATTTACTTGTTCTTTTGTTTCAACTATACAAGTTTTGGTTAGAATCAACCTTAGGAGGAAGTTTTCCTCATATCATTCATAAAAGGTAACAATAACAAAACAAAGATTCTCTACAGAAAAGCTATTTTTAAACTCTACAATTGTTGTCCAAAAGAATTCTTAAGGAACCAATGACTTCCTCCCCACTTTAGGAAATTACAAGATTCAAAGAGTAATCCAACTATGCACTTCAAACTTAAAGAATAAGAGGTCTCATCAAGAGCCAACTTATCATGATCATAAATATTATAACTAACTGACATTCCCATACTGCATACCAAAACAGGATAATGGCTGCAGATTGTTTCAATCAAAAGACAAGGGTTCTCATCACGAGCCAACCTGTTCAGTTAAGTTATAAATCAAGTGAAAGGCACTGTCAATTTTGGCCACCAAACCAAGACATTGTTCTTTAAGAATTAAAAGAGAAATAATAAAAGAAAAAGCAATGAGTGTATATAAGGATTTATCTTTTAAAATTGCATGCTTCTCAAAGTGGGACACTGGATCATTGCTGGGTAACAGTTAACCCTGTCGAGGCTATGGATGCCTACTAGCAGCAGAGGCTCTACCTATGACAAATGAGTACACCTAAACTGATCTAAGGAGATGTATTTGTTTTTATCTTTACAAACTAAGTAATGACTGATGTGAGTAAAATGACTAACTTTGGGGAGAAGATAATCAGAATAAAGATAGTTAGAATAAAATGTTGTTGTTAATAAATAGCATTATTTACCTTATATTTCTATGATGAAGTTTAATTTTAAAAACCATTTCTATTTTAGAAGTTTTAGAAAATTCAAAAAGCCATCAGAGATAATTAGTTCTTCCAAGTGAATTGCCAATTGTTGTGACCATCAACAACCCCCCCTTTTTATTAGTGTTAGTAATAACATTAATAAATGGGGACCCTTCCAAAAAATCAAATCTTAGCATTTAATGTTGCCTTTTGTTTTTAGAATAAAACAAGATATCAAAGTGGAACTTGCTAAAACATGTAAATTTACCTTTTCATACTCCAAGCGCATAAAACATCACAAACTATGAGTTTCCTTATAAAAAGCGCTACATGACCATAAGACCTAAGAAAAACTTTATAACGGAAAGTCTCGAACATTAAGGAAAGCTTTAAAAACCTGCTTTGAAAATGATATTAGCGCATCGCAAAAAGGTCACAGTGGCCATCCCTTATAAAAGCCACTCCTTAAAAGTGCAATCCGCAAGAATGCGAGATCACAAAGCTTACAACCTCATCGCATCGCAAATTTCGATACCGCAGCATTACATTATATAAGACAACCAAATATCGTGAAATGCGATAGCCTCTCACAAATCGCATATCGCAGCAGCCCAATGTAACGATGGTTTTTAACGATAGCAGGTTTTGCGATATTGCGATCTGCGATATTGCAAAGCAAATCGCAAAATCGCTTTTATCGTAGATTAAAGGGCTCAAAGTTCTAGGGCAATACTTTCTAGCGTTCCATGCAAAGTTAAGAACATTAAAGTTGAGCTTAACAGTCCATTAGTGGTCATTTATTAAAAATGATTCGGATCAGGGTAAAGGACCATTTGACACAAGATGCTATCTTTTGATATGATTTAGAATTAAAGCTTTCTCATCACCTTATTTTTGTCTTTCTATTGACTTTTCCTGTATTAACTATCATCCTTATCATATCTTTGTTCTCTGCTTGCAACTTTCAGGAAGAATACCCAGAGCGTAATATACGAAGAAATGGGGAAGATAAGCAAGGCTCCTACGTCTGAGAAGATAGAAATGACCCCATTATTCACAGACATCAATTGTAGTAGGGACAAAGGGATATCTACCTAGGAAGCTATGTACCAGTTGTTGGAGGAGGAAAACCCGAGAATTATGAAAGTTACAGTTACAACATATGGACATGGCTCTTCTAAAACATCCTTAACTAAGCTTGCATGCTCGTTTCTACACCGCATTGCTGTGAGGCCGAAGATACTCCCCTACACTGATGTGGTGAAATGGATTATAGATCACGCAGACATATCTGATAGAGAGTTTAATACGGCCAATCAGCAAGTCATGGGGTTGTTTACTCCAAACAATTTGAGACGTATGTACCAATTTCCAAAGCCCCAGGCTAGCTACAATAAGCAATTTGTAGAAAAGTTCGCCAAGGAGAAAGAAGACTTGGCAGAATGCACAAAGCACTGGTCAAATAAGGAGGAAAGATTGAAAAAGGATAAAAATGGTATGTATGCCACTAGCTCTCTTTCTTCTCCTTACAATTTTGCCACTGCAATGTTATGTAGATTGTTTGGGAGACTAGACATCAACAAGTTTTCATCAGAATGGTTACCTTTATTGGATGTGGCTACCTATGCCACCATATTGGATTGGGCCTAAATTTTATCAGATAATTTAGCCTCTGCAATTTTAGGATACAGAACCAAAAGAAGCTTTACTTCAAGGGTTTACCATCCTTTCTTTTTGAGCACCTATGTCATGGAAATTATTTGTTTTGTTTCCAATTTCCCTATTATGGGATGGAAGTGGACGGTACAAAATCCACTTCCCATTCAGGTTTGTCACAAAGTATTATGGGAATCCAATTTTGTCCCACATTTCTTCAAGATTTGTCATGGATTTATGCTCCCTACTCATAGAATGCTCTACAACCGAGATGCCGCAAGGTTTTCCCCAGAGGTTGAAGTGGACATTCTCCCTATGGCAAGGTAGTTTGGGGAAGATTTGTTCACGTATATCAGGGTGTTTGGTAGCATTGCTTCACCCCATGTGCTACCTTTTTATGTCCCCGACAAACTAATGGCCAGGGAAATAGCCTATCAGACCTGTGGTGTGGGGGGAATGAGCAAGGTACTAAAAGACTCTAAGAAGGCCATTTGGCCCCAATTTCATGTAGTATGCAGAGCTTTTGCATTGTTTGACTTAGGTCATGCTTTTAAAGAATTTTATAATATGTTATGTTTGCAACTACCAAAGTTCCCTGGAAGGCAATATGATCCCTTTGGTGTTGTAAGTAATTTTACTACAATGGTTAAAATAAAAGTGTTTTCCAATGAACAAGATCCATTTGACGATGTCTTTCTGCAGAAGAACACTTCTGAAGAGGTTCTACATATGGCATGAATTCAGTTTGACCAAGAAAAACTCCAAAAGTTTGACATTTACAGAAAATAGATGTTATTAAAGGTCCTATTTGACCAATTGCTCATTGAACCAATAAGGGAGCCTACTCCTAGTGTTAGCATAATTGGAAGTTCAAAAGAGAAGTCTAAAACCAGTTTTGAAAAAAAATCAATTGAAAATTCCAGTGATCAGTCCAAGAGTGAACACAACAGAAGTGAGGGGTCAATTAAAGGCACATCTCAATCTACAAAAAAGCCTGACCAGCAGGCTTTGTCCCCAAAACAAGCTAAAGTTCCTACTCCCCTTACAAAGGCAACAAAGCCACTTTTAGTGCATCTAGAAGGGGAATAGGAGGATTTTAATAAGTTATTCAACACTAAAGAACAGAGTGCAGAGCCACTGAAAAACCCAAAAGAGACAGCCATAGAAATGGTGGTAGGAGGGACTATCAATACTCAGGAAACGAAGCATATTCCTGTTGCTCCCTCATCTGAAATTGTACTAAGCATAGAGGAAATTCCTCCTCTAGACTTATTTTATAGCCCTCAACATAAGGCTGTCGTCAGAAGGAAAAGAAAGAAAAGAAAGCTAGATGTCGTGCTCGCTCCAGAGGATGAACCTCTGGATGTTCTTTGGAAAGACCCCACTACAGACCCATCGGAAAATCTAACTAGGCTCTCTCAGATCGCAGGAGCATACGCTTCGGCAACAATTGATAAGGCAACAAAGGTTTAGTTACTACTTAAAGAGAAAGATGATAGGATTTTATTTTTGGAACAACAACTACAATAAGTCAGCATCAATCAAGAAGCAGAAACACAGCTAGCAAAACTCCAGAAAGACTTCCAGCAGATGTAACTGGATCATCAAAGCAGTTTGGCTAATAAAGAAGAACAGTTACAAGCTATGATAGAACTGCATAAGGATGATCCCGAAATTGGGGAGTTTATCACAGAAGCACTCGCTCTTAATTCCCAGCTCTTGCAATAGGAAGAAATACTCTACCAGAAGATCTCACAATGGAATTCCCTTTGTGAAATGAGCGATAATATTACAAATCAAGTCATATATTTACGACTTTATTATGATTCAATCTTTAAGAAGGTTTCAGACTTCTTGACCTGGCAGAGATTTTGTTGGGTCCCTATAATACTATTGATTACCCCATTACTATTGTAGTTATACCCCTTATTAATATTGTTGTGCCCCTATTGCCCCCATATTGTTATTACTGTGCCCCATAGAATCCCTCTATTGTTATTTTTGTGGCTTTATATTATTATTGTTAGGTCGGCTGGATTATATTGTGACTCCTTAGACTCCTATATATAGAAAGGAGGTTTTTTCATTTGAATCATCCAAGAATTGTTCATTTATGTAATGTAAAGAAGGTTGCCCCCTCAAAGATGTTGAATTCTAAGCCGTTGATCTATCATTTCTATCTTTTCTTGAGCTGGTTTCATAACATTTGGTATCAGAGCTTTGGATTCTAGGGTTTCGCTGCTCCAAACAGGTCATCGTGGAATTTTCGCTATAACTTTTTTCTGCGATGTTTCAAAAGTTGAAAAAAAAACCCATTTGAGAAAACATTGCGCTAAACCTCAAATCCGAACTTCAAAGCTTTTCACGCTATATTTGCAAAGATATGATCTGAGGAAATTGGTCTTTTTGAGACTCCTGAATTACATTCCAAACAGGTGACCTGGGGAAAATCGTCATAACTTTCTTTCTGAGCATCGAATTGAAATTTCGTAAGAAGGTACAGAAAGAGGACAGACTGGAGTTTTCTTGTATACATTTTTCAGAGTCAAAGGTGAAACAGTGACACGTGGAACTTCGTACAATTTCACTCTACTGAACTAGTCTATAATCAGGTCACTGCGGGAGATTGTGCATAACTCTTTCTTGGAGAATCCAATTTGCATCAAACTAGTGGCATTGGAAAGAGGACACAGAAGGCTACTACAGGTCACAATTTTAGAACTGGATGATTCGAAATTACAGAGATACATCAGATTCAATATCAGGCTTCTACAAAGTGAAAAAAGGTGTGTAGTTTTTTTTTTAAATTTTTGCGTAAGCTTGGTTTGAAGGAATTCAAAGGGCATAGTAAAGCATTATTATCCATAATTGATGCCCCGAGGAAAGAAAATGCAAACACCTAGTAAGAAACCTGAAAGCTCTAGCATGACTTATGAAGAAGAGGAAGAAATGCAACATGATATAACAAAATTACGAGACCAAGTGCAACAAGTGTCACTTGCACAAAAAGGAACAGAATCTAAGATGGATGGTTTAAAGAAAGATGTAGAAGCTAAGATGGATGGTTTAAAGAAAGGCATAGAAGCTAAGATGGATTGTTTAAAGAAAGACGTAGAAGCTAAGATGGACGATTTGAAGATAGATTTGAAGACAAACATGGAAGAATTGAAGAAGTTGCTACAAGAAAGGGTCATTAATGGTGAAAGGGTAGTAAAGGAAACTCATGATGAGAACAAAAGAAATGTTAATCATGATTCCATAGACTCTAATGTTGGATCAAAGACCCACCATATTCCAAAAATCGATATGAGGAAGTTTGATGGCAAGGATCCCGCAACATGGATATTACAGATGGAGCAATTCTTCGATCTCAATAATGTGCAAAACACACAAAAGGTACGTATGGCAACTTTATATTTGGAACCAAATCAGTTTGTATGGTATCAATGGCTTTGCTCTCGTAAACAATTTATCACTTGGGCAATTTTTACAGAAGAATTGATAGCACATTATGAGGATACAAAAAGCAACACTTTTTTTAGCCAATTGATAAGTCTCAAACAAAAGGGTTCAATAATGGAGCACATTGAGGAGTTCCAAAAATTGAACATAAGGGTAAAAGATATTCCAGAGGAGCATAGGATTGATGTGTTCATAGGGTCTTTAAAGGATAATATCCAACATGATGTTCGCCTTTGGGAACCTGATTCATTAGAGAAGGCATTCAGGTTAGCAAGAAAAATGGAAAGCAAAATTATGGCAACCAGGAAGCATACCACTCACAACTATAAAGACGGAAGTGTTGTTGCCCCTAGTCTTCCACAACCTATAAGGTTGACACCACAACAATTGGAAGAAAAAAGAGCAAAAGGGCTTTGTT
Source organism: Pinus tabuliformis (assembly GCA_031772625.1). Lineage (NCBI taxonomy): Eukaryota > Viridiplantae > Streptophyta > Pinopsida > Pinales > Pinaceae > Pinus > Pinus tabuliformis. The sequence continues at coordinate 1,591,151,966 of CM062818.1, forward strand.
ACAGTTGTGATAGCAAATACACTAAAGGTCATAAGTGTGCTGAGAAGAAATTATTCTACATAGATTGTGAAGAGGAAGAAGAAAAGGAGCAAGAAAGGTCAAAAGAAGAGGATATACTCCAGGAACAAAGCCTAGATGAAGAACAAATAAATCCGACCATATCTTGTAATGCATTGGCAGGAATTACCACTCCTCAAACCATCAAGATAGAAGGACAAATCAAGAAGAAAAAGGTAATAGTGTTGATTGATTCAGGAAGCACCCACAATTTTATTCATTGTAAGGTAGCAAAAGAATTGAATTGCTTCCTATATCCAGCACCAGAGTGTCAAGTGATGATTGCAAATGGAGGAACAATAAATTGCTCTGGAAAGTGCCATAATATCAAGCTATCCATGGGAGAATATGTATTGACTAGCCCAATGCTTTCCATTCCAATGGGAGGTGTTGATGTTGTACTAGGAGTCCAATGGCTACAATCCTTGGGTACAATAGCTTTTAATTTTCAAGAACTTTTCATCAAATTTTCTATGGAAGGAAAGGAAGTTGAATTAAGGGGTATTGCAGGGAAACCAGGAAAGATAATCAGCTCTAATGGTATGACAAAGCTTCTAAAAAAGGAGCAAAGAGGTGTAATTGCACAATTATGTTCGCTAGATGTTTCCACATCGGAATCATCTATTTCTCCAGATCTCCAAAAAGTCCTGGACAATCATTCCAAGGTATTTGAGACTCCCAAAGGTCTCCCACCTATGCGTGATCATGATCATGCTATTCATCTGATTCCAGGAAGTGTTCCTCCAAACATCAGGCCGTACAGATATCCCTATGTCCAAAAGAGTGAAATTGAACGTATGGTTGCAGAAATGCTAGAGGCTGGTATAATTCAACCGAGTCAAAGTTCTTTCTCTGCTCCAGTAGTATTGGTGCACAAGAAGGATGGATCATGGCGCATGTGTCCGGATTATAGGGAGCTCAACAAGCTCACTATTAAAGATAAGTTCCCCATTCCTGTCATTGATGAATTACTGGATGAATTGCATGGATCAATTTACTTCACCAAGTTGGATCTTCGTTCAGGATATCATCAAATCAGAATGAAGACTGAAGACATTTCGAAAACAGCATTTAGAACTCATGAGGGTCATTATGAATTTTTGGTCATGCCTTTTGGCCTTACCAATGCACCTTCAACATTTCAAGGTTTGATGAATTCAATTTTCAAACCATTCCTTAGAAAATTTGTGTTAGTATTTTTTGATGATATACTAATCTACAACAAGTCTTGGAAGGATCATGTTGAACATGTTGACAGGGTGCTACAACTATTGGAGGAGAAACAATTATATGCAAAAAGATCCAAATGTTTCTTTGGAGTCCAAGAGGTGGAATATCTGGGTCATATTGTATCTCATGAAGGAGTTAAGGTAGACCCTAGCAAAATTAAAGCCATTAAGGAATGGAAAATCCCCACATCCATAAAGCATCTGCGAGGATTTCTCGGGTTGACAGGGTATTATCGCAAGTTTGTTAAGAATTATGGGAGAATAGCAGCACCTCTAACAACATTATTGAAGAAAGATGCATTTTCATGGACTTCGGAAGCAACAAAGGCCTTTGAACATCTTAAAGAGGCAATGTGCCAAGCACCGGTCTTAGCTACACCAGACTTCACAAAAACCTTTATTGTGGAATGTGATGCTTCAGGAAATGGAATTGGTGTTGTTCTAATGCAAGATGAAAGACCCATTGCTTTTGAAAGTCGTCCAATCAAGGGAAAGTTTTTAAGCAAAGCTATTTATGAGAAGGAAATGTTGGCAATACTCCATGCACTTAAGAAATGGCGACCCTACCTAATGGGAAGACACTTCAAGGTAAAAACGGATCATGATAGCCTTAAATACTTTTTAAACAAAGATTATCCTCTGAAGAGCAACAAAAGTGGGTCACAAAGATGTTGGGTTATGACTTTGAAATCATCTACAAAAAAGGGAAGCAAAATGTGGTGGCAGATGCACTCTCAAGAAAGGATGAGGATGTGGAAGCATTGTTGTGCGCCATTTCTATTATCCAACCAGATTGGATAAATGAAGCAAGGGAGGAATGGAAGAATGACGAAGAAGTGTGGGCACTTATTCGAAAGTTACAACAAGATTCCAGTACGTCTGATACATTTAGCTGGCAAAATGATTCGTTATGGTACAAAGATCGCTTATACCTCTGTAAGAATTCCCAACTAAAACAAAAGATTCTTATGGAATTGCACACTTCTCCCTTAGGAGGGCACTCAGGATTTCTAAAAACTTACCACAGGGTTAAGAAGGAATTTTTTTGGGATGGCCTTAAATCAGATATTCAAAAGTTTGTGGCAGAATGTTTGGTTTGCCAACAAAATAAAGTTGAAACAATTAAGAGACTGGGTCTATTACAACCTTTATCCATTCCAAGCCAACGTTGGGAGGAGGTTTCAATGGATTTTATCACAGGTTTACCCAAGTCTGAGGGAAAGAGTGTCATCATGGTGGTAGTTGACAGACTTACCAAGTATGCACACTTTTGTGCATTATCACATCCATTTAAAGCCAGTACAGTTTCTACTGCATTTATGGAAACAATTCAAAAGCTACATGGAAACCCAAAGATTATTGTAAGTGACAGAGATCCCATTTTCACTGGAAATTTTTGGACATAATTATTTTCTTGTCTTGGTACTCAGTTAGCTCATAGCTCATCTTATCATCCTCAATCTGATGGGCAAACTGAGATAGTAAACAAATGTTTGGAAGGATATCTTCGTTGCTTTGTATCTGATAAACAGACACAATGGGTCAAATGGTTGCCTCTGGCTGAATGGTGGTATAACACTTCCTTCCATACAGCAACAAAAATGACCCCATTTATGGCACTTTATGGGTATCAACCACCATCCATCACATCATATTTAAGAGAAAATTCTAAGGTTCAGGTAGTGGAACATCACATTGAACATCAACAAGTCCTCCAACTCTTAAAGGATAACCTCGTGTTGGCACAGAATAGAATGAAACAACAGGCAGATCAACATCGTAGTGAAAGAAGTTTTGATGTAGGTGATTGGGTATTCCTACGGCTACAACCATATAAGCAAATGTCCCTCAAGCAAGCTAAGAAGGATAATAAATTATCACCAAAGTATTATGGTCCGTACAAGGTGTTGCAAAAGATTGGTACTATGGCATACAAATTGGAGCTTCCTGCAGCTTCTCGATTGCACCCAGTTTTCCATGTTTCATGTTTAAAGAAGGTTATAGGCGACAAGCTCCGAGTTCAAACAATATTGCGAGAACTTGACAAGGAAGGAAAAATTATATTGGAACCGGAAGCAGTCACAGAAACAAGAACTCGACAGCTACGAAATCGATCAATTTCAGAGTATCTTATCAAGTGGAAGAACTTATCTGCTGAAGATTCCACATGGGAGGATGAAAATTTTATGCAGAAGTATCCAGAACTACTCAAGCGTTGAGGAAAACGCTTTTTTGAAGGAGAGGGGCATGTTGGGTCCCTATAATACTATTGATTACCCCATTACTATTGTAGTTATACCCCTTATTAATATTGTTGTGCCCCTATTGCCCCTATATTGTTATTACTGTGCCCCATAGAATCACTCTATTGTTATTTTTGTGGCTTTATATTATTATTGTTAGGTCAGCTAGATTATATTGTGACTCCTTAGACTCCTATATTTAGAAAGGAGGTTTTTTCATTTGAATCATCCAAGAATTTTTCATTTATGTAATGTAAAGGAGGTTGCCCCCTCGAAGAGGCTGAATTCTAAGGCATTGATCTATCTTTTCTATCTTTTGTCGAGATGGTTTCATAACAGATTTGAAGAAGGGAAAAGAGCAGAATTGTCCAAAACTAACGAATCGCACAAAGAAATTTTATTTGCGAAATGGGATTCCCAGCTTAAAGAAGTGAAACAGGTGATGGAAGAGGCAATGGCAACAACGAACAATATCATTGAGTGCATAAATGAAAATCTACACAAGGCCAATTTGATAGCAGAGACTACCCCGAGCTTCCTTCCAAAGGCATAATAGCTTCAAACAAAGTGGAAACAAACAGCAGAGGCAATTAAATAGGTAAATAGGATAAACTGGGACACATACTGGCAGTACCTAGTAAAGCCACATAGTTAATGGATGACCGTGAAATGCCTCGTAACCTCTGTCGAGAATATAGTGCCAGCTCTTGCGAACGTCGTATTTGCAGGAAAGTTAAAAGTTGAAGTCAGCCAACCGACGCTCTTGAAACCGATGCTAGATATTTGTAATCTAAAGGATCAGATGCAAGATTTATCATAGATACAATTTAGTTTTGTTTTAGTTCATTTTTTCTTAAAATGAGGCAGGTCGTTTGAACATCCTCATCTGTTTTTGTAATATTTATTTTTAGATCTCATAGAGTAGTATTTAAACCCCTCTCATGCGTTTAGAGAGGGGTCCAGAGTTTTATCAAAAACAATTCTTCAGAACGTGCATTTTTCCCCCCACTAAGGAGGTTTTGATAAAATGAATGGAACGAGATTTATTTTTATATGAGTTTGATATCTGCTACTGAAATGCGCTTTTGTACTCTTAGTGGATGTTGAGTGATTTGAAGATAAATCTATATTGCTGCAACTCATGAGTAGAACTTATTACCAATGGTATTTTTATCTCCTAATACTTTTTACTTATGTGCAAAGTGATAAATTATTTTCAGTTATTGATATATGAAAGTTTGAATGTTTAGTTGTCATTATTGCACTTCTGTATGGTGATAACTTACTTTTTTATGCTCAGTATATGAATAATTCTTATGTGATATATTTCTCATAATAGTTTTGAATAACTTTTTATACGAAATAATCATTCTTAATGGATTCTTTTCTCATAGTGATTGAATGATTTTCATTATCAATTGTTGTTAGAAATTATTTTAGATAACATAAGTAAAAGTTACTCTCGAGACAGTTTAGAGTTAGATGTTTCCGTTGATTAAAATAGATTTCATATGATAGTGAAATGCTAGATTAGATTTAGAATAAGCATTCACCCCATAAAACCAAAAAAAGAAAAAATCACCCCGTTAGCACACACACACACATCATAAACAGATTGAGAAACTGGTCCCATCATCCCCAATCGGAGCCACTATTCGAAATGGAAAAGGGGCTGCATTAAGGTTTGGACCGGGTGGTTATCCCCCTTGTTGTAGACCTAATTTTTCGAGCCTTCAATAGTACTCTTAGAATGTGTTGGATTGAATGAAATTGGGTCAATATTTCTGAAGCACATGAGAAAGAATTATCATATATGGTACTTTTAATGTATGATTATGTTTTTTTATGTATTAAGCAATACTTCTTCTTTCAATTGTTTTATTTTTGAAAGTTGGAATTATAATTTTGCATTATTGCACTTCTGTATGATGTTAGCTCTGATTTTGTTTTGAATACATGAACGATTTTTATATGTGATATATTTCTCTAAATTGATTTGTCTAACTATTTATTCAAAACAATTATCGTTAAACAATTTCATTTCTTTTGGCATTTGTATGATCTTTATTACCAATTGATGTAAGACATCATTGTATATTGCATATCATATTTTATTCTCGGGTATATTTATAATTAGATAATGTCACATTAATATATGTGTGTGTGTGTGTGTGTGTGTTTAGTAGTTAGATTAGATTACACTTAGCTAAAGCATTTCCCATTACATCCTATATCATCCCATCAACATTATCAAATCATCCCTTTATGGGAATCTGGTCCCATTATCCCTAGTCAGAGCCACTATACGAAATGGAAAGGGAGTTGCTTTCAAGGTCCAGACCATGTGGTTTTCCCCATGTTGTCGTAGCGATTTTTGAGACTTCAACAAGTCCTTCCTCGGATATCCAGTGACCTAGAATAGTCCCTGCAGTCATTAAGAACTCACATTTTTCATGACTCATGGATAAGTTCATTTAAATGCATTTGTTCAACACCTTACCCCGTTTATAGAGAGCCTCATGGAAATCACACCCATAGGGTGTAAAGTCATGCATATAAATTTCTACTGCATCATGGACTAGCTTTGCAAAGAAACTCAGGATTGTCCTCTAGAAAGTCGCAGTGGCATTGCATAGACCAAAAGGAAGGACCCTATAAGTGAAAGTACCCGAAGCATAGGTGAAGGTGGTTTTATTGTGGTCCTCTAGGCTAATCTGGATTTTATTGTACCCATTGAACCCATCTAAGAAAGAGAAAAATGTTTTCCCTGCCAGGCCATGTAACACTTGGTCAATGAAAGGTAGAGGGAAATGGTCCTTCTTTGTTTCTTTGTTTAATTCTTTGTAATCAACACAAATCCTCCACTTTCCATTATTCATTGGAACCAACAGTAAAGGAGACGCCAATCACTATCTGATATAAGGTAGATGAATCCTACATCCAGCAACTTATGCAACTCTTCTTTGACTATATCCTTGAGAGCTAGATTCATTTTTCTTTGGGGTTGTCGGAGTGGTTTGCAACCTTCTTTGATATAAATGTGGTTAGTACACACTGAGGGGTGTGTTAGGGCCTAAATCTGCCTTAGGCTGAAGGAAGGAAAAACTCAAGGTAACCACAAACCACGCTCAGTCTGGTAGCTAGCCCTACCAGAATAGGAGAGGGCTCTCTCTGGGTCACACTCAGGAAAATAAACAATAGGGTCTGAGATGACTCAAAAATGAATACTGATTTTAGGCTAGGTAAATAAATCTGATGGAGGTATTTTGATAAATGACTGAGTTTTCTGGGATGTGTGGGGCCAAGGAACAGCATGAGCAGAGAATTTAACTCAAAGACGTAGGTTATTTCGTGAGGCAAGACAGGTGAAAAGTCTAGCAATTAGATTTGAAATAATATGAAGTGGAGAGATTGTTTGAGAGTGTGAAAAGGGCATAAATCCATGAATCCTTTTCAACATAAGAAAACATAGAACATGAAAACTATCCCAAGGCAGAGAAGTACACTGAATTCTACCTTTTTTACTTAGAAAGCTTTCACTGGAAATGAATATGAATGAAAATATGAAACATAATGAAATACATGTGAAACATAAAGAAGATACATTTGCTAAACTCACACCACAGGAATCTCATGAACCAGAACTGCAATCATTCATTAATTCTCTGTTAAAATGTGCAGTGACTGACTGGGTTTCTCTCCCACAGTTTCCCAGAAATTCCAACCCTTTACAAAATGACTCTCAATACAATAAATAAGCTTTGCCATGAGAAAGTCGATCAACCCAGGAAATGAAGAGCCAACCATCAGCAGTTACATTTAATTTTCTATGAAGACCAATTAGAAAAAAGCAAATATGAGCGTAGATTTTTTGGGTGGCTGTTCGCCTTCATTTGGCCACTTGAATAGAAGCCAAAAATGTTTTTTAAACTTTGCCTTTGATGCTGGGAAAAATGTATTGTAAATGAGCGGGCCCACTTGGAGAAAATTGCGAATCGAAATTTCGCGAAGCGGGAGTGATTTTGGCCTTTGGGTCTCTGTGCGCCGCGCCAAAAACTGTATGTGTCACGCTAATTTGGAGCTGGTTTTGAGGCACTTCCTGAAGTCCAAATTGAGCCCAAGTGTGCTTGTTGAAAATCCCTACCTGTATACTTTCCAACCCAAGTGGAATTTCTGAATTTGGTGCCCATTTACCCCTCCAAAACTGCAATCTCCCAAGACTGCTTCCTGTGTGTCAAAATAGGGGTAGAGAGGTCATTTTTAGGGTGTTTTTGACCTCCTGAGGACTCAAAACTTGCCCAAATTTCATGGAAATGCACTAAAAGTCATGATTTTCCATGAAAAATCCAAAACTATAAGCTTTTTTACATTTTGAGCCTCATATTGTAAGCGCGCGCCACGTGGCGCGGCGCACAGGGAGAAAAACCTTGTTTTTTGCTCAAAAATTTCCAAAAATACCAAAAATGCCCCAAATTTCTTGAAATTTGGGATGGAGCTTCCTTATCAAGTTTTATGATGGGCTAAAGAGGCTTCGGCCAATATCTGAAGTCGATCGATCTCCCTTTGCCTCTTTTGCTTCTTGATTGCCTTCCTCAATTTCGCCTTCAAATTCCTTATTCGGGCATTGCACACTTTGTTTCGCGCCATGTAGTGGAAAGCCATGTGTCTCAGCAATGCATGGTCCTTGTCAGCCTTGTCCAGTGGTCTCTATAAGTGCATGTTAACTCTCTCGAGATTGGCCTCCCGATCCTCATTAATCTCTTGTTTCAATGACGTGAGATCAACTCTTCTCCTTTGCATAGCTTGGCGATTCTCGCGAATGTTTTGTAGCTCCATGATTGCCTGATAATCCTCAAGCTGTTTGTTCCTCTACTCCATATATTTCATGTTCCACTTAGCCCTCTCCAAGTCAAGGGATAAGGCTTAGATCTCTGATTGCTGCTCCTGGATGATCTCTCTAAGTTTGGCGCTTTGTGGACCCGTATTTGTATCATCATCATGAAGGAGAATGAAGTCGGTCTCTCGTTCACCTGATGGCTCACTTGAAGGCCCCTCATCCTGCATTGGCTCCTTTCCTTTGTCATGTTCCTGTGATGCTGATGGAGGAAGCGAGGCCCCTTCCACCCCGGGTGGAGATAACATTCGCTTTGCTGCTGCAAACAAATTTCTGGTGCCTTTTGGATATGTGATGAAAACTGGCACACTAGCAATCTCATGGTGCTCATACTGATGAGAAGGTTCACCCTCATGCTTAACCTCTGATACTCCCCATGAAGCTCTGAAGAAATCACACGAGATGAAATCATCCCAAGTGATGCCCTGCAATCCAAGCTGATGAACCACCAAAATCTTAATAAGAGCAAAATGATAGACATTGTTAAGTTGCTGCTGAGGTGTTTTGCACTGTATAAAGGTGGTCATCCTCTCTATGTTCCAGCAAATGAAATACGGAATGTTCATCATCCGTACCCTGGTGAAATGCATGAGCAACCTGATGTGATAAGCATAAAGACGAGAGAATCGTCCCTCACAGCTGAAATATTTCATAATCAATCTCATTAGTGGAGCATATTCATCTTTCAGATATCAAAACGGGAACACTCTCTTGAGTTTCCTTAAGAAACTGGTTTTGATGTATGGCTCATAATGCTGCCGGTCAATCTTCTGTTTCTTGTGCCATGGTTCACCAATGTTCGGTATACCGGTTGCTAATGAGACAGATTCTGGTGTAAGTGTGAAGGTTACACCAATCAATATAGCTTGATCTCCGTGCAAGTGTAGCACAAAAAGATGAGCCAACTCATGATGAAATTGGATACTAGTCACCTTTTGACAAAACTCATAGCATGACTAATGCTGAAAACAGGACATAGTAAGAGGGCAGGCCTGCAATTCTGTAAGGGTGGTCGGTTATTCTCTAACATGTCTGCCACTTTTATGAGTCCTTCGAGGTGCCTGTTCTTCCAAGGGAGAATCACTTTGGGTTTCCACCTCATAGTCCGATGAATGCTCAGATGCCATGACTGTTATACAAAATACCTTGAAGAAAAGATGACTGCTGTGTATGAACTGTGCTTGAACTGCTCTTTTTGGTGTTGTATTTCAATTTCTGCCACCAAGGGAAAAAGCAAATGCAACAGGGACTGTTAGGGATTGTTAGGAAGGGGAAACAATATTGAGGAATGAGAATTATTGGGATAATTTTAATTAGGGAGAGGAGGGGGATTCTATATATGGGAATAAGGTTTAGGGTTTGGGATTAGTTATATAGGGTTGAGGAGATTTTAATAAGGGCTAGGGTTTTGGGATGTTGAATGTAATGTAGGATTGATCAACTTGGTGGGGGGGTAGGAAATGAGGCAACAAGGGAGGATGGTGAAGGAGGAGAGTCCTTGGTGACAAAACTGTGAGCTCCGAAACCCTGGCAGCAAATTTGTTTGTGTTGGGTATGAATTTTTGTTTCAACCTTTATTCACCCTTACACCACCATCTCTTATCATAAAATCTGAGGCAATGTCAAAATAGAAGACCCTACCTGACAACTCCACGCAAGGGATGAGCAATTTGAAAAGATTTGACACAATTTCGGGCTCTAAACTATGTGACCCACGCCAAGAACCCAGTGCACCATGCCCTCTATGTGTGTCGCGCCCGTTCAAATTAACACTGGGCGGGAATCCCCAATGCACCGCGCTCTTCCACCTATGCGCCGCGCTCCAACCTTTGACACAGTCGCGGCCTTTCAAAGCGCGATTTGTTATTCAACCTCCAAATTCGACTTTGCTATAAGATTTCATGAATATAACTTGGTACAAATGATTTATATACTTGGAGAAATATCTTGCAAGAGTTGGATTTGACTTTTTCTTTCTCCAAAACCCATTTTGTAATGTTTTCACTTTGGCACTTTTTCACAATTAATACAACTCTTCTTTTCACACTTCCTTTTGATTTCTTTGACTAAAATGATGAACTTTTTGGCTATTTTTTGCAGCGGTAGCCAACATGGAATTTGGCTAAGGAGACTAGGGCTGTGCTTGGAGAAATCCACTAAGAAACTTTTAAAAATTATTACAAATGAAAAACTGTTGACTTTTCTTCAAAACAGAGTTTTGAAGAACAGTCGTAATCTATCGATATGACGATGAAAATCTTTAAATCACAACTTTATAAGAGACTCCCTCTGGCCTTGCTAGATTTATTGGACATTCTTTGAAGACCAAATGACTAATCCTTAGACTTAATGACCGAAATGACTCTTGTCCATTAAAAGATCAAACATTGATTGTCATGGACTTTAATACACATTGATGAAAAGATCTAATCCAACAGGTACAAGACATGAGGGGAATGAATGATAAGGCCCTTCCATCAGATAATGGCATGCCCCTAGCGGAATGCAGCTGAGTGAATGGAGCGAGACACCTAAAAATGAAATGCAGAAAGAGTTTTGATCTCTGACGGAGGACTGACAAGACCGACTCTAACGTTACCTCCAATGGGGGATGGAAGCTCCTTGGAGGTGCCAAGAAAGGCAGATCTTTGGGGGAGCAGACAGTGCCTTCATCCGTTGGGCTATGGAGTCCTTATTTTGACAAACAACACCAGACTCTGACTCATTTATTGACTAAAACCTGACTCAGACCGACTCGATTATGAAACCAAAATGACTGAAAAATTCACTCAAATTTGATCTTAAAATGACTCGAAGACTGACTTGAAAAACTCTAACCAAAACTGAAATAAAATGGTATTTACAGTGACAATGGATATAGTAGAAACAACAAAGAAGTGGTACCGCTTGAGCAGCTGACCATTGATCGGCCCTCCTGGACAATCTTCCCCATTCATTTCCTTCAAAAGAAAGGCATTCTGACCCCGATATGCTGCAATCTTGAAGGGACCTTTCCAGAGATTCTCGAACTTACCGTGCTTACCCTTATCCTCATCCCTTGCATCCCACTTCAGCACTACATCATCCAGCTGAAATTTGTCTGCCTATGCTTTTCTGTCATAAATTTTCTTAATCTTCTCCTACAACTTGGATGTGTGTTGGAAAACTTCTTCTCTGGTCTGCTGCAAATGGATCATTTGATTCAATCTTCTCTACATAGGATCATCTTCACTGCTGGATTCCTGAAGAAGTTTGACTACCGGGGCTGCGAGAGAGGTAGGAAACAAGACATCAACTCCATACACAAGCTCAAAGGGGGACATACCAATGGATTTCTTCTGACTGACCCGATCTGCCCAAAGTGCATTAACCAACTTCTTATGGCAGCTCTTCTTGTTGATTTCCAACAGCTTTTTAATGATGTTGATCAAGGATTTGTTAGAAGACTTCACCAATCCATTTCCTTGAGGATGATAGGCGGTTGAGTGACCCAAAATGATGTGATATTTATGACAAAACTCTACCATCCTTTTCGATTTGAAAGTTGCTGCGTTATCAATGATTAATTTATTCGGGCAACCAAAGTGAGACAAGATGTTATTTTCGAGGAATGAAATAATTACCATATATGTAGCTTGTATGGTGGGAATTTCTTCGATCCATTTCGTGAAGTAATCTCTTGCCGTGAGAATCCATCGATGCTGACCGGAAGAAGCGGGATGAATTTCACCAATGAAACCCAACCCCCATTGCTGAGAAGGGGCACTCACCTCAATGGGCTTAAGTGGCAAAGGCTGTAGTTTCTGCCTTCCTTCAAAAATCTAGCATTTATGACAGCTCTTGACAACCTTATATACATCAGCAAACAATGTTGGCCAATAGTATCCCACTCTCAGAACTTTATTTGGTGTTGTTTTCCAAAAAAGGTGACCACCAAAATCTCCTTCGTGGAAATCCTCCATGATCTATTTTGCTTCTTCTTCCACCAAACAATTCAAAAGAATGCCACCGGGATCTTTCCAATAAAGTGTAGAATTTAGAATGCAAAACTTGGCAGCCTTTAATTTGAGAGTTCTAGCTTTGTTTCTAGTCATGTCGGGTGGTGGTGACCAATTTTGAAGCACATATATGATGTCTGAATACCACGGAGAAAGAGCAAACATTTCAGATAACTGAATTGATGAACCTTCCTCATTCTCATCGGACATAGCAACGATCAGATTTATGTCTAAGGTGTGCAAGTTTGATTTGGCCATTAACTTTGCCAATCCCTGTCCTTTAACCAGCTTTGTGGGCTTTATCTCCACATCATATTCCAACAAAGCTGCAATCCACTTGCCTCGTCTTCCTTCCAGATCGGTCTGCACTAAAACATCTTTGACAACAGCGTTAGGAACATAAGACAAAATATGAGAATGCAAAATGTATACCCAGAAATATTTCAATGCTTTCACAAGTGTGAGGGCTTACTTCTCAATGATGTTGTACTTTAAGGTTGCATCTCTTATAGTTCGGTTGAAGAAATCAATTGGTCTTTCGTGATCTGTTGGCATTATGTTTCTGGTTTGGCTCTATGGTACAGGTGTTGTACTTGATGGCAACTCTCTCAAATGGCAAAACTCTGTTCAGGCTCGCAAAATGATGAAAAATAAGAGGTTCGCAGGTGCATCGTTCAAAAGTTGCGGACCCGCAGGTTCTCCATTCAGAAGGTGCGGTCCCCCAGTTCACTCACTCCAATGCAGAGAAGCGCGCTCACATCAGGTTTCTTATGTTTGGCCCTTGGTATTTAGCCCGTCATTCATGATCCTATGGTTTTCGCCCGTGGCATAGGATCTAAATTATTGAACCCCATTTTGGATCCCTTGTATTGGTTCTCGATGGTTTTGTCCCATGGTTTGAATAAGGGCTTGCCTATGAAAAGGAAAGGAGATCACTTGGCTAGACACTTGTGAAATTTGAATATCTTAAGATCTGAAATTTTGGGTGATTGGTTCTAAAAGCTAGATCTAAATCAAGGAGAAAACTTAAGGCGAATCTATTGATAAGTCGTGATATCTCGGGTGCATGATGAGATCTGTGGATCTGACTGTCTGTGGCACATTGGAGGACTGTTAACTTGGCCCTAATCATAGGTTCGCAGGCGATCCACAGCGTGAGTGCGGGGGTACGCAGCGCAGAAGAAGGCGCAGTGCGAGGGTACGCAGCGCAGCAGAAGGCGCAATGCGAGGTACGCAGCGTAGAAGAAGGCACAGTGCAGAGGTACACAGGGAAACAGAAGAACCAGTTGCGGAGGTACGCTGTCTGGAAGACAGTGCAGGTGCAGATCTGAGCAGAAGTACGCAGGGCAACAGAATGAGTGGTGTGGAGATACGCAGAGAAGAAGACCGACTAGTGCGGATCTGTGCAGTTTAGACACAGAAGAGCTGTGGATATTTGCAGGCCTCTATTGGTGAAGTTGCGGACCTATCTTGAAACATTTGTTGGTTATCTTTTATCTATTGCTGCAGAGTTCTGGGTTTAGATTTCTGGTATTACTTTTCTGTTTACAGCATTCTGAGAAGTTGGGTGATTCGTTGGTTGATTGTATAACGAGATTGGGTGATTTACATGTACTTGATGATTATTTGATCTTCTTGGATCCAGTCTGAAAATTAATGAAACGTGGTCCTTAAAGAAGTAGAAGAGCAAAGGGGGTTGTAGCTCCCTTCCAGGAGAGACTGGAAAACGAGATAGAGTTGTAGCTCTCTGCAGGTTGCAGCCTGCATACTGGTAAAAGACTGCACCAGTACAAAATCATTGTAAAAGAAGTTTCTAATTGAAAGAAGATAGAGACATGTTGCAGCAGGTGGTTTTCACCCACATTGGGTTTCCACCTTATATCTGGTGTTCTTTGGTGTGACTATCTGTTTTTCATTGTTCTTTCTCATTATTATATAGTATTGACATACAAGTTAATCATCAATATCTGAAGAATAATTTAAAGTATAAATCAGGATGGTATATTGAAAAGAATTTGTTAATAATGATTCACCCCCCCTCTCAGTATTATTTCCAACAATTGGTATCAGAGCAGGTCCTTCTGAAGAAGCTTGATCGCTTTAAGGAAGATCTATCATCATGAGAAACTACGAGAGGGAAGCATCAATCAGGCCACCGATTTTTGATGGGACAAACTTCGTATATTGGAAGGTAAGAGTTACTACCTATCTTCAATCTCTGGGTACAGAAGTCTGGGACATCATAGAAACAGGGTATACTTTTCCATCAGCTACTCCTACAGATCCAGCTAAGAAGAAGAAATATGAAACAAATGCAAAGGCGGTCAATACTCTTCTAGGATGTCTATCTCAATTAGAATTCATGAAAGTTATGTAGTATAAATCCGCAAAAGAAATATGGGACAAGATTGTTCTGAGCTATGAAGGAGATGATCAGGTAAAACGAGCAAAACTTCAAACCCTCATAATTCAGTATGAAAATCTCAAAATGTACAATGATGAAAGTGTGGCTAACTATTTTCTTTGTGTAGATGAGATTGTTAATTGTATGAAAAATTTGGGTGAAGAAATAAAAGAGGCTGTTGTGGTTGAAAAAGTTCTAAGATCTTTGTCCCCTAGGTTTGAATCTAAAGTTTCTGCAATAGAAGAAAAAGAAAATCTACAAAACCTTAAAATGTCACAGCTGCACAGAATTCTAACTGCTTATGAAATGAGGAAAGGAGGTCCATTAGACAGGAGAGAAGCTGCCTTCAAGGCTTCAGGCAAAGGAGAGTACTATGAGTCAGGACACGTGTCAGAAGAAGAAGAAGAATCAAATTTTGTCAGAAATCTTCAACGGGGTACTGGAAGATTCAGAGGTAAGTTACCTTTCAAATGTTTTGCTTGTGGAAGAGTAGGTCACTATGCTACCAAATGTCCTCATAAGGATAAGATTGACAAAGGGAAGGAACCTGTTAGATGGAACAAGAAACAGAATGCAAATAAGAAAAGCTATTACACTCATGAAGACAGTGATGGACTATCAAATAGTGATGAAGATGAATGAGGTAATCACTATAAACTTTTAATGGCTTTTGAAGATGATGATTACATGGATGCTATAGATGTGGATAGCTTTTATGAAGAGATTTCTAGACTCAAGACATGTTTAGAAGAAAAGAATGTGATCATTGATACTCTGCAATTTCAACTTGATGAAAAAGAAAAATTTCTTGAAAAGTTAGAATGTGAAATTGTTGGCCTTAGAAAAGAAATTGGGAAAACGAAGGCTCTTAATCTTAATTTTGTTAAAGGATCTGAAACTCTGGATGAGATTATCAATGTACAGCGTTCTCCACTAATCAAGACATGTCTGGGGTATAATGGAGAAACATCTCAAGCATCCACCTCAAAGAGTTATCTCGATGCAACAAGGCGAAATGAGCAAAAGCCCAATGGAGATCACCAGGTAAAACATGGATGAATTACATCAAGAATAAACAAAGACTACCAAGTAAATCAGGGGCAATCCACCTTAAGGATGAACAAAAGCTACAACCAGCCACAGGTAAAATCTTCTCAATTTGCCTCAAGAATGGATGACAATAGAAACTACAATCAGTTTGCAAGTAGATTTGATAATCGCAGAAGTTTCTTCAATGGCCAATGTTTCTGTTGCCATAACTTTGGCCACAAAGTAGCTCAATGTGTTGCCTATAAAACAATCATGACTAGAGAAACTCAAAGACAAAGAAATATGATTGGGATCATGAAAAGGACTTATAACAACTTTTCGGCCCTTGAAAATGAAATTGAATGTTCTATTTGTAATAACTTTGGTCATGAAGATTCTGAATGCAGGAGCAGGATTTGGTAGACAAAGGAACAAGCCTCAAGTACCAGAAGATGGAGAATAAAGGAACCACAACCAAAAAGATGTGGGATAGCCTTTTATGCAGAAGGACAGGAAAATCAATGGTACATCGACAGCAGATGTTCAAAGCATATGACAGGTGATAAAGAAAAACTTGAATTATATACTGCTTTAGAAAAGGGAAAGAAAGTTTCTTTTGGAAATGATACCACTGCAGCCATAAAAGGAAAAGGCATTGCTCAGTTGAAAGAAAAGGTCAAAGCTGGAAATGTTTTGTATGTTGATGGCTTGAAGCATAATGTACTGAGTGTCAGTCAGATGTGCGATCAAGGAACCGAGGTAATATTTCGATCAAATGGATGTAGTGTTCGTGATCTTGATACTGGAAAAACAGTGATCAAAGGCAGAAGAACTCCAAATAATCTATACATATTTGAAGAAGGACAACAACAGTGCTACTTGAGCAAGGATGATGAACACTGGTTATGGCACCGGAGGTTGGGGCATCTAAGCTTTTTACAGATAAGGAAAGCATGCAAATACCAGGCAGTTCGTGGTCTTCCAGATATCAAAATTCCAGACAACACCATATGCAAATCATGTCAGTTTGGTAAGCAAACTAGAACTAACTTCCCTGAGAAGGAAGGATCAGCCAGCAGGCCTCTTGAACTAGTCCATACAGATGTATGTGGTCCATTTAGGACAAGGTCACCTCGAGGAGAAGAATACTTTATATTATTCATTGATGACTTCTCTGGGATGGTTTGGTTGGGACTTATGAAACATAAGGATGAAGCATTCGAAAAATTCAAATCCTTCAAAGCCTTGGTTGAAAACGAATCAGATCACAAAATTAAGTGCCTTAGGTCTGACAGAGGTGGGGAGTTTACCTCAAATGAATTTTTCAATTTCTGTGAAGAACATAGAATAAGAAGTGAATTCTCTACAGCTAGGACTCCTCAGCAAAATGGAGTGGTGGAAAGGATGAATAGAACGGTTCAACAAATGGATCATGCTATGCTTGATGAATCTGGAACTCCGGCAACCTTCTGGGGTGAAGCTGCATTTGCTACGGTTGTTATTCTCAACAAAACAAATTTCCGAGTGAACAGCACTCAAACTCCTCATGAGCTCTGGTATGGTGAGACTCCTTCGGTAAAGCATTTCAAAATTTTTGGGAGCAAATGCTATATTAAGAATAATGATGAACAGCTTGGCAAACTTGAACCTCTAGCAGATGAAGGCATTCTTCTTGGTTATTCTCCCCACAACAAAGCATATAAGTGTTACAATAAAAGGCTTGGAAGAATTGTTGACAGCATTGATGTAGTGGTTGATGAAAAAGGATACATTCCTAGGCAAGTAAATCATGAAAATATCGAAGAGGATGACGACTACCCTCAAAAACAGACTGATGATGAAGAAGAACCTCAAGAGGCACCAAAGGAACAGATAAGGATAGAAGAGAAGACTCCATCTAGGTATGTTTAGAAGAATCATCTAGAATCTCAGATTTTGGGGCAGAAAGAGGCAGGTGTACAAACAAGAAGAACAATTGCAGAAGCCTCAAGCTATTTGGCATTGCTCTCCTCCACTGAGCCACAAAATGTAAAAGAGGCATGCAAAGATGAATGCTAGGTCAAGGCAATGGATGAAGAACTTGAGCAGATCGAAAATAACAACACTTGGGAGTTGGTTCCTAGACCAAAAGATAAGAATGTCATAGGGACAAAATGGATCTTCAAAAATAAGTTAAATGAAAATGGGGAAGTAATTAGAAACAAGGCCAGACTTGTTTGTAAAGGGTATGCTCAAAAAGAAGGAATAGACTTTGAAGAAACTTTTGCTCCCGTTGCTAGACTTGAAGCCATCCGAATGTTCCTTGCTCTCTCAGGCTTTCAGAAGTTCAAAGTATTTCAAATTGACGTGAAATCAACCTTTCTGAATGGAGACTTAGAAGAAGAAGTGTACATTGAGCAACCAGATGGTTTCATCCTTGGGAATGATCCAAATCTTGTATGCGAACTAAAAAAGGCTCTCTATGGTCTTAAACAGGCTCCAAGGGCTTGGTGCTACCGTTTGGACAAATATCTTCATCAACAAGGTTTTTCAAAGGGATCAGCAGATAGAAATCTTTATATAAAAATTGAAAATAACAAATTGCTAATACTTGTTGTGTATGTAGATGATATTATCTTTGGCAGCAATGAAGAAGCTATGAGTCAAAGCTTTGCCTTGGTGATGCAGAAAGAATTCGAAATGTCTTTGCTTGGAGAACTGACATATTTTCTTGGATTGTAAATCCAACAAAATGAAGGTGGGATCTTCTTGTCTCAAACCAAGTACCTCAAGCAGATTTTGAAGAAATATGGCATGGAAGATGTAAAACCAGTATGTACCCCCATGGTCACAGGATGTAGCCTCAGTGCAAATGATGAATCAGCAGCAGTGCATCAACCAACCTGAAGATCTATGATTGGAAGTCTACTTTATTTGACAGGTACCCGACCAGACATCATGCATGCAGTGGGAATAGTTGGAAGATTTCAGGCAAATCCGAAGGAAACTCATCTTCAGGCAGTGAAGAGAATTTTCAAGTACCTTCAAGGAACTCAAAACTATGGCTTATGGTATCCTAGAGATACAGATCTCACACTTCATGCTTATACAGATGCAGATTGGGCTGGAAGCGTGGATGACAGGAAGAGCACAAGTGGTGGTGCATTCTTTATGGGTTCCAGATTAGTATCTTGGTTCAGCAAGAAACAGAGTTCGATTTCTTTATCTATAGCTGAAGCGGAATATGTGGCTGCTGCATCTTGTTGCACTCAACTCCTTTGGATGATGCAGACCTTGCAGGATTTCCAAATCACTTGTACATCACCTATCTCCATCTTATGTGATAATACAAGTGCAATCAACATTTCAAAGAACCCAGTCATGCATTCAAAGACCAAGCACATACCAATCAAGTATCACTTTCTCAGGGAACAAGTGCTTGAACAAAAGGTCAAGTTGGAGTATGTTCCTTCTAAGGAACAAGTTGCTGATATACTCACCAAACCATTGCCCAGGGAGACCTTTGAATACCTCAGGCAAAAGCTGGGGGTTGTTGATGCATCATCTTGTTGTTGAATCTCATTGTTGGTTGTACGCAAGTTTCATATGGGGTATACGCATACATTTTCTGGGTTGCGGATTGGTCGAAGATTGAATGGCAGAGGTTCAGGGGGAGCATATAATGCATTGTTGGTATTATGGTAGAAGATCTTGGAGGAAGTACAGAAGGAGATCATGGATGCTGATCTAAATATTGTTGCAATATGTCTCTATCTCTTTCATGGTCATTTATGGTGTTTGGTGGATTATGGTTCTTCTTGAAGAAATTTCTTTCCTTTTGCAAATCTGGTTTATAGTCAGGGGGAACATGTTCTCACGGGGAGCATAACCCTTTGCCCTTGATGTCAAAGGGGGAGAATGACGTTGAGGATCTTGAGGTTGCCATCAAGTCTAAAGGGGGAGATTGTTGGCATTATGTTTCTGGTTTGGCTCTATGGTACAAGTGTTGTACTTGATGGCAACTCACTCAAGTGGCAAAACTCTGTTCAGGCTCTCAAAATGATGGAAAATAAGAGGTTCGCAGGTGCATCATTCAAAAGGTGCGGACCCGCAGGTTCGTCATCCAGGAAGTGCGGTCATACCCGCAGGTTCTCCGTTCAGAAGGTGCGGTCCCCCAGTTCACTCACTCCAATGCAGAGAAGCGCGCTCATGTGGGGTTTCTTATGTTTGGCCCTTGGTATTTAGCCCGTCGTTCATGATCCTATGGTTTTGGCCCGTGGTATAGGATCTAAATTATTGAACCCCGTTTTGGATCCCTTGTATTGGTTTTCGATGGTTTTGTCCCATGGTTTGAATAAGGGCTTTCCTATAAAAAGGAAAGGAGATCACTTGGCTAGACACTTGT
Source organism: Pinus tabuliformis (assembly GCA_031772625.1). NCBI lineage: Eukaryota > Viridiplantae > Streptophyta > Pinopsida > Pinales > Pinaceae > Pinus > Pinus tabuliformis. The sequence goes on from CM062818.1 coordinate 1,591,172,204, forward strand.
GAAATTTGAATATCTTAAGATCTGAAATTTTGGGTGATTAGTTCTAAAAGCTAGATCTAAATCAAGGAGAAAACTTAAGGTGAATCTATTGATAAGTCATGATCTCTCGGGCGCATGATCAGATCTGTGGATCTGACTGTCTGTGGCACATTGGAGGACTGTTAACTTGGGCCTAATTAGAGGTTCGCAGGTGATCCACGGCGTGAGTGCGGGGGTACGCAGCATAGAAGAAGGCGCAGTTCCGGGGTATGCTGCGCAGCAGAAGGCGCAGTGCGAGGTACGCAGTGCAGAAGAAGGCACAGTGCGGAGGTACGTAGGGAAACAAAAGAACCAGTTGCGGAGGTACGCTGTCTGGCAGACAGTGCAGGTGCGGATCTGAGCAGAAGTACGCAGGGTAGCAGAACGAGTGGTGCAGAGATACGTAGAGCAGAAGACCGACCAGTGCGGATCTGTGCAGTTTAGACACAGAAGAGCTGTGGATATTCGCAGGCCTCTATTGGTGAAGTTGCGGACCTATCTTGAAACATTTGTTAGCTATCTTTTATCTATTGCTGCAGAGTTCTGGGTTTAGATTTCTAGTATTACTTTTCTGTTTACAGCATTCTGAGAAGTTGGGTGATTCGTTGGTTGATTGTATAAGGAGATTGGGTGATTTGCATGTACTTGATGATTATTTGATCTTCTTGGATCCAGTCTAAAAATTAATGAAATGTGGTCCTTAAAGAAGTAGAAGAGCAAAGGGGGTTGTAGCTCCCTTCCAGGAGAGACTGGAAAACGAGAGAGAGTTGTAGCTCTCTGCAGGTTGCAGCCTACGTACTGGTAAAGGACTGCACCAGTACAAAATCATTGTAAAAGAAGTTTCTAATTGAAAGAAGATAGAGACATATTGCAGCAGGTGGTTTTCACCCACATTAGGTTTCCACCTTATATCTGGTGTTCTTTGGTGTGACTATCTGTTTTTCATTGTTCTTGCTCATTATTATATAGTATTGACATACAAGTTAATCATCAATATCTGAAGAATAATTTAAAGTATAAATCAGGATGGTATATTGAAAAGAATTTGATAATACTGATTCACCCCCCCTCTCAGTATTATTTCCAACATGATCATCTCTTTTCTACATCAACACCACTGCCATAGTATGCTCCAAAGCGAATGAAAACAATATAAAATCCTGAGTGTATTCCAGGCTGATTAGAATTGGAGCTGAAGAAAGAGCCAATTTGACTAAATTGAAAGATTTTACAGCCTCTTCTGTCCACGTCACTTGGCTGTCCTTCTTAAGCATGTTTGTGATCTCTCTTAGGTGCTCAGCAAGATTAGGTACAAAGTGGCGTAAAAAAATCATTTTACCATTGAAGGACTGAATCTCCTTCTTATTCTGGGGAAGATCGATTTGCTGAATAGCTTGTACACGTTCAGGATCGATACGAATGCCATCTTTTGAGATAATGTGCCCAAGTAGTTTGCCCTCCTCCATGGCAAACAAGCTCTTTTTCGAATTCAGCGATAGACCATATTTTCTTCACTTTTGAAAGATAGTTTTCAGATGAAACATGTGTTCTTCATCATATTTGGAAAACACCATCAGCTCATCAAGGTATACAACCAGAAAGACATCCTTCTCATTTGCGAAAGCCAATTCCATTGCCCGCTGAAAGGTGGCACCCACGTTCTTTAAACCAAAAGGCATTTTAGCGTAATGAAAAGTTCCCCACGGAGTGGTGAATGCTATCTTGTCTCGGTCATCTTCATGGACAGAAATTTGGTTATATCCAGAATAACCATCAAGAAGTGACATACGAGATGTCCCAACTACTCGCTGAAGTATATGATCCATTTTGGGCAATGGATAGTAATCTTTCAATGAAACTTTATTGAGATTCCTAAAATTGATGCACAAGCGAATCTCACCTGTCTTCTTCCGCACGGGCACCAAATTGGAGATCCAATCCGAAAAGCTGATGGGAACGGTGATTCCTGATTTGTACAACCTATTTATCTCCTTTTCAATTGATGGCAGCAGTTTTGGATTTAGCCTTCTCAACTTCTGTCTAAAAGGTTTCTGATTAGGCTTAATGGGTATAGTGTGCTGAATTATATTGGTATCGTATGTCTTCAAGTCAGAATAGTCCCAAGCAAACACGTCAGCAAATGAAGACAACAAACTGATATATTTGGCTTTCATCTTTTGTGGCAATGCTTTAGACAGTTTTACCATTTTAGGATTAGCAGTTGTTCCGATATTGACCTCTTCAACACCCTTCTCTATTGGTTGCAATGTTGGTTTGCGGGCTACGTCATCTTGATCAAAGAGTTCTTCTAAAGGTATCAAGCCTTTAGGAATAATGTTATCCTTTAGCTGCAACATGTCCATTTGATTGATCTGCACCTCATCTTTGCCATCATCATTTTCTTCATCAGTTGAGTTCTCTTTGAACTTACCTTTGTTTTGCAGAAAATCATCAATCTCTTCATCATCTTGGAAAACTTGCCAATACCTCTGATTGTCGGGGACAGTTGGATGATGCTTGACATGGATTTCAAATTTATTACTGGAGTTCATTGGAATCTTCAAACTACTGGCTGCCTTAGCAAGAGCATCAACAATGCTATTTTGAACACAAGGCACACATGTCAAGGTATATTATGAAAATAATTTCAGGATGTCTAGGACTGCATTTCGGTAAGCCTGCATCCGAGGATGTTTTGCTTGATATTCGCCTCTGACCTGCTTAATCACCAATACAGAGTTGCCATATACTGCAATCCTCTTAGCATTCATCTTTCTTAGAATCTTTAGGCCATCAATCAGATCTTCATACTTAGCCTCACTGTTCGAACAATCAAAGGCTAATTTGTAAGAACATACCCGCACATTACTAGGACCTTGTTCGGGGTGGAGAAAGGATTGCGTACCCAAATACCAATTCCATCACCATCATTCCCCACTGCACCGTCGAAATCCATGGTCCACAAACCTTCTTCCTCTTCTTCCAAGTGCCGAAATTCTGCTGGCTCTGTTTTTCCTGCTTGTTGTCCGTTACCTTCAGTTGATTTCTCAATGATGTTTTGTTGTTCTCGTCCTTCTTTCTTCAAAACTTCTGTGAAATTTTCTACTATTTCTGGAATACTTTCTGCTTCGACTAACTGACTATCTACATCATTAAAACTATCTGAATACAAAACAAAAGATTCTAGATCTGTATGTACATAATTAATTGGATGATTAATGGGTTTCTCCTTGCTTGTAATCATGTATTTCAATTTTTGTTCCGAATACAGTTTTCTCATTTGACCAAACACCGGAATTGTTGCATAGGAGAAATCTAGTTGTAATGTCCCTTTCAATTTTGCTGCCCAAGACCTGGAAAGAAGCATGCCGAACCTGGGAGGAATATCCGCTACCACAATATCCATCAAAACATTCTTCACTGGGATTTGATCCAGACTTACAACCAAGTCTTTGATGAGCCCAATACATCTCACTCTACTGGAATCAAACGAATAGAGATCATGGTATTTCCGGGTGATGTCCAAACCCAGCTTATCCATGACAGCCTTGGGCATGAGATTGTGAGAAGCTCCAGAATAAAACATGGCATTATGTAACACAAAATCATGCAATCTTAAACTGATATAAAAAGGTGGCACATCATTATCTGGAGACTCACCATTCAATGCTGGCCCAAAGATCATTTCAGGTTGATCATCTTCAACATTCACTATATCAAACATTGGATCACAGTTTAAAATTTTAGAAACCTGCCCTCTAAAACTGTTGTTCTTCATTATTTCAGTCAAGGGAATGGATACCTTAAATTTAGAAATTTCATTCTCTAAACTAAATACGGAAGTCTTTTCTACCTCTTTGACCAAGACTTCTTTCCTCTCCCTTTCTCTTGATACAATTTGCTGATTTGATTTTTCTGCTGATGGTGAATTGATGCTTTCAGGTCCAAGTGCCTCTTTGCCATTCTTTTGTGCAACTGACGAATCATTCTTTGATGCCGAAACTTCCTTCCTCTTCTGAATTGGGTTAATTGGCACATCTCTGTTTCTAAGTGAATATTGCCACTGCTGAGCAGACAGAGCATTCATATAGCCTCTTTGATACTCCTCTGATTCTTCTTCTAAAACTGTGTCACTTGCTAGAATGAAATCTGCGTCTTTGTGTGCAGCTGAACTTTCCGCATACTCCTCCTCTTCAGTAATGTAAGTAGGAAAATCATCTGGAGTAAAGAAGTGGTTCTCTTCCCCTATTACCTTCCCTTCCTCATCAGACTCCGGTCCATTCACAAAATTTTGCTGCAGAGGTGGTTGTACTGGCTGCTGTGCTGTCTGATCTTGGGCTCGCTGATCTCTCTGCCTTATCCTATATTGTGGCTGCTGCTAGCCACGGAAGTTAGAATTTCTAACTTGTGGCTTAGGTTTGTCAAGTTTCACCCTTTCAAGCATCTGCTCTACCTTCCTGAGTAATTGATCCATCGAGGAAGACTCTTCCTTGACTGTGACCTTCTTTTCTGCTTTTTCTCTAGCCCTCTTGGACAACAGATTTGCTTCAACGCTGACCGCGATTTTCTGCATGTCTTCCATTGTGGCCGGCTCTCTTTCTCTTAGTTGATAAGCCATGTCAGCATCAAAACCATCCGGAAATTTCATCATGGCTAGTCCCATAGGTGGCCTTAGATGATCAGGAATTTCATTATAAACGGAATTGAATCTAATGCAGTAGTCTTGGACCGACTCACCAGCGTTTCGTTTGATCTACTCATATTCAGCCAGAATTTGAAGAGGGTTCTTTTTCACTTCCCAGCGGTCTAAAAATTGTCTTTGCAGTTTGGCCAAGGTAGCGATACATGCAGCTGGAAAACCTTTGAACCATTTCCTAACTTCACCGACAAATGTCTGTACAAAGAGTCTCATTGTCACATTCTCTGCATCAATCTCATGAAGGTCACAGAAATCTGCCATTCTGTCCACATTTTACTGAGCAGTAATGTTGTTAGGAGCGCGATCAAACAAAGGGATTTTGCTTTGATAATCTGTGGGCATGTCATCCAAAACTTGAGGCAGCACAAGAGGTGCAAAACAGGTAGCCATCACTCTTGGTTGGTTTGGTCTTGGAGGTGTTGGATGGGTGTGTGGAGTTTGTAGGGAATTAACAATTTGAGTTTGAAGCTGTGTCGCAATATAATTATCAATTGACTGGTTAGCCCTTTCAGTTTCTAGGTCTACAAGAAACTGTGGATCGGGGATAGTAGAGTCAACAGCCCTTTCGGATTTGGTCTCGAACAATGATATTTCAAACCGCTCATCAAACTCAAGCTCTTCAAGATACTCAAAAATGTTAGGACATGAATGGGATTTGAACATGGAAGTTATGGTGCTCTCCTGACGAAGGAGTCTTGGAATCAAATTGGGGTTTTCGTAGATATGAGGAGGATCAGGATCTGGATTGGCTCTAGTATATCTTCTTAAAGCCAGCGTGCTATTTTCAGAAAATCAACAGGACATGAACAACTTACTCAGCCTATCAAATCCTAAACTTATCATCCGGAAGCTTAGGATTATCAGAAGTATGGGGTGTTTGAAGGTTAAACCTGCCGTTTACGCAACAGAGAAGGCTAACAAACAAATAATTTCGTCCCCAGTATGGTCGGCACTATGTTAGGGCGTAAATCTGCCTTAAGTTGAAGGAAGGCAAAATTCAGGGTAACCACAAACCACGCTCAATCTGGTAGCTAGCCCTACTAGAACAGGAGAGGGCTCTCTCTGGGTCACACTTAGGAAAATAAAAAATAGGGTTGGAGATGACTCCAAAATGAATACTGATTTTAGGCTAGGTAAATAAATTTGATGGAGGTATTTTGATAAATGACTGAGTTTTCTGGGATGTGTGGGGCCAAGGAACAGCATGAGCAGAGAATTTAACTCAAAGACATAGGTTATTTCATGAGGCAAGACAGGCGGAAAGTCTAGCAATTAGATTTGAAATAATATGAAGTGGAGAGATTGTTTGAGAGTGTGAAAAGGGCATAAATACATGAATCCTTTTCAACAGAAGAAAACATAGAACATGAAAACTATCTCAAAGCAGAGCAGTACACTGAATTCTACCTTTTTTACTTAGAAAGCTTTTACTAGAAATGAATATGAATGAAAATATGAAACATAACAAAATATTTATGAAACATAAAGAAGATACATTTGCTAAACTCACGCCACAGGAATCTCATGAACCAGAGCTACAATCTTTCATTAATTCTCTGTCAAAATGTACAGTGAGTGACTGGGTTTCTCTCCCACAGTTTCCCAGAAATTCCAACCCTTTACAAAATGACTCTCAATAAAATAAATAAGATTTTCCATGAGAAAGTCGATCAACCCAGGAAATGAAGAGCCAACCATCAGCAGCTACATTTAATTTTCTACGAAGACCAATTAGAAAAAACCAAATATGAGCGTAGATTTTTTGGGTGGTTGTTCGCCTTCATTTTGCCACTTGAATAGAAGCCAAAAATGTTTTTTAAACTTTTCCTTTGATGTGGAGAAAAATGTATTGTAAATGAGTGGGCCCACTTGGAGAAAATTGTGAATCGAAATTTCGCGAAGCGGGAGTGATTTTGGCTTTTGGGTCTCTGTGTGCCGCGCCAAAAACTGTATGCGTCGCGCTACTTTGGAGCTAGTTTTGAGGCACTTCCTGAAGTCCAAATTGAGCCCAAGTGTACTTTTTAGAAAGCCCTGCCTGTCTACTTTCCAACCCAAGTGGAATTTCTAAATTTGGTGCCCATTTACCCATCCAAAACTGCAATCTCCCAAGACTGCTTCCTATGTGTCAAAATAGGGGCAGAGAGGTCATGTTTAGGGTGTTTTTGACCTCCTGAGGACTCAAAACTTGCCCAAATTTCATGGCCATGCACCAAAAGTCATGATTTTCCATGAAAAATCCAAAACTATAAACTTTTTTGCATTTGGATCCTCCTATTGTAAGCGCACGCCACGTGGCGCGGTGCACAGGGAGAAAAACCCTGTTTTTTGCACAAAAATTTCCAAAAATACCAAAAACGCCCCAAATTTCTTGAAATTTGGGCTGGAGCTTCCTTATCAAGTGTTGTGTTAGAATAAAGAGGCTTCGGCTAATATCTAAAGTCGATCGAGCTCCCTTTGCCTCTTTTGCTTCTTGATTGCCTTCCTCAATTTCGCCTTCAAATTCCTGATTCGGGCCTTGTACACTTTGTTTCGCGCCATGTAGTGGAAAGCCATGTGTCTCAGCAATGCATGGTCCTTGTCAGACTTGTCCAACAGTCTCTCTAAGTGCATGTTAACTCTCTCGAGATTGGCCTCCTGATCCTCATTAATCTCTTGTTCCAATAACGTGAGCTCAACTCTTCTTCTTTGCGCAGCTTGGCGATTCTCGCGAATGTTTTGTAGCTCCATGATTACCTGTTGATCCTCAAGCTGTTTGTTCCTCTACTCCACATATTTCATGTTCCACTTAGCCCTCTCTGAGTCAAGGGATAAGGCTTCGATCTCTAATTGCTGCTCTTGGATGATCTCTCTAAGTTTGGCGCTTTGTGGACCCGTATCTATATCATCATCATGAAGGAGAATGAAGTCAATCTCTCATTCACCTGATGGCTCACCTGAAGGTGCCTCATCCTACATTGGCTCCTTTCCTTTGTCCTGTTCCTATTATGTTGATGGAGGAAGCTATGCCCCTTCCACCCCGGGTGGAGATAACACTTGCTTTGCCGCTGCAAACAAACGTCTAGTGCCTTTCTGATATGTGATGAAAACCAGTACACTAGCAGTCTCATGGTGCTCATACCGATGAGAAGGTTCACCCTCATGCTTAACCTCTGATACTCCCCGTGAAGCTCTGAAGAAATCACGCGAGATGAAATCATCCCAAGTGATGCCCTGCAATCCAGGCTGATGAACCACGAAAATCTTAATAAGAGCAAAATGATAGACACTGTTAAGTTGCTGCTAAGGTGTTTTGTGCTGTATAAAGGTGGTCATCCTCTCTATGTTATGGCAAATGAAATATGGAATGTTCATCATCCATACACTGGTGAAATGCATGAGCAACATGATGTGATAAGCATAAAGACGAGAGAATCGTCCCTCACAACTGAAATATTTCATAATCAATCTCATTAGTGGAGCATATTCATATTTCAGATATCGGAAGGGGAACACTCTCTTGAGCTACCTTAAGAAACTAGTTTTGATGTATGGCTCATAATATTGCCGGTCAATCTTCTGTTTCTTGTGCCATGGTTCACCAATGTTCAGTATACCAATTGCTAATGAGACAAATTCTGGTGTAAGTGTGAAGGTGACACCAGCCAATATAGCTTGATCTCCATGCAAGTGCAGCACAAAAAGATGAGCCAACTCATCATGAAATTTGATACTAGCCACCTTTTGACAAAACTCATAGCATGACTGATGCTGAGAATAGGACATAGCAAGAGGGCAGGCCTGCAATTCTGTAAGGGTGGTCGGTTATTCTATAACATGTCTGCCACTTTTATGAGGCCTCCGGGGTGCCTGTTCTTCCAAGGGAGAGTCACTTTGGGTTTCCACCTCATAGTCCGATGAATGCTCAGATGCCATGACTGCTATACAAAATACCTTGAAGACAAGATGACTACTGTTTATGAACTGTGCTTGAACTGCTCTTTTTGGTGTTCTATTTCAATTTCTACCACCAAGGGAAAAAACAAATGCAACAAGGACTGTTAGGGATTGTTAGGAAGGGGAAACAATATTGAGGAATGAGAATTATTGGGATAATTTTAATTAGGGAGAGGAGGGGGATTCTATATATGGGAATAAGGTTTAGGGTTTGGGATTAGTTATATAGGGTTGAGGAGATTTTAATAAGGGCTAGGGTTTTGGGATGCTGAATGTAATGTGGGGTTGATCAACTTGGTGGGGGGGTAGGAAATGAGGCAACAAGGGAGGATGGTGAAGGAGGAGAGTCCTTGGTGACAAAACTGTGAGCTCCGAAACCCTGGCAGCAAATTTGTTTGTGTTGGGTATGAATTTTTGTTTCAACCTTTATTCACCCTTACACCACCATCTCTTATCATAAAATCTGAGGCAATGTCAAAATAGAAGGCCCTACCTGACAACTCCATGCAAGGGATGAGCAATTTGAAAATATTTGACACAATTTCGGGCTCTGAACTGTGTGCACCGCGCCAAGAACCCAGTGCGCCGCGCCCTCTATGTGCGTCGCACCCGTTCAAATTAACACTGGGCGGAAATCCCCAGTGCGCCACGCACTCTATGTGCGCTGCGCTCCTCCACCTGTGCGCCGTGCTCCAACCTTTGACACAGTCGCGGCCTTTCAAAGCACGATTTGTTCTTCAACCTCCAAATTCGACTTTGCTATAAGATTTCATGAATATAACTTGGTACAAATGATTTATATACTTGGAAAAATATATTGCAAGAGTTGGATTTGATTTTTTCTTTCTCTAAAACCCATTTTGTAATGTTTTCACTTTGGCACATTTTCACAATTAATACAACTCTGCTTTTCACACTTCCTTTTGATTTCTTTGACTAAAATGATGAAATTTTTGGCAATTTTTTGCAGAGGTAGCCGACATGTAATTTGGCTAAGGAGACCAGGGCTGTGCTTGGAGAAATCCACTGAGAAACTTTTAAAAATTATTACAAATGACAAACTATTGACTTTTCTTCAAAACAGAGTTTTGAAGAACAGTCGTAGTCTATCGATATGGCGATGAAAATCTTTGAATCACAACTTTATAAGAGCCTCCCTCTAGCCTTGCTAGCTTTATTGGACATTGTTTGAAGACCAAATGACTAATCCTTAGACTTAATAACCGAAATGTCTCTCGTCCATTAAAAGATCAAACATTGATTGTCATGGACTTTAATACACATTGATGAAAAGACCTAAGCCAGCAGGTACAAGACATGAGGGGAATGAATGATAAGGCCCTTTCATCAGATAATGGCATGCCCCTAGCGGAATGAAGCTGAGTGAATGGAGCGAGACACCTAAAAATGAAATGCAGAAAGAGTTTTGATCTCTGATGGAGGACTGACAAGACCAACTCTAATAGGGTGCACTCCCTTCATCTCTTTGTAATTCCAAGCAAAGGCATCCAAATGCTCTCTTCGAATATTACATAACTCTTCTTCTTGGTGTAGAGAAAGAGAGGGGTTGATTTTTAGTGTTCTTTCATGGCCGAATTCCATTTCCTTGACATGAGTAGGGTTCAAATCAGCTAAGCATAGATCAATCTGATGGTTGTTCTTGGTTTCCTTCAGTACTTACTCTAGAGACAAGGTGTTGGGAGTTGGATTTTGGAGGATGTGTTCAATCAAATCATCTTCATCAAGCTGTCCTCCTACCATGGCAGTTTCTAGTGTATAGGGTTAGGTGGAGTAGACTTCATCTTCCTCCTACTCTTCTAGCCATAAAGGTAAGTCATTTTCTAGATATGGCTGAGTAGGAGGGTACAGGAACAACTGCTTGGATAGATGCCCATTTTTGATAGTCATGTTTCCAGCTCTGTAGCTGATGTATGGATTGATAGTGGCTACCCAAGGCCTCCCAAGTATGAGAGGATAACCATTAAATTTGGTCTTAGGCTGGAGAACTAATAATTCTGCAGGGTACTACCAGGAGTCAATGGAGGCCATCACATCCTCAACAATCCCCTCAGAGGCTACTTTGGATCAATCTACAAGTTGCAAGGCTATCCTGGTCTTTCTTAATGAACCCTGGAGATTTATCTAGAGCATGGTGTCCTTAGTCATTACATTAATGTCAACCCCAATATCAGTCAAGGTATGTGGGAAAATGGTGCCATTGATGTGTACATCTACTATAGGGCTTCCAGGGTCTAAATACTTTGGGCAAATTACATGTCGTAGCATTAGGTTGGACAACTGTCCAATCAAATTAATGGTAGGGGTGTCTCCTTTTTGCCTCCATGGATGTTTGAAACACTTCTCTTTAATAAATTTGTTGTAAATAGGTACATCCTTGATAGCCTGGAGACGTGGGATTTTGACACATAGATTTTTCAATTCACCTAGAAGTTCATTCTCTTCTAGGGTAGGATGGACTAGATGAGTCAATATTTTAGGAAAGTGTGGTGGATTCACTCTAGGCACACTTCCTCTCTTTCTTCCTCATTCTCCCTAATTGGAGATGGAGGTTGATTATCCGGAAGCACTCTCCCAAATCTAAGGTTGATTTCCTGAATTTCCATAGCATAAGTAGGGTAGGATGTCTCTCCACTATAGACCTGTTGTGCTTATCTATTGTTCAAGTTCAGGATTGGTTGGGAAGGCATCTGAGGTTGTTTTAGTAGAGCAGGTTGTAAAAGTTGTGGTTGAGTAGGGGATGAAGGAAATAAAGCTAGAGAATTGTTGTATGGGGGCCTCCACCCCTGGGGTGGTGAATTCCACTGAGGTTGTGGAGGTGTATATGGCTGAAATGGCTGGCTGGTAGGCTGGGAATGGTACTAAGGTGCAAAAGACTAGGGAGAAGGTGTAGACCAGGAGGGATGAGCAGGGGGCCCCACGAGCGAATGGACGTGTTTTGGTTAGGGTTGTAATATGCATAGGATGACCCTTGCATGCATTTATGGTATGGTTGAGGCCCATGATTCCTCATTTGCTTTATGTAGTAGAGCTATTCAGTCACCCCTTCAGTTCCCTGAGACACAACTTTTATTCCAAGTAGAGAAGGGCACTTGTTTGTGGAGTGGTTTTATTCACAAACCGAGAAAATTTCAATAAGGTTTATTCGACATTCATTCCTAGGGTGCGTCCATGTGCATCTAGGGCAGAAGATGGCCAATGCTCTCTCTGCTCCCTCCTGCTTCCTCTTGATTTGCATAGTGTCCATCTGTAGGGCAAGGGTTTGCAACATTTCACTCTCAAAATCTTCCAACATGTTTCCAATTTCATTTTTTATAGATGTGTTGGAAGACGATGAGCTGGCCATTATTTGACTACCGCTACCCTTTTTCCTAGCTACCCTAGAATGATTCTCAAAAATGTTCTTCATATATTCATAGGGTAGCTAGTATATGTCCCCTCTTGATAGAAGGTTTAGGGTATCCAGGATGTATTCCCTGATCCCCTTGAGTAGGACTAGCTTATGTGACTTAGGATCAAGTGTGCGTCTGGCCCGTTTATAGGTGAGCTCGAATCTTTCCACAGAATCGTCTAAGGACTCATCATGCCCCAAGGTCATTCTAAAAATTTCCTCTTTGGTGTCTTTGGACCTACAATAGTCCCTATACTTGTTGTTGAAAGCTTTCTGCACCTGAGCCCAAGTGGTGATACTATCCTAAGGTAAACCCATGAACCACCGCAAAGTTGCATCCTTGAGAGGGGATGGGAATAATTTCAACTTCTGATCATTAGTGGTGTAGTCATAAGTTTTTCATATGACAACGTGTTCAAACAAGAAAGCATCTGGATCTTCTAAGATTGGGCCATAGAAGTGAAGAAGAGAAGAGGGGCTTATGTTTTTCATCTTGGCATCCCCATTGGTTTCTCTGATGGGAAAAGCACCCTCAGTTATTTCTCTATCTCCCCTTTCATTTCCATTTTTGGCCATTCTGTCAGTTGGAATGGGTTCTTCTTCTTCACCTATAGGCTCTTCAAAAATCTCTGGTTGCTCGCCTGAGGGGTCCTCTAATTCACATCCACTGAACAAGAGGGAATGTTGGTTGTTTGAAGTCGTGGGGGTATTTGGTAGAAATTTTCCCAAGTTATCCCTATTGCTACGAGGCATGAAAGAAGTGTTTTGTTTTTTTTCAAGCTTTAAAACTAATTGTAGAATAGAAAAGACAACTGAATTGAAACTAACTACTGAATGAAATCATTTGCAGAATGGAAAGGAAAGCAAACCAACTTACAAATATCTTGAAAAAATGAAACTAATAGCAGAATGAAAGAGATAAGAAATGGAATAAAGAAAGAAAAAATCACATCTACTCAAACACCTCCCTGGCAATGACCCCAAAAAGTGATGAGCACCAGTATTGCAGCAAGAATGTTGCAAGTCTTGGGGCTACCAACTTTACTTCATCAACCCAGGGTTCATACAAACTTGGACGTGACAATGTTGTTTACATAAGTAGATGGAATGGGCACTCTTTTCTCACTGCTGAGCTGGGCGATAGACCACTAGGGTTTCTCAAACCAACCTTCTATTGATTTAGAAGAAGTTTGACTAACAATTGAGAAAGGATAATTTTACCATAATTGAGAGAATTGAAATGCTACCTACTGCAGTAAAGAAAGACTGAAATAGATGCTTAAAACACACAACTCTTCTAGCTATTTTTTAAGATACCTTGCTTTAGAAGAATTCTAAGTCAACACATGTGAAATCCTAACTAACCTAAGCATGCAATCTATTCTAATTAAACACTTAACTTCTGTGGACATGAATACACATAACAACCTTTTTATTTTTGTCTTTTTTGTGAGAACATGAATGCTAATTCTTCTTGGTTGTCTGGTAGGTGGGTTAGGTGTGGAGAGAGATGATTTTGATGGGTCAAATGCATTTGGTAGCAAGTAGGGGTCTTCTCCTATCTTTCGTGATGCAATTCTCACAAATCGAGCTCAAAACAGGCCACTACAAGTCGTCCTACAGAATGTCCTAATTCACATACAGGATCCCCTGTTTTCCTACAGGAAGAGGTAGAAAAAATATGGAGTGATTTGGACAGTGGTATGGGGCTTAGGGAAGGTGAGTGAGGGAAGGAATAAGGAAAGGAAGTGGTTCGGACTCCCTCAGAACTCAAATGAAAGTTGTATGATGTTTGGATTTTCTCAACAAGCATGGCAAGTTATCCTTGTGAAATGATAACTCGAATTATGGACTTAGTGGGTTTTGGCGATCATGGATGGGTAAGGTTAGGCTGATCCTGCTGATATGAGGTCTTCCTGCACTATTGAAACTCATACAATATACACATCATTGTTGGCATTTACCCATAAATCATGTCAAAACAAGAGAGGTTTACATCAACATAGGAAACCAGAATTTCATCATTTATTGGCCTACTTCATGCATGGAAATGCTTGCAGCCTATTGTGAAAACACCATGAAATCTAATACAAAGATTAAGATATCATAAATGATAACTGCAACCTATCTTTGAAAATTGAAAGATGTTGACCTAGTTAGCAGAAAATCCCTAAATTTCATAAGAAATCATAATTCTATCTCTATGGGTTGAATGAGGGTTTTTCCTCAAACCATGGTCCTTGAAGGGACGAATGAGGCAATATCCACTTGTTATCAGCCTTTTTGGTATTTCTTTATCTCTCTAAAGCTATTGTTAAAGCTATGCACAAATGGAAGCAAACTAATCAAATTCACCAATACTTGTAATGTAACAATGCCAAAATCAATTCAACAAGTAATCTATGAAATAACCTAATCATACAAGTACAGTAAGAGGAACCTCTGCTACTAGGATTGGGCCCTAACCCAAGAGCTTCAACACTCTGAGTCAACTCAGTGTTGGATCAAGGGCATGCTCATTTTCATTAACATATCAAAAATTACATAACAATGTTTTGTCACAATCCTTCAACTAGAGAGTGCTTAGTTATCTTGCATAAGAAATCTGGATCCTAATAAGGCTCTAGGCCTCATTATTTATACAATTGAAGTTTCCAACAACTTCCTTAGATCTAGGGAGGCTTGGCTCCCAATCTCAAGATAAACTGGTTCTTAACTATCACTGGCTCGACTGCCAATGATTCTCATGAATTAGTTGCATGCAACTCTGAGCTGGTGTGATTTGATTGAGGGATCTTCGAATGAGTGAGGATTTAATGAGGAAAATCCATCTCCTATAATCTCTCCTTGTCTCATTCCATTTCCTGCACCATAATTAGCCATACTTTTCCATAATTTTCTCCCAAAAACCCGCAATCAATGCACATTAGATGACTAGACATAACATCTTACTTTTACTCATCTCATTAAGAAAAATATAACTTAGAAATGTAAGGAATTATGAGAAGACTTGATTTTAGTAATATTGGAGGTGTATTAAGCTCCATATATTTTACCCAATGCTGAGCCTCATCAAAGTCTTTGCTAGACCACTGGAGGATAAAGGAGGAGATCATTTTGTACCAAAAGAATAATATTAAATATTATTTTGTATCAGCTATAACCACACTCCAAAATTTTTCCTCAGCTTCATTTTGGAGCCTCCCTACAACCTTTTCACAACACCTTGTATTGCTTCATCAAGTACACAAGCTTCAGTGTATTCCTTGCACAAAGGCAACCTGTTGATCACTACTCAATGCATTCCCCTCACAAGCTGATCACCTGAAGTTGGTCAAGCTGCAGGCTGAGCAGCTCCCCTAAGAAATTGTGCTATTTTGGAGGGCAACTAGCCTTCCCTCTAGAAATTATGCAATCCTGACTAGAGCCTACTAGCCTCCAGAATTGCACAATTATGGTAGTCAACCCTCACAGTGAAAATTGTGCAATTCTAGCAATCAACCCTCACAGTGAAAATTATGCAATTTTCCCCAGCAGGGCTGCTCAGCCTAGAATTTGTGCAAATCCAGCAAGAAGTCCATTCCCCTGCCTAGAAATTGCACAAATATCCTCAGAAGCAGCCCAGCTCCTAGCCATAAATGCACATTTTCTCCCAACATTTGAGCAACCTCTTGCATATGCAGCTAAGTTGACTGGTTACCTCAGGGACCAAGCAAAACAGACTTGCATGCATGGGCTTCTTCTCCCAAGGTAGTATGCAAAGCCATCCCTTGTTTTAGGGATCTATTTTTGGCAGTTGGAAGTTACATGCAATGATAATTTTAAAAACCTCCCACCAAGTGTCGCTTTCCCTAGATTTGTGGCATGCGGCTCACA
Organism: Pinus tabuliformis; assembly: GCA_031772625.1. NCBI lineage: Eukaryota > Viridiplantae > Streptophyta > Pinopsida > Pinales > Pinaceae > Pinus > Pinus tabuliformis. The sequence goes on from CM062818.1 coordinate 1,591,188,139, forward strand.
AACTCAATATTATCAAAACTCATCAATTGAATGTTGTAGACCTCATTACTCACATCAACCTTGTAGCTTTGACATCCCACATCACATCTAGGAGTTGTTAGCACATTCAACTCAAATGTTTTGGGGTAAGCCTGCTTCTGATGTCTTGTGTTGCATTTCTAGTGCTTTTTGTGTTATTCTTCGTATGAACATTGTCTACTTAATTTCAGTGAGCACTTGTTGCCATTCTGATACATACTATTTTAGCTTTGGTTGCTATCTAACTGTTGTCGCATGCATGAAACTATTTTTCACCAACGATCGTTGATTCGGCGACTCACCTCACCCACATGCATGTTGTTCCATTTTCTGAATCTGTCATTCACCATTTGCATTGATGATCATTCACTTATGCTTACACTCAGTATCACCATGCATTCACACTCAAATTTGCGTTCAGTTGCCTGTCGCCAAGTCTGGGAAACCTCGGCTCGGACTCTACCTTCACTAAGATAGCATTGCACAATCCAGGGAAGGAAGGCTATCTCTTCCTCTCCAGAAATGCACATTTTTTCCCAGGCACTATCCTCTAGGAGTGTTTTGCGCATTTCTAAGGGAAAGTGACTGCTGGCCCAGAAAATTGCACAATGCAGTCACTGAGTCTGCAACCATTTCTAGCTGAGATTGTGCATAGCGCAATTCCAGCAGTTAGTAACTAGACTGGATTGTGCATTGTGCAATTCCAGTAGTCATTCAGTCTCCCAACATCCTAGACTATGCCTTTCGTAATTTTTGCAGTGAGTCTCCCAACCTCCCGGTCGAAATTGCGCAACCTTCATGATCAGTCACATAGGTATGTTGCAAGTCAATTCTCATGTTCATTTTTGTTTTCGAAAGACATATTTCTTGCAATGAGTGTTTCCACATCTCTCGGTATCATGGGTGTTCATCTTCCTCTCAGCAGTATAGGTATAATGGTTTCCAAGAGAGCATAGCCAAAGACATCTTTAAGAGTACACTTGGGGATGCAGTCGATCAAATGTCTATGGTCTTGCCTACCCATGAAGATATCAATTTGTTCGTAGACAAGTACATGTAGATATGATAGCAGCAGTATCACAGCGAGCAGCATCATGAACAACAGTTGAAGGTAGCATACCGAATACAACGAATGCAAGAGGAATGTTGTTGACAACACAGAGGTGGAACAAATTTGCGAGCTCAAGTAGATCCACTAATGATGAAAGCCATTTTGGAGACTCAGGATATTAGGTGACACCGCGAAATTGAAGACCACACGAAGATAGAGAATAGAACAAGGAAGGAGTTGCATGTGCTGAAGCAACAACTCAAGGAAGAACATGAAGCTGCACAAATAGACAAATGATTTGTAGTAGGAACAGGAACAACAGTGCGTGCAACATGCACTCAACGATGAAACTACACCCGTACATGTTAAAGATCCAACCCACCAGCTAGTATGGAGAAGACATGGTGAGTAGTGTTGTTGATGGCATGCAAGGGATTCAGCAGTATGCATGTCATTGTGTGCAAGCATGCGATCCAACCCATTCAATACACTCACCAGTGTGAAGACAATAAGCATTTCCATATAGAGCTGAACATGTACTTCGACAAGTTGATGTGCATGCCCACCAGCACACAATTGAAGATCAGCATGGACACTATGCATCAGTGTGTTACCAGTTCAGCCACACCCAAGAATACCATGCACATGTTCGCAGACGAGTTGGATGAACAAGCCGAACCAATGCACTAGTTACAATAGAGGCAAGAGTTCGCTTCAGCAAGATGTCACCATGGGGTGCATCCACACCATCACAGTTGACCAAGCTTAGCATCACCTCACCACCTTTACCATCACAAGCATGTCAAAGAGATGGTATCATCACAACGAACCGAGTTTCAGTGATGTCTTGCATGGCTTGCTCAAGCCATGTTGTCTCACATGAGTACATGTGCATTGTAATGTAATTTCATGTCAAGTGTAAGTCAAGTGTCAATAGTTTGATGTAACAGTCATAGAGTAGGTGAAGAGTCATGACGGTGGTTGAACTGTCACAAAGGGGAATGTCAAGGGTCATCCCACCCTTTGTTATAAATAGTCCCTCATAACTCATTGTATAGGCTTTTGGTCAGCCAAGCTTCCGATAAGACTATCTTGGAGAGAGCTTGGACAGTATTGTAACATGCCTTGGCTTCTCCACTGCACAGAGCTAGCACATCTCTTTGGAGGAGCAGATGGATGTGGCTATAACGTTCCACTATTGGAGCTCGTGGCTGGACATGGATGTATTGTATGACTGGAACTTACACTTCTTTATATCATAAGAGCCAACACGTTTCATGCATATGTTGTATTTTATTCCAGTTGTCTTTTTTACTCCAAATGGCATACTTATTTTCTTTCTTACGTATGCATGTATGGACTATTCCGTATGCATATGTATGAATCATTTTGAAATGTGTTGTTGGTTTAACCATCACTTTGGATTTCGAACTAACTTGATTTCCAGCTTGTGATGCATCTTCGCTCGTGTGTTCCCTTCCCATCCGAGTACTATTACATGTTGCCAAGTGGTGCACTCATCTCAACCCCCATGTGTTAGAACCTTTCATGCACCTTCCTTGACTCACTACACCTGTCACACCCTTGCTACCAACAGAGTCATCTTACCTGTCTTTGTGAAAAATCGCGGTCAAGGCATTACCATACGAACCACTGTTGGGACTCCTACACCAAATGGTCTGAGGTCTAATTAGGACTTCTTACCAGGGAGATCGCCTTACATATTGGCAGGTCTAGCACCATCAAAATTTTGGTGCTAGAAGGAGGGCGAGATGAGAAGCTGAGTCATCACATATATTTTGAATCTCGACACATCTATCCTGACTAACTACCGAGTTGCTCTTCCGGAGTGCATGTCTTATGGAAATGATTTGACTACCTTTGAAAATCTCTTGGATAACTTGTCTCATAAAACATATGATGGTGGAGGCCACGTAGCCTTCATTAGCCATGTGGTCGACATTGTAGGCTCATGCGAAAGACATGGATTCTTTGAAGAATACATGAGCTGCGGGCTATTCATCTTCACGCTTCGAGGGCACCCAATGCACTCGTGTGTCATGCTGCCCGAAATGTCTATTCATTCTTTTGCTCATCTGGTCGCAAAGATAGACCATGCTATTAATCACTTTGACCGTAAATCACTCAACAAAGAAATTCTGAAATTACAAAAAGCACCCAATGAATCTATTGAGGAATTTCACATAAGCTTTTGTAATCTTGAGTACTGATTCCCCGAAGATTATATTGATTGGGAATTTCTCGATGGGATATTTGAGTATCTTCTTTACATATCTGAAAATCATCAATTCTTGAAATCACTCGAACCTCGCTCATATGATGGTGATGGAACTGCGCAATCATGAGCAGGTAAAGTCAGTGTCACAAGTGGTTGTCTACCTCACCTCATCAAACAGCTCCACCACTGTGAAGTGATGTTGGAGATCGTGCACATACCTTTGTTGAACTGACACATCCTCCCACCCCACCTACTCTTGCTATCTGTGAAGATTTGAATTGTAATCCTGTTGGTTGTCATGTGAATTCATTCCCTTAACCTCCGTCCCCATGTTTTGTTGATCCTCCAGATTGTATTGTCATGTGTTCTTCCATTTCAGACTCCTCAACCACTGTGAACGAGGATCAATTTGTTGATGGTGTTGGTGTTATGAAGCCAACCTGTGCCATCAATCATGATGAGTGTGTGTGGGAATCTAAAGAAGAACTCGTGGTGAAGGATGACTCCCTTTCAACCGCACCTCATCCGCTTCATCCTGACATCCCTTGTGATTCTGCCACTGCTGATTTCCCCTATGAAAAAGTCATTTCCAGATGCTCCTACTTCCGATCATTCATAGGACACATCGAATGTTAGTCTATCATTGCAGTGCAGAGGGGCCACATCTTCCTTGGGAAATCCATGCAATATTTCATCTATCTTTATTGAAAACATAGAGGGTGAACACCTTTTCTTCCCATTTAACCCTCTACCCGATTCATCAAATCATGAGGATGCCAATGAACATCTCGAATTTTTTGATCTAGGTTGTCGTGATCTATTCACTTCTTCATCTGATCAGGATGTTGATTCAATCATTGTTAATATGTCTGAGACACTGGTCTACAATGATCTATCTGTCAACGAAGTCGAAACCCCCCAAACTGTCGAGGCACTTCAGCCCAAGCTGATGGTTATGTCAGGCCCTTGCTATCCTAGGGTTGGTTTCACTTCCAGACATGAAATTGTTGAAACACTCAAGGTTCCTCATCACTCTCTTCTTTGCATAGAATATCAACCAAACTCCCAGATTTCACTTCCTCCACTCGAACTACAGGATCCCATCGCTCATGCATTAGAGATTTCTTGAAAAGAAAGCACACAAGCACAACACAAGTGGTCTACCTTTCTCACGTTTTCTTTCATGTGATAGTCAAGAGAATGCATGCACTCAAAATCAGCGTGTAGTGTAGCACAACATCATGGAAACTCCATAGAATGCATGTATTGCACTTTAACTCATCTTTGTTTTGTGCTCGCTTGTAAGCTCGTAGTGTGTTTGTCTTCATTATTAAATCTTTCTTGTTTGCTTTTCACATAGTTGTCTTGTTTGCGAACCATGCCTTCACCAACATGGGTCAACCAATGCACTGGTGGATGCATTGGAGGTATCACTTCACGTGAGATGGCCCACGCACTGTTAGCTTATGAGTAGGAGTAGTGTTTGTTTTTGAAGTTGTTCTCTTGCATGTTTGCTTGCTTACTTGCTTTGTTTATTTGTTTGTCTTCTTTCTTTTTTTCTTACTTGATTTGCTTCTACTTTTTCTTTTTCTCTTACTTTTGTTTGTTGTTTGTTAGTTCGCTTGTTTCGTTTGTAGGTTAGTTTCGCATGAAACCATGTATGAATCTTGAAGCAAGTTGGGTAAAGTACAGGAGGCCTTGTGTTGCTATCACTACTTGGTTGTCTGTCATCCTGCCTCTGTATGAAGAAATTGTTACTTTTAGTCCATGATACGCTGAATAAAAATATGTATTTTTCGAAGTGAACCTTGGTGAAAACAGAGTGCTTGCATGCTAACTAGCATCACCTACTCTAGTCAGTTATTTTTTGGTCAATCCTTATTAGCTCAGTCAAGTAGAGTAAGGTGAGGGGGAAAACCTTAGCAATCACGTCAAAGGTATAATAAACTACTTCTCTATAGGAAAAACCTCTTTTGCTCTCAATAATTCAGGATCCCTCTTCCACGTATGAAATGAATAAGTGCTATGCACAACTATGCAGATGAAAAATGAAAAAAATGAAAAAGTGAAAAAAGTTTTAAAAAATGAAAAATGAATAAGGTGAAAGAAGAGAAAGGCTTCCTCTGCAGAGAGGTGATGCAAGTAACTCCATTGAGGTACTAACTAAGCTTGCTAGCAGCAAATCCATGCTTGTGTTCCTATGTGACTCCGTTGGGGTATTGTCTAGGCCTACTAGCAGCGAAGCAACACCAGATATGAAACTAATACTCTAAGGACTATACTGCTTGTGCACCAATATAACCCTCAACCCTAATCAAAACAACCGTGTTGACTTGGCTTGGAATGTGTGTCAATCGACAAAGAGCTTGGCAAATCCTACATCTTACAATCAAGCTAGTGTGAAACAAGATCAGCTTAGAACTGAACAATACTTCCAGAGGTGTTAGACTTGCTTTTCACGAACAAGGTCCATTCAGAGAGTTGGATTTCTACCAGTGTGTCACCAAGTGTTGTAGTGACTACAATCACCCTCCAAAATTTTTCCTCAGCTTCATTTTGGACCCTCCCTACCAACTTTTCACAACACCTTGTCTTGCTTCATCAAGTACACAAGCTTCAGTCTTTTCCTTGCACAAAAGAAGCCTGTCAATCATAGCTTGATGCATTCCCCTCATAGGCTAATCACCCAGATCTGTTCTAGCTACAAGTTGAGGAGCACCCCTAAGAAATTGTGCAATTCTGGAGGGCAACCATCCTTCCCTCTAGAAATTGTGCAATCCTGACTGGCAGCCTGTTGGTCTCTAGAATCACACAATTCTGGTAGTCAACCCTCACAATGAAAAATGCGTAATTCTCCCCAGTAGGGCTGCTAAACCCAGATTTTGCTCAAATCCGGGTAGCACTAGCTGCTCTGCCTAGAAATTACACAAATCTCCTGGGAAGCCAGCCCAGCTCCCAACTAGAAATGCACATTTTCTCCCAGCAGTTGCAAAGCCTGTTACATGTGCAGCTAAGTTGAAAGGTTCCCTATGGGACTGAGAAAAATAGAATTGCATGCATGGGATTCCTCTCCCAAGGCAGCATGAAAAGGCATCCTTTGTTTTAGGGATCTATTTTTGGCAGTTGGAGGTTACATGCAAGGATCATTTCAGAAACCTCCCACTAAGTGCCACTTTCCCTAGATTTGTGGCATGCATCTCACAACCTCGATGTTATAAAAAATCATCAACCGAACATTGCAGAGCTCATTCCTCACATCCACCTTGCAGTTCTGACATCCCACATCACATCTAGGAGTTGTCGGCACATTCAACTTAGTTGTTTTGGGGTAATTCTGCTTCCCATGTCTTGTGTTGCATTTCTGGCACTTTTTGTGTTTCACTTCATATGAATGATGTTTTCTTGATTTCAGTGAGTGCTCGCTGTTGTTTTGATACATATTAGCTTGTACTAGCACCATTTCAGTTTTGATTGCTATGTCATTGTTGTTGCATGCATGAAACTATTTTTCACGAACGGTCACTGATTCGGTGACTTGCTTTGCCCACGTGAATGTTGTTTCATTTTCTGAATCATCATTCACCATTTACATGCATGATATTTCACTTATCCTTAGACTCAGCTCCATTCACACTCACATTCGCGTTTAATTGCCCGTCGGCGAGTCTCGGCAACCTCGGCCTAGACTCTGCCTTCATTACAATAACATTGCGTAATCTAGGGAAAGAAGGCTCTGTCTTCCTCTCCATAAATGTGAATTTCTGCCCAAGCACTGTCCTCCGAGACTGTTTTGCGTAGTTTTGAGGGACAGTGACTACTGGCCCAGAATATTGCGCAAAGTGGTCACTGAGCCTACAACCATTGCCAGCTAAGATTGTGATTTTCACACATCCAGTAGTCAGCAGCCAGACTGTATTATGAATTGCATAGTTCTAGCAGTCAGTCAGCCTCCCAACAGCCTAAACTATGCCTTACTCATTCTTGGCAGTCAGTCTCCCGACCTCCCGAACGAAATTACACAACCTTCATGATCAGTCACACAGGTATGTTGCAAGTCAGTTCTCAAGTTCATTTTGGTTTTCGACTAACAGATTTCTTGCCATGAGTGTTTTCATGTCTCCAGGTATTGCGGAAGTTCATCTGCCTATCAACAGTACAAGTACAATGGTTTGTGAGAGAGCATAGTCGAAGACACCATTCAGAGCACACTTGGGGATGCAGTCGATCAAGTGTCTGTGGACTTTCCTACACACGAAGACATCAAATTGTTCGTAGACAAGGACATCAAGATATGACAGTAGCAACATCACAACGAGCAGCATCATGAACCATAGCTGAAGGCAGCATACCAAATGCAACGAATGTAAGAGGAAGGTTATTGACAACATAGAGGTGGAACAAAGTTATGAGCTCAAGTAGATCCACTGATGATGAAAGAAACTTTGGAGACTCAGGCTATTAGGTGACATCGCAACATTGAAGATCACGCAAAGACAGAGAATGGAACAAAGAAGGAGTTGCATGTGTTGAAGTAGCAACTGAAGGAAGAACATGAAGTTGCACAGATAGACAAATGAGTTGCAGCAGGAAAAAGAACAACAATGGGTGCAACATTCTCTGACGATGAAACTGTGCCCATACATGTTAGAGAACCATCCCAGCAACTAGCATGGAGCAGACATGGTGAGCAATGTTGTTGATCACATGTAAGGGATTCAATAGAATGGATATCATTGTGTGCACACATGCGATCCGACCCATTCAGCACACTCACCAAGGTGAAGACAATAAGCAAGTCCAATTGGAGTTGAACATGTACTTTGGCAAGTTGATGTGCAAGACCACTACCACACACTTGAAGATCAACACAGACACTATGAATCAGTGTGTTTCTGGTTCAACTGCACCCAAGAAGACCATGCGAATATTAGCATACGAGTTGGATGAAGGAGCTAAACCAATAAACCAGTTGCAATAGAGATAAGAGTTCACTTCAACAAGATCTCACCATGGGGTGCATGCACACCATCATAGACGACCAAGCTTGGCATCAGCTCACCACCTTCGCCATCACAAGCATGTCAAAAGTTGGTCTCATCACAACAGACCAAGTGTCAGGGATGTCTTGCATGGCTTTCTCAAGCCATGTTGTTTCACATGAGTACATGTGCATTGTAATGTAAAGTCATGTCAAGTGTAAGTCAAGTGTCAATAGTTGGATGTAACAGTCATAGAGTAGATGAAGAGTCATGAGGGTAGTTGAATTGTGACAAAGGGGAATGTCAAGGGTCATTCCACCCGTTGCTATAAATAGTCCCTCATAACTCATTGTATAGGCTTTTGGTCAGCCAATCTTCTGATAATACTATCTTGGAGAGAGCTTGGATAGTATTGTAACACGCCTTGGCTTCTCCACTGCACAGAGCTAGTACATATCTTTGGAGCATCAGGCAGATGTGGATGTAATGTTCCACTATTGGAGCTACTAGTTGGACATGGATGTATTGTATGACTGGAACTTACACTTCTTTATATAATAATAGCCAACACATTTCATGCATATGTTGTATTGTATTCCAGGTACCTTATTTACTCTAAATTGCATATGTGTTTGGTTTCTTACGCATGCATCTATGGACTATTCTGTATGAGTATATATGAGTCTTTCTAAAATGTGTTTTTTGTTTAACCATCACTTTGGATTGCCAGCTAACTTGCCTTCCAGCTTCTGATGCATCTTCACTCATGTGTTCCCTTCCCATCTGAGTACTATTATAGATTGCCAAGGGGCACACTCATCTCAACCCCCATGTGTTAGAACCTTTCATGCACCTTCCTTGACTCAATGTAGTTGTCACACCCTTGCTACGAACAGAGTCATCTTACTTGCCTCAATGCAAAATCGCAGTCAAGGCATTACCATATGACCCATTACTAGGACTCCTACACCAAATGGTCTGAGGTCTAATTGGGACTTCTTATCGGGGAGATCGCCTTACATGTTGGCGGGTCCAGCACTGTTAACATATTGTTACTATTAGCCTTGTTGGAAAATGGCCCAAAAATGAATCCAAATATGCTCTTTAAAGTCTTTGAAAGCCAATAAAATCATGCCAAGGATAAAAACCAGCGCACGAGAAGAACCCTTAGCATGGCAAAAATGCACTATCGGAAGGAAAAAAACACATAAAAACAGTGAAAAAATTGAGTATTGGTGGCGTACATAGAGAGATGCACAACAAATATCAGATCTAGCTAATCAACAACCCAGATCTAAGCAACCAATCGCAATTGGCCAAACACAGAGGAGGACTTAAGGTTGGGCTGAAGACACCCCCAATTAGTGATCTCCGATGATCAGATCGGTAGGTCGCAATCGGCGGAGGCAAGCCGGCAGAGTAAGCGCGGACCGAGTGGAACTTGAAATTGTGATCAACGATGCAATGTGGACCGTCGATCAAGCGCGTAGATCGACGGCCCACATTGCATCGCAGGATCACTTTCAGGGATTACAAGGATCGCTAACCATGGGCCCGGGGCATGAGAGATATGCGATTCCAATCAGATCACATCACTATATCACAGCGGAGCAACACCATGGGCCGGGCCCTATGCACAGGTGTATGTGCAACCTGACGAACCAGACCCGACGGTATTATAAGTATTATTTCATAAGATTTCAGGTCCGCAGAAAGGCCATTTTCAATGTATTTTCACAGTTTGACGTATTTTATGAAATACAAAGGGAACACAAGGACAGGTCGTGTGCGACTTGCACTAGCAACCCAGAGGGTGGACCTGATAGAGGAATAGGCCATGTTTAAGGACTTTTTAAGTCCCAAATGAACAGAGATGGGTAGGATTTCTCATTGTTTCAGTTTTTTCTATTTAAAACATAAAACAATCATGTATTAAGAAAAAGGGGCCAATTGAAGAGATTACAAAGGACCGAAGAGCCATTCCACCACATAGCAGAGGCCTGGAAACAGTTGTTGGGAGACAGAGGCTGGAAAGTGATCATGGAGCATAGATACCACGACACAGACAAAACAAACAAAACAATCATGGAGCATCACTTGCACAAGCGAGCTCCCAGACAATGCAGCAAACTAATAGAATGCAGTTACTCTACTGTCAGAAGAAGAAACCTCTGAGCCCATGCTTTCCTAGTCAGGCCATCAAACAATTAAAGAGACAGGGAGGATAGATTGAGACACTTCGAGCCTTTGAGAGCTCAGGAGCATTGTAAAGGGCCTATAAATGGCTGAGAGTTAAATGTAACAAGGGTTCAACTTCTGGAGACTGTAGATACTCTGTTCCTTGTAGCTTCTCATCTTCATTCCAGTAATACAAGCTTCTTTTGTTGTTACATGTTCAATATCCATTTCTCTTCTATTCTAAGCTTTCACTTGGATAGTCTATTCATGATTTCTTCTGTGTCTAATGCCAGATAACTGTCATCTTATCTCTGCATTGATAAATTGGATTTACAATTGAATAGGTTATTCATGTTTTCTTCTATGTCTAATGCTAGATATATGTCATCTTATCTTTGCGTTGCTAAATTAGATTTGTAAGCTTCATTTACTTCCTGTAGCTAGCCATTCATATATGTTTATGTATGCATCTTCCGGTACAATCTGTATTCTCTATCTATCCATTGAATCTATAAACTATTAAGCATTATTGGTCTAAAGCCTTGTCAAGATGAGGGTGTTCATGCATGTCTGTAGGGAAAAAAGAGTTGAAACGGTTATATGGCTTGATCCAAACCTTCATCCATTCCAATAGTTCAGAGAAAAATATTGAAGATTATATGTTACCAGGCATCTCCAAGCTATAACCTAGGAGAGCTTCCTGGAGTGATAACAGTTACATTAAAATTTAAGGAGAAATTGTGGGGGAGTAAAGAGTTTGTGGAAATAATGAAACTAATAAGTTATAAGTAGGTAATTGACCAACATCTTGAAAATGAAAACTCTCTCTCTATCTTGTCTAGTTTAAAAATAAAATAGACATTACTAAAATAAAATCATATTATCATAAGCTTCAGAGTCACAATATACTATGGGATGAAAGAGTCTATCACCTTTGTGACACTAATATGGTTTAAGATGAAAGGAAAATTTCCTTATATTTTCTGTCATGTACTCACATTAGATATACAATGTTAAAATATGTCACACTACCAACCTCTTGGCCTTTCAAGTCAAGAAAACTGTAGGAATATTGACATCCTTCAACTAATGTTTTCCAAACATATAAACAAAATTCTAAATAATTCTAGGTAATCTCTTAGCTTCTTAAGGTTTGATATATCATTTCAGACTTACTAGTCAGCATATGTTTTAGATGATCATATTTAAGAAATAAAAAATGAAATGAATACATATTTATTAATTTAATAATGTAATTCTAATCAAACATCAATTAATGTATTATCTTTACTTTATATTTCAAATAATCTCTTTAGTATTTTGGCTTTAAATGTAATCATAATATTAATGAAATTATACACGTGGATGAAAAATATTGAAAGTTGTATAAACTTTATCTAGAATTAGATATTTAATTGTTGTGTGAATTTATGAATAAACATAGTAATTTTTTATTATGATAATGATGCTTAATCACCATTAAGACTAAAACGACTTATGAAACCTTAATAAGGTAATATAATACTTTGATTTGTCGGCATTTTATTTCTATTATTGGAAATATTTAATTCCATTATCCCATATTTAATTTTTCCCAATATGACCACAACTTTGTTGACTTAGAAATTCGAGAAGGTTAGTATTGCAACAACTATTTTGAAATTTAGATAGAACATGTGTATAAACTAGACAATCTATAAGTTTTCTTCAACCTCAACACTCTTCGTGTCACAAATTTAACAAGATATTGCATCCCATAGATTTTTGGGGATTGGGAAACACCAATCATCCCAATGAAGCCGATGATAATTTGTTCTTGTTTTAGAAATGTTTATTTTCTTCTTTACACTATTCAAAATAGAGAGATAGTTTTGATTATTTTTTATATTTGGGTTAATCATCTATTCATAATATATTAGTTTCCTTTTTTTTATGACCCTTTCTCACCCAACAATTTCTCTTAAATTTTGATGTAATAATATTTTTAATACTATCCTTATTCTAAAATAACATCTACTCCTTTATCCCCTAATTATCAATCCAATATTGGGAATCCTTATGTCATTTTTTTGTATGAGCCTAAGGTGGTAATTTTTAGTAGAGTTAGAAGCAATATAATGAATCATATTATCTTACATGTTTCTTAACTTTTACTTATACATAAGATACCTAGTCATAGCTATGCTTTAATGAGAATAATCTATTCCTTGATTAGGAGGATATGACATGACGCATTTCCTTTAATCTTCTGTTGGTATGTTATAAATTTTTTTGGATCTATTCTATCTTCCTCCATAACTTTTTGAAGATGCTACAACCGAAAAATGTAGGTTTTAACCCTGTACAGAAATTACCAAGATATGAATTCTAAAACACAGAAAATAAACAATGCGAGAGCATAACACATAAAACACATATGCAAAGAAATTTTCCCCTGGATCCCAAAACTGGGACTACCATCTTGATTTTTCATTATGTTCCTTTCAATGTTACAATACATATTTATACATGCCGAAGCATCTAATACCATGGATCGAAAACCATCTTGTCCAAAACCATGGACCGAAAACCATCGCGTCCAAAGCCATGTGCAAAAAACATGCACAAAACCATAGGTAGGTCTGCTCAACCTAATATACGGTCAAAAAAAAAAAATTCTGGGGCACTTCACCGGACCCCATAGAGGGGGGTTACCTACACTCCTCAAACCTCCTATGACCCCCCTGCTACACAATCGACGCAACGAAGGGGCTGCTCCGCCCCCACTCTAACCCGTGGTTAACTGCATGGCCTAGTTGTCGAAAGAATATAACACAACCCAACATTCTCCCACTTGTTGTTTTCTTTCCACAGGGGTCGACAAGAGAGCTTAGTCATTTATCGAGCCCTACAATGCCCATTTTTCCTCTACACCAAGAGAACTTCTCAAAGCTCACATATTTTGTCAATGCATCTACAGTATTCTTCAAAGTGTCCACCTTTACCAGTAACACCTTTTTGTCTTCTATCATATCCCTCACAAATTGATACTGAACATTAATGTGCTTTGTCTTTGAATGATATGTAGGGCTCTTTGCCAGGAAAATTGCACTTTGGCTGTCACAGTATATCCTTATAGATCCCTATACTAACCCCATACTTGAACACAATCTCTTCAACCAAACTGCTTCCTTGCTTACATGAGTGGCTGTCATGTATTCTGCCTCTATAGTTGATAGTGCCACTATAGATTGTTTCTTACTCATCCAACTGATTGCACCTCAAAATAGGTTAAACACATACCCACTTGTAAATCTTCTTTGATCCAGATCTCCAGCCAAGTCTGCATCAACAAATCCATGAATATACAACACTCTATCCAATCCTGGTCTTCCTTGGTAGCACAAACCATAATCACTAGTGCCATGCAAATACCTGAAAACCCACTTCACTGTTGTCCAATGCTCCTTCCCTGGTTTTGACATAAACCTACTCAATACTCCCACTACATGTTCAATGTCTAGTCTAGTACAGACCATTGAATATGTCAGGCTACCGACTGCACTTGCATATGGAACACAGGACATGTCCTCTTCCTCTTCTTATGTCTTGGGACATTGTTCAGCAGATAACCTCACACCTACAGGAATAGGAAATTATCTTCACTGGTTTACTATCCTACATATTAAACCTCTGCAATATTGTCTCGAAATTATTCCTCTGGTTTAACTAGAGTTTCTTCTTTTCACGGTCTCTTTTAATTTCCATGTCCAAAATATAGTTTGCAGCACCAATATCTTTCATGTTGAATTTGGAGGACAATTGGGTCTTCAAATCTTGGATAATTTCTTTGTCATTTCCAACCAGCAACATATCATCCACATACAAGAGCAAATAAATAACACGGTCACCAATTAATTTAAAATACACACAATGATCTTCTTTGATTCTAGTGAAGCCAAGTCCCCGTATAATTGTATCAAATTTCTGATACGACATCCTTGGTGACTATTTTAACCCATACATAGACTTCTTTAACTTGCATACGAGTTCCTTGTTACCCTTCATCACAAAGCCTTCAGGTTGCTTCATGTAGTTTTCCTCTTCCAGATCCCCATGAAGAAATGATGTCTTCACATCCATCTGTTCTACCTCGAAATCAAAAGTAGCAGCAACAGATAAAATTAATCTAATAGAAGTTACCTTGGCAATAGGAGAAAAAATATCACCAAAATCAATTCCTGGCACCTGGGAATAACCTTTTGCTACCAATTGAGCTTTGTATTTCTCCACCTCTCCTTTTGCATTTGTCTTCTTCTTGAACACCCATTTTCTTCTAGTGGGTTTCGTTCTAGCTGGCAACTCCACCAGATCCCATGCCTCAATTTTGTGCAAAGATGCCATTTCATCAACCATGGCCACTTTCGAGAGTTTGCCATCCTCTGAATCTACTGCTTCCTTCATAGTTTTGGGATCATCATAAGTAATAGATAAAGCAAAATTTGAACAGAAAGCAGATGGACTATACCTTTCTAGTTGCCTTCTTTCTCGAACTGATCTTCTCACACCTAGAGTTTGTCGCTCTTCAACTTCTGATTCCTCCTCTTCTATAGAGTCTGATTCTTCCTCCTAAGCTCAAACTCTATATTCTCAGGTTCATTTGGTTGGACTTCATGTTTAATAACATCTTTCACCTCTCTGAACACCACATCTCGGTTGTACACAACCTTCCTTGTTACTGGGTTCCAAAGCTTATAACCCTTTAAATCATCCTTATACCCAATAAAGATGCACTTTTCAGATTTACTATCCAACTTGGTTCTTTTCTCCTTTGGAACATGTAAATATGCATCACATCCAAATACCCTCAGATGTGAAAGAGAGGGTTTCTTAGCAGTCCATACCTCTTGAGGAGTCTTATCCTCCAACGCTGATGAAGGTGATCTGTTGACTAAGTAACATGCTGTCTCCACCGCCTTTGCCCAGAATTCCTATCATAACCTGACACCTTTGAGCATGCTTCTTGCCCTTTCCATCAATGTATTTTTCATTCTTTCTCCAACTCCATTTTTCTGAGGTGTGTATGGAGTACTCTTCTACCATGCTATACTAGACTTCTTACAGAATTCTTCAAATTCCTTACTGCAAAACTCTCCACTGTTATCTAACATCAACACCTTTATCTTCTTCTTGGTCTGGTTTTCCACCAGAGCCTTAAATTTTTTAAACCTGCCAAAGACTTCAGATTTCTTCTTAAGGAAATATATCCATGTATTCCTCGAGAAGTAATCTATAAATGATACATAGTACATAGACTTACCCAATGATGGAACCTTCACAAGTCCAAACACATCACTATGCACAAGTTCTAATATATTTTTAACTCTCTTACCACCAGAGGGGAAACTCACCTAATTCTGCTTCCCATATACACAATTTTTAGAGAAATCAAAATCCAGATGGATATTACTCATACCTTCTACCATACCTTTACCATGAAGTATTCGAAGTCGCTTCTCTCCAATATGTCCAAGCCTTTGATGCCACAGCATGGTCTTCTCTCTAGAGACCACTAGATTTTCTACTCCACTTTCAGGAACCACAGAGCTGTTGCACCCATCAACAACAGTGCTACCTTGTAGCTTGTACAAAGTTCCAATCCGTACTCCCCGCATCAACACCAGTGCTCCCCAGACCATCTTGCAGGTATCCTTCTTGAACATTGTCTTTACCCCTGCATCAGCCATCATGCTTACAGAAAGCAAATTTTTGGCCAATGCTAGAATATGCATAACACCCTGAAGTGTTCTAACCCTTCCACCTTGCAACTTCAACTTTACTTTTCTGCGACCAATGATTCTAGCCTTCATATCATCCCCTAAGAAGACATCACCACCATCATATTTCTCATACTCGCAGAACCACTCTATATGGGGAGTGAAGTGAAAGGATGCACCTGAGTCAATCAACCATGCCTCATGATCTACATGTGTACTTGAAGAAGGCAAGTACACATCCCCACCTTCATCTGAGGTGGTTTTTGCCTCTGCAGAAGGAGCATCATCAGATCCCTTTCCTTTATCAGGAGCTTTAGATTTACAGTCCCTTTTGCAGTGCCCTTCCTTTCCGCATTTCCAGCACACCACCTTTACAAGTTTTCCTTGAGATTTAGATCTCCCTCTAGATTTAGATCTCCCACTCGATGTCATATTTTTGTTTCTATTTTGGTACCGTCCTCGTACAGACAAGGCATCACCATTATGGCTCTCCATATTTTTCCATCTCATCTCCTCCATTAGGAAGGATGGGACTATTTCATCAAACTGCAAGGTAGTTGTATTGCTACCTATTACAATAACAAGACTATCCCACGAATCTAGTAATGAACACAACAAATTGATGCACTTATCTTCATCTGAAATTTTAATATCAACAGATAATAACTGACTTAGCACAATATTAAATGCGTTCACATGCTCTCTCACCGAGTCTCCATCTTTCATCCTTAGGTTATATATCATTTTCCGCAGGAACAATTTATTTACCAGAGACTTAGATTGGTACAAAGTCCCTAACTTGTCCCATAAAGCCTTCATCGTAGCTTCCCCTGATACATTCAGCAATACTAAATCTGAGACACACAATCGTATTGTGCTCTTTTCCTTCTAATCCAACTTCTTCCATTCTTCATGAGACACTCCCATTGGTTTAGTACCTAGATCTATCGTGATCCATTTATCTTTATCCACCAACAGATCCTCCATCTTGAGTTTCCACAACTCAAAACTGAGACCATTAAATTTATTGATCTTTATCTTTCCACTGCTTGCCATCTTCTTTCACCACCAGAATTGATCTTGCAGATCTCCCACTAAACAGGGTCTACCACCAGCCCGAGCGAAACCCCTCAGCAACAAAGGCATCCCCTTGAAACCAAAACAACTCTGATACCAAATGTAAGTTTTAACCCTATACAGAAACTACCTGCATACGAATTCTAAAACACAGAAAATAAACAATGCGAGAGCATAACACATAAAACACATATAAACAGAGATTTTCCCCTGGATCCCAAAACTGGGACTATGAACTTGTTTTTTCATTATGTTCCTTTCAATGTTACAATATATATTTATAGATGTCGAAGCATCCAATACCGTCGACTAAAAACCATCACGTCCAAAACCATGGACCGAAAACCATCGCGTCCAAAACCATGTGTGGAAAACATGCACAAAACCATAGGTAGGTCTGCCCAACCTAATATAGGGTCCAAAAAAACAATTTTTTTGGGGGAACTACCGCGAACTCCAACGAGGGGGGTTACCTACACTCCTCAAAACCCATGTGACTGCCCCCCCCCCCCCCACACTATGCAATTGGCGCAACGAAGGGGGCGCTTTGCCCCTCATTTAACGCCCCAGTTAACTACGTGGGCTAGTGGTGGAAAGAATATAACACAACCCAACAAAAAACTCACATTCATATAAAATAATAAGAGCGATGAGAGTCTTAAAGACGATTATCCTTTTATCCCATATCCAAATATGTACTCACACACAATTTTTTTTAGTCCCATAATAAGATTTTCATCCACCATTTATCTTTTTATCAATCCTATAATTATAGTTGCGGTTGTGATAGGTATGAGTTCCAAGATATTTTATGAAGGAACTTCCTCATATGAAAGCGTCACTTGCAATATTTCTAGATTTAATTATCATAAACTTTATTTTGTCATATTAACAGTCATATTGACCATGGAATAAAAATCTTGGAGGATTCCTAGTTTCTTTTGAAGATTGTAATGAATCCTAGCCAAAAGAAGAATATCTTTAGCATAAATGAGAAGAGCTATGACTTTACTAGTGAGCATTGAGCCAGCAAAACCTAGATCTTCCAAACACTCTTCTAGCTTACCAATGTATGTGCCTAAAGGGGTAAACGACAAGGGAAACCCTTTCATGAGCATTATATTATAGTTAATTTATTTTAATGAACCCTTAGTGGTCTTAAACATGGAAATAAAATTTTCATAGGACATTGTCTCTTTTAGCAATCCTTGACTTGAGAGGAGTCATTATCTCTTCCAACACCTTCCACAAGTTTGATGTAGGAATGGTATCAAAAGATTTTCTAACGTCAATGAAACAATAGAAAAATATCCTTTTTATTAATGTGACACACCCTCACAATGATATTAAGATTAATAAGGTGGCCCATCGTTGAATGTTATCTCCTAAGCCTTGCTTGGATGTTATCTCCTAAACCCATCTTAACCTTTAGCTCTTTTATAGTGGATTTCTAACCATGGGAAAATCTTGTCTTACAAAATAATTCAATATGGGCTCGATAATATGTGGCTAATCATAATGGTCCTATAATTAGAGGGAATGCTTTTTCCCCACATTTAAAAATAGGTATAATTGGGATCTACATCGAAGACTTAGGGAAGCATTACTTCACCTCTAATTGAAGAGTATATGTATGTAAGGGATAATGACAGGCCCTGCTATTTAAAAAAAAAAATCCTTGATAATTAGTATCCTTAGCTTTCTCAATTGCAACCTACTTAATCCTAAACACAATTCCTTCCATACAAGAGATTTCATCCTCTATACGAGTGTGAAAACTAGTGTCCATGACATTAGGGGATTCATAAGGATTCTTAAGCTAGAAATTCCAATTCTTGAAGGGAATCAAATTGTTTTCTTTAGTAAATTTTCTAATTGTATTTTTCCTCCAAAACTTTCTAGGATATTCTTAAATAGCTATACAGCACCTTTTATTCCTTTTATTCCTTTTAATAAAAAATTTATGCCTCTTTAAATTATCAAGATTTAAGGATTCAATAGAAGCATCCCTAATTATTTTTCTAGTAATTTTACAATCATTATCATACCAAGGTTTGGTCTTTTTATTGTTCCTTTCACATGAAACTTTCCTAGAGAACTTGTCAATGGAAGCATATAGGGTTCCAATAAAGTTATGGTATATATTTTTGATGTTATCCTTAAAATTTAAGTGGTGTAAACACGTGTTTAAATACTTTAAGAAGAGAACAATTTTACCATTGTCAAAAAACAATACCTTCGATTTTCTCACAATTCTCTTGCATGGGGATTCTATGCATGGAAAAGGCTAGAGTTAAGGTTAAAAGTCTATGATTATAGTAGGCCATGGTCATTTAATTGGTCAAGGTTTACTATTTGGTAGGAAAGTGGGATATGAGATTACACATAATCTACATACTTGATCTAGTTGGAGTTTAGATTGCACCATACCAAATTTTGAGTTCTTGAGAATTACAAAGTTTGACTAACTAATACTAAATAAATTATTGTTCACACCTTTGGAGTTTATTTTGTATCTACTAACTAAAACAATATCCTCATCTAGCCATACACTACTAGAATTTTGATTTATTGCTTAGAAGAATAGTTTGGTACACTACTAGAATTTTGAATTATTGCTTAGAAGAATAGTTTGGTTAGTTGCACCTCTAGCCTTAAAGTCTCCTAATTAGAGGATATTACCTTCATTCCTTGTACTATAAATATCTTGTTCCATGGCCTTATAAGTGCATTTTTTGTGAATATTATTTTCCATATACATACAAGATAACGAATTCCACTAGAAATTCTCTTAACATTAATGACAAATATTTATATTCAAATTTAGTGATTAAGAGAGTTTATGTTATAATCTTCTTTACATTAATGTCAAATATTTCTATGTAAATATATTAATTGAGAGGATTTATCTTATGAAAAGGAAAGTGAGGCTAAACAATTTATTTAACTTTTTTTTAATGTAATAGACTTCTTCAATTACTTTAGAAAAAAATATTTTTATTCTAAACACAATATTTTTTAAAACAATGAAAAAACTTATCATAACTCATTGTAAACCCAACATTAACTATCTATACAAAAATATAATAGTTTTTTTTAACCCCTCTATCCAAAACCACTTAAATGAAATATAATGTTTTTACATATTTCTTTTAATTTAAAATATTTTTGTATGATATAAGATCACACGAACAAAACTCGGAGAAAAACAAAATCCTGAAAAGTAAATTCATTTGTACCACCTTTCAAGAAAATTAAATAATGAAAATGGTCAAGAAATTATAAACATAGGAAAATTCACGTTATTATATTAATCGTCGTAACAATCACATCAATGACATTAACGCAGATGCGTTTCCGAACATATCCATGAATTTAGGCGACCTTTATGGACATGTGGGCCACCGAACATATCCATGAATTTAGGCGACCTTTATGGACATGTCAGAGAGTACTCTCTACGATGGATTGAACGTGATGATTATTTCCTACACTTTCATATAACCTTATAGGTAGGTTGGAAATCTCGATAGTACTCTCAATAATGGAAATTGCATGATTATTTTCTTCACTTTCACATAAAGTTTATATATAATGTTGAAACATTAAAGTTATTGTGTTTCTGGGGTACGTTGCAAATGTTTAGCCGAGTGCTAAATAATTCGAACATTTAAGGTAAGATTTTGAGAAATAAAATCAGATTTTTTCCCTTTTAAGTATATTTCCAAAATAGAACATTTTCATATATATAGTGCATTTGAACGGCCTCATTTGATTTTTTTTTTTTCATTTTCATGTATAGTTAAAATATTGAAATGAAAATCATTTTGTTTAGAATTTTTTTTTTAATTTTATGTTATTATTGGATGACTTTATTTTCTATTTTTTTCATTTTTCATGTATATGTAAAATATTGAATTGAAAATCATTTTATTTAGAAAAAAAGTTTAATAACCATTTTTTTTTCTATAAAATTTTAGATATATATAAAATATTAAAGTGATAAATTACTTATTTGAAAAATGTGCACTGTTTTTATAAATATCTTGTCAACATTGGAGTAAAGTGATAAATTTATTACCAAATTTTTTGTATATATGTAAATTTTTATACAAAGCTTTAGAGCTGAAATGATATATCTGAAGTTTGAGAGTAGATAATTGTCACCTCAATCTTTTAATTAAAAAATTTATTATTTACAATTAATTTTGGCAAATTATCACTTGAATATTAAGAAGAGAAATTCAAACAGTATATGATGACAAAGTAACATAGCATAAATGTTATAATTGGGTTGAATTTTTTTAATATCTTCCAATGACATGATGAGAATCTTAGAATGACTAACTTCAAAAAAAGGTTGTGTTTGTTATTAGTTGGTCATCATGGGCTATGACTATTTTTACCTAAATAGTTTGATTATTGAGGAGGTTGTTAGATCTAGGTTGATGTGAAACTTCCCCTCCAACTACTTATTTCCTTTTCAGGGGTGTAGTTGAACTATTCTCTCAACAATTTCTTAGTATTCTAATATAATGTGTTTATCTTGAAAGACACCTTTATGTATTTATACATGAATTATTTGTTGAATAAAACACTCATAGTTAGGGCATTTTGATGTTACTAATATCTTATACATATGTAGGATCACTTTAAGGGAGAGTAGATTATTTTGGGAGTGCCGCTAGAGTTTGTTTATAGCATTTTGTTATCAAACTCTTGTAGTCCTTCATATCATTAAATAAGTTGGCTTGTTGTTATAATGAAATTCAATTTAAATATTGGATATCCATTAAAGATGATACGTATAGCCTTATATTTTTGTTTAGAGCTAAATAATGTTTGAAGCATAATTCACTATATTATGTGTCAATTCAATTCATGTCGTGCTATGTAGATAACTATATAGATTGTTCAAAAAAATCCATCACAAAAATGAAAAATATCCTTTTGAAGAAATAGCCATATAGAGGTGTAACTAAAGAATTTGGTACATTTTCTTTACAACTACCATTTTGAAAGTAGAATGTCGGTCAGGCAACGAACCCTCAAGTATCTCTTTTCCCAAATTTATTTATTCGTGTGTAGAGAAAGTCACCCTTTAATGCATGGAAGGATTTTGATGATGTAATTACTCAATCAATGGATCTATCATATTTATTAACCCATACATTCATTATTTTTTAATTTTAAAGGCTTATGTGTCGTCTATATTATAATTGTAGGTGGTTATGTTATTGATTTATGATAGAAGGTCATAGCTCAAGCTTTAAGAATGCTAAAAACCTAATTGATTATACAAGTGAAAAAACACAAAGTACTAAGAATGGAACTTAAATGAAGAGTATACAATGTGAGTTAACTTGTAGCATTTATAATATAGCAGATCATGGTGCAAATGTGAAGAATGATCAACATTAATGACCTTTATTTTGGTAGTCATAACCCTGTTTAGATTTAATAATCATTGAATTACAAATTGGATTAAAATAAATAATATGGAAATTCTCATGGATTCCACTCATTTACTATCAGATGTGGCTACATTGTTATTTCCCTATTAACAATCTACACATTTAGTTGGGAAGAAAACATTTTTTTAAGTTATGGATCTTTTTTTTTTATCTTGTGATGTGCATTCATGTTCATAATGTATGCCACATCATTGTCTTCTGTAGTAATCAATATGATGACCATAATTCTGTGCTTGAAATTTCATTCGGTTTGTATGTTATTGAGCATAGTCAACTCAATATGTGATAAAATATTTTTTATAATTGACTACTTTAACAATTCCTTGACAAAGCTTATAAGGTCCAAAACAATATCAGACAAGCATGTTGAAGAGTGAGTGAAGTCTGAAATGAAAATGCCTAGTATATGCATGTCTCTAGAAAAAATAAACTTTTAAGCTTTCAATCGTGGATGTAATTATCTCTCATTTATTTTCAAATGCTTGAATAGAAATATTTTATAATATAAAATTCATTTTTGTGTCTCCTTGTTAACGAATGGTGTACATGGAAATTAATCCATGTGTTTTGTTTTCTATAATTGGACCTTAAGAAGATTTGTTTAATGAATATTTGACTATAACTCCTTATATTTCTAGGTGCAAATAATTTAATATTCACCTAGATATATTTTTTATCTAGAATATTTTCATAGAGAACTAGTAAAAACCATGGTTGGGTACTTAGGTGCATCATTAGATGGAAATATATCCATAGGATGACCAATTACTCAATATTACTATGAGGTTGATGCTGAACACTAAAGTACAATATAATTTTAGTTAAATTATGTGGTAAAAGTGTTTTTCCTAAAGATATGGTTGATTCATAGATAGTATGATAATTCAAGATGATAGTCATAGTAATGAATGGATGATCATAAACACGTTATTTTATAGATGAAAAGATATTTTGTTTTGTGAAGAACTATTAGTATATTATCATGGTAGTTAAGTATACAATGAATTTAAAATTTTCCCACTTGAGAAGCGAGGGGATGATTGTACACTTAGGTTAGAGTTGGAACAATGAGATTGTTGTAGGAAGGATTGAGATGTTCTTATAGATGCAATATAGATGTTTTAGATTTTATTTTCAATGAAATTGGTGATAATTCCCATGGTATTAATGGAGATTAAATGGTAAATTTTGTGTGTTCTAATAAATAAAATTGATAAACATATGAAGTTTTGAATCAAAAATTATATTTATAGCAAGTATATGATGTTATTTATAAATGGTATATGTTATCCTCAAAATTTTATTGTTTATCTTTCCTAGAGTTGGAACTTTGGAGAAATATTACACATCACATTGATAGTACTACAAAATTATAGTACGTTAAACTTAAAATCCTTCCCACAATTTGCAGTTTTGAAGTTGGTTTTTCCTAATTCCCTAGTCAACTAGAAATGTCGAGTTCCCTACGACATGCATGGTTCTCACCTATTTTTCTATTGCTAGATTGAATATCCAAATAAAATAAAGATTACCTTTGTTGTTACCACAAATATCGAAACCATACCTTAGTAAGAAATAATGAATATTACCCAAAAATAGTAAAGGCCCTACTCCAGAGACCCCTCGAGTACCTTGATAAACTCAATTGAAGAAGCCCCAAGGATAGGATTGATTAATATTGTCCTTGAGGCTTCCTCGATAGAGATTATTATGGTGCTCCAAGAGTTTGTGGGGTTGGGGATTTACTCCTTTCATGTAATACTCGCTATTTCTTATTAAGGTCTAGTGTAGGCTCTAACACTAATAAAAGGCTAAGTTCTATGGATTTTGGATATTACTCAATATAGTAATATAAAAATAGGTTAGAAGACAATAGGGTTTAAGGTGTTGGAAACATAATCCTTAGGCACAATCACTTTAGTGTAAGGCGAAAAGCCTTAAGTGACGACCAACAATCATGAGAAGTCCAAGGCCTCTTCAAATAGGAAATCAAGGGATAGGAAAATTTGTATTTATAGGTATATTCTTTAAAAAATATGCATCTCACGACTATCCTAAATCTGTCTTCGAATTTTGTG
Organism: Pinus tabuliformis; assembly: GCA_031772625.1. Taxonomy (NCBI): domain Eukaryota; kingdom Viridiplantae; phylum Streptophyta; class Pinopsida; order Pinales; family Pinaceae; genus Pinus; species Pinus tabuliformis. Next base: position 1,591,212,989 of record CM062818.1, read on the forward strand.
AGTTCCACCATAAGGGACTCAAAATTTCTAGTGGAATGGGAAATTGGGAAAGGCCAAATTTGAAACATGGATTTTGAGGTTATTTTAGGTTTAAAGATAATTTTTTAAAATTTAATAGTAATTTATAAAATATATTTGAAACTATGAATTTGACATTTTTACACATTTAAGTTAAACATTATAAATTATAATTATTAATTTACATTAAAAAAAATTAAGAGTTAGAATTGATTATATTTTTTTAAAAACTGCAATCTTGTACCTTATAAAAAAAATTCATTAAAATACATCTCAACCATCTTTATGGGAAAGAATGATAATTTCTTTGTCATATTAAATATTAATTAATTCATCATTCAAAATTTAAAGTTTCTAGTTATGTCTCTAACTTGTATTTTTCCTCTCCAAAAAAATTAAATTTTATAAATTTACATAAAACTTTAAAAAATACCCTAACAAACAAATATCCTAGTAAATTCAAAATTTTACTTTACAAATTACCCATAAATTAATTTTTTTACATTGCACCTAAGATTTACAAATTACCCATAAATTAATTTTTTTACATTGCACCTGAGATGAAATTGGAATTCCCAATAGGATATAACATAAATTTGAAATTCCCATCCAAATGTTGTACAAATATAATCACATGACATGAACCCTTATGGTTGATGTCCACCATTTTCTAACTATACTTCCAGTGGATCACGTCTCGTAAATGGCACGTGGGGGGTGGTTAAATCGATGAGGTACGGCATCCCGATCCAACCTGCCCTATAGTGTGCCGCCACGGAGATATGCATGCACGCTAAGCATATCTCCTATCTAGGAGACAGTGATATTTAAATATATATATATATATATATATATATATATATATATATATAACCATTTAAATGTTATAAACTTATAATTTTATTAAATAGTTATTATTATTATTAAAAGGAATAATGTTCTTCTTCATATTAATAGTAATGATTTTGGAATAAAATTTAATATTGTTTTACCATGTCACAAAATATTTTATATTACAGCTTGTTTGTCAACTTTAGATATTTTATAGGGTTCAAAGAGACTCACAGATATGAGATCTATAAATTGTAGCTATTTTTTAATCATTCATTAATTAATTAACAATTCTCTTATACCTTCATTATCTCTTAATCATTATGATAAAGTTCACCATATTCAAATTCAACTTAAAAAATACGGTCAGTTGTATAATAGTTTGTATGGATATAGTTATTTTATTTTTGTTTGAACATATGCTAATATTCACATCGTATCTTGTGGGTCCTTGGTCTTATATCATCTCCAAAGCTTGTGTTATGTGATTGGATTTCCAATATAGTGACGTTTATTTGTGGGACCTTGCTTATATGTAAGGAAACTCCTGAAATATACGTTGGGATTCTCCCACAGGTGGAGGTCCAGGATAAAACAATTTATGAAATATATTTTAATTTAGAAAAATAAAGGTGAGGTATTTTTTAATCATTTATGTAAGATAAAAAAATTGTTTTGATAGGAAATGTATTTGGTCAAGGATGTTGTGGGATTTCAGAAATAAAATATGAAGGGGAGCGTAAAGAGTTAAATTACTATATGTTTTATATTTCAGAATAATTTATATAAAAAGATTGTTGGTCTATCTCCTTCACCTTAACTTTAACTCTAGGATGAGAGTGAGAATGATTTTTTTGAAAAAAATCAAATATATTTCATGATGTAGTTATTATAATGTCATTATAATAATAGTGAATATTGTTTAGGTTAAAATTACCCCTTGGTTTTGTAATAAGATTTATAATTATATTGAATAAGTTAAGATATTATTTTTTTAGAAGGTAAAGAAATAAGTTAATGATCTAAAATCTCAAAACATCTCATAAGAAAGCAATTTCATCCCTTTACGAATGACCAACAAATTATCTCAATTATCATGATTTTCCTTAAATAACAATAATAATTATGCTAACTTATTAAAATTCTTATCGAGCTGAGAGACTCTCTCCAACCCAATATTGTAGAGATGTAATTAGTTGTTTAACATTTTCACTAAGTGAAATTATAAAATAATAAAATATTAATATTAATATAATGTGATGTAAACCTTTTAACTTGGTCAAATAAAATGAAAATATAAAAACAAAAATAAGAAAATAAAATGAAGCCCATAAAAAAAATAATAAAAAAAATAAAAATGACCTATGTTATTGACGCATGGTACTCACAACCCATGATATTGGCCCATTGTATTTATGTGAAATAGCCCTATTTAAAGGGGGGGAATTAAACCATCCTAGATTCATCTTAACTCCAGATCTAACATGGTTCAAGAGGGATCAAATCTCTTTCGATGCAAACCTCTTTTGTAGTGAAAATACATTTGATCCCTCTCTACACTTGATAGATCCAGAATTAACATGAATATATGTTAATTACTAATTAATCACTAAATTTTATTTATTTAACAATTTTTAAAATTATTAAAAAAATCAATAAAAATAAATGCAAATATATATATAGATAAATATTAAAATGAAATTAAAAAAACCTCTATTCATTGCTTTTCCATGGGTAGCAATTTTAACGAAACCCTTTAACTTTACAAAAATTTAATATAAATGTAATACTCAATTTATATATAATATATTATTTTATATAAAATAATATTTATAATAATAATATTAAAATAATAATCTAATTTTTAAAATAAAAATTATATTAAATAATGTATGAAAAAATTATTTGTAAAACCAGAAATTAGATTATTTAAATAATTTTGTATTTACGTGACAAAAGGAAAAATGCCTTTCTTGAAATGCTTCTTTGAAAATAATAAGTTATAATTGGAACATAATTGTTTAAACAAATATAATAATAAGTCCTTTAAAAGAGTAAAAAATATTACATTATTTATATATAATTTATTAAAAGTAAAATGTATATATTTTATTTAAAAAATATTAACAATATTTTTAAATTTATTTTTAATAATTTTTTAAAATAAATATATATTTTAGTATTAAAATGTATAACATAAATTTAATTTAATTAATAGTAGAATGTATTTTTTTAAAGACATTTCATTTAAAATATAAAATAAATGTGACTACAAAATTCATATTCAAATTTCCTAAAATGTCACATTTTACTCATCCTAGCATGTTTGGGGTGGCCTTATATCATGCGCATATTAAATCAATTCAGTTGCCAAATATAATTCATAATTGTAAATATTTTATGTTATATGTCAAATTTATAATAACATTTAATTTTTGTAAGAAGAGCTTCGACATAAATCACATATTGAAAGATCTTTGTCGACGCGTTTCGAACGAGCAATTGTGGCTCATCGTCAGGACAAGTTGAAGAAACAGATCTAGCATTGCATGATAAATAGTCTGAGCAGTGCCTCCAACAACTATCTAGATCAACGACTAGCTATGACTTAGGGACAGTCAAAAAGTCAAATTGAATATTTAAAGGGAAGATAGTTAATGACCATACCTATATATAAATATATAATTATATAAATGAAATAATATTAGAAGGGATTTACATTATTAAGTAGTAAAAAATGAATAATTTAATAATTAAAAATTTACTTAAATGGGAATTAGTTAAATTGGAGACCTCACTTTTATATAAATAAGGTAAATGTAAGATGATAGTTAAATAAAATAAATAATAAAAATAAGTAAATAAATAAATAATAATAATATATATTCGTTAATAGATAAATAAATAGATTAAAATATATATAAAAATAAATAATAATAATATATATAAAGTAGTTACGAAAGAAATAATAAAATAAATCAATAATAATAAGAAAATAAAATGATAATAATACTAATATATATTCGTTAATAAATAAATTATAAAATAAAAATAATAACAATAATAAAATAGATAATAATAATAATAATATATATTCATTAATACACAAATAAATACCCCAGATGCGGGTGATTATGTGGACGGGACGCGAGTTTAATGGAAGCCACATGCCGGCCATGCGCTGTCACAAGGGTAACGCATGCGAGAAGATCTGTCTTCGGCCGCTAAGGAATAAATGTATTGGTATTTTCCAGAGGCAATTCAATGCTCTGTCTGGCTCTTTGGTTCGAATGGAGAGTGCAGTAATGGCGGACGGGTTTCGAGGGGGCGGCAGGGATGTTAAAAGCCGCGGTGGGTTGGCTCTCTGTGCGCCGGTTCATGCTCAGTCCATGGTTCTCTGTGTGCAGGTTCATGCTCAGTCTATGGTTCTTCATTCTAAGGTTCTTGCCGTCACGGCCAATTCCCTGATTGTTTTGGGTAGTCCTAAGCCTAGTCGGTCACTCAATTTCGAGCTGCACTATATTCTTGGTGACCCTGCAAATATGGTCAGGCCTCGACAGCGAATGCTCAGCCGTCGAGGTTCCTCCCATGGCGGGTCTTCGCGCCCTCCAGTAGATGCTCCTTATCCCCATTGTTGCCACTGCTATTGCCATCGAACCTCTGAAGCCAACCCCCTTCAGTCTAGCCAATTTCTGGACTCAAGCGCTCCTGATTCTGATTCGGCTTCCACGCCTGCCTTCGGTTCCGCCATTTTCAATTTTAGCAGTTCTCTGAATAGACCCCGAATCAGTGCCCATGTGTCGGTTCTCTTCCTCGAAGACTCTCCGGATGGTGGCGACTCTCAAGACAGTAGGGGGAAGCATCCTGTTGGCGGCTCAGAGAATGTCATGAAGAAGCCTGCGGATGTTCCAGAGATTGTCTCTAATCGCCCTCTGGCTCAGGAGGCGACGACCAGCAAAGGGGACGACGTCAACATAGACACTGCTCCCACTGCAGAGGAGGTGGAGAAATATGGATGGTGTAGGGTGGTCGAGGAGGAGCCGGACGAATAACTGCACATCTGTTTGGACTCTCGGCCGCCCTCGCTGCTCAGGTTTTGTTTTGGTCTTATTGTTCATGTTATGTTGGCACATAGTCTGTTTATGGTATGTTGGCTCAGGGATGGGTCTGTCTTCCCCGCGCGGGATTATGCTGAAGTTCTGCTAGCGCCCCTGTGGGGGATGTAATGTTTTGGTCTGGTGCCCCTGCGAGGGCTGTTTATTTTTGGTCTGGCGCCCCTGCGAGGGTTGTTTATCTCTGGTCTGGCGCCCCTGCGAGGGCTGTTCGTTTTTGGTCTCAGCTGTTCCAAAGTGCCACAACTGGCCTCTGGTTCTTTTGGTCTTGAAATGATGTAACTGTTTTCTTGCTCCTGTAAATAATAGATTAGTTTTAACGAGAAAAAAATATATACAAATAAATTAATTAATTAAAAATATATATAATAATAATAATATATATATATATATATAATAATAATATATATAACTTAAAAAAAACATAATAAATAAATTAAAAAAATAAAAATAATATAAAATAAAATAAAAATAAAAACAAAATAATAATAATAATAATCTTCTTTTATTATTATTATTTATCTATTTTATATTATTTTTATATATATTTTAATTTATTTATTTATCTGTTAACCAATATATTATTATGTATTTATTTGCCTATTTCTTTGAGTCGTACCCCTTTTCCCAGAGTGATATTAGTATTTATAGTCATAACAAATATTTATTTACTTATTTTATTATTATTATTATTATTATTATTATTTTATTTTATTTTTATTTTTATTTTTATTTTTATTTTATTTTATTTTATATTATTTTTATTTTTATCTATTTATTTATTATTATTATTATTAATTTTTTTAAGTTATATATATTACTATTATTTTTATATATATATTTTTATTATATATTTTTATTTATAAATTTATTGGTATATTAACGAATATATCTTATTATTATTATCATCTATTTTATTATTGTTATTATTTTTATTTTATAATTTATTTATTAACGAATTATCATTTTATTTTCTTATTATTATTTATTTATTTTATTATTTCTTTCCTAACTAATTTATATATATTATTATTAATTATTTTTATATATATTTTAATCTATTTATTTATCTATTAACGAATATATATTATTATTATTTATTTATTTGCTTATTTTTATTATTTATTTTATTTAACTATCATCTTACATTTACCTTATTTATATAAAAGTGAGGTCTCCAATTTAACTAATTCCCATTTAAGTAAATTTTTAATTATTAAATTATTCATTTTTTACTAATTAATAATGTAAACCCCTTCTAATATTATTTCATTTATATAATTATATATTTATATATAGGTATGGTCATTAACTATCTTCCCTTTAAATATTCAATTTGACTTTTTGACTGTCCCTAAGTCATAGCTAGCCGTTGATCTAGATAGCTGTTGGAGGCCCTGCTCAGACTATTTATCATGCAAAGCTGGATTTGTTTCTTCAACTTGTCCTGACGATGAGCCACACTTGCTGGTTCGAAACGCGTCGACAAAGATCTTTCAATATGTGATTTACGTCGAAGCTCTTCTTACAACTGTTATGGATCACAAAAGTCTCAATTCATCAACATTTAATTTTATTAAAAATCTTAAACATATTAATATAGGAAAAAACATTTAAATTTAATATTATATTATGATAATATAATTTAGATATTTTAGTTTTAGTGTTTTTTTATCTCATATTTATTATTTAATTTTATTTACTATTTAATTTTATTTACGATTTATTTAAAATATTAAATTATAAATTTCATTGGTTCAAGTTTTACAATTTTATTATTATTATTATTTAAAACCCTCAATCTATTCATGTACGTAAAAAATAATGTAAACAAAAAAAATATACTCCCAAAACTTCTTACCATTAAATAAAACAAAAAATTGAAACATTTTAACTCGACCGATGATTAGATACCTAAAACATTTTAATATATAAAACCTAAAAATAAACCTTTAAATTTCGAATTTCAAAAGCTTCTGAAAAAGAACTTAGACCGCGACCGTGACCGTATGATATGTATCACTCAGCCATCTCTCAGCGACCGTGGCCGTGACAGTATGATATGTATCACTCAGCCAGCGACCGTGACCGTATGATATTTATCACTCAGCCATATCATATCAAGATCTTGACCTAGCAGAATTAAAAAACAAACATGATATTTATTATATCATTTGTTATATCAATTCATCTCTCAAAGTGGGTGTCTCGTTCATCGTCTCGATAAAGAGAGGTTGACTAAATAAAAGAAACATGTTGATTTACTCAAACTAGTGCTTGATAATTGTGTTCCTTGAGATAAATGTTGATCTCTGAAACCTCTGACATAGAGATCTTGTCCCATTTCCATTTTTTTAAATTCTGATAACCATGTAAAGGAGGAAAACTACTGGATGACCGATTGTCGGGAGGATTCTGCTAAATTTATGTTGTTTTTTTTTTTTCTAAACGTTGATGATAGAGGTCTAAGTAATCTATGATGACACCCATAGTTTATTGGTGGGACATTTTTTTTTTAAATGTTGATGATATAGTTCCAACTAATCCATGATGAGACCCATAGTTTATTGGTGGACAAATGGTCAAGGTGTCCATGCCCATAAATTTAGTTCAATGTTGAAAGCTTACAAATTTATTGAGCTGAGCTACCTGAAACAATGTTTTGAACTTGGTTTTATTCACCAGATGTATTGATAAGTTATTAGTGATTAGTAGTGTTGAAAATATAGGTATCTCTAAAATATTAGTGAGGGTTAAAAAAAAACATCTTACTGGTAATATCAGCAAATATAGCAAACATAAAAAAAAGCATAATATATTTTCTTTTTCACATTTTATACATTTAAATAAATAAAAACATGAAATAAACACATTGACACATAAATGTGAGGAAAACACTCATATATATGATGTGGTGTATGTAAATCAAAAATGGTACATCAAAAACAATACCAATGTTCAATCAAGGACTCAAATGTGGAGAACCAATAAAAAATAACATCAAGTATAGAAAAGTATCTCATCATCATGAGTTATATGTAGCAAAACAAATAAAACTAGCTACATATCTGATCTTAGTGTCACCTCCCTAGTAGCTACTTTTTTGTCTTTTTCATTAATTGCTTCGAGAGTCTTTTGTATAAGCTCCGCACTAGAAACTGTACAAAGCCCAACATCATGTCTACGGAGTCTAGCCCAATGTTGCACGAAGCTAGGATATTTCTTGGAAGCAGGTCCTTGGAAAAGTCATTTCCCAAAAATCTAGGAAGCGCCTACTCTCTATATATATATATATATATATATATATATATATATATATATATATATATATATATATATATATATATTGCATTTATATTCAAAAAAAATTCCAAAATACCAAATTAGTTGTCGAAGACATGAAAAAATGCATATTTTTACATAAATCAAGATAGATATGGCATCCAAGTACATCAATGATTAATTATTCTAACATTAACCATCTAGAATCTAGATTACTCCTCTCTTGTCCATCTTCTTCATCTACTTCGATTCTCTAGTGATATTAGTCAACATTGCCCAATTTTGATCAAACAACCTAATCCAAGCCTTCTAATATGATAGAAAAAGCTTAACATGTCTCATCAATGATTTTGACTTGAGTGAAGCGTACATTTTTACGAAGGCCATGCCAAAGGAGTTCAAAAATCAACAACACAAACACTCGGGTACACATGGGGCTCGGTGCTCTTGATTAAATGCCAATCACATGCGCTCATACATGATATACTCCAATGAAATGCCACAATCCAACTGATCCTGAAAAATATTATGTCTGCTAAATTTTGAATGGTATATGAAATTCCATTTTCTCCGTATGAAGTATGATTAAGTTAGAACCACTCTAAAACATCATGAGTCATTTCAAATTATTGTTAACAATTTAACATTACCATTAGGAAACATCTAGGAAGCATCTAGGGAGTATCAAGTGGCACCTTGGGAGAATTCTAAAATCATAGTTCCTCAAATATCAGTTCGAAATTTCTAAAAAAAGAAATAAAAGAACCCCACGAAACATGTGAACCATCCACCTTCTCTTGAATATGGTCACAATGTATGACATATACACGTCTAAAACAGGCGATCCTTTCCAGATCCACGGATCGGGCAGCTAGAATCGTGGATCGGGCTTGTGCAGATCGGAAATTTCACCCATGAAATTGAATTCATATAATGTTCTTTAGATTTTTTGTGATTTGAATTTTTTTAACTTTTATAACTTTTTTTTTTAGATTTCATTTAATTTACTAAGGTATTATCATTTATTTGTTTTTAAAATAAATTATATTGGATGGTTTGAAACATATAAGCAAAGAAAATGCACACTTTTTAGTTCATAAAGTATGAGTCATTATTCATTTTTCTAAAAGATAAACTAAGAAGTGTGATTCATAGATCATACTCTATAGTTCAGAGCAAAAAAAATTCACACTTTTCAAAACATAAAGTGTGATTCATTATTCAATTGTCCAAAAAATAAACAAAAAAATGTGATTTATTCATTCGTCTAAAAAATAAACTAAAAAATTGATTTATTATTTATTTGTTTAAAAAAAAACCATATACGGTTGTTGTTACACCAAAACCTGTAGGTGTTAGTAAACAGACACATCGCTAACATCGCTAGATTTAAGCACATGGCACGAAACACACGGGAGTAAAGTTATTTTCCATCTTGGTACCTTGCAAATGTTTAGAATACTGCTAAATAATTCGAACATTTAAGGTAAGATTTTGAGAAATAAAATCAGATTTTTTTTCCTTTTAGGTATAGGCCTGCAATTTTTTTTTCATTTTCATGTATAGCTAAAATATTGAAATGAAAATCATTTTGTTTGGATTTTTTTTTTTGTTATTTTTTATTATTTTTTTTATTTATGTTATTATTGTATGGTTTTATTTTCTATTTTTTTCATTTTTCATGTATATGTAAAATATTGAATTGAAAATCATTTTATTTAGAAAAGGTTTAATAACCATTTTTTTTCCTATAAAATTTTAAATATGTATAAAATATTAAAGCGATAAATTACTTATTTGAAAAATGTGCACTAGTTTTATAAATATCCTGTCAACATTGGAGTAAAGTGATAAATTTCTTACCAATATTTTTGTATATATGTAAATTTTGATACAAAGTTTTAGAGTTGAAATGATATATCTGAATTTTGAGAGTAGAGAATTGTCACCTCAATCATTTAATTAAAAAAATTATTATTTACAATTTATTTTGGCAAATTATCACTTTAATATTTATAAAAGAAATTGAAACAATATATGATGACAAGGTAACATAGCATGAATGTTATAATTCGGTTGAATTTTTTTAATATCTTCCAATGACATGATAAGAGTCTTAGAATGACTAACTTCAAGAAAAGGTTGTGTTTGTTATTAGCTTGGTCATCATGGGCTATGACTTTTTTTTACCTAAATAGTTTGATTATTGAGGAGGTTGTTAGATCTAGTTTGATGTGAAACTTTCCCTCCAACTACTTATTTCCTTTTTAGGGGTGCAGTTGAACTATTCTCTCAACAATTTCTTAGTATTCTAATATAATGTGTTTATCTTGAAAGACACATTTTTATGTATTTATACATGAATTATTTGTTGAATAAAACACTCATAGTTAGGGCATTTTGATGTTACTAATATCTTATACATATGTAGGATCACTTTAGGGGAGAGTAGATTATTTTGGGAGTGCCGCTAGAGTTTGTTTATAGTGCTCTGTTATCAAACTCTTGTAGTCCTTCATATCATTAGAGAAATTGGCTGCTTATTATTATGAAATTCAATTTAAATATTTGATATCCATTAAAGATGATATGTATAGCCTTGTATTTTTGTATAGAGGTAAATAATGTTCGAAGCATAATTCACTATATTATGTGTCGATTCAATTTGTGTGGTGCTATGTAGATAACTAATCCATCACAAAAATGAAAAATATCCTTTTGAAGAAATAGACATATAGAGGTGTAACTAAAGAAATTGGTACACTTTTTTTACAACTATCATTTTGAAAGTAGAATCTCGTTAGACAACGAACCCTCAAGTATCTCTTTTCCCAAATTTATTTATTCGTGTGTAGAGAAATTCACCCTTTAATGCATGGAAGGATTTTGATGATGTATTTACTAAATCAATGGATGTATCATATTTATTGAAAGCCCACGCATTCATTATTTTTTAATTTTAAAGGCTTATATGTCGTCTATATTATAATTGTAGGTGTTTTTGTTGTTGATTTATGATAATAGGTCACAGATCAAGCTTTAAGAATGCTAAAAATCTAAATGAGTGTACAAGTGAAAAAACAAAAAGTACTAAGAATGGCACTTGAGTGAAGAGTATACAATATGAGTTAACTTGTAGTATTTATAATATAGCAGATCATGGTGCAAATGTGAAGAATGATCAACATTAATGACCATTATTTTGGTAGTCATAACCTTGTTGAGTTTTAATGATCATTGAATTGCAAATTGGATTAAAATAAATAATATGGAAATTCCCATGGATGCCACTCATTTACTATCAGATGTAGCTACATTGTTATTTCCCTATTAACAATCTACGTATTTAGTTGGGAAGAAAACCCTTTTTTAAATTTTGGACTTTTTTTTGATCTTGTGATGTGCATTCATGTTCATAATGTATGCCAGATCATTGTCTTCTTTAGTAATCAATATGATGACCATAATTCTGTGCTTGAAATTTCATTCGGTTTGTATGTTATTGAGCATAGTCAACTCAATATGTGATAAAATATTTTTTATAATTGACTACTTTAACAATTCCTTGACAAAGCATATAAGGGCTAAAAAAGTATCAGACAAGCATGTTGAAGAGTGAGCCAAGTCTCAAATGAAAATGCCTAGTATATGCATGTCTCTAGAAAAAATAAACATTTAAGCTTTCAATCGTGCATGTAATTATCTCTCATTTATTTTTAGATGCTTAAATAGAAATATTTTATAATATAAAAATCATTTTTGTGTCTCCTTGTTAACGAATGGTGTAAATGGAAATTAATCCATGTGTTTTGTTTTCTACAATTGGACCTTAAGAAGAATTGTTTGATGAATATTTGACCATAACTCCTTATATTTGTAGGTGCAAAAAATTTAATATTCACCTAGATATATTTTTTATCTAGAATATTTTCATAGAGAACTAGAAAAAACCATGGTTGGGTACTTAGGTGCATCATTAGATGGAAACATATCCATAAGGTACAATATAATTTTAGTTAAATTATGTGGTAAAAGTGTTTTTCCTAAAGATATGGTTGATTCCTAGATAGCATGATAATTCAAGATGATAGTAATAGTAATGAATGGATGATCATAAACACATTCTTTTATAGATGAAAAGATATTTTGTTTTCTGAATAACTATTAGTATATTATCAAGGTAGTTAAGTATACAATGAATTTGAAATTTTCACACTTGAGAAGCAAGGGGATAATTGTACACTTAGGTTAGAGTTGGAACAATGAGATTGTTGTAGGAAGGATTGAGATGTTCTTATAGATGCATTATAGATTTTTTAGAGTTTATTTTGAATGAAATTGGTGATAATTCCCATGGTATTAGTGGAGATTAAATGGTAAATTTTGTGTGTTCTAATAAATAGAATTGATAAAAATATGAAGTTTTGAATCAAAAATTATATTTATAGCAAGTATATGATGTTATCTATAAATGGTATATGTTATCTTCAAAATTTTATCTTTTATCTTTCCTAGAGTTGGAATTTGGAGAAATATTACGCATCACATTTATAGTACTATAAAATTATAGTACGTTAAACTCAAAATCCTTTCCACAATTTGCGGTTTTGAAGTTGGTTTTTCCTAATTCCCTAGCAAATAGAAATGTCAAGTTCCCTACGACATGCATGGTTCTCACCTATTTTTCTATTGCTACTTTGAATATCCAAATAAAATAAGGATTACCTTTGTTATTACCACAAATATCGAAACCATACCTTAGTAAGAAATAATGAGTATTACCAAAAAATAGTAATGGCCCTACTCCAAAGACCCCTCAGGTACCTTGATAAACTCAATTGAAGAAGCCCCAATGATATGATTGATTAATATTGTCCTTGAGGCTTCCTTGATGGAGATTATCAAGGTACTCCAAGAGTTTGTGGGGTTGGGGATTTACTCCTTTCAGATAATACTCGTTATTTCTTATTAAGTTCTAGTGTAGGTTCTAACACTAATAAAAGAGCTAAGGTCTATGGATTTTGGATATTACTCAAAATAGTAATATAAAAATAGGTTAGAAGACAATAGGGTTTAAGGTATTGGAAACATAATCTTTAGTGTTATGTAAATTTGGCACACTCACTTGAGTGTAAGGCGAAAAGCCTTAAGTGCCGACCAACAATCATGAGAAGTCCAAGGCCTCTTCGAATAGGAAATCAAGGGATAGGAAAATTTGTATTTACAGGTATATTCTTTAAACAATATGCATCGCACGATTATCCTAAATCTATCTTCCAATTTTGTGAGTTCCACCATAAGGGACTCAAAATTTCTAGTGGAATGGAAAATTGGGAAAGGCCAAATTTGAAACATGGTTTTTGAGATGATTTTAGGTTTAAAGGTTACTTTTGAGGATATCTCATTTGTTCATATATATATATATATATATATATATATATATAGTAAAATTTAATAAAAGTCATATGAATTATCCAAAGAATCTCTTATGTTTGAGTAAGGAGTATTAGTTATGCAAGAATATGAGGATTCAATGTATTTTTCATTGAAATTTCTAACTATATATTGAGTTTTTCCATAATTTCTTATGGTTCTCATTCACATATCTTGAGAAAATTGAAAGGCTAGAGTTTAGTTTTAATAGTGGTATTTATTTATTACTAAAGCTTTCAAATGTAGCCAATTTCATTGATATAAGGATGAATGTAATGCGTTGATTTAAAATCAAAGATAATTTTGCATTGATTACACTTACGAAATCTTGAATATATGATTTCTTTTTTATGAAAATAGAACAAAATATTTCTCTCACTCTTTCATGCATTATGTTTCTCTCTCTCCACACACACACAAACACCACTAGAAGGAATCAATATACATACACATTATATACCCCTATTCTATGTATATTTGGATAAGTTATATTTGAAATAGTGTAGAAAATTATATTTTAAAGTTGTTAGACACATAGAATGGGCCATGTGTTGGGAAGATGTTTTATAAGTGGACAATTTTGGTAGTAGTCTCTAGAATGCACACTAAGCCTAGAAACTATAAGTTTTATTTACAATTGAGGGGAGCTTAGCAAGAAGTTTAATGAACCATGTCCCTGCAGGACATCCTATAAAAATAGGGTTATAGTGGTTAGGTAACCATGTATTTCAATCTATTGTTTGTCTTATATATTGACTTTGATACTTTGATGATGTTTACATAACGGTGGCACAAGTTATAAGTTTCAAGCTATACTACATATAGACTTTGTAGATTAGGAGGCTCTTCCATTCATGGTGGAGAACTTATTGCAAAGGCATTAGGTTTCACAGAATACCCAACCTAATAAAGTTTAAGCTAAATGCTCATTAAGGGGGAGTATTGAAATGACTAACTCCTCCTACTCGCATGTCTGATGGTGCTAAGGTCATATATGTTATTACTTTTGCCATTAAGAGGTATAGATTTGTATCTGATGAATAGTTTGATGTTTAGGAGGTTCTTAATTCTAGTTGGTGGAAGATTCTATCTAAACAATTTATTCCTATTTTTGAGTGTAGTTGAGACATTCTCTATAATTGGTTAATATGTAAAGATAATGCCTCGAAGCATAAGAACTATATACATTTATATTTATACACTTTCTTGTTAAATACAATGCTCAACACCATTTACAATTTTTTAATAAATATTGTAAGGTATGAAGTAAAAAATGGTTTTATTTCAATATTTCTATTAAAAGGTGCATTTCTTGATAAATACATCTTTTAACAAATATTTAGAAATATTGAAATAACAACAATAAGAAATTACCATTTCAATGTTCATACAAAATATTTTATGATACTTAAAAAAGCCAAATAGTTTTCCTCATAGGAGAATACAGTTTAGTCTAATCATAATGGTATTGAAATTTGATGTTTTACAAGATATTTTTGTTTCTCAAAAATATTTAATAGTTCTTTTTTAATTTTTTAAACTTTAATAGTAATTTATAAAATATATTTGAAACTATAAATTTGACATTTTTACACATTTAAGTTAAACATTATAAATTATAATTATTAATTTACATTAAAAAAATTAAGAGCTAGAATTGATTAGATTATTTTAAAAATTGCAATCTTCTTCTTTAGAAAAAACAAAAAATCATTAAAATACATCTCAACCATCTTTATTGGAAACAATGATAATTTTTTTATCATATTAATTTATTCATCATTTAAAATTTAAATTTTCTAGTTATGTCTCTAACTTGTATTTTTCCTCTCTTAAAAAATTAAATTTTATAAATTTACATAAAACTTTAAAAAATATCGTAACAAACAAATATCCTAGTAAATTCAAAATTTTACTTTACAAATTACCCATAAATTAAATTTTTTACATTGCACCTAAGATGAAATTGGAATTGCCAATATGTGATGACCCCGGGAATATGTAAATATTTAAATTTCACTACGGTAAAAGACTGGATTAAGAATGACATTGGAAGACTATTTTATTGTCTGTTTTAAAAAAAAAAAAAAGATCCTAAGAGTATTTCCTTTATTTTACATGTGCATTAAAATATTTTAATAAAGAATACTCATGATAAGTGTTGGCAACTCTTGGGAGGAAAGTCGGTTATTGGAACTGACTTTAACCACCTTCCCTAACTCGAAAAGCTTCCAGGGAAAAAGGGAGAGGATGGCAAAAATCTACGCTGTAGAGACAGGCAGAGGGAAAAAAAAAAAGTGAATGAAAGACTACATCTCGTAAGGACCAGATAGTCGAGCACACAGTGCAACCTTGCTAAGGATAGTGATCCGGCAAGAGGAATGCAAGGGGGGAGGCTCTGGTCTCGAAGGACGAGTCTCACGGATGGGCGCTAAATAGTTATACACAGGCTTGCGTGCAGGTGATCTACTAAGGGACTTAAGGGCTGGCCGAGGCCAGGTAAGTAAGACTGAAACCCTCAAATCTCTGCAAGTATCTGCAAGTCATTTAAGTTAAACCCTATAAATATTTGTAATGCATAGGAGATAATTGTTGCTTAAAAATATCATTGCTACTTCCTAATTGCACACTAGCTGGATAGCAGATGTTAGTCTTTAAGTATAGGAGCCTGCGCCTTGTTCCAGACAGAGACCTGAATGGTTAAGCTTCGGTCTCACTGCCAAATGACGGGAGCAAGGGTAAGAATAAAACCCTGGTTGTAGCAGACAGATCACAACACTACTATTCCGAGTAGTTGGGAAAAGAAGAGAGAGAATCTTGCCGAATTACAAGTTACAGGTATGAAAAACAAGGAAGTGAGACAATAATCTCCATAACTCAATTCTATTACTAGGAAAGATCAGCACGGTCTTTCGAGTGTGGCATTAAACTCATGATATAGAATAATTATAGAAAGGGTAAGGGGAGACAAGCCCTCCGAGTCGGGCAACCCCTGCAATACAAGACAACCCTGCAATGAGATTTTAATAAATAAGTAACTAACATATAGTGAATACCGGGAGTGCCTCAGTACACCTCTGCAACTCCGACCCCACAGAACGTGTATCAAAGAATAATGTGTTAACAATACCAAGATTAATGTGATAATAATACGAATGCTGATGTGTTAACAGTATCAATGGATAATGCATTAAGAAACAAAACCCCGAACATAAAACCCAGCAGCATTAGGCTGTCATCCACGGGGTTAAAGTAACAGCAAATGGTAAAGTAACTAAACTATAAACCAGAGAAATACATTTGGCTCTTGGTAAGAGCAGAATTTCAGACCATTCCCCTCCACAGAGTAAGCATAGGGCCGGACAACCGAGGCTGCATACTCTGCCAGTGGGACAACCATAGAATATCCATGCAAGAACCGTAACGGGAGTTGCGACTTCATGCATTAGAATTTACATAAAACTTCTACCATGTATCAAAAGCATAACCACAATATAAATATTAACCAAAACATTATATGGAAAGTTTACATAGCCTTTGGCCAACAGAACCATATCATTCTTGACGCAAAAGAAATCTCCTAGCCGACATGAAACAGTGGTGGAGATTTAAAGTCAATTGATAAAAAAACCATACGGTCGTAACAGTTCACAATAAAGAAAACCAACAGGGTCTGTAGCCCCAATATCTGTAACATATCATTAGAAAAGGAATTAAAAGAAAAAGGGGCCTGAAGCCCAACATCTGTAAACCACACGGCCGTGGCCGGAGTACCATTCAATATACAACATTAACATAACAGTTCAAATTACAAATGGTTAAAATGCGAATACAGTTTCCACTTTCTGGAGGAATCTCTAGCCTTAACCACGGAAAGCGTCAGGGTTTCGATGGAACCCATGGCTAGCACAAGGGTAGGCTCGGAATAGTACAGTGGGGAGCCTCCCGTTGCCACCTGCGACCAACCATGGTGAGGTAAGGTTGGGCTACGGCTCGGCGTAGGGGAGACCCTCTGCGGGCAGACCAAATAAAGAGTAAGAAATGTAACCCAAATCGCATACCGTGCAACTGGGAGAAATGCACCTGGTATAGAGCCGCGAGCACCATAGCTTTCGAAGGAGGGCCTCCTCATCTGAACGAACTCCGAACCGGTTCTATTGTATGTACACACCATGGCAAGGAACAATTAGCACCGCCACATAAAGGAAGATAATTATCTACCCGAAAGCAAAAGAACAACAGAAAAAAAAGAGCCGGTAGGTTACAATCCGTGACATACCTCTAGAGTTCAATAATATATGTTTATATATAATGAAAGACGGATGATCGGCGGAAGATTACTCGCTCGGCGGAGGAATGAGCCATCAGCGAATGAGGAATTTACCAGAAGAGCTCAGACTGGAACGAGGTGGCGCGGAGCAGAGCAAAGGGGCGCCGAGCTTCACAATAACCCGATTAATCGAGAAGGGCAAGTCATATACCATCCAAACCTCGGCTATGACATCTGGAGGCGTCTCTACCCTCGGATCCATCTCGGGCCATCCACACCCTTGATCATGGCGGTAAAGAGTTAGGCGGGGACTTAACGCCAGCCCACTCCCTTCACGTGATCGAGCCGGCGTGTTTAATGTCGTGCCCACCTATCACTACAATGGAATGCCAGCGGATGCCTCGGGTTGTCAACTCTGATAACACCCAAGGTTCATATGGCGGCCCAATTTTAATAAAGCAATCAACCACTCGCTCAAGGGTCCTTGCCACCCTAGGTTTATGAAAACCATAATCGTTGTTAAATTAATTTCCCAGCAATCATTTGTGTAAACAATATATGTTCATATACATTACAACATATAAATCCATATGTGGGTAAGTCAACGAACAGTGAGGCATTCGTACCAGAAACCATAACGAGCAATAGAATATTAAATATGATTAACAATAAAAAAAAAAAAAAAATCGGGTACGTGACAAATTGCTATCAGAGCAGAGGTTCCCATATTGTGACCTCTGGGACGAGCCTAAACATGTTAGTTGTGGAAGTAATCATAGTATTTGATTATTTTTTTTTCTTCACTAAAATGTGCAAAGTAACTCCCTGTGTCAAATATTCCCCTGATTTTATACCAGGCAAAAAAAGGGAAGAAGAATAACAGAAGACAATAGATAGTAACAATAATATGCAGCGAGCTAGCAGCGCTCCGCACAGGTCCACGACCGAACAGGGACCTGCAACAAATCCTAGAAATAACCCAGAGCTGTGAGTACAGCTTGGTGAGGAGACACGGAGCACGAACCTGGCTATTTTGGAGACAGTACAGGACCTGAAAAATGAGATGCCTCGGTTGCGGGAGGATAATGCACGATTGAAAATGGAGCAAGAAAGAATTTTAAAAAGTTTGTCTGAAAGACAGAACCCACCATTAGCCAATCCCAGTGCAGAACAACAGAGGATGACGGAGGAACAACACTACCAAGCGGAACCTGAAAATTCAGAGGAAGGAGAGGATCAATCTGGCAATGCATCCGAACAACAGACCTCAAAACGTCAAAGAGTGGAATTACAGGGAGAATTCCGGAAAATCAAACCCCCACACTTTGATGGGGAACAAGAGGAAGCGGCTGAAGCATGGTTAATTAACATGAACAAATATTTCCAGCTATATGAATATGACCATAACCTGAAGGCACGATTGGCTATCTTTCAGTTACAAGGAAAAGCAACCCTGTGGTGGGAGGAGGTTAAAATCGTTAAAGGGGTAAGCGAACGAACCATAACATGGGAAAAGTTCCAGAAATATTTTAAAGAAAGATATTTGACAGAGCGCTTTTATGATGAAAAGGCAAAGGAATTCCATGATCTGCGATTAGGACAACAGACTATGAATGAGTTTATTAACCGTTTTACCTCCCTGCTTCGCTATGTGCCCTACCTTAAGGAAGAAAAAGCCAAGGTGCAAAGATTTGTTAGTAGTTTACAAATGTATATGAGAGAAAGGATTGAATTTTACAATCCTAGAACAATGGATGAAGCTATTCGCAAAGCCAGAATCTGTTATCAGTAGAACAAACAGAAAGGGGACGTTTCCAATAGGAAATGGAGTGAGAAAAAGAGTAGTAAAACTACTGGAAACAGTAAAGGAGGCCGAGGCGGCGGAATTAAAGGAAGCAGTAAAGGGCAGAACAACAAAACAACACCAAGAGGTTCGTTCAAATCCAAGACAATCGGTGAAACCAGAATGAGCGAACAATCTGCCAAGCTGGACAACGAAGGAATAACCAGACCCCCAGTGCAGTGCTGTGGTTGTGGCGGACCGCACTACGTCAAGAACTGTCCGCAACGGAAGGGAACTGATTAGATATCCCAGATTCATGAGGCATCAACCGTTGGCGATGTGGGACGAAGCGTGCCAAGGATTAACGCATCTCTGGACGACCGCCAGGCAGAGTACCAGCCCACCATGGTAAAATTTGAAGGTAAAATTTTAGACTTTTCTATCACTGTTCTAATTGATCCAGGAGCCACATTAAGTTATATTAGCCCAAAGATAGTTGAATAGTGTAAATTACAACCTGAAAAATTTAGGAACCCTTGGCTAGTACAGCTAGCTACGGGGGCTAAGAGGCGAGTAATGGCGAAGGTTAATAACTGCCCCTTAACAATAGCAGGGCAACCAGTGGTAGTAGATCTAAATATGCTTCCACTTGGTTCATATGACATCCTAATTGGGATGGATTGGCTAGAGAAGCACTGGGCGTTAGTGAACTGCAAGACGAAAACCATTCATTACAATGATGATGTTGGAAAGGAACAAGAGATGCAAGGGATTAAACGACCAGTGTAGGTCCGGCCAATCACTGCATCCTAGCTAGCTAAGTGCATCAAAAAAAGATGCCAGATATATGCCATTCAGGTGGGTTATGCAGAAACCAAGGACAAAACGGCCACGCTGGACAACCTTCTGGTAATAAAAGAATTCGCGGATGTGTTTCCGGAAGAAATCCCTGGGCTACCCCCAAAAAGGGATATTGACTTCACCATTGAATTGCTACTAGGGGCAGCACCAGTTTCGCGGGCACCTTATAGAATGAGTGTACCCGAGTTAACCGAGTTGAAAATGAAATTACAGGAATTGCTAGACAAAAATTATATCCGTCCCAGTGTGTCTCCATGGGGAGCTCCGGTGCTATTTGTCAGGAAGAAAGACGGAACCCTCCGAATGTGTATCGATTACCGACAGCTAAACAAGCTCACAATCAAAAACAAATATCCCTTACCTCGGATCGATGAGCTTTTTGATCAAGTCAAGGGCGCGACAGTATTTTCCAAGATTGATTTGCGATCTGGTTACCATCAGATCAGAATTAAGGAAGAGGACATCGCTAAAACAGCTTTCAGAACCTGGTATGGACACTACGAATTTGTAGTGCTACCTTTCGGTTTGACTAATGCACCCGCCACTTTCATGTGCTTAATGAACAGTGTGTTCCATCGATTTTTGGATAAATTTGTACTGATATTCATCGACGACATTTTGATTTATTCTCGTTCTAAGGAGGACCACGAGGAACACCTCCGGTTGGTACTGCAAACTCTTTGAGAGCATCAATTGTACGCTAAACTCAGCAAGTGCGATTTCTTCAAAGAGGAGATACAGTATTTGGGCCATGTAATCACAAAAGAAGGGATTGCAGTGGACCCTGAGAAAACAAAGACCATAATGGATTGGCCCGTACCTAAGGATGTGGCGGATATCAGATCTTTCATGGGATTAGCCGGTTATTATAGAAGATTTGTGGAAGGCCTCTCAAGGGTAGCATATCCTATCACTTCCTTGCAGAAGAAAGGAAGGGCGTTCAAGTTGAATTCAAAATGTCAGCAAAGCTTTGAGCAACTTAAGAATTTGCTCACCTCTGCTCCCATTTTGAGTATAGCTGATCCTAATAAGGATTACGTGGTATGTACCGATGCAAGTCGAGAAGGTGTGGGTGGAGTGTTAATGCAAGAGGGAAAAGTGATCGCTTACGAGTCAAGAATGCTAAAGGAGCATGAGCAGAAATATTCGGCCTACGACTTGGAATTAGCAGCCATCATACATGCACTTAAAATGTGGCGGCATTATTTATTAGGAAGGAAATTTCTGTTGTTGACAGACCAGCACAGCTTGACAAATTATTTCAGTCAGCCCACCCTGAATGCAAGGCAAGCCCGTTGGGCAGATTTCTTAAGTGGATTTGATTTTGACATTAAACATCTGAAAGGAAAGGAAAACTGCATGGCTGACGCACTGAGTCGAAAGGTGCAATGCTTATATGAATTTACGCTCAGTAAATGGAAGAATCCCTTGCAAGAAATGATAAAAACAACAGCGGACCAAGATGCCGAATATCAGTAAATGAAACAAAAAATACCACTTTCCAGCAAGGAAAGTCAGCAGGGGTATGAAATAGGTGAGGATGGAATGCTGCTCTATAAAAAAGGTTGTTTGTACCTAACGACAACAGTCTTAAGAATCTGATTTTGGACGAATTTCACACCAGCCACTACGCAGGTCATCCCGGATACCAGAAGATGCTTACTGCACTTCGAAGGGAATACTATTGGCCTGGAATGAAAAAGCATGTGGCTGAATATTTAGCGCGGTGTTTGGAATGTCAGCAGATCAAGGCAGAGCACCTACATCCGGCAGGGTTATTGCAACCCTTGCCCATTCTAGAATGGAAATGGGAGATCATATCCATGGATTTCATAACTGGACTGCCTAGGACAAAGAAGAACAATGACTCTATTATGGTAGTAGTAGACAAGTTGAGTAAGGCAGCACACTTTATACCAGTGCAATCTACCTACAGAGCGGTGCAGATTGCACACATTTTTATGCAGAAAGTGTTCAAACTGCATGGGCTTCCGAAGACGATAATATCAAACCGAGATGTAAAATTTACATCCACCTTTTGGAAAGCATTGTTTGCAGAATTGGGTACACAACTGAATTTCAGTATAGCTTATCATCCCCAGACTGATGGACAGACGGAACGAGTAAATCAGGGATATGTTAAGAGCATGTGTAATGCAAAAACCAACACAATGGGAAGATTATTTACATTTGGTGGAATTTGCATATAACAATGGATATCATTCATCCATACAAATGACTCCCTTTGAGGCTTTGTACGGACGGAAGTGCCGTACGCCCTCAAGTTGGAATGGCCCTGAAGACAAACTAAGGTTGGGGCCAGAGATGCTCAAGGAAATGGAGGACATGGTAAAAAGGGTGCGGACTAATTTAAAGGCTGCTCAAGATCGGCAAAAGAGCTTTGCAGATCGGAAAAGAAGGTTCAAAGAGTACCAGGTCGGCGACCATGTTTATGTAAGAATTCAAGCCAGGAAAAGTACCCTGCAATGGAGCGGTTGCGCTAAACTTGCACCCCGCTATTTTGGACCTTTCCAGGTCTTGGCAAGAGTCGGGCCAGTAGCCTACCAGCTCGCTCTGCCAAGCCACATTAAAATCCATAATGTCTTCCATGTTTCTATACTAAAAAAATACATCTACGACCCTAAGCATGTGATCAAATGGCAAGATGTACGGGTAAGGACTGATTCCAGTTGAATTATTGGATATGAATTTTGGAAGCGAAATGACTGATATTGTTGATGATTGCAGGTCGAACTGGAAGGAGAGGTCCTGGTCGAACCACTAAGCATTCTCGACCAGAGAGAAGTGCAGCTGCGGAAGCGAGTTATTACCCAAGTTAATGTGCAGTGGCAGCACTATGGGCCTGATGAGGCCACTTGGGAATATGAAGAGCTTCTTAAGGAAACTTATCTGGGGCTATTTGTGAACAGCAGACATCGGGACGATGGCCAATCTCAGGGGGGTGAGATGTGATGACCCCGGGAATATGTAAATATTTAAATTTCACTACGGTAAAAGACTGTATTAAGAATGTCATTGGAAGATTATTTTATTGTCTGTTTTTTTTTTTAAAGATCCTAAGAGTATTTCTTTTATTTTACATGTGCATTAAAATATTTTAATAAAGAATACTCATGATAAGTGTTGGCAACTCTTGGGAGGAAAGTCGGTTATTGGAATTGACTTTAACCACCTTCCCTAACTGGAAAAGCTTCCAGGGAAGAAGGGAGAGGATGGCAAAAATCTGCGCTATAGAGACAGCCAGAGGGAAAAAAAAAAAAAGTGAATGAAAGACTACGTCTGGTAAGGACCAGATAGTCGAGCACACAGGGCAACCTTGCTGAGGATAGTGATCCGGCAAGAGGAATGCAACGGGGGAGGCTCTGGTCTCGAAGGACGAGTCTCACGGATGGGCGGCTAAATAGTTATGCACAGGCTTGCGTGCAGGTGATCTACTAAGGGACTTAAGGGCTGGCCGAGGCCAGGTAAGTAAGATTGAAACCCTCAAATCTCTGCAAGTATCTGCAAGTCATTTAAGTTAAACCCTATAAATATCTGTAATGCATAGGAGATAATTGTTGCTTAAAAATATCATTGCTACTTCCTAATTGCACACTAGCTGGATAGCAGATGTTAGTCTTTAAGTATAGAAGCCTACGCCTTGTTCCAGACAGAGACCCGAACGGTTAAGCTTCAGTCTCACTGCCAAATGACAGGAGCAAGGGTAAGAATAAAACCCTAGTTGTAGCAGATCGATCGCAACACTACTATTCCGAGTAGTTGGGAAAAGCAGAGAGAGAATCTTGTCGAATTACAAGTTATAGGTATGAAAAACATGGAAGTGAGACAATAATCTCCATAACTCAATTCTATTACTAGGAAAGATCAGTGGTCTTTCGAGTGTGTCATTAAACTCATGATATAGAATAATTATAGAAAGGGTAAGGGGAGACAATCCCTCCGAGTCGGGCAACCCCTGCAATACAAGAAAACCCTGCAATGAGATTTTAATAAAGAAGTAACTAACATATAGTGAATACCGGGAGTGCCTCGGTACACCTCTGCAACTGCGACCCCACAGAACGTGTATCAAAGAATAATGTGTTAACAATACCAAGATTAATGTGATAATAATACGAATGCTGATGTGTTAACAGTATCAATGTATAATGCATTAACAAATAGAACCCCGAACATAAAACCCAGCAGCATTAGGCTGTCATCCGCGGGGTGAAAGTAACGGCAAATGGTAAAGTAACTAAACTATAAACCAGAGAAATACATTTGGCTCTTGGTAAGAGCGGAATTTCAGACCATTCTCGTCCACAGAGTAAGCATAGGGCTGGACAACCGAGGCCGCATACTCTGCCAGTGGGACAGCCATAGAATATCCATGCAAGAACCGTAACGGGAGTTGCGACTTCATGCATTAGAATGTACATAAAACTTATACCATGTATCAAAATCATAACCACAGTATAAATATTAACCAGACCATTATATGGAAAGTTTACACAGCCTTTGGCCAACATAACCATATCATTCTTGACGCAAAAGAAATCTCCTAGCCGACATGAAACAGTGGTGGAGATTTAATGTCAATTGATAAAAAAACCATACGGTCGTAACAGTTCACAATAAAGAAAACCAACAGGGTCTGTAGCCCCAATATCTGTAACATATCATTAGAAAAGGAATTAAAAGAAAAAGGGGCCTGAAGCCCAACATCTGTAAACCACACGGCCGTGGCCTGAGTACCATTCGATATACAACATTAACATAACAGTTCAAATTACAAATGGTTAAAATGCGAATATAGTTTCCACTTTCTGGAGGAATCTCTAGCCTTAACCACGGAAAGCGCCAGGGTTTCGACGGGACCCATGGCCATTACAAGGGTAGGCTCAGAATAGTACAGTGGGGAGCCTCCCGTTGCCACCTGCGACCAACCACGGTGAGGTAAGGTTTGGCTACGGCTCGGTGCAGGGGAGACCCTCTGCGGGCAGACCAAATAAAGAGTAAGAAACGTAACCCAAATCGCATACAGTGAAACCGGGAGAAATGCACCTCATATAGAGTCGGGAGCACCATAGCTTTCGAAGGAGGGCCTCCTCATCTGAACGAACTCTGAACTGGTTCTACTGCATGCACAGACCATGGCAAGGAAAAATTAGCACCGCCACATGAAGGAAGATAATTATCTACCCGAAAGCAAAAGAACAACAGAAAAAAAAGAGCCGGTAGGTTACAATACGTGGCATACCTCCAGAGTTCAATAGTATATGTTTATATATAATGAACAGACGGATGATCGGCGCAAGATTAGTCGCTTGATGGAGGAACGAGCGCTCGGCGGATGAGGAATTTACCAGAAGAGCTCAGACTGGAACGAGGTGGCGCGGAGCAGAGCAAAGGGGCGTCGAGCTTCACAATAACCCGATTAATCGAGAAGGGCAAGTCATATACCATCCAAACCTCGGCTATGACATCTGGAGGCGTCTCCACCCTCGGATCCATCCCGGGCCATCGACACCCTTGATCATGGCGGTAAAGAGTTAGGCGGGGACTTAACACCAGCCCACTCCTTTCACGTGATCGAGCCGGCGTGTTTAATGCCGTGCCCACCTGTCACTACAATGGAATGCCAGTGGATGCCTCGGGTTGTCAACTCTGATAACACCCAAGGTTCATATGGCAGCCCAATTTTAATAAAGCAATCAACCAATCGCTCAAGGGTCCTTGCCACCCTAGGTTTATGAAAACCATAATCGTTGATAAATTAATTTCCCAACAATCATTTGTGTAAACAATGTATGTTCATATGCATTACAACATATAAATCCATATGTGGGTCAGTCAATGAACAGTGAGGCGTTCGTACCAGAAACCATAACGAGCAATAGAATAGTAAATACGATTAATAATAACTTCTTCTTCTTTTTTTTTCGGGTACGTGACACAATAAGATATAACATAAATTTGAAATTCCCATCCAAATGAGACTCCAAAACAAAGAGCTATCAGTTCGTTGTAAAAATATAATCACATGACATGAACCCTTGTGGTTGATGTCCACCATTTTCTAACTATACTTCCAGTGGATTACGTGTCATAAACGGGATGTGGGGATAGTTAAATCGATGAGCTACGGTGTCCTGATCCAACCTGCCCTATAGCATGCCGCCACGGCCATGCAATCTCTCCTTCACCAGTCGTGTTGCACCAGCTACTCTGGGTGGTTCTTTGCAATATAATATTGCATGCACGCTAAGCATATCTCATGTTTAGGAATTATCTAGAAGACAATAATACTTTAAAAATATATATGTATATCACCATTTAAATATTATAAATTTATAATTTTATTAAATAGTTATTATTATTACTAAAAGGAATAATGTTCTTTCTTCATATTAATAGTAATGATTTTGGAATAAAATTTACAATTGTTTTACCATGTCACAAAATATTTTATATTTTAGCAATATTTTAGCTTGTTTGTCCACTTCAGATATTTTATAGGGTTCAAACAGACTGACAGATATGAGATCTATAAATTATAGCTATTTCTTCCTATAAAATTAATTAATCAGCCTTTAACAACAATGCTCTTATACCTTCATTATCTCTTAATCATTATGAAAAAGTTCACCATATATTATGAAAAAGTTCACCATATTGAAATTCAACTTAAAAGATACGGTTAGCTGTACAACCATTTTATTGTATAATAGCTTGTATGGATATAGTTATTTGATTTTCGTTTGAACATATGCTAATATTCACATCGTATCTTGTGGGTCCTTAGTTGGTCTTATATCATCTCCAAAGCTGGTGTTAGTGTTATGTGATTGGATTTCCAATATAGTGACGTTTACTAATCTCGTTTCTCGTTTTTCATTTAGATGGGTAGGGTTTTTATATTTAAGTCTCTGCATTGTCTTTATATCTAACTTGTTTCAAGAGGGATCAAATTTCTTTCGATGCAAATTTCTTTTGTAGCAAAAATACATTTGATCCTTCTCTACACTTGATAGATCCAAAATTGACATGAATATATGTTAATTACTAATTAATAATTAAATTTTATATATTTAACAGTTTTTAAAATTATTTAAAAAAATCAAAATATATATATATATATATATATATCAAAATCTAAATATTGAAATGAAATTAAAAAAACCTCTATAAATTGCTTTGCCAGGGGTACTTTGATTTTATAAAAATTTAATATAAATGTAATACGAAAATTTTATATTATATATTATTTTATACAAAATAATATTTATAATAATAATATTAAAATAATAATCTAATTTTTAAAATAAAAATTATATGAAATAGTGTATAAAAAAATTATTTGTAAAACGAGAAATTAGATTATTTAAATAATTTTGTATTTACTTGAGAAAAGGAAAAATCTCTTGTTTGAAAAACTTCTTTGAAAATAATAAATTATAACTGAAACATAATTGTTTAACAAAATAAGACAATAAGTAATTTAAAAGAGTCATAAATATTACATTATGTATATATAATTTATTAAAAAGAAAATGTATATATTTTATTTAAAAAATATTAACAATATTTTTAAATTTATTTTTAATTGTTTTTTAAAATAAATATATATTTTAGTATTAAAATGCATAAGATAAATTTAATTTAATTAATATTGGAATGTATTTTTTTAAAATATTTCATTTAAAATATAAAATAAAGGTGACTACAAAATTCATATTCAAATTACCTAAAATGTTTTACTCATCCTAGCATGTTTGGGGTGGCCTTATATCATTTGTGTATTAAATCAATTCCGTTGCCATATGTTATATGTCAAATTTATAATAACATTTAATTTTATTAAAAATCTTAAACATATTAATATAGAAAAAAGAATATTTAAATTTAATATTATATTATGATAATTTTGTTTAGATATTCTAGTCTTAGTATTTTCTTTATCTCATATTTATTATTTAATTTTATTTACAATTTATTTACTATTTAATTTTATTTATAATTTATTTAAAAAATTATAATTATAAATGTGATTGGTTGAAGTATTACAATTTTATTATTCAATTTTTTTTAAAACCCTTAATCTATTCATGTACATAAAAATATAATGTAAACAAAAAAATTATACTCCCAAAACTTCTTACCATTAAATAAAATAAAAAATTGAAACATTTTAACTCGACCGATTATTAGATACCTAAAACATTTTAATATATAAAAACCTAAAAATAAACCTTTAAATTTCGAATTTCAGAAGCTTCTGAAAAAGAACTTAGACCGCGACCGTGACCGTATGATATGTGTCACTCAGCCAGCGACCGTGACCGTATGATACGTATCACCCAGCCATATAATATCAAGAGCTTGACCTATTATATCATTTTTATATCAATTCATCTCTCAAAGTGGGTGTCTCGTTCATCGTTCGATAAAGAGAGGTTGACTAAATAAAAGAAACATGTTGATTTACTCAAACTAGTGTTTGATAATTGTGTTCTTTGAGATAAATGTCGATGTCTGAAACCTCTGACATAGAGATCTTGTCCCATTTCAATTTTTTTTAAAGGAGGAAAACTACTAAAAGACACCATGGATGACCGATTGTCGGGAGGCTTTTGGTAAATTTATGTTTTTTTTTTTTTCAAAACGTTGATGATAGAGGTTTAAGTAATCCATGATGTGGGAATTTTTTTTTTCTTTTTTTTAAATGTTGATGATATAGTTCCAACTAATCCATGATGAGACCCATAGTTTATTGGTGGACAAATGGTCAAGGTGTTCATGCCCATAAATTTAGTTCAATGTTGAAAGTTTACAAATTTATTGAGCTGAGTTGTCTGAAACAATGTTTTGAACTTGGTTTCATTCACTAGTTGTATTAATAAGTTATTAGTGATTAGTAGTGTTGAAAATATAGATATCTCTAAAATATTAGTGAAGGTAAAAAAAAATATTTTATTGGTAATATCAGCAAATATAGCAAACATAAAAAAATACATAATATTTTTTTTAAATATTTTATACATATAAATAAATAAAAACATGAAATAAACATTTTGACACAGAAAACACTCATATATATGATGTAGTAGATGTAAATTAAAATGATATATCAAAATCAATACCAATGTCCAATCAAGGACTCAAATGTGGAGAACCAATAAAAAATAACATCACATATAGAAAAGTATCTCATCATCATGAGTTATATGTAGCAAAACAAACAAAACTAGTTAGATATCTGAGATTAGTGCCATCTCCCTAGTAGCTATTTGTCTTTTTCATTAATTGCTTCAAGAGTTTTTTGTATAAGCTCCGCACTAGAAACTGTACAATGCCCAACATCATGTCCAGGGAGTCTAGCCCAATGTTGCATAAAGCCGGGATATTTCTTGGAAGCAGATCCTCGGAAAAGTCATTTCCCAAAAATCTAGGAAGCACCTACTATATATATATATATATATATATATATATTGCATTTATATTCAAAAAAATTCCAAAATACCAAATTATTTGTCGAAGACATGAAAAAATGCATATTTTTACATAAATCAAGATAGATATGGCAGCGAAGTACATCAATGATTAATTATTCTAGCATTAACCATCTAGAATCTAGATTACTCCCCTCTTGTCCATCCTCTTCATCTACTTCGATTCTCTAGGGATGTTAATGAACATTACCCAATTTTGATCAAACAACCTAATCCAAGCCTTCTAATATGGTAGAGAAAGCTTAACATGTCTGATCAATGATTTTGACTTGAGTGAACGGTACATTTTTACTAAAGGCATGAGAAAGGAGTTCAAAAATCAACAACACAAACACTGAGGTACACATGGGGCTCGGTGCTCTTGATTAAATACCAATCACATGCCCTCATACATGATATAATCCATTGAAATGCCACAATCCAACTCATCCTGAAAACTATTATGTCTGCTAAATTTTAAATGGTATATGAAATTCCATTTTCTCTCTATGAAGTATGATTATGTTAGAAGCACTGTAAAACATCATGAGTTATTTTATGGTAATGTTAAGAATTTAACATTACCATTAAGCAACATCTAGGAAGGATCTAGGGAAAATCAAGTAACACCTTGGGAGAATTCTAAAAGCATAGTTCCTCAAAGATCAATTCGAAATTTTTAAGAAAAGAAACAAAAAAACCCCACGAAACATGTGAACCAATCCACCTTCTCTTGGATATGGTCACAATGTACAACATATACCTTCTCTTGGATATGGTCACAATGTACAACATATACACGACTAAAACTCCACGGATCTGCAGGCGATCCTTTCCAGATCCACGGCCTGATCAGGCCGCTAGAATCGTGTATCGGGCTGTGCAGATGGGAAATCTCACCCATGAAATTGAATTCATATAATGTTCTTTAGATTTTTTGTGATTTGAATTTTTTAGCTTTTATTATTTGACTTTTTTTTAGATTTCATTTAATTTATTGGGGTATTATCATTTATTTGTTTTTAAAATAAATTATATTGGATGGTTTGAAACATATGAGAAAAGAAAATGCACACTTGTTAATTCATAAAATATGAGTCATTATTATTTGTCTAAAAAATAAATTAAGAAGTGTGATTTATGGTCTAGATAAATCATACTCTATTGTTCAGAGAAAAAAAAATTCACACTTTTCAAAACACAAAGTGTGATTCATTATTCAATTGTCTAAAAAATAACCTAAAAAATGTGATTTATTCATTCGTCTAAAAAATAAACTAAAAAATGTGATTTATTATTTATTTGTTTTAAAAAACATATACGATTGTTGTTACACCAAAACTTGCAGGTGGTGTTAGTAAAGAGACACATCGCTAACATCGTTAGATTTAAGCACATGGCACGAAACACATGGGACACATGGGAGTGTTGGATCAACACCGCCAATAATGGGGAGCACAACAATCTCCCCCCTTAACGCTAGCCAGCTGTGTTTCGAACTCGAGACCTTTGGCTGTGATACCACTTGTAATCCAGAGTGTACATAACACACAACGGATTTATACTCAGAGACTTAGACGGCAATAGCAGAAACAACAAGATTACTCAGTCAGAAACAACAAAATAGATAAAAAAATCATTGGAGAACATAAATCACTTTGCATTACATAACAAGCTTGGGGCTTCGCTTGCTTGCTTTCTTTGGCCAGATAAATTACAAATTTATAGAGGCTGAAGAAGGATCTATAATCCTGTATGTGATTCAGATGAAGATCTAGAAGGATCTAGAAACTAATGGCCATGTGGAAATTTAGAAAGATCTGATCTAGAAGGATCTAGAATACTATGTGAATTTGACTTCAGGCTTAACATTTATGGTCTAAATAAATCATACTCTATAGTTCAGAGCAGAAAAAATACACACTTTTGAAAACATAAAGTGTAACTCATTATTCATTTGTCTAACAAATAAACTAAAAATGTAATTTATTATTTATTTGTTTTAAAAAAACCATGTTAGATAATTCGAAAAATCTAAAAAAAAATGCACACTTTTCAAAACATCAAGCGTGATTATTTATATAAAATATAAACCACACTGATTGTTCCAATCATCTACACAAAAAAGATATATTCAAGTTATTGAACTTAACGTGTGTCTCTGGTTTAACAAGAATTTCATAATTTCAGACCTTGGCAATGAGCAATCTAAAACACAGTAATGAATAAAACCGATTCAGACGCTACTCTGGGAGTAAAGATTCATATTAAAATCGTTCACTGGTATTTATATAAAGGATTACAAAGCTTTAATAGAGGGATGATATGAATGTAACGAACAAATTTTGCTGCAAACATATTTAATATCAATAAGAGAATAATGCCTCGTCTAAAAATATGTAATATGAATAAGAGAATAATGCCTGGTCTTCCCTGCATGCCTGTTGCCCACTGGTCTTTCGAATACGCGAATAATCCATTCCAAACCTCCACAAATATGTAATTATGCAAAAGGAAGACAAAGAAAAGACATTAGAGGTACGTTACACCGTCTGCTTCTACGGACTGGGGCCAACTATTCTCAATGAAAACTCCTGGCAAAAATCCTCTGAATCGCCCTGACCATACGACAATTCAAACCCCATTGGTTTCGAACTGTCGACATACCTCTCTTGGTCTCGGGAAGGGCAAACCCTGAGAGGAGGCCTCATGTTTTCTATCCTCTCACCACTCTGGTGAGTGCATGTCTAAACACTCGGCCCTGATCTTCTGCCGAGATTCGTACCCATATTAGAAATGAATCCACCGCAGAAGCCCAGTGCTGTAACGCTAACTTTAACAGGCAGTTATCGGAAGAAGATCTGAAACAGAATTAATGTCGTCGGGGTGAATAAGAGCACAAACTGAAGATTACTGAAGTCGAGTAAAGAGACCTAAACAACGACTGAACTCAAATGGGGATGAATTCTCTTGTCAGAACAGGGAAGGCATCTCCGAATACCAGCAAGGGTATACACAATGTGTATACATCCATCCTTTTAAGAGCAAAACGAGCTAAAAAAGACAGTGGGCCACCGAACATATCGATGAATTTAGGCGACCTTTATGGACATGTCGAGAGTACTCTCGATGATGGATTGAATGTGATGATTATTTCCTACACTTTCATATAACCTTATAGTTCGGGTTGGAAATCTCGATAGTACTCTCAATAATGGAAATTCCATGATCATTTTCTACACTTTCCCATAAAGCTTATATATATTGTTGAAACATTAAAGTTATTTTGCTTCTTGGGTACCTTGCAAATGTTTAGAAGACTGCTAAATAATTCGAACATTTAAGGTAATATTTTGAAAAATAAAATCAGATTTTTTTTCCTTTTAAGTATATTTTCGAAATAGAACATTTTCATATATATATAATTTACTTAGCGCATTTGAACGGCCTCCATATTTTTTTTTTCATTTTCATGTATATCTAAAATATTGAAATGAAAATCATTTTGTTTAGATTTTTTTTTTTTTAATTTATGTTATTATTGTATGGCTTTATTTTTTAATTTTTTAATTTCTGATGTATGTGTAAAATATTGAATTGAAAATCATTTTATTTAGAAAAATTTTAATAACCATTTTTTCCTATAAAATTTTAAATATATATAAAATATTAAAGTGATAGATTAATTATTTGAAATATATGCACAGTTTTATAAATATCCTGTCAACATTAAAGTGATAAATTTCTTACTAAATTTTTTGTATATATGTAAATTTTGATACAAAGTTTTAGAGTTGAAATGATATATCTGAAGTTTGAAAGTAGAGAATTGTCACCTCAATCTTTTAACTAAAAAAGTTATTATTTACAATTTATTTTGGCAAATTATCAATTTAATATTTATAAGAGAAATTGAAACAGTGTATGATGACAAAGTAACATAGCATGAATGTTGTAATTGGGTTGAAATTTTTTAATATCTTCCAATGACATGATAAGAGTCTTAGAATGACTAACTTCAAAAAAAGGTTGTGTTTGTTATTAGTTTGGTCATCATGGGCTATGACTTTTTTTACCTACATAGTTTGATTATTTAGGAGGTTGTTAGATCTAGATTGATGTGAAACTTTCCCTCCAACTACTTATTGCCTTTTTAGGTGTGCAGTTGAACTATTCTCTCAACAATTTCTTAGTATTCTAATATAATGTGTTTATCTTGAAGGACACCTTTATGTATTTATACATGAATTATTTGTTGAATAGAACACTCATAGTTAGGAAATTTTGATGTTACTAATATCTTATACATATGTAGGATCACTTTAGCGGAGAGTAGATTATTTTGGGAGTGCTGCTACAGTTTGTTTATAGCATTTTGTTATCAAACTCATGTAGTCTTTCATATCATTAGAGAAATTGACTTGATGTTATTATGAAATTCAATTTAAATAGTGGATGTCCATTAAAGATGATACGTATAGCCTTGTATTTTTGTATAGAGCTAAATAATGTTGGAAGCATAATTCACTATACTATGTGTCAATTCAATTCATGTGGTGCTATGTAGATAACTATATAGATTGTTCAAAAAAATCCATCACAAAAATGAAAAATATCCTTTTGAAGAAATAGTCATATAGAGGTGTGACTAAAGAATTTGGTACAGTTTTTTTACAACTCTCATTTTGAAAGTAGAATTAATTTCATTGGAAAGAATGTGTAGAGAAAGTCACCCTTTAATGCATGGAAGGATTTTGATGATGTAATTACTAAATCAATGGATGCATCATATTTGCATTCATTATTTTTTAATTTTAAAGGCTTATGTGTCATCTATATTATAATTGTAGGTGGTTATGCTATTGATTTATGATAGAAGGTCAAAGCTCAAGCCTTAAGAATGCTAAAAATCTAAATGATTGTACAAGTGAAAAAACACAAAGTACTAAGAATGGCACTTAAAGGAAGAGTATACAATGTGAGTTAGCTTGTAGTATTTCTAATATAGCAGATCATGGTGCAAATGTGAAGAATGATCAACATTAATGACCATTATTTTGGTAGTCATAACCTTGTTTAGCTTTAATGATCATTGAAGTGTGAGTTGGATTAAAATAAATAATATGGAAATTCTCATGGATGCCACTCATTTACTATCAGATGTAGCTACATTGTTCTTTCCCTATTAATAATCTGCGCATTTAGTTGGGAAGAAACCCTTTTTTTTTTAATTTTGGATTTTTTTTATCTTGTGATGTACATTCATGTTCATAATGTATGCCACATCATTGTCTTCTTTAGTAATCAATATGATGACCATAATTCTGTGCTTGAAATTTCATTCGGTTTGTATGTTATTGAGCATAGTCAACTCAATATGTGATAAAATATTTTTTATAATTGACTACATTAACAATTCCTTGACAAAGCATATAAGGTCTAAAAAATATATTGGACAAGCATGTTGAAGATTGAGCCAAGTCTCAAATGAAAATGCCTAGTAAATGCATGTCTCTAGAAAAAATAAACATTTAAGCTTTAAATCGTGTGTGTAACTATCTCTCATTTATTTTTAGATGCCTAAATAGAAATATTTTATAATATAAAAATAATTTTTGAGTCTCCTTGTATTTGTAGGTGAAAATAATTTAATATTCACCTAGATATATTTTTTATATAGAATATTATCATGGAGAACAAGTAAAAACCATGGTTGGGTAGTTAGGTGCCTCATTAAATGGAGATATATCCATAGGATGAACAATTTCTCAATATTACTATGATGTTGATGTTAAACACTAATGTACAACATAATTTTAGCTAAATTGTGTGGTAAAAGTGTTTTTCCTGATGATATGGTTGGTTCTTAGATAGTATGACAATTCAAGACAATAGTCATAGTAATGAATGGATGATCATAAACACTTTCATTTATAGACGAAAGGTACTTTTTTTGTTAATAACTATTAGTATATTATCACGGTAGTTAGGTATACAATGAATTTCAAATTTTCCTACTTGAGAAGCCTGGGGATGATTGTACACTTAAGTTAGAGTTGGAACAATGAGATTGTTGTAGGAAGGATTGAGATGTTCTTATAGATGCATTATAGATTTTTTAGAGTTTATTTTGAATGAAATTGGTGATAATTCTGATGGTATTAATGGAGATTAAACGGTAAAGTTTTTGTATTCTGATAAATAAAATTGATGGCCATATGAAGTTGCGAATCAAAAATTATATTTATAGAAAGCATATGATGTTATTTATAAATGGTATATGTTCTCTTCAAAATTTTAGCTTTTATCTTTCCTAGGGTTGGAACTTTGGAGAAATATTGCACATCTAATTGATAGTACTAAAAAATATATTACGTTAAACCCAAAATCCTTCCCACAATTTGCGGTTTTGAAGTTGGTTTTTCCTAATTCCCTAATCAACTAGAAATATCGAGTTCCCCAGGACATGCATCCTTCTCACCTATTTTTCTATTTCTACTTTGAATATCCAAAGAAAATAAAGATTATCTTTGTTGTTACCATAAATATCTAAACCATACCTTACTAAGAAATAATGATTATTGCCCAAAAATAGTAAAGGCTCAACTACACAGACTCCTCGAGTACCTTGATAAACTCAATTGAGGAAGCCCCAAGGATAGTATAGATTAATATTCTCCTTGAGGCTCCCTCGATGGAGATTATCAAGGTACTCCAAGAGTTTGTGGGGATGGGGGTTTACACGTTTTAGGTAATACTCGTTATTTCATATTAAGGTCTAGTGTAGATTCTAACTCTAATAAAAGAGCTAAGCTCTATGGATTTTCGATATTAATCAAAATAATAATATAAAAATAGGTTAGAAGACATTAGGATTTAAGGTGTTGGAAACATAATCCTTAGTGTTATGTAAATTTGGCACACTCACTTGAGTGTAACGTGAAAAGCCTCAAGTGACGAGAAACAATCACGATAAGTTCAAGACCTCTTGGAATAGGAAATCAAGGGATATGAAAATTTGTATTTATAGGTATATTATTTAAAAAATATGCATCTCACGATTATCCTAAATTTGTGTTCCAATTTTGTGAGTTCCACCATAAGGGACTCAAAATTTCTAGTGGAATGGGAAATTTTGAAAGGCCAAATTTGAAACATGGTTTTTGAGATGATTTTAGGTTTAAAGGTTATTTTTTAGGATATATCATTTGTTCATATATATGTATATAGTAGAATTTAATCACAAATCATATGTATTATCCGAAGAATCTCTTATGTTTGAGTAAGGAGTACTAGTTGTGCAAGAATATGAGGATTCAATGTATTTTGCGTTGGAATTTCTAACTATATATTGAGTTTTTCTATAATTTATTATGGTGCTCATTCACATACCTTTAGAAAATTTAAATGCTAGAGTTTAGTTTTAATAGTGGTATTTATTTATTACTAAAGCCTTGAAATGTAGCTAATTTCATGGATATAAGGATGAATGTAATGCATTGATGTAAAATCGAGAAGAATTTTATATTGATTACACTTATGAAATCTCAAATATATGATCTCTTTTTTATGAAAATAGAACAAAATATTTCACCTACTCTTTCATGCATTATGTTTCTCTCTCTCTCCACACACACACGGCGCATGCGTGCACACACACAGACACACACACCACTGCAAGGAATCAATATACATACACATTATATACCCCTATGCTATGTATATTTGGATAATTTATATTTGAAATATTGTAGAAACTTATATTTTAAAGTTTTTAAACACATGGAATGGGCCATGTGTTGGGAAGATGTTTTGTAAGTGGACAATGTTGGTAGTAATCTATAGAATGCACATTAAGCCTAGAAACTATAAGTTTTATTTACAATTGAGGGGAGCTTAGCAAGAAGTTTAATCAACCATGTCCCTAAAGGACATCCTATAAAAATAGGGTTGTAGTGGTTAGGTAACCATGTATTTCAATAGATTGTTTCTCTTATATATTGACTTTGATACTTTCATGATGTTTACATAATAGTGGCACAAGCTATAAGTTTCAAGCTATACTACATATAGACTTTGTAGCTTAGGAGGTTCTTCCATTCATGGTGGAGCACTTATTGCAAAGGGATTAGCTTTCATGGAATACCCAACCTAATAAAGTTTAAGCTAAATACTCATTAAGGGGGAGTGTTGAAATGAATAACTCCTCCTACTTGCATCTTTGGTGGTACTAATTGTCATTTCTGTTATTACTTTTTCCATTAAGGCGTAGAGATTTGTATCTAATGAATAGTTTGATGTTTAGGAGGTTCTTAATTCTAGTTGGATGTGGAAGATTTTGTCTACATAATTTATTCCTATTTTTGAGTGTAGTTGAGACATTCTCTATAATTAGTTAATATGTAAAGATAATTTCTAGAACCATACCAACTATATACATTTATATTTATACACTTGCTTGTTAAATAGAATGCTCAACATCATTTACAATTTTTTAATATATATTGTAAGGTATGAAGTAAAAAATGGTTTTATTTCAATATTTCTATTAAAAGGTGCATTTCTAGATAAATACATCTTTTAACAAATATATAGAAATATTTAAGTAACAAAAATGCTCTATATTTACAATATCTATTAAGAAATTACCATTTCAATGTTCATACAAAATATTTTATGATGTTTAAAAATTAGGAAATTATCATTTCAATGTTCATACAAAACATTATATGATGCTTAAAAATGCCAAATAGTTTTCCTCATAGGAGAATACATTTTAGTCTAATCATAACGTTATTGAAATTTGATGTTTTGCAAGATATTTTTGTTTCTCAAAAATATTTGATGATGTTGTTTTTATTTTTTAAACTTTAATAGTAATTTATAAAAGATATTTGAAACTATAAATCTGACTTTTTTACACATTTAAGTTAAACATTATAAATTATAATTTTAATTTACATTAATAAATTAAAGGTTAAAATTGATTAGGTTATTTTAAAAACTGTAATCTTCTTCCTTATAAAAAACTAAAATTCATTAAAATACATATCAACCATCTTTAATTTGATTGGAAACTATAATACTTTTTTTATGATATTAAATATTAATTTATTCATCATTTAAACTTTAAAATTTCAACTTATATTTCTAACTTATATTTTTCCTCTCAACAAAAATAAATTTTATAAATTTACACAAAACTTAAAAAATACCCCTAAAAAACAAATATCTTAGTAAATTCAAATTTTTACTTTGCACATGAAAGGAAATTGGAATTCCCAATAGGATATAACATAAATTTGAAATTCCTATCCTCGTTACAGTTAAACCTAAATATAGGAACTGAGACTCCAAAACAAAATAATGTTTTTCTATATTAATAACAATGATTTTGGAATAAAATTTGCAATTGTTTTATCATGTAACAAAATATTCTATATTATAGCTTGTTTGTCAACGTTAAATATTTTATAGGTTTCAACCAGACTCACATATATGAGATCTATAAATTATAGCTATTTCCTCATATAAAAATAATTAATCAACCATTAATAACAATTCTCTTATACCTTCATTATCTCTTTATCATTCTGATAATGTTCACCATATTCAAATTCAACTTAAAAAATACCGTTGTTGTATAACAGTTTTATTGTAAAATTGTTTGTATTGGATATAGTTATTTGATTTTTGTTTGAACCTATGCTAATATTCACATCGTATCTTGTGGGTCCTTAGTTGGTGTTATATCATCTCCAAAGATGGTGTTAAGTGATTGGATTCCAAATATAGTGATGTTTACCAATACCGTTTTTCATCAGATTGATTGTGTTTTTATATTTAAGTGTCTGAATTCTTATTTTTCTAAAGTTTTAATTGTATAGAGTTTCTAAATATTCACTTTTATGAATAATTTCGTTACATCAATAAATCTGAAGTACTTTTATACTAATCCTTTTCATATTAAATTGATAATAACGGAACTAAAACATGTCAATTATATAGAGGCGTAGTATAACTTATTTTACAGAAGAAATAATCTTATTCGGGGCGATGGAATTTCAATTATATATAGGTTTAGTATAATTTATTTTATAGAAGAAATAATTTTATTTGAGGTAATGTAATGATTTTTTGATGTTTATTTTTCTGAATATATAAATAAATTCAATACTTTAAAAAATTTTTGGTGCACTCAAATTCTATAAATAAATGGTTTAAACTTAAATTTTTAAAAATATATATATATATATATATTTTAATTTGATTATATACTTTAAGTTGTTAATATACTTTATAAAATTGTAAAAAAATCAAAATAAATTGTTTAATTAAAATAAAAATACCACAGTCCACCTAGGTAGCTCTAGTGATGGCCCTAGAATGAAGTCTCACCAAACCTGAGATCTTCGGTTCTTGGGTTCCAATCCTGTACTACCCTCCGAAATTGTGGGGTGAATAATGGACATGTAAAATTCAAAATCAAAGTCTTACCAAGATTAACTAAAAAGAAAAAATTTACGAATTCCTTTTCAAAGGAAACAAATGATAGAGATTGGAGATTGCCACTTTGGCATTTTCTAAGATATTCTCTTTATTTAGATCTTATCCACAAGATAAACCATACCTCTATAATTAAATTTTAATATGATTATAGCCCAAAACATATCTCCTAAAATTGATAAGAAGAAACCTTAATTCAATACATCAATATTATTAGGACTAACTATTTTTAATAACTCGCGATTAAAATAATGATTAATTGTGGTAGATATTAGTTTGAACAAAAATGTACTTGAAGGTTTAAGTCTCACAAATTTGGAACCGCGGTGTGGGTAAGTGTTAATCGTACAAAATATTTGAGAAATGCAAGCTCCTTTCCACAACAAGAAGCAATCTTCTAAATGTGTTGTTCTCGACTGAGGAATCTAGTTTTTGAGAGACTCGGACTGTCACACCCCAAATTCTTTTTTCGTTAAATTGGCAGGGTGCGGCACCACCTAAGTAAGTAACATCTTTCATAGTTAGCTTACTTTACAAACTACGCCTTAACATTCATCATTAAACATGAATAACATATTAATGTGTGGAATCCATTAATATAATAACATCATAGAACAGCAGGAGAACAACATCACATGTAAGATAATCTTTTATTATATGAGAGAATTTTTGTACAATGACTGGGCGTATAACTCAACCGGCGTTACACCCGAGTTGGGTGCCCACCTATGCAAGAGTGCACGGTGGTCTCACCATAACTCAACCCAAATACATAACACAAGTCTTCTTTGTCCAAGTGGGGGGGTGCACCCGTGCACGACCCTTGCCACAATACAACCCAAAACTTGTCAACTCGATCGGCAGGCGGGCGCCCTAAGACGCCCTCCATCCACACCTTCAACCGATCACCAAATCTTCGTGTAAGAACTTGTGTAACCCTACCCGGTGAGTGGGTACATAAACCTGCGCCTTGCTGTGGTTATGCTACCCCTTGCTCGCACCTCTACTTCAATGTTCGATCGAATGCGGAGTCCAAATGATACTCCATCGCTATCCCAATGTCACATATATATATATCGTTTGGGAAAGGGGGTCGTGCCATTCAGCCAACCCACCGTTCATGCCTTCAACTTCCGCGACCATACAATGCTGCACGCCTTTATGTGGTTCGGCCCGCCCATGGCATGGGACCACCCACCAACATATTGTTTGGTTGCCATTTCGCCTTCAATCAACCTTACAAGACGAGCTCCCCAATTCGTCCGTATAAACCATGGAACGCCAACTCGCCTATGCATTATAACACTTCGCCCTTGGTCATTCCATGCTCTTGCATATCTTGTTACTTCGTACAGTGGGTGGAAGGTGCCTGGTTGACTCGCCAACCGTAGGGTGGTACATCCTCCCCCACTCGAAACCATTGTTGCCCTCGACAATCCTGACTTCCTCCGATTCCCAGCTTTCCTCCTCTGGTGCATTCTTTCATCTGACAAGAAATTCCTGCTTCATGTGGCAACCAATCCCTATAGTTCTGAAGCTCAAAATGTTCTCCAACTACAGTACTGGATTGTCCACAATCCTGGCTGGTCCTCTCGGTGGTTTAGCTCTCTCTCGATGATCAGCATCAAGTCTGCATATCTTCAGCTAACTCATGTGAAAAACCGGATGCTTCATGTGCATATGGTACGGAAGCTCCAGCTCATAAGCAACTTCCCCCACTCTCTTCTTTACTTGGAACAATCCCTCATACTTTCGTGTCAGTTTGCTTGCAGTCCCCTTGGCTGGCTGAAACTGCTCCCCGGTAATCCTGAGAAACACCATATCTCCCACACTGAAGTGTACATTCCGTGTTCCTCGATCAACCCACTTCTTCATTCTCCTCGCAGCTTCGTGCAAGCACAACCGTGCCAATTCCAAGGTCTCTTCCAAATCCTTCATGAACTTCTTTGCATGAGGACCCCTCAAAAAACCTCTTGTCACTACGGTATGCTTTAGAACTGGCATCTGCCCATTCACCAACTCAAATGGACTGTACCTTGTTGTAGAACTCTTTTTAATATTGTAGTTGAACTGAGCAATATCCAAGAGTTCAGGCTAATTCTTCTGATCAGCCATCACATAACGTCTCAAGTAATCCTCTAGCAATGCATTGATCCTCTCGGTCTGCCCATCTGTCTGTGGATGGTAACTTGAACTCATCAACAACTCTGTCCCGACTAACTTAAATAATGTGGTCCAAAATCTGCCTGTAAAATGCGGATCTTGGTTTGGCATGATGCTTAATGGCATCCCCGAATACTTCACTAAGTTCTTGAAGAACAACTCCGCAGTCCGCTCGACTCCACATGGCATCTTTGTTGGAACGAAGACAACATACTTGGAAAAAAGATCAACCACAACCATAATCCCATTATGCCCCTGAACCTGTGGCAACTGAGAAATGAAGTCCTTCAAGACACTCATCCATGGCCTCTCAGGAATCGGTAAAGGCTGCAACAGTCCTCCCTGTCTTTGATTGTTCGATTTGTCCTGCTGAA
The DNA here is from genome assembly GCA_031772625.1 of Pinus tabuliformis. Classification (NCBI taxonomy): domain Eukaryota; kingdom Viridiplantae; phylum Streptophyta; class Pinopsida; order Pinales; family Pinaceae; genus Pinus; species Pinus tabuliformis. Next base: position 1,591,256,116 of record CM062818.1, read on the forward strand.
AAATGATGCACGTATGTACATAATCCTCCACATCCTCTCGCATCTTCTCCCAAAAGAATCCTCTCTCCAACAATGCCAAAGAACGACGCATCCCTGGGTGGCCAGCCCATGGTGAGTTGTGGCACTCCTTCAAAAGGTGCCTCCTGAGCCCACATGACTTTGGAACATAGAGTCGGTTTCCGAAGAACAAGAACCCGTCTTGGAGAAAGAACTTTCGTGTGTGCCAAAGTATCGGTTTCAACACTTTCCTTGAGCTTATTCTGCATCTCTTCTGACATCTGAATTCGACTCCTACTCCTTGTTGCCCGGTCTTCTCCTTCCTCCAATGCTACAAGTTGTCCCTTCCTACTAAGGGCATCTGCTACCACATTGTGTCTTCCTGGTCTATACTTGATAGTCATGTCGAACTCTACCAAGAAGTCTTGCCAACATGCTTTCTTCGCATAAAGCTTCGGTTGTGATGCAAAATAACTTGCTGCAACGTTGTCTGTCTTGACAATAAACGACTTCCCAATCAGGTAATGCCTCCACACATGAACACAATGAATGATTGCAATCATCTCCTTCTCATGGACCAGATACCTTCGTTCTCTATCCTACAACATCCGACTCTCGTACGCCACCGGATGCCCATCCTGCATAAGAACCCCTCCTATGGAAAAATCTAAAGCATCTGTGTGTACCTCAAACGGTCGCTCGAAGTCCGGCAACTTCAGTATCGGTACTGTAACCATCCTCTTCTTCAAGTAATCAAATGCCTTTTGACATTTATCCGTCCAATTCCACCTCTTGTCTTTCTTCAATAGGTCTGTCAGTGCCAATGTTACCTTGGAGTACCCCTCTACAAACTCCGTTGGTAGTTAGTCATGCCCAAAAACACTCTCATCTCATGGACATTCTTTGATTCAACCTAGTCCTCGATGGCCTTCACTCTGCTCGGCTCCATCCGTACGTACCCTTGACCAACTATATGCCCAAGGAACGGAATTTCAGTTTGAGCGAACACACACTTAGACTTCTTCAAGAATAATTGATTTTCCCTCAGTGCCTCGAACACCATCGCCAAGTGGTTCTTATGATCCTCCATGTTGTCACTGGACACCACTATATCGTCTAGGTATACTACTACGAACGAATCCAAGTATGGTCGTAGGACATCATTCATCAAAGTGCAAAACGTAGCAGGAGCATTACACAGCCCGAATGGCATAACAAGGAATTCATAACTACTATACCTCATTACTATCACAGTCTTCTTCTCGTCTCCTTCAGCTATATGCGCTTGGTCAATACCCATGCCTCAAGTCCAGCTTGGAAAACATTCAGGCTTTTGAAATCTTGTCGAAGCAATCAACAGCCAATGACAAAGGATACCTGTTCCTTACCATTTGATTGTTCAATGCACGGTAATCACAGCACATCCGTAGCTCATTCAAATCCTTCTTCCACTGGAACAATACCAGAGCTCCATAAGGGGACCTTGAAGATCTGATGAAACCTGCACCAGCTCACTCCTTTAGTTGTTGTTTCAATTCCTCCAACTCTAGCTGGGGGTTGCTTTCCTGGCTCAAGCTCAATGCTATGGTCCACTGCACACCTTTGTGGAAGCTTCTTTGGCAGCTCATTAGGCATCAAATCCACATATTTGGTCAGCACCTCAGAAATCTCGACTGGAACAGGCGTCCCCACTCCATCACCTTTGACATCCTTGAACATCACCACATATGTCTCCATATTTGACTCCTTCATAGCCTTCTCCAAACTTAGTGCAAAAGCATGCTGCACCTTCACTTCCCTCCTTTGCCTATGAGTAGGCAAAGTCCAAGTTTGTGACTGTCCAACCAGCACCACCTCATCACCGAAGGGGAGAGCAATTGCCTTGTTGCCCTTCAAGAAATCTTGTCAAAGTATCATATCAAAGTCATTCATCTCCATCACTGTGAATTCCAACTGACCCTTCCAGTCTTTTATCTTTACAAGCACTTCGTACGCCAAACCCACCACTTTAGCTCTCGAGTTCACTGCCTTGACTTCCACATTCGATGGGAAGATCATCAGTCCAACCTCTATTTCCAACCGTGTCGTCATGAAGTTATGAGTGCCCCTCGTGTCCATCAGAGCTTGAATGGCCTTGCCATGAACCATCAAGTCCACAAAACCCAGACTATTAATCCATGATTTCTCCATAACTTTTCCCTGCATACATGTCTGTTCTCTGCGTTCATCCAGCAATGGCTTCACCCATTGTGAACCTGATCTAATACCACCTGTCACGCCCCCAATTCTTTTTTTGTTAAATTGGCCGGGTGCGGCACCACCTAAGTAATTAACATCTTCCATTGTTAGTGTACTTTACGAACTACTCCTTAACATTCATTATTAAACATGAATAACATATTAATGTGCGGAATCCATTAATATAATAACATCATAGAACAACAGGAGAACAACATCACATCTAAAATAATATTTAATTATATGAGAGAATTTTTGTACAATGACCGGGAGTATAACTCAACCGGCATTACACCCAAGTTGGGTGCCCACCTATGCAAGAGTGCACGGTGGTCTCACCACAACTCAACCCAAATACATAACACAAGTCTTCTTTGTCCAAGTGGGAGGGCGCACCTGTGCACGACCCTTTGCTATATATTTTATATTTTAGAATAATTTATATAAAGAGATTGTTGGTCTGTCTCTCTCACCCTTAGTCTAGAATTAAGATGAGAATGACAATGATTTTTTGAAAAAAATAGAATATATTTCACGATTTCGTTATTATAACATCATTATAATAATATGTGATATTAATTTTTTGTGAATATTGTTTAGCTTAAAATTATTTCTTGATTTTGTAATAAGATTTATAAATACATTTAATAAGTTAAGATATCATTTTTTTAGAAGGTGAGGAAATAAGTTAATGATCCAAAACCTAAAAGCATCCATAAAAAGGAATTCCATCTCTTTATGAATGACCAACAAATTATTTCAATTATCATGATTTTCCTTAAATAACAATAATAATTATTCTAACCTATTAAAATTCTTATGGAGCTTAGAGGCTCTCTCCAACCCAATATTGTAGAGATGTAACTAGTTGTTTAACATTTTGACTAAGTGAAATTGTAAAATAATAAAATAAAAAGATTAATATAATGTGATGTAAACCTTTTAACTTGGTCAAATAATATTAAAATAAGAAAATAAAATTAAGCCCATAAAAATAAAATAATAATAAAAATAAAAATGGTATGGTAAAGAAAACGCATGATATTGGCCAATTCTATTCATGTGGAATATACCTATTTAAAGGGGTTAATTAAACCATCCTAGATCCATCTTAACTCCGGATCTAACATGGGTCTAGAGGGATCAAATCTCTTTAAATGCAAACCTCTTTTGTAGTGAAAATAGATTTGATCCCTCTCTACACTTGATAAATTCAAAATTAACATAAATATATGTTAATTACTAATTAATAACTAAATTAGATTTATTTAACAATTTTTAAAATTATTTATAAAAAAAAATCAATAAAAATAACTTTATATATATATATATATATATAAATAATTAATTTTAAAACTAAAAAAACTCAAAATCAAAATATTAAAATATTAAAATGAAATTAAAAAAAACCTCTATTCATTAATATCAATTTTAACCAAACCCTTTCAATTTACCAAAATTTAATATAAATGTAGTACACCATTTATATATTATATATTATTTTATATAAAATAATATTTATTATAATAATAATATTAAAATAATAATCTAATTTTTAAAATAAAAATATATTAAAAAATCTGTTAAAAAATATATATATATTTGTAAAACCAGAAATATTAAATAGATTATTAAAATAGTTTTGTATTTACTTAAGGAAAATATTACATTATGTATATAATATATTAAAAAAAAAATTATATATTTTATTTAAAAAATATTAAAAATATTTTTAAATTTATTGTTAATAATTTTTTAAAATAAATATATAGTTTAATATTTAAATGCCTAAAATAAATTTAATTTAATATTGTAATGTATTTTTTAAAATGTTTTTTATTTAAAATATAAAATAAATGTGACTATAAAATTCATATTCAAATTTCTTAAAATGTCTTACTTATCTTAGCATGTTTGGGGTGGCCTTATATCATGTCAGTGTTAAATTATTAAATCAGTTCAGTTGCGAAATATAATTCATAATTGTAAATATTTTATGTTATATGTCAAATTTATAATAACATTTAATTTTATTCAAAATCTTAAACATATTAATATAGAAAAAAAATATTTAGATTTGAAATTATATTATGATAATTTAGTTCAGATATTTTAGTCTTAGTATTTTTTATCTGATATTTATTATTTAATTTTATTTACCATTTATTTAAAAGAATTATGATTATAAATTTCGTTGGTAGAGGTTTTACAATTTTATGGTTTAAATTTGTGTTTTAAAAAATTATAATTATAAATTTGATGGGTTGAAGGTTTACAATTTTATTATTCAATTTTTTTTAACCCTGAATCTATTCATGTACATAAAAATATAATGTAAACAAAAAAATTTATACTCCCAAAACTTCATACCATTAAATAAAATAAAAAAGTTTGAAACATTTTAACTCGACCGATTATTAGATATGTAAAACATTTTAATATATAAAACCCTAAAAATAAACCTTTAAATTTCGAATTTCTAAAGGTTCTGAAAAAGAACTTACACCGTGACCGTGACCGTGACCGTGACCGCATGATATGTATCACTCAGCCATCACTCAAAGCTAATTTCTTTATATCAATATCAAGAGCTTGACCTAGCTGCATTAAAAAACAAACATAATATTTATTATCTCATTTTTATATCAATTCATCTCTCAAAGTGGGTGTCTCGTTCATCGTCTCGATAAAGAGAGGTTGACTACATGAAAGAAACATGTTGATTTACGCAAACTAGTGCTTGATAATTGTGTTCTTTGAGATAAACGTTGATACATAGAGATCTTGTCCCATTTCCATTTTTTTAAATTCTGATAACGATTTAAAAGGAGGAAAACTACTAAAAGACACCACGGATGACCGATTCTCGGGAGGATTCTGTATTTTTTTTTTAACGTTGATGATATAGGTCTAAGTAATCCATGATGAGACCCATAGTTTATTGGTGGGACAAATGGTCAAGGTGTCCATGCCCATAATTTTTTTAGCTCAGATGTTTGAAGTCTACAAATATGTTGAGCTGAGCTATCTTAAACAACGTTTTAAATTTGGTTTCATTTACTAGATGTATTAATAAATCATTAGTTGTTAGTAGCATTGAAAATATTGGTATTGTAAAATATTGGTGAGGGTTAGAAAAAACATTTTATATTGATAAACATAAAAAAATCATAACATATTAACTTTTTTCATATTTTTCAACATATAAATAACAAGATGAAATAAACACATTAGCACATAAATGTGACAAAATCTATATATGATGTAGTGGATGTAAATTAAAAATGATACGTAAAAAACAATACCAAATCTTGTTGATCCCTCATAATTGTCAAATTAAGGACTCAAATGTGGAGAACCAATAAGAAATAACATCACATATAGAAAGGTATCTCATCATCATGAGTTATATGTAGCAAAACAAATAAAACTAGAAGCTATATATTTGAAATTAGTGCCATCTCCCTAGTAGCTATTTTTCTGTGTTTTTTATTAATTGCTTCAAGAGTTTTTTGTATAAGCTCCACACTAGAAATTGTACGAAGCCCAACATCATGTCCAGGGAGTCTAGCCCAATGTTGCATGAAGCAGGGACATCTCTTGAAGCAGATCCTCGGAAGTGTCATTTCCCAAAAATCTAGGAAGCGCCTATATATATATATATATATATATATATATATATGTATATATATATATATATATATATATATATATATATATATATATATATATATATATATATATATATATATATATAAGTGTATAAAAATATATATATATATATATATATATATATTGCGTTTATATTAAAAACAAATTCCAAAATACCAAATTAGTTGTAGAAGACATGAAAATATGCATATTTTTACATAAATCAAGATAGATATGACATCCATAGTACATCAATGATTAATTATTCTAGCATTAACCATCTAGAATCTAGATTACTCGTCTCTTGTCGAGCCTTTTCCTCTACTTCGATCCTCTAGGGATATTAGTCAACATTGCCCAATTTTGATCAAACAACCTAATCCAAGCCTTCTAATATGGTAGAGAAAGCTTAACATGCATGATCAATGATTTTGACTTCAGTGAAGGGTACATTTTTACTAAGGCCATGTCAAAGGAGTTAAAAAATCAACAACAAAAACACTGGGGTACATATAGGGCTCGATTCTCTTCATTAAATGCCAATCACATGCCCTCATACATGATATAATCTAGTGAAATGCCACAAGCCAACTGATCCTGAAATCTATTAAGTCTGTTGAATTTTGAATAGTATATTAAATTCCATTTTCTCTGTATGAAGTATGATTAAGCTGGAACTACTCTAAAACATCCTGAGTCATTTTATGGTAACGTTAAGAATTTAACATTACGATTAGGCAACATCTAGGAAGCGTCTAGGGAGAATCAAGTGGCACCTTGGGAGAATTCGAAAAGTATAGTTCCTCAAATATCAATTTGAAATTTCAAAAAAAGAAACAAAAAAAACCCGACGCAACATGTGAACCATCCACCTTCTCTTAAATATGGTCATGACGTATGATAGATACACATTTAAAACTCCATGTATTTGCAGCCGATCCTTTCCAGATCCGTAGATCGGGCAGCGAGAATCGCGGATCGGGCTTGTGCAGATCCGATTTTCTAGGAATTACAAAAGAATGGCAGAACCATGAATCATATTTTTGGATCTGTGATTCTGCTGGACAAATGGTGGCAGATCCATACGGGATGCATTTTCGCCTCCTAATCCTTGGGGGGGGGATGATTCCTACAACTATGGTCTAGCCAAATGGTATTTCAAGTGCGTAATCGCTCGAGTCATCTTGGTCCCACACAATTTTCATGATAGATATGCCTGAGTTGTGCCATCATCAAACTCCCCATACTCCCAAAGTGGGTCCAAGGCCTTTGGCATATTTTTAGTGAACTAATTCAAACCTAAGGCACCAAAGAAGAAAAGAAAATGGCATTAAACACCCATACACGAAAAATAATAAGTAATAACCACATCATTTTTATTTTTTTAACTATATTATTTGCAATGTGAATGAAAAATTGCAATAAGAGGGTGCATAAGAAAGTTAAAAAAAATGAAGCTTGTTGTAAAAAATTGGAGAAAACCTTTGTATTGGATCATGGGAATGAAAATCATAAAAAATGGAAAAGAAAAAGACGTAAAATGCTCGTAGGAAAAGAGGCAAGCAAGCAAAACCCTAAATGTATGAAAAAAATCAGTAACATAGGGCTTTTAAGAACATATCTATTAATGGAAGAAATGTAGTTTTCCTTATTCATCTTCAACTTTCATCCATAGAAAATTCCTAGTCGATGGTGGTAATGGTTGTTTCATCCTCAATCCCTCCTTGAAAGCCACCACAAATCTCTTATCCTTCTCTCTCCAAGACTAAGAAACCAAAATGAACAAATAAAACTACCAAAGTCACTTTTCTAGCCATGACGTAGCCTACCCGGCAGTATTTGAGGTCATAGCATGATATTTTGCCGAAGTATCGGCGATATTTCGGAAATATTGTGATATTTTCACGTAAGAAAATATCACGATATTTTCAAATATTACAAATATCTCAGAAATATTATCAACATTGGTGGTCAAGTCCTTCATTGTTAAATGATATAATCTAATAACCATGTAAAACATCACTATATAACCCAAGAAAATACAAATGGAATTGTTTACTGTATGAGATTTTCAATTTACAAATTGAGGTTATTATGCACATAATATGAATATCTAATCTTTCTTTTAATTAGATAAATGCTTTATTTCTTTCGAGTTTCTGGAGTTGGATAGGTAATTTTAATAATCATATCCTTCATCACCATAACAATCTTTCTATTTTTTTGATGTTTTTCTATGTTTCAAATTATGAAATAACAAAAAGGAACAGAGATGCATGTTTTGACGATTTTGGAATAGGCCTTCCTAATACTTTTTTATTCTTCCACGAATTTTTGTAATATTTTTGAAATATAGAAAATTAAAAAAACTGAGATATACATTTAGTTTTAGTATTTTGTAATATTCTCTTGTTATTATAAAATATGAATGTTTTGTATTGTGAGTCAAATTATGAATTGTTTTGAATAGGGGAGAGATGTCTAATGTTGTGCAGGGACCGGTAATTGATATAGTACTGGTCCCACCAAACTACCAAAGATTGAGAGATATGCAACCAATATTTAACCAAAAATAAATAACATTAAGTGCAAATATGTTTTAATTTATGTCCAAAGTTTCCCAGTACATTAGCTAGGCCCACAACTGTCCATAAATAGAATCTTAATACTTAATAGTACAAATCATATTGATCCAGCTAGAAAACATATAAAACCATATATCCTTCCAAAATGGTCTATTCCAGAAGTACAAAGTAGCAATTACTTGAACCTCCACTCATCAGAACTAGAGCTATGTAGTCCAAATAAATATGCATACCTGCACATAATAAAAGTGAATGTATGTGAGACATAATTACTATGTTGTTCAACATTTAAACACAACGTGCTTAATATATGACACCCAACCCAATAACATTTAAACCCACTGTGTTCAATAAATGACACGCAACCCAATAACATCAATAGATGACACCCAAACCATTCTATTTCTCATTAAACAGATCAAATGTTAGGTGCCTATACTACTAGTGTAACCCCTTATTGTTATTAGTACAACCCCCCTTATTATATTGTTGTGCCCATGTAGTCATCATATTGTTATTATTGTGCCCTTACATTATTATTGTTAGGTCATCTCAGATTATATTATGACCCCTTAGACTCCTATATATAGAAAGGAGGCCTTGTCATTTGTATCATCAAAGAATCATTCATTTGTGTAATGTAAAGGAGGTTTCACCCTAAAAGAGGCCGAATTATAAGGCATTGATATATCTTTTCTATATTTTTGTGAGCTGGTTTCATAACATTTGGTATCAGAGCTTTGGATTCTAGGGTTTCGCTACTCCAAACAGGTCATCATGGCATTTCTGCTATAAAAAAAATTTCCGTGACGTTTCAGAAGCAAAAAAAAAAACCATTTGAGATGAAATCGTGCTAAACCTCAGATCTGAATTTCAAAGCTTTTTGTAGAATATTTGCAGAGATATGATCTGAGGAAGTTGGTCTTTTTACAGACTCCTGAATTACATTCCAAACAGGTGACCTGGGGAAAATAGTCATAACTTTTGTTTGGATCATCGGATTGAATTTTCATAAGAAGTTGCAGAAAGAGGACCGACTGTAATCTCATGTGTATATTTTTTAGATCCTAAAGTCGAAACAATGACAAGTGGCACTTCATACAATTTCTCTCCTCGAAAAAGGTATATAATCAGGTCACCGTGGGAGATTTAGCATAACTCTTCCTTGGAGAATCAAATTTCATTCAGACTTGTGGCATTGGAAACAGGACTCAGAGGGCTATTGCAGGCCAAAATTCCAGAACCTAAAGATATGAAATTACAGAGTTAGAATCGTTTCAAGATCGAGCTCCTAAAATCAAGAAAAATCGAGATGAGGATGTTTGATGGGAATGATTCGATAAATTGGATACTTTAGATGGAGAAATGTTTTGATCTACATGGTGTACCAATGTTACAAAAGGTATATTTGCATCTTCATATTTAGAACCAGATCAATTTTTATGGTATAAATGGCTTTTTTCTCGTAAACAACTTGTTACGTGGTCAATTTTCATGGAGGAAATGATAACACATTATGAGGATACAAACTGCAACACCTTCTGTAGAGTAACACCACAACAATTGGAAGAAAAAAGGGAAAAATGGCTTTGTTACAAAGTGGAAAGCAAAACTATGGCAACAAGGAAGTCTACCCCGCACAACTATAAAGATGGAAATGTTGTTTCTCCTTGCCTTCCATAACCTACAAGGGTTACACAATAACAATTGGAAGAAAAAAGAGAAAAAGGGCTTTGTTACAACTATGATAACAAATATATTAAAGGTCATAAGTGTTCTGAGAAGAAATTGTTTTACAATGATTGTGAAGAGGAGGAAGAAAAGGATCAAGAAACATCAAAAGAAGAGGATGTACACCAGGAACCAACCCTGGAGAAAGAAGAAATGAATTTGACCATATGTTGTAAAACATTGGAAAGAATTACTACTCCTTAACCTCTTAAGATAGAAGGACATATCAAGAAGAAAAAGGTTCAAGAAGTGAAAGACCACATCAATAAAGAAGAAATTACCACTCCTGAAACTATCAAGATATAAGGACATATCAAGAAGAAAAATGTTCAAGAAGTGAAAGATCAAATCGAACATCAAGAAATGAATCCGACCATATCTTGTAATGCATTGGAAGAAATTACCACTCCTCAAACTCTCAATATAGAAGGACATATCAAAAAGAAAAAAGTTCAAGAAGTGAAAGATCACATCGAGAAAGAAGAAATGAATTCGACCATAACTTGTAATGCATTGGGTGGAATTACCACTCCTCAAACTGTCACGATAGGACATATCAAGAAGAAAAATGTTCAAGAAGTGAAATATCACATCGAGCATCAAGAAATGAATCCAACCATATCTTGTAATGCATTGGAACAAATTACCACTCCTCAAACTCTCAAGATAGAAGGACATATCAAGAAGAAAAAGATTCAAGCAGTGAAAGATCACATCAAGCATCAACAACAAGTTCTCCAACTTTTAAAGGATAACACCACTTTGGTGCACAATCGAATGAAACAACAGGCAGATCAACATCACAGTGAAAGAAGTTTTGATGTAGGCGATTGGGTATTTTTACGGCTACATATCAAGCAAGCTATTTATGAGAAGGAAATGTTGGCAATACTACATGCACTTAAAAAATGGCGACCTTACCTAATGGGAAGACACTTCAAGGTAAAAATGGATCATGATAGTCCTAAATACTTTTTAGAACAAAGTTTATCTTTAGAAATCATCTACCAAAAAGGGAAGCAAGATGTTGGGTTATGACTTTGAAATCATCTACCAAGTATGTCGGGTTATGACTTTGAAATCAACTACCAAAAAGGGAAGCAAAATTTTGTTGCAGATGCAATCTCAAGAAAGGATGAGGATGTGGAAGCATTGTTTTGTGCTATTTCTATTATCCAACCAGATTGGATAAATGAAGCAAGGGATGAATGGAAGAAGGATGAAGAAGTGTGGTCACTCATTCAAAAGTCGCAAAATATCCCTATTCAAACAATATTGTCAAAACTTGATGACGAAGCAAAAATCATATTAAAACCTGGAGCAGTCACATAAATAAGAACCCGACAGCTACGAAATCAATAAATTTCAGAGTATCTCATCAAGTGGAAGAACTTACCTGTTGAATATTCCACATGGGAGGAGAATAATTTTATACATAAGCATCAAGAACTACTCAAGTGTTGAGGACAACACTTTTTGAAGGAGAGGGGCATATTATGTCCCTATACTACTAGTGTAACCCCTTATTGTTATTAGTACAACCCCCCTTATTATATTGTTGTGCCCATGTAGTTCCCATATTGTTATTATTGTGCCCTTACATTATTATTGTTAGGTCGGCTCTGATTATATTATGACCCCTTAGACTCCTATATATAGAAAGGAGGCCTTGTCATTTGTATCATCAAAGAATCATTCATTTTTTAATGTAAAGGAGGTTGCCCCCTTAAAGAGGCTGAATTCTAAGGCATTGATCTATCTTTTCTATCTTTTTGTGAGCTGATTTCATACCATCAAAGAACCTATTCAATAATTGACACCCAACCCATTCTATTTCTCATTAAAATAGTTCAAAGCACATGGATCAACAAATAACAAATTCCGAACCATTGGAATCCATGCCCATCCTTACTACCAATTAAATTCAAGTGCAAAAAACTATAAAAGAAGTTCAACCATTGTTGAAGTTGCATGTTATGCATTCAAACTCTCCACCAGCCTTGAAGAAAAACCATCACATAACATTTGATGGTATATCGAAGTTAGTTATTTCAATTACAACACTTTTTTCTTACAATTCTATTTTCATTTCTCACAATTTTTTATTTCATTTCTTATAGTTTCATTTTCATGAAAATATATATTTTTTCTATTTTTTTATATCCTGAAAAAGAACAGAACCTATGAGACATTAATCTCGTGATGAATATTTGAATGAAATGTTATGTATTCCTCATAAAATTCTGAAGTATTACAATTAGATTGAACTTGGTCAATTAATGTGCTCATCATTCCCTTCAATATGTTCTCAAGTTGGTTACGGTAATGTAGACCATTATTGTTATCAGAGGCTAGAATATATGAAAACACCAAGACAAACCTACAATTCTGACAATAGAAATCTTGGATCAAATCTTGCAAGAGAAACTTCAAAGCTAAGGCAGTCAATCATCCCTCACATAAAAGATTTTATATAGATAGGAAGACTCAAAAGTCCCTCCCTTGAATCTAAGCAACTAAGGTATCTATTGAAAGTATTTTCCTCGTGTATATGCAAACTCCTTCAATCTCTGTCTTTGAACAACTCATCTTTGCAAGCCATTTCACAGTCAATTGATAATCATATATCCCCATCACATATTTGCAACAATCGACAATACCCATAGGATCTCTATCATCCATTTATCCACATAAAGAATCCTCATCAGAAGAAGCACTCAGGCCTCTCACTCTCACATCACACTATTGGTGAAGACACTTGGTTTCCATAACTGAATCCTATGGATAGTAGCTCCCTTGGGAACTACAGGCTCTATTGAAAGTGAGATCGAGAGCTAGTCACGGTTACACCCATTGATGAGGATCCAACATAAAATCAAGATGCCGAAGCATTAGAAACACACTACTAATAAAAACACTCTTATAACTCGAAATTGGAACTTCCTTGTAAACAACACTAGTACAGCTAGAGACCCGAGAAAAGTGATACAATTACATGGTAGGCATGATACAATGTTCTTACCTTTCTACCTTACTGATAACCTATGGGGACCCACTAAAACCCCACATTTTCTTCATACAAAAGCTCAAGAAGGCCCCTAAATGAATAGGAACAACCCGTAAGAAATTGATTAAAAAAATAGCCTAATCTTCTAAAAATAAGTCATACTTTGGCTTCATTTCTTCAAAAATCACAAGCATTTCCAGGACCAAGGTCCTTTAGACATTAAATCAAATGGAGGGCATGAAAGTAAAAATCCTAATCAAGGAGTTTTTAATAGCAGGACGGATTCTTCTCGTTGAGTTTAACACTCTGTACCTGACCAAATCAAAGTTTGTAGAGATAGTACTGACAAAGGGAGTTATCCTCAAGGTCTGAAATCTGAGTCTTAATAGTGACAAATAAGCAAATATCATTTTCAATCTCTGTGCATTTTTTGTTTTTGCAAAGAGTCTTTTTGAAGATCGGAGAACAAACCTAGAAGACATTAGCTCCGTGATCTGAATTTAAGATCCAACTTCTCCTACCCAACCTATAAATTGACTCACACTATCAATTTAAGATGCTCATGTAGGCATGTCCACCTGCTCCCTTTCTTGTTGATCATGATATAGGGTTGACCCCTTCTCAAACTTATGTAACTGAGGATCTATCTCATACAACACAACCGTGAATACCACTGAATGATATCCCACACTACTCTTCTTCACCGTTGGCACTATTTGAACTCCATGGTCTCTAAAGATAAAATGTTTATCCTTCTCCAACAAAGGAAATGTTTGAATTGTCCTCATAAAATCCAATCCCAAAATCATTGCATAATACTCCAATAGTATATCTCTCAAATATATCCTACCAAACATACGAGCCCACTCCTATCAGTGCATCCTTGAGAATACCAAATGTTGACCTCATCTTAGAGTTCATTACTATGTTGGGAAACAACATTCCCTTCAATATGTTCTCAGCTTGGTTATGGGAACTCAGAACATTACTGTTGGCAGAGGCTAGAATATATGAAAACACCAAGACAAGCCTACAATATTAACACTATCAATCCTAGATCAAATCTTGTAGGAGAAACTTGTACTAGAATGGAAGTTTCTTATTATTCAAAAGTTCTTTTCAACTTGAAAGAAACATAAGGAAAACACTATTTGAACTACATGATCGAAAATGCAAGTCCCCTTGGTGAGACAATGGGTACCATGAATGAATTCAATTGTGATAACAAACAAGATTCTAAACAAGTTAATTCAAACAACAATAACTACCAGATCTTCTCATAGTACCAGAAGAAGGTGGAAACTAACAGTAGTTTTCCAAGTAGAAATACAATCATGGTATTTGAAGTGTAAAGACAATTTATCAAAACAACAATCACTGGTAATTTTGAAGACACACAACAAAATGATTCTGTCTATCGGATTTTTCAAGGAAACTATCATAGTAGAAGTTTCTTATTACTCAAAAGTTCTTTTCAACTTGAAAGCAACATAAGGCAAACACTACCTGAACTACATGATCCTCCAATAGTATAACTCTCAAATACATCCTACCAATCACATGAGCCCACTCCCATCAGTGAATCCTTAAGAATACCAAATGTTGACCTCATCTTGGATTTCATTACTGTGTAGGCAAACATGAATCCCTTCAATATGTTCTCAGGTTGGTTATGGGAAATCAAACCATTGTTGTTGGCAGAGCTAGAATATATAAAAACACTAAGACAAGCCTACAATATTGACACTAGCAATCCTGTATCAAATCATGGAGGAGAAACTTCTACTACAATGAAAGTTCATATTACTCAAAAGTTCTTTTCAACTTGAAAGAAACATAAGGCAAACACTACTTGAACTACATGATCTACAATGCAAGTCCACTTGGTGAGAGAGCATGGGCCATGACTGAATTCAATTGTGATAATAAACAAGATTCTAAACAAATTAATTAAAACCACAATAACCGCAAGATCTTCTCATAGTACGAGAAGAAGGTTGAAACCAATAGTAGCTTTCTAAGTACAAATATAATCATGGTATTTTAAGTGTAAAAACAAGTTATCAAAACAACAATCACTGATAATTTTGAAGACATACAACAAAATGATTTTGTATATTTGATTTTTCAAGGATACTAACATAGTATAAGTTTCTTATTACTCAAAAGTTCTTCTCAACTTGAAAGAAACATAAGGCAAACACTACTTGAACTACATGACCCTCCAACAATATAAATCTCAAATACATCTTACCAAGCACATGAGCCCACTCCCATCAGTGCATCCTTGAGAATACCAAATGTTGACCTCATCTTAGAGTTCAATACTTTGTAGGAAAACAACCAATCCATTCAATATATTATGAGGTTGGTTATGGTAACTTAGACCATTGTTGTTGGCAGAGGCTAGAATATATGAAAACACCAAGACAAACCTACAATATTGACACTAGCAATCGTGGATCAAATCTTCCAGCAGAAAATTCTACTACAATGGAAGTTTCTTATTACTCAAAAGTTCTTTTCAACTTGAAAGAAACATAACAAAAACACTACTTGAACTACATGATTGACAATGCAGGTCCACTTGGTGAGATAGCATGGGCCATGAATGAATTCAATTGCGATAACAAATAGGAGTCTAAACAAATTAATTCAAACAATAGTAGCTACTAGATATTCTCATAGTACCAGAAGAAGATGGAAACCGAAAGTAGCTTTACAAGTACAAATATAGTCATGGTATTTTAAGTGTAAAAATAGGTTATCAAAACAACAATCACTGATAGTTTTGAAGACATACAACAAAATGATTATGTATATTTGATTTTTCAAAAATACTAACATAGTAGAAGTTTCTTATTACTCAAAAGTTCTTTTCAACTTGAAAGCAACATAAGGCGAACGCTAGTTGAACTACATGATCCTCCAATAGTATAACTCTTAAATACATCCTACAAAAACACATGAGCCCACTCCCACCAGTGCATCCTTGAGAATACCAAATGTTGACCTTATCTTAGCGTTTATTACTTTGTAGGCAAAGAACCAATCCCTTCAATATGTTCTCAGGTTGGTTATGGTAACTCAAACCATTAATGTTGGCAGAGACTGGAATATATGAAAACACCAAGACAAGCCTGCAATATTAACACTAACAATCGTCGATCAAATCTTGCACGAGAAACTTCTACTAAAATGGAAGTTTCTTATTACTCAAAAAGTTCTTATCAACTTGAAAGCAACATAAGACAAACACTACTTGAACTACATGATTGACAATGCAGGTCCACTTGGTGAGACAACGTGTGCCATGAATGAATTCAATTGCAATAACAAGCAGGGGTCTAAACAAATTAATTCAAACAACATTAACTACGATATCTTCTCATAGTACCAGGAAGGTGGAAACCGAAAGTAGTTTTCCAAGTACAAATACAGTCACAGTATTTTAAGTGTAAAAACAAGTTATCAAAACAAAAATCACTGATAATTTTGAAGACATACAACAAAATAATTATGTATATTTGATTTTTCAAGGATACTAACATAATAGAAGTTTCTTATTACTCAAAAGTTCTTTTAAACTTGAAAGCTACATAAGGCAAACACTAGTTGAACTACATGATACTCCAACAGTATAACTCTCAAATACATCCTACCAAATACATGAGCCCACTCCCATCAGTGAATGCTTGAGAATACCAAATGTTGACTTCATCTTAGAGTTAATTACTTTGTAGC
Source organism: Pinus tabuliformis (assembly GCA_031772625.1). NCBI lineage: Eukaryota > Viridiplantae > Streptophyta > Pinopsida > Pinales > Pinaceae > Pinus > Pinus tabuliformis. The sequence goes on from CM062818.1 coordinate 1,591,273,069, forward strand.
CAAATAAAGAAGAAGTATATTTGCCTTGTATGAAAGCATAATTTACAAATATACTTAATTAAATGCATGCAGTAATTCTGCAGGTTATTGCATATATGGAAGGGGTTATTTATGCTTCTCTTACAAGGATAAGTTGCAAGAGAGTGACAACGGGTGCCCAACTATGATACCCATCGTTGGATGAGGATAGGATAGGTGATGTCAATGTCAAAAATGCCCCAAGGAATGTTGTTGAGTATAACCATGATACTGAAGCTATGCTTTCACACCATCGTCCACATAGCCATCGTCAACAATAGTCCAAGGGGCAAGTTCAATTAAAAAGATTAACGGTATAAGAGGATGGAAAAAAGAAGAAATGTTAATTGCAATTGATGACATAGAGTTTAATGGATACTTAGTTCAGGAATATGCAAAAGAACATTGTATTCCTCCCTCATCAATACATTTTTGGATAAATGGAGTGACTCATATAAAACATACAAGGCCTCTTATAGTTATGATTTAGGAGGAGGAGGAGGCCAAGGTCATTGAGTGGTGTAAAGAGATGGCCAATTGGGACATGGGAGAGAGTTGATACAAATCAAATCGTCAGTTGCTCAAATCTGTCAAGGGAGGCCAAACCCATTCAAATATGGGTTTCCTAGTAAATCATGATGGTTTGGGTTAAAAAAAAGGTATCCAGACCTTGTATTGCATACAAATGAGGGCATTTACAGAGACAGAGCATTAAATTTGTGCCCTGCAGTTGTGTAGAAGTTCTATGACACTCTTTCTAGTCCTTTCGATAAACATTCTTATGGAGCAAACCATATATGGAACTGTGATGAAATAGGTTTATGCAGGTAATTGCCAAGAGAGAGATATGAAATGTGCCAAAGATTTTGCCTAAGAGTACGGAGTGGATAACCATTTTATGTTGTGCCAATGCAATTGGTACTTCAATCCCAGGATTTTATCTATTCAAAGGTAAAAATCAGCTGAAAAACTATATACAGAACAGTGAACTAGGTGCATGCATGGGTACACATCCCCATGCATGGATGACTAAAGAACTATTTTTAAGTTGTTTTTTCACTTTGCTACATCGGTGCCAGGTGGCGTCTCACCTAATAACATACAACTATTGATATTAGATGGCCATGGGAGCCACATGGCTATACAAACAATTGAGGAAGCAAACAATTTAGGCATTCACCTACTGACATTTCCTGCTCATACCACTCACATACTGCAACGCATTTATGTTAGTGTGTTTGGCACTTTCAAGAATTATTTCAGTTCGGAGTGTGTTGCATGGATGGCAAAGAATCCAGGGGTTGAGGTGAAAAGGTTCGAGGTAGCAGAGCTTGCAAGTAAAGCTTTTTAAATGGGCTTTGACACCATTAAATACCAAGGATAGATTTAGGAGGATAGGAATCTGGCCACTGAATTATGATTCTCTTATGCATGAACTCGTTGTAGCCAAGCGTTTCATGTGGATGCTTCAAGAAGAAGGGCATGTCCAAACAGGTGTTGAAGTGCAAGAAGTAGATGATGTGCTTGCAGGTGGTAATATGATTTCCATCTCTCAAGGAAACTTATATGATGAAGATGATGAAACTGTATGTGAAACAAAGTATAATCATGAACAAATTCACAGTAACATGGAGATCGTTTCACCAACTCAAGAACATGAACATCCTGTTGTTGATATTATTAATAACATTGTTGAACATGCAGTTGACAATGACCAATTGACATTGCCAAGACAAGTAACATGTCTGACAGACATAATCCATGATTAATATGAATGAAAATAATGTCTCAACAACCAATGAACAAAGCATGAACATGCCCTCACAACCAACATAATTGACCAGTGAAATTGTTCATTTTTTTGTGAACAACAGATCAATGGAAGAAGATGAAGCACATAATGAGGCATCAAATGAAGATAATGATATAGTTCAATTAGTTGCCGTAGATACTAAAAAGGAAGTACCAAGAAATGACATGCAAGTGGGAGGAGTGAAGAAGATACTTGGTCAGTTCTGAGAGTTACTAGTAGAGAGAGTATCAATGAAAAAAAGCAAGGTACACCGGGTAGTCTTCGTTTGGGCCAAAGTTCATAGTTACTTAGCTCAGGAGACTATATAAACCTGTTAGTTGAGTCTGAACAAAAAAAAAGAAATTGGGAAGAAGGAATTAAAATAGAAAAAAAAGGATCTAGTCAAGGAGAAGAAGGCGACAAGGATTTTTGTAGCACAACATCAAGCAGATGAAAGGCTTGAAAGAGATAAAGCAAGGAAAGTTAAGGACCAAAAAAAATAAGATAGAAAGACAGGAAAAGGAATCAAGAAATAGACAAGAAATTCTTGAAAAGGAACAGGGATGATCAATATGGTTGACAATGATGCAATCATAGCTGATGAAACTAGGATTACTTCAAACTCATTAGACAATATTGCAGATAATACATTATTGTTCCAAGACCTCATAAACATTCAAGTGCCTCACTATCAAAATGAGGGTTTACTCACTTGCCTTATTCATAGTAGAGGAGGTGTCATTTTTATGTATGCTCATTACACACCTCCACTTAATGCAAGGGTTAGTAGTGCAAATGTGAGGTATGGGTACTCAATTCCTCCATGGTTGGAAGGTGCGAATAGGACTAAATCATATGGTAACAATCAACCATTTCCTAATCAACCCTTTTTAGGTAGGCCAACTACCTGGCTCAAGCAGGTAACTTGGAGAGTTTTGGCACTCAATATTCTCA